>JAREIK010002286.1:1455000-2655000 GCA_029783825.1 Sapria himalayana | reverse complement strand
AATTTTTTGGAGATATGATTCAAACCATAAACTTTTTGATCAACCTATTGTTAAATTATAACTAATGTACTGGATCTCATAAGAATTTCAAAGTTAAATGTATTGGGGTGTGTTCATTACTGAGATGATTGATCAGTTTGGAAGTTTATTGTATACATCTACCCTAAGGTTGGTAATGATAGATTGGTGCGAGGGTGAAAAAAAAACCAATTATTTTTTTTATCTTAACTCTCTTCGTGTATATTTTAGATATTGTTTCCTGGTGAGAAATTATGCTGTGTATTTCCCAAAATTTTTAGTACTTACTGTATTTATAATATCTCCCTGTGTCATTATAAGATGACATACAAGGACATCACGTATGCCTTTCTTGCTCACTCTGTTCTTAAAAAGAACACATATATTACTTGTATAAGATCAATAATGTTCTAGTGAGAGCAGATTATGCCTTGGACATCCTAATGATACTCAATCTATCAGCTGATAACTAGTTTGGAGTAATCTGATTGAATGAAGTATTGTGTTTTTTTCTTTAATTTGTGGAAATTAATTATTTTTTTTAATGGCGAGTCTTCTATTACAATATTTCTTTGATTTTTTAAAACTTAAGTCATATTAATTTCTTTTATCTAGTTTGTAACATATATCTCCATCTATATATGAGTGTACTATGTATTTTGATTATGACTATATTACTATAAATGTATTGACACACTAATGCGCTATGGCTAACCCATATTGATTTTTAGGATCTTTGGGTTGGCATTTGTCTCAATGTCTTTATGTTGCATTTGGTACCCTATCATAGTTGAGTTTCCTGACTAAATTTCTAATACTAACTTAAATTTTATGGGTTTATTCCGTCTCATTTAAGGGTTTAAACTTTTTTTCTTTTTTGCACTATCTATCTATTTAATAGATTTATATGATGGAATTTAATTCCATTGTAATAGTTTTTATAAATTTTTAATGCAAATTCATTTGCTAAATTCTAGTATAAATTCATAGTTTCATATAGGCTATTTGTTGTAGAGTAATTGCTTTACTATTTAACATGTTATATGAGACCATTGTCATTGCAAATTTTATATAAACCAAAGTATATTTATTGTTAATAAAAAAAATAAAAATTCTTACAAAATATGATAATTACTTCTCATTTCTGATGTTTTTTGAGCCCCACAAAAACCATATAGTTTAATAACAAGCACGACAACATTATATGTTAATGATGACCACAAACATACAAACTATTTTATTTCAAATTTATTTTTTCTAAAGATACATTTCTGAGAGAGCTAACTTCATTCATTTTACCTTTTTATTAACAAGTGTTCAGGACATCGCCTAACCAACAAATTATATGGCATAACAAACTTACAACAAATTTATGGTGTCATTATCGAGAATTATTTAGTTTGATTAGTCAGTGTGAATAAAAGTAATTATCTTTGTAAAAGTATAATTCTTTTTTAGTAGTTTAGATAACATTGAGTTTGATAAATACTTTTAAATCTAAATAATAAGTCTTGTTAACTTATTTGGAAAGTGGATAGTTATATTTTAGTTTGTGTTTATATCCTTTTTATTTTGTTCCTTTTAAATACCCTTTTATGAGCTAAAGCTCTAAAATTGAGATAACCTCTTTGAACTCAGAAATCAAAAGAACTAAAAGAGTAATTACCAAACAAAGAGCTGATAAAGAACCTATGGAAGACATTGGTAGTAATCGATAACCCCAAGGCTGTAATGGAAAATTTATCTAATAGCATGTCTATCATCATTCCTTGGGAGACTATTGAAGGCCCAATATGATTAATCGTTATTTAGGTATTCAAATGAAACCAGTAGAAGCTAGCTACCTTGAGTTGAAACCAAGTCTAATAATTATGATTCAGTAACACTAATATAGTAAGAGGACATCAAAGAATCCTAATGAACATATGACAATGTTTTTGGAGCTATGTGCATTGTAAAAATGAATGAAGTTAGCTCCAATTTAACAAGCTTATATTAATTTCTATTTTCATTAAGTGATAAGACATGAAGCTGGTTCTAATATTTATCTCAATGCTTTATTGAGAGTTGGGATGAACTAGTGAGAGTTTTTCTCACTAAATTATGTCCACCTCAAATTACATCTGAATTATGATGTAAGATAAGCTAATTTGGACAAGATGAGCATGAGACTCTATATAAAGCTTAGGACTATTTTAAGGAGTTCTTGATGAGATGTTTTCAATATGGATTTGAGTTATAGTTCCAAATCCAAACCTTCTATTATAGGTTGAACAATATGGTGAGGTGCATTATTGATAAGGTCACTAGCGAGTTGATTATGAATTAATTGCTGGAAGAGGTTTGTTATTTTTTTTTTTTTGAGGAGCTAGTGAAAAATAACTACCACAATTAAAGTGAATATAAATGTTCTTTTAAGGAATCTTGACATCCAAGAGGAAAAAAAATATTAGGGGAGATCACCATTTTATATCTGCATAAATTGGTGGATGTAGATCTCATTTATCAAATATAAAAAGTCAACTAAATATAAAGTATAAGATATTTTTTTAGACCCAACAACAATATCCCAATGCATTATTATTCAAATATGAGAAATCACGAGAATATTTTGTATGGAAGCTATAGGAGTGTGCTGTAGTATATTAGCAATCTTCAAAAAATATAGAGAATAATACAGTGAGCTACAATAATCAAGAAAGATCAAACTTTAATTATCAATCATCATGAAGAGAAGATACGACAACCTTGGATGTAGGTATGCATGCTATCTTAGTAGAATTAAAAAATATGAATGATACCCAAAAAAATTAGATAAGGGTGCTTGAAGCGAGAATAGATCAAATGAGTTTGATGATGAAGAATATAAATAATGAAATTAGATAATTGGTAATATAAATGAAGAAAAAATTAGTAAATAAATTGTCAAGTGATATTTAAGTAAATTCAAAGAATTGCTCCACTATAATTCTTAGAAGAAGAAGAGTTATAAAGATACTGTATTGGATAAGAGAATTCTGGACCTTTTGAATATGATAGTATTGCAACTTTCCCAAAAATCATAGCACCAACTAAAATTTTCCAAGAAATCATATCTCCTACTTAAGAGAACTCGAAGAATGAAGGATATAATATTGTGGCACATAACAAAGTCATGACTCTAGAGGAAGTATAAGGCCAAATCTCACCCAGATATATGAATGAGTGAAATGAAGAAATAGACTAGAGAAGTGAGGATACCTGATGCCACGAAGATAAAAAAATTATTTACAACGAACATAAAGGTAAATTTCCAATATATCTTTCATTTCTAAAATAGTTTAGAAAGGAAAGATTGGATGAATCATGAATACTTTGAGAAGTTTCTCAATATATTCCATAAGTTAGAAGTAAATATATCATTTTTCGAAACTCTAAACCAAATGCCAAACAACATAAATTTATGAAAGACATAATAAGTAATAAAAAAGCTGGTCACATATGAAACCATGAATATAACTAAGAAGTTTAGTGTAATCATTAAAAAAAACCTTCTAAGAAAATTGAAAGACTCTACAAGTTTTATTATACCTTACATTATTGGAGATCACGCAATTTAGAAAGGATTATATGATTTGGGTTAAAGTGTCAATTTGATGTCCCTAACAATTATTCGAAGATTGAACTCAACAACTATTCTCCAAAAGAATGAAATATTTGTGGCATCTTAAGAAAAGTTTAAAAATAAGATTATAAACTCTTAGAAGAAGAGATGAAATGAGTAGAGATCGGGGTGATTGGTAATGTTGAATCATTTAGAAAACATTATGAGATTTATCATAATATATTGGAATAAAATGGTGGTGGTGATGAGAGAGGAAAGATTTGGAGGAGACACTCAATAATTATATAGAGGAAATGGGAAAAAATAGTGTGAATTAGAAAGAATTATATTTTGAAATATAATATTTTGTAGGCGCATGGAATTATATTAGGAGAAGATAATAGGTGTTGTGTGATGTTGTAGCATGATATCGGATTGAAAAGTAACTAACAAGGAAGATTAAAAGAGTGCATGCACTTATATGCCACAATTTGAGCACTCCACATCAAATTTCCCATTTAAGAAGTTTGATCATGAATAGAAGTCATATTGTTGACCTTTCTCTTCTCATTGACTTGTATATATATATTTTGGTTTGCTTTTATGGATATTGTGGTGTCGTGATCATATTGTTTTGATGTTGTTTGTAGTGAATGGAATGTACAAATCTTTTTTATATAAAGGGGAGTAATTTCTTGGGGATAAGCAATCATTTTAATGTGTTAATTTATTCGGTATCCCAAATATTAAATAAAACTAGTTATTTTAGTGATTACTCATGATGTATTTTTATAGAAAAATACATAAAATAGAATAATTTTATTTAATTATAAATTTGATATATAATGATGAATAGTAGTAAAATTGAGTGATTTTTATATGAAATAGAGAATTAAGAAATTGTCGAGAAAGATAAAAGTGAAAAGTCAGGTATAGACATTATTTTTTTTTATATTTTGACTTTGTTACACTTCATTGAGTTAGGATAATTTTGACATATATTCCTGATCGAAACTCTACACAAATAGTTAATATAATCTTCATATGACATATTTCTACCACCTTGTTGACACAATTATTTCACTATATAATATATTATTTTTGACTATAAAACTTTATTAGAGTCACAATCATTATAGCTCATAATATTTTTTATGGCTTTAATATTAATTCTATGTTATAGCAACCAAATACCCTACTAATACTAAAAGCTATGGTAGCCTCTAATGTTATATATTTTTTTGTTACAGAGCCACCAAATGTCCAAGACCAAGAAAAATGTAGTGATGATATTCCCATCACTATAACTTTTAGATATAGAAAGTTTTAGAGAGTGATACTAAATTCACATTCATTTTTTGGATTGTAACTCTTTTCTACAGAAAAATAATGAAAGCCATGACTCATTCCTAATACCACAATTTTAGGTTATATAGGAAAAATGCATAAACAATGACCATTCTAAGCACTACAATTTTGGGTTATAGAGGTAAAATATATAAGACACAACCATTTCCAATGTCATAACTTAGTATTATAAAAATAAAATATGTAGTCATGGTTATTTATAGTATCGTGACTATCTAATGCAAGAGGCAAAAATCATGACCTATATTTAGCACCATAACTTTGTGTTCTAAAGATAAAATATTTAGTCATGATCATTCGCAATGCTGTAGTAATTTATCGCAAGAAATAGATTAAAGTCATATTTTATTCTTATAGCCATGACTTTATGTTATAGAGATAAAAAAATAAAGTTATGATATTTCTTAAAGTTATGACTTTCAACTTTAATTCTACACTTTTAACCACTCAAATATAAAAGCACAAAACATAAAAAAATCAAAGAAATTTCTAGGGCATGAGAGAATAGATGCAAATAAAGAGTTTGGGAGCACAATTTTACCTAATCCTAGGGAAGATCCATGAATAATGGGGCAATGCAAGGCATGATCATAAATCCTAAGGGAAAACATCAATTTCGACTCACCCTAGGGAAAAATCTGAGACACACAAATGAGTATTATAAATTTATGGTTTGATTCCTAAACACTCTTATGGGTTGCCATTGGAAAATCAAAATTATATGAGATGTATCTCAAATTATTTTATGTGAATTTCTACTCAATGTCATGCTAAATTTAGATTTAGGATTGATATATTTTATTTTGGGTGAAGTATTTTTGATTACTCAATTTTAATGTTTGGTTTTTATTATTTAATTATTAATGGATATGGTATTTATCTAGAACTAAAATTAGTGTTTTACTATTAGTGAGTCTATGTGCACAATCATGGTGGATGGAGATAGGTAAGCCACGAAATACACTCATGCATAATGGTAGGAAGGAAGTAACATTTCTTCCAATTGTGATGTGTGAAAAAAACCTATACATCAAAGTCCAATATTGAGGTTAGTTTAATCATGTCAGTTTGGCACTTACGAAGCCAAAAGCACGAATAGTTTTATAATCTATTTTATTATGCATATCTTAGAAGAATTGACCCTTAATTGATGTGAGCATTATTTAAAAAATTTTTTAAAAAGTTTCATCTTTAGTGTGTGAGTCATAACTCATCTTGGTTGATGATGATAGGTAAACTACGAGACATGCATTAGTAAAGGTGACTTATAAGATAGTGACATTTATATAAGTTACTTTTTTTCATGACTCATCCTAATAAGATTTGAAAAATATATATATATTAATTGTACGAGTATGATGCTTAAAAACCAAAAGTGTAAATATTTTTACTACCACATCAATTTATATATATACGACATACAAGGTAAGAGAATAATAATGTACATATAAAATAATTTTCAAGGTAATTGATGGATTGTCTAAACTGTATGGACTTGTGGATAACCCTCTAGTAGGAATTATTTATCACTTCAATGGTAAAATATAGAGGGAATAGCTATGAGGGGATCATCTTTAGGGTGGGCTTAATAGTTGATAAATACGTTATATGCTTTAAGACACTATATCATTTTCACAAGAGTCCTAACCTTCATTCTCCTAACCAAATATAAGAATATCTAAACTATTTAGATAAGTTATAAAGCATAATAGAATGAATCAATCCTATAATCTAAGAATCATACCAAAAATTCTATCTTATCCTTTTGACTAGAGTTGTAGTTGGATAAAAGTTGGTTAATCAAACTACCTACACAATCTTTGCAGGATTGATATATAGACAAAGTCAACTTTACTACTTATATGACTCCTATACGTGTGAAACTAGTTGGATGAGAGACCCTAGACTAATGATGTTTTGGGACTTTTCCTAATCCTAAAAATTGGGCATCAAAATAAAGTCACAACACCTACCTAATTTGGTATAAATTAAAAATAGAAAACATCAATGCATGATGCATGAATGTTAAGAATGTGTGTGTGGTGGTATAATTGTGTTGTGTATGTGACTTGCATGGAATGTATGTACAATAGTAAATTTGTGAAGTATTATTGCACAATGCATTGCGAGGTGTGTGCATAATGTTTTGTAACTATCAATAATGGAGCAAGAAGTAGGTGACCATGTGTAATTGTTAAGTGTGTTGGTACAATATATTTTTTATAAGTGTAGTGTTGAAAGTATTGTGTGCAAGTGGTGAAGTGTGTGTGTGCGTGTGGTAAAGATGGCAGCTTACCATTAACACCAATTGAGTGTGCATAGTATTGGAAAGTGAAGTGTAATGCTGCGCATTTTGATGCTCATTTGCAATGGGGATATTATGTAGTTGACACATATTGACTATATACACTTGTTGCATATACTTATATAAAAATTAATTTTTTTTGGACCATCTAGTATGTATTTGGATGAGATATAATCAGATGCAAAAAATTCTTCATGCAATGTACATATTATAAGAAGAAAAGATATTTAAAAGAGAGTTATTAGTAGTTATTTCCATTTTAGAAATCAAAGATACTACAAAATACAAAGAAAGAGATATACTACTATATCCTTTTTGAGGTCCTTACAGAGTTCTTCCATCCTAATGGTTACTAGAGAGGAATAAGTAAATTTCTCACAATTAAGGAAGACTCTCACATGAGTCTTTTCACTCCAAACTTTTTGATTATTATTTCAATGACTAATAGTCTTATTATAAGTAATCATTCTCTATTTATTATTTTCTTTCCTTGTTCTTTGAATGTTAGTGTATCAAATAAAAAGTTATCTACAATTTTTAGTTATGGCAATATTAAACTTTGTACTTTTACTCATTCTTGTGTTCTATTTGTTCATGGATGTTGGAATAGTCTTCTCTCTATGAGTCATATTGCTAAACAACTAAATTTTGATGTTATTTTTTCACCTACTAATATTTTGCAAGATTAAAAGATTCTAATGAAAACTTTTTTTTTTGAGATTGAATAGAACAATTTGTATTTTTTGTATGATTAAATATTCTACTAGATATTTGATTGTTACTTAATCAAAACTTGTTCATTCTTTACATAGTCATTCATATCTCACCATGCTGATAATGTTAGATTCTAATATTAGAGTTGTCACTATCTTATATTGTAATATATGTCAAAAAGAAAACTATTCTAGAGCTTTCTATCAGGCCCACAATACTTGTGTGAGAAAGGATTCATTCTATATAATTCACTTAGATGTTTGGAGATATATTAAATATAAGACTCGAGATGACATGAAGTATTTAGTATGGTTCATTTATGCTGATACATATTTTACTTGGTTATTTCTTTTTTGAAATAATTATAATTTTTTTTCTTTTTCTCAACTATTACATAATAGAATTTAAAACTAATTTATTAAAAATATAAAATCAATAAGAATGATAATAATTTAGAATATATGTTAGATAATTATAATAGTTATTGTATTATTCATGAGATCTTGAGATGGATAGGATACTTCTCTATGGTAGATGTGATTAAAACCACAAACTACCTGATCAATCATGTCTTACTCTGTCATTTCTCTTCAAGTGTATTTTTAGATCTTGTATCCTAGTATGAATTATTCAGCTTATTTTCCAAAAATTTGGGGTGCACTTGCTTTATTTATAATATTTTTCTATATTATAAGATGGCATACATGGATATCAAGTGTGCTTGTCTTGGTCACTATGGTATCCAAAAAGAATACATGTATTATTGTGCAAGATCAATAAAGTTTAGCGAGTTCATATGTTGCCTTTTTGAGTATGGCTTTTTATGAGTCTAGGTAGCATAAGGATTTAGGAAATACAATAGAATCTTTTACTCTTCTTTACACATTTGGAGATTCATGTGGGCTTCTAAGAAGGAGAGAGCATCATCACTTGACTACTCTTAAACTTTCTTGTCATATTATGTTGAGTCTTCTTTTGAGTCATCACATGTTCCAACAAATACAATACAAACTGATTCAATAGATAATGATATTTCCTTGTAAAAAGAATTTTCCTCAAGTCTAGTTGAGCCAAGATACTTGATCACCTAAGGCATATAATTTATTCTAGGAGAATAGAGTATATGTTGTCTTTTCATAATTTAGAAAAGTCTTTCGAGAAACTAGACGATCATAAGATTGACTCATTTGTTCTTGATCTTTTGATTATTTATAAGAAACTAAGGAATTATACTCAACATCATATTTCACAAGTATTATCATACTCACATCTTATCTCTTCTTTTATTTCTTTTATTACTTATCTAATTCTCTTCAAAAATCATTATCATATCTAAAATAGTAAAAAATAATGATGGATGAAAATAATATTCTTAACTCTAATTGTACTTAGGAATTAGTACCTTGATCTATAGGAAGGACTATTATTTATTGTATGTAGGTATTTATGGTGAAGATTAATCTTGATGTGGATACTCAATTCTCTCCTATATTACTTATAGGAGAGGCTTGTTGCTATGGGGTCACTCATACATTTTAAAGTTAATTATAATGATACTTTCTCTCAATTGGTTAATTCGGACATATTAGTTGGATATGAAATATATCTTTCTTTATGATAATCTTGAACATGAGGTGGTATATGAAGAAGTTTCCTAGTTTCTAAGTCCAAACATAGTCCACATATCCTATTTGTAGATTGTTGAACGCCTTACATGATCTATAGGAATCTTGAAGAGTTAATTTTACTAGATTATCATCTTTAAATTTCTTCTTTTAGTTACATGGATGAATTTTAAAATTGTATTTAATTTTCTAGAGAAGTTCAAATAACAAGATTATTTTAATGATCATATATGATTATTTAATTACTTAAGATAAAGAGATAAAAATCATTCATCTTAAGAAATACATTTAGTTATAGTTTCAAATGAAGTACCTTGAAGGGTTTTAATATTTTTTTTAGGATTGAGATAATATTTGACCAAAAAGTTATTGTATTATCATATAAGAGATATGCCTTCGATATTATTTCTTAGCTTGGCATTTTTTGTTGCAATCTAGTAGATATGTTTATTGAGCAGGGTATTGACATTCTATCTAATGGTAATTCTTATGTTGATTCGGCTAAGTGAAAGTGAATTATTTGAAAGATTAACTATATAACTATTATTAGAGTAGATATAATCTATGCAATTAATATGGGTAGTCATTACATAGAACAAAATTTCCATGACAAGTTCACACTGATACAAATCTTTGCATAATATGGTATCTAAAAAATATTTAAAATTTGATATTATATTTTGTAATCATGGACATCATTAGTTGGGGGGATGTTCAAATGCCAACTAGACATGAACTTATGTAGAAATGAGATCCACTACTAGTTACTATATTTTTGAATAAAAGTAGTTTTTACCATGACAAGATAGTCATAGAAAAGAGAAGAAAGAAATGAAAGGATCATTCAAATCAAAATAAAAGTCTTTCTAATTACATATCTTGGACATCTCGTCTTTATATAACACTCAATAAATTATTATTTTGATAATATGGTTAATAAAACCAGGAGTTCTATTGAATGATGTTCAAATAAATTATAAATTGAGGGTGGTAAATTTTGATTAATTAACATGTCTTGTCTAGAATCCCATTATATCTTGCACATACCATATTTCCAACTTAGATAATGATTAAATATATCAACTCTTTTCAATGTTTTTATTGAAAAATAACAAAAAACTCAAGTCTATTAGATGAATTCAGTAAAAAAAGTCATGTCTACATATATACAGAGGGGGTATTAGTTTTCGAATTCTCAAAGATATCATTACTATAACCAATATGAAATTATGGTAAAATTTTCATGCATATATAGCACTCCTAACCAAATTCCTCAATTGCAAATATAAAGTCTAATATCTATCCAATTTTGGGATGAATGAAAGAAGCTAGCAAGCTGATGGAATAACACTTAGGATGTGAAGTTGGTGAATGCAACATATCTTTCTTGTATGATCTTTGGATAGGAAAGGAAGCTCTAAGTCAATGTGAAGGTGAGGCAAATTTAACCCATGATGTTAGAAAAACATAACTTTGGAATAAAGAAAGAAATAATTATCTCTATATAATATTAATTTTGGTTAGATTATTATTTTTTCAAGTTATAAAAGTGAAAATATTTTATAATTTTATTCAAATAATTGTCGAGTTTGATTTATGGACAAATGACACCTTAGTCTATCATTTGTCTAGTTTATTCAATGGTGCATGTAACTAAACAGTATGTTTTTATTTAGGCATTCTAGAGTTGTTATACAAGAGTTCGATGAGTTGCAAAAAGTTGATTACAAAGTATCATTGCTGAAAGCAAAGAAAGAATTTATTTTCTTTGGAAAAATTTTGTTGTATTATGCATGCATAATTTTCATATTTTCATACATTTATTCTCATAGGCTTTAATAATTTCGCTAGTTGGTTTATTGTAATCACTTACAAATATTAATAAGCGTTTTTAAAAAAATATTTTTTAATATATTAAATTTAAAAATGATAAGTATATTATACATACATTATAATATATACTTAATATATTATCAAAAAATAATATTACACACACACACACATTTTTTTTGTTCATTGAATATGTACTATAGTGTAATAAAATCTTAGATATTGATAAATTAAATGAAGTGACATGATAATAAGTATGTAGGAGAAAAGTAACTAAACAACTATTTTTTTATTATAACTTCAAAATGTTTATTAAACTTTAATTTTATTTGCAATTTTATATTTACCTACCGATATTTTATATCAAAATATCCATGCACATATCCAAATATATCTATAAATTGAGTTACCAATATAACCATGATTTTCAATATTTTTGTCCTTGTTGACACCAGAGCTACAAAAGTAATTGCAAAACCCCTTCTAATAGTATCATTGGTGTTTCCAACAGCATCAAGTGCATCAATTCTTTCATGTACTCTAGGGTTCATGCTGGCCATATCAACAATACATCCATTAGTGTCACTAATAGGACCATATGTATCAATGACCAGTTCAATAGCTATGGTGCTTAGCATTCCATGGGAAGCTACAAAAACACCATACATGACACCAAAAGTAAAACAAACAAAGATAATGATGGTATTGTGTAATGGAAAAAATAGGAATGAAAACTAATGGGTAGCTACTACCTTACTTGAACATGATCAGTTCTATAGGTTGTACTGCATTGTCGTATGGGAAAAAATTAATTTGTAGCCAAAAGCAGGCTCAAATAACAAATTTGTGGTGGCTTCAGTGCCATGGGAATCAACAATATCTTGAACAAAACAATATGCATTGCTTTTGAAATGCTCAAATATGAATCCAATAATAAGCCCAACCCAAAGTCCAACAGACACAATAGGAAAGTTATCAATTTTTGACATCTTTCATTTCCCCAAAATTTAAGATGGTGAAAGAAGATGATAGAGTTAACTAGCTAATAACAACAATGGCAACCATCATGAGAACAATAGAGATAACACGCTATCATTCCAATGTTGTTTCAATTTTTTTAATAAATTTGATTTCAAAGAAATCGATAGCAAATAATGGGTGATCAAACATACATGAATGCCAATAGAACTGACAATGAGAGGATATAACATTTGGGTAAGCTCATGTTTGATGCCAAACAAAGAGAGACGGAACTACATGGGGTGCACAAGAAGAATCAGCAAAAAAACAAAACAGAACAAAACTCAATTGCATGTGTTTAGTAATAGTAATTGCTTTTTTAGATATCAATACATTCAAGTAAGAATTATATCGCTCGATCTTATCTTAATCTTGCTTAAGATGTTACTCTCTTAACTTACACCATCTAGTGATATTTTCCTTTCAACATCGATGATGACTTGCTTCATATACCTGTGTGTGACTCAATTCTAAAGAAATCTTATGAAAATTATTGTTTGCCTATATATATTAAGATGAAAACAAATTTTGCATAACAGTGTGATGATCTATCTCATGTGCATCAGAATTTCTCTTTTCTTTGACAAAATTAATGCAAATGTTTATGTTCGTATCATTATCTAGTAATAAAATTGAATCATTTTTTTATAATTTATTATAAATGTTTAACGAAATAATAAAATACTTATTAGTGCATGAATTATAAAAATTCAAGAAAATTGTAATGAAATAAGAAAGATTACTTGAACTACTTTCTTGAAGCTCATTGTGAATTCTTTAACAATTATAATAAAAAATAATTTTTTTGTCTAGAAATCTTATATTTTCATCGACAAATATATGTTTTGTTAGGAAAACATTGACTAAAAAGGCTTTCTTCAATAATTGTCATTGTTTGTAAGTGAGTAATCTCATGATATATAATAACTATTGTATCCAAAAATAATTGCAAAATATATTAATAAATTAATTAAAAAATAAATTATATTCATATATATTCAATCATTGCATACTTCTTTATTATAATAATAAATGTAAAACTATGTTATATTAATTTATTATGGTCTTTATTTTTTGTGAATTAAGAACACCATTAAAAGACATAATAGTTGATTATAATTGTTCACTAGCACAACAATAACCATCTCCATCATTTTCATCATAATTAATAGTATTTTTTTTTTCCTAATAACTTGATTTTAATGTATAATATGGATATAGAATTAAATGAGATATTGATAAATTAGCACATCACAAATTATTAGTTGACATTAAAAATGCTGATCAAAAGATGAAGAGATTGAAAATAGTAACTAGATAAGTGTCACAGACACATTCTTAGACTAAGTTCGTGACATACTTCACACTTCTAATTATTATTGCATATAAAACCAAGAATTTAGATTTTTTTTTTTACATATTATAATATTGATACAATTGTTGGATCTCAAAATATGTATTTTTTTTTAAGAACAACAAAATGAAAGTTACAAAGAAAGATAAAAAATGTGATTTAATGATAAAATGGAACAATTTTAAATTGGGCAGCATTATTAATAAATTTATTTTTAAAATATATGTTACACCAAATTTATGAAAAATGGGTAATGTATTGAAAAATCACTGACTTCAAAAATAAAGCATAACAAATTGGGTTATTTGGCATATTTATTTCTAGAAATTGATAGCTACATTACTACTTAAAATCATATTAATAAATAATTTTATATGCAATTATATTTTATGTGATGAATTGGTTTATATTTTGATTGATTTCACAAATGTGATTCATATCATAAGATTTGTTGTATTGATCATCTTGAAATGAGAGCAATGGTCGCCTTATACATCTCTTTCAATTAGTTGATGAAATTAGAACACCTAATATATCAAAAAAAAAAAAAAGATAATTCATTATTGAGAAATTGTATTATAATATTGTTATCCATAATATATGTATATATTAATATCACAAATATATGTATATACATGCCCATGTGTATATACATACACATATGTGCACATATATATATATATGTATGTATGTATGTATGTATGTATGTATGTATGTATGTATAAATTGATGTAATAATCTTTGTCTTTCTAATTGAATTTGATTGGTAGTATCACTCATAAATTAAATTAAATATGAGAAGAAATAAGTTATACTTTTGATGATCTCCTTAAATTTAGAATTAAGTGCATTAAATAGAAATTCATTAATTGTTATAAAAGAAGTAAAAGAATGTAATGAGTTATCAATTAACTAAAGAAAGAAACTTAAGAGATACCAATGTCATTAAATTTCAACAAATAGCTAAAATAATATAAATTGATTTCTTGTTGCTTGTTCATCTTCACAAATCATATCAAAATAGTGTTAGTATCTCTCAAGATAATTTTGAATTGTGCAGAATGGCAAAAGGAAGTGATGTCATGTTATTGTGGGTAATGATTGTTGCAAGTTTGATTTTGATGATCTCTCCAAAACACACAATTGCTTTCGTCTTTGAAGGTGCACCAGAACCGAAGCCAGGATTTTTTAAGTTTTTGAAAAAATGTGGCGAACATAGCACTCTAGAATGTAAAAGAGAAGTCTTCAAAATAATATTTATGAATGATGCCATGTCAGATAAATGTTGTGGAGGAGTTGTTGCAATGGGAAAATTTTGCCACGATCAATATATGCACTATGTTGCATATGGACCTCAATTTAAGGCACATGCGTCTGAATATTTGGCCAGGAGCGCGCGGTTATATAATAAGTGCATCTCAACTATTATTGCTCCCACTCCTTCAAATTCTATATGACAAAATTTTGCTTTAGAATTCAATAATATATCTTGAGAAAAAATAAATTTGAAATAAGTTAGTTTGTATGTTTGTTGAATGTCATTTAAGGATGTGTGGTTTTAAAATAAGTTTGTAGTGACATATAATGGTTTCAAAACTCATTAACACAAATGTATATATATATATACATCTCCACACACACACATATATATATATATATATATATATGAGCATTAACATATATGAGCATATATGCATATATGCATATGAGCATATAATGGTTTCAAAATCATTTAAGGATGCATGGTTTCAGAACTCATTAACATATATGCACGCACACACACACACACACACACATGCAACAAAACATTTAGTAACAAAAAAAATAAGGTTGCCATAACTATTGATATGGCAACCATAATTCAAAATCATTAACTTTTGATATTGTTTTTTCTTGTCAATAATGTTCACAATGCTCATATACCAAAACTATATCATATAATCACAAAGTATTGTCTAGACCTCATAATACCCTTTTTTAAACAAAGGGTATTCACAAAGTCTTGTCTAGAACAAAAAGCTACACTTTATCTTTGTAGTTTCCACCATTAAATTGTCTCTAAATTTTGAAAACAACAAAAACAAGATGTGTCATTTATACAATTGTTTGCACGAGATAATTTTTAGGTAGATTCATTAGGAACTTCAATATAACCTACTAATGTGTAGCCTATTGCTCAATAAAGTTTATCAACCCCTTGATAAGGCTCATTACATCTTTAGAAGATTGATTTTTTTTTTCACTTATATATGATAGTCTTGAAAAGACATGGATTATAGTGTTAGGATTTTATCCCATGACATCCTTGATTTATCACATACACATAAACATACATACTTAAAAAGACATACAAGAACACACACACACACACACACACACATATATACACTTAAATAATAAGTTGTTGAAGAATGTTGATTATTACTCATAATATATATATGTATTGGCAAATTTTCTTCTCACTTGGTCATTTTGACATCTTAATTTTTTTTTATTTAACTCAATTGGCATATTAATGGTCATAAATTGTAATATTTTTATTTTTGTTTGAATTTTAAGCTTTTTGGATTGCTTCAGCTCAAATTATGTTCGATTGAATAGGAAAAATAAAATTGCAAACAAAGAAACATGAAAAGCTTAGAAATCTAGCTGAAAAATAGCTAGCAAACACTCATAAAAAGTTCACACTCTGTTGTAAACTAGATCATTAAAAGAATCGGATGAATCGATATTTGAAAGATTTTTAGGTTAAATGTGTTAGTCGTTCACAATACTTTGCGAACTAACAAGGACACTTATTAAAAGATTTTTAGGTTGCAATGTATCTTTTAATTTTTATCTAGCGACTAGGCTATCATTATATGTTAAATGTGTTTGTATAATAGAATTAGAACTAAATATTTCATTTAGGGATTTTGTCATATTTTTTACAAATAACATAATATAGTCATAATTTTCTTTTCTTTCTACATCTTCATCACCACATCACTTCTCTCTAACACTAGCCAATAAGTGAAATTCCACATGTGGTTTTCTTGAAGCAATTTTGGCTATTTGATTAATGAGAATTATTTAATTTCTACTATTTCTTGTGCTCTCTATAAATATCAATTATAAGAAAATATAATCAATGTTCAAAATTAGTTTGGTGAAATAAACACAAAATAAAAATATTTGAAAGCTACTCAATAAAAAATTGGGTAATTATTATATTTTTTAAGACATAATGTTGTGCTCGTAACATCATATTGGAGTCAACTTTGGTAATATGACTTACAGACATAGGAGCTCTAACTTTCTGGTCAATATTCACATTACTAGTAATATTTATTACATCAAGATTTGATAAGTACTCTATACAAAACTTGATATCTTCCTTTGTAATATAACATTCAACAATATAACATTTAAGGTGATTATAATACCCCTATAATACTTTCATAAACCTCTCAAAAAAATATATCCAACTAAAAAAGACAAGTCCACAAAATTGCACCTCTCTAATAATACGAATCATCAAATGAAACATGACATCAAATAAGAAAGGTGGGAAATACTTCTGAATTAAGCACAAATTCAAAGCTAATTTATTTTGTAACTTATCTAATCAACACACACCAATCAGAATCATCTTCTTTCATAGAGTATTGAAAAAAGAAATCTTTATCTAGTAATAGCATGTCATACATTCTTAGGCAAAGGTGATCATAATAACACTAAAAATAATTGTTGTATTAATGTATGATAATCATGATAATTTAGGCCATATAACTTCAAATCTTCCATTTACACAAGATTTATAAAGCCTGAACAATAACCTTGAGGAAATCTTTAAATAAGATAAAGTTTGACAAAAATTGTCTTTCTCCATTCTAGAAAATGTATAGTATGCAGGCAAAAGGTAAGTGTCTTTTAGCTCAAATATTGGCGCAAATTCACACCATAAACTCATATCCATGAGGTCTAGGTGAGAATTGAGTTCGCATTTTATTTTCCCTAGGATATTGAGTATTATAATACTGATATATTCACAAATAATTTTCTCTATGTGCATTACATCTAAATTATGATGAACATGTAGATCATTCTAATATTCACGTTCAAAAAATATATTGCTCCCCAGTAAAAGATGCTTTTTTTTGTTTACTAAAAGGATGGTTGTGAGGATATAAATTTATCTTAGTATTTAATAAGTAATTTTGCATTAGAAGTATGAAAAATGACATGATGGAATTAAATTCCATCATATAAATCTATAATAGAGATGGGGTAATAAAAGGTGTAAATCATTAGGTGATAGAGGATAAGCCCTTAACGTCTAAGTGATTATGCATTAGAAATTTAGTCATCAAACTCGACTAGGATAGGGCACCAAATATAACTACAGAGACATTGAGACAAATCCCAACCCAAAGATCATAAAAATCAATATAGGATAGGTATATCATGGGTCATGCTATTTTTCAAAGCTTTGATTGTCACTTCCATTTACATTAAAAAAAAAAAAAAACAAAAAACAAAGTTACCAAGGCAAAATATATTTTCTAATATTATAAAAAACATTATAAAAGACATGAGACTTTAATTTAACTTTTTTATGTCTAGCTTCATTTCCAAGTAAGCCCATAAGTATCAACATCACTAATTGAGAGTAAAAAGATGAAATAATATATGTCAAGAGAAATGTAAATCTTGGTGTCCATTGTTGCTAAAAAGACTACCCCACCATATCATTAATGATGTTTCATATTGCTGATAGTATTTATTATATGACTACTAGTAGTGATCATAACACAACATTACAATGATGGTCTAGTTTAATATTATATAATAAGTAATCAATAGAATCATTATTTCTTAAATAAAATAATTCTTGGTAATATTCAAGAAGTTTTGAAAAATGAGCTTCAATGCTTTAAAAAAATATTTTTCAAATTTGTTTTATGAAGATACACATTAATATATTGTGGAGATCTCAAATGTTTAAGATTTCAATTTTTTTAAAGATAATTACATAATCATCTAAGTATCTCAGAATCTATTAACATGCGAGAATTCCAGATAAATAAAAATATTTTCATAAATTGTTTCTTAGAAGTCTTCCTAAAATCTTTTGATGATAAAAAAATGTATCTGGTTAATATCTATCATATATCTATAATTTTAAAAATTAATATTTATTTTCAAATTTTGCTTTAAACTTAATATTTATCATTTTAAGATTCTTTCTATGAATCACCCTTGAGTTGGTGACTCAATGGGTTCCCTTTCACATTAACAATTACCATGTCAAAATATATTGAATTGTAATGATATGTTGAATATATCAGTCAAATATTAATCGAATTAAGTTCTTACTAATGCTAAAAGGATTGGTAGGATATTTAATTTTTTTACCTGAAATTAACACATTTTTCTTGACTAAACATATGCCTCCACATGATTCCTAAAAAACCCAAATCTACCATATGGGCTATCTCATTAAGAATAGCAAGAAACAATATGAAAGTAAAAAAAAAAAATCACAAGCAAAAAAAATTGAGTGTAGATATGTTTAGTATAGATAAGTGGAACCAAGATTCAACTCAATTAACATACAATCTACTATTATTGTACACAATTAATTGTGATTTATTTCCACACAAAATACTTTATTTGGCCATTAATAAAATAAAAATTAGGTTAATGCTAATATTATGAATAAAACATTGGTGTTAGGTAGAGCCATCTGTGTGCCAATACTTTCATAGTAGTATAGTCATAATTAAATGCATAGTATATTCATTAAGTTTGGAGATATAGATTACAAACTACTTAATAGAAATTAGAATTACTTAACAATATTTAAAATATCAAAGAAATATTGTAATAGAAGGCTCATCATTAAAAATGCACTTCATTTCTACAATTTAAAGAAAAAACTCAATACTTCAACATAATTACTCTGAGCTAGTTATCAGATGAAAGAGTGAGGATCATTAGGGTGTATAAAACATTTCACTTCCATATATAACTCTAGAATCTGGAATCCTTATTGTTATGTTCTTTGAGTCTTTAACAACAATGAGTGTCTAATGTAATATTCCAAATTATTATTATTTTTGCAATCGAAAATATATAATATGTTTTCTTCAATTTTGAAAAAAAAATGTAGTGAATTTTAATATCGAGTACAAAAGAATTAATTATAAATTGTTTAGGGCACAAGGATTAATTATTTTAATTATGAAACATAGTGCATTTTAGAAGTTGATGGACTTTTTTTTAATTATAAATAGTTTAGGGTGCAAGAATTATTTATTTAGGTATAACATTATTAAATAAATTCTACAATTATTTATCTTGTATGCAACATTTTGGTGAATGTTATTGTCCTCTAATAATAAAAATAAATTTTATCAAAATGTTTTCCACAATTTATACATAGATATATCAAGGCTATATAAACTTTAAAAAAGAATATTTATATTTTAATTAAAAAAACTCACAATTCAAAATTTTTTTTCAAGCAAAATTTACATGATAATCATTTTTTTTAATTAAAAAATTTTCAATATGGTACTCACCTTTTATATATATTCCAAGAGTTATACAACATCATTCAATATTGTTTATGATAAATATAATATTTAAAATCGACATTATTAACATATTTCTTATGACCAAATGCAACATTACAAAAATATTGGAAAAAAAATATTTTTATTAATAATAAAAAAATGATATATAAACTAGTTAGACAACTCTTTCATGTTTATCAGAGAAATAAAATACATTCCAAGTAGGTTCATATGCATATTGAATGCAAATAAATCTTTCAAAAAACATATGTGATCCTTAAAACATAGAGTTTTCTCTAATGCATTTGAATACATTTCTACCTTTTGAGGTACTTGATGAAAACTTAATTAATATCTAGAGAAATTTCTCCACAAATATAGTGCTTCCATTTGTATCTAAAATTCTAGTTAATTATGCATGCTTATTATGATGTATACACACCAATATTTGGATCATTCTTATACTTATATATATCTACATTATTTTAGATAAAGAATTTCATACCTTATAGTTATTTATAATAATTTCTAGTTGCCCCATTTGTTCAATTTGAGCATTTAATTTTGTTAATATAGAGAAATTTGGTTGAACAATTTGTGTAGAATAATATATTATTCTAGAAATAATTCTATAAAAAAATAGCTTATTCAATAGAAATTTTGCTTAATAATTTCTTTAGTGTGCACATGATTTTTTTTAGTTATACTATATTTATATTCAATAGCAATTTGTGCAATTTGTGCAATTTGTGCAATTTGTGCAACACTTTATATTTATATTTTATATATTTGGGTAGAGTTTGCATAATAATTAATTCTTATAATTATATTCACAGAAATGTATGCAGAATAATGTATGCATAATGATTTTATTAAATAAAATAACATAGACACTCTTAATCTACAAATCTTAGAAAATAGGATAATTATAGAAATCTATCTAATAGTTCATGTTGGCACAATATTAGATTCATGATATATCCAAAATAGAGTCATACATGAGCATATGATATAAAATAAATAGACTTAAAATCTATAAGTGCAACATGCATATCTCAAAATTCTTACAAAATAACTCAGGATCCAACTATGTGTGTCAACCGGGCCGGGCCGGCCCGGCACGAGGCACGGCACGGAAAAATTCCGTGCCCGGGCTCGTGGCCTTGCCTGACCGGGCACGGTTCGGCCCGTGGCACGGCACACCGGCACGGGTTCGTCTCGTGTCGGGTGTTCCTTAAGCCCGACCCTGCGATGGTTCCTCCCGCAAAAAAGACCGCGGGTTGGGTCTGATTCGACCCGACCCGTGGTCCTCCGAATTTCAAACCGCACGGCCAGGCCGGCCCGGCACGGCTTGCCATGCCTGCGGGCCGTGACGGGCCCTGCTATTTTAAACCTTGCCGGGCCAGGCACGGCACGGTACAGTAATCGTGCCTGGCCCGGCACGAAGGCACGCTCGTGCTCAAAAAAAATGGGCCGGCCCGGCCCATTTGACACCTCTAGATCCAACACAAGTAAATTGGGAGGCAAATAAATACTTCCCAACCAAATTCATAGTTCCATCTACTTACATGATTGATATCATTTAATTCCTAAACAATGTACTAATGATAATCATCTCTCGTATTATTTATTTATTTTTACTTCTTTTGAAACACGTCAATTATGTATGTTTCCTATATTATCGTAATATGTTATTACGATGGACATATAGCGAGGACCCATAATGATGTGAAATATGATGGAAACAAAACTTCAATTGTACTTTTGGAAACACCAGTTAACTGTACATTTGAATAATTAAGTGATATCATATTTTCAAGCACACCTATTGACAAACAAAAGTTCAACTTAGTCCTCGAGTGTAAGTATCATCTAAAAAGTGGAAATAGGTTCCAACATCTTACAATATGGAATGATTGTTCTGTGTACCTAATATTGAACATGGTTATAACTATCATTGAAAAAATTGAATTATTTGCTGATGTCATTCAAATACACCGACAAGCAAATTAATCTATTGGTATTGTAGAAATTAAGAATATTACAGAAATTAACTATGATTGTGGGCCTAGCAGCGGTCCAGTACCAGATACTGGAGCATATGGAGATGATGATGTTTGAACTTATGAAGAAGGTAATGATGATAATCTAATGAAGATGTTGATGCTAAATATGATGATGACTTACATGTTCAAGCCGATGGACATGTTTCATCATTCTAGACTACAAATCAAGAGAATGAGCAATGGATATTATCTCGGCACATGCATTATCTTCTGATATATTGAATATCATAGACAATGATGAGAAACCTGATGAGTCAGCACCTATTCAGTTTCACCTACTACCAACACCTTATTTTAAAAATATTGAAAACATAGATATTGCTATTTCAAGTGGTTGGACTCCATGGGGGCAAGAAACTACTAGTTATGCAAGTGATGAATTTGTAATTAAGCAAGTTTTTAATTCTAAATTTGGATTGCAAAAGGCTGCAAAGATTTACTCAATTAGAGCACACAATGATTTTGTTGAAGTTGCCTCCTCAAAAAAAATTGTTGGTTTTAAGATGTAAGAAGACTGTAGAATGTCAATACCAATAGAAGCTGCGTGTCATGGTTGTTAAAGATACTAACTTATTTGTGATCAACAAATATTAAGGGCTGCACTTACTTGTGTAAACCCATGTTTGAACCAAGACTATCATCAACTAGACTCAAAGTTGGTTGCTGCTCATATAGAATCAATAATTAAGGAACAATTTATATTGTCCCCTGCTGTTATTCAAGCAATTGTGATGGAGAAATGAGGATATAAAATTTCATATAAAAAAGCCATGGATGGGAAGCATAAGGTTTTTCAACACTTATTTGGTAATTTTTCCTAATCATATACAGATCTCCCACGTTTGTTCTTAGCCATAGAACAAGTCAATCATTGATGTGTTGTTATTTGGAAACTCATCTCTCATAGTGTGTCAAACAATGAGATATATCAGCACGTGTTCTGGTCATTCATACCATCTATTGAAGGGTTCGCAAATTATCATCATGTACTAAGTATTGATGTTATATATTTGTATGGGAAATATAAAAGGAAATTATTGAATGCTATAAGATGTGATAAAAATAATTAGTTATTCCCATTGAAATTTGCTATTACATAAGGTGAAAATATTGACAGCGGGGGATAGTTCTTGGTATGTATCTGAAATAGAGTAACTCAATGGACGGAGATTTCTGTTATATCTAACAGAAATCCAGGTATTATGACAGCTATGAGCGATCCTCATCTTCGTTGGGATACACCATATGCCAATCACAGGATTTGCATGCATCATCTTGCAAGTAATTTTATGACATGCTTCAAAGATAAAATTTTGAAGAATTTAGTCTACAGAGTAGCTGTTGTGACAACAACATGAAAGATGAATAGGCATATGGCTACAATTGGGAGAATTAATCCTGAAGCACGACAATGGTTAGAGGCAATCCCTCTTCCATTATGGGTACTTTCACATGATGGAGGTCGAAGATATGAGATAATGATAACTAATTTGTTAGAGGTATTTAATAGTGTTCTTAAAGGGGCTCGTAGCTTACCAATCACTACATTAGTTCAGCTGACATTTTTCTGCCTTAATAGTTACTTTGTTGTATGAAGGGAACAAAGTATTGATAGATTGACATTCGATGAGCAGTTCACACCATATGTTGATACTCATATTCAAGGTCATCTAGTTAAGGCTGAATCAATCAAAATTATTCTTTACGATCACATATATGATATATTTCACGTAAAGTCCAGGAGTAGTCGCATTCATCACCTTAACATAAATGACAAGAAATGCACACGTGATAAGACATTGATATATGGATTTCCATGTAGCCATATCATAATAGCATGTCATCATCAATGTGTTGATTTTTGGTTATTTATTCAAGGCTATTACACTACGCAATCCTACTATGACACTTGGGAAAACTTGTTTATCTCATATTCAATGAAGGCGAGTGGCCTCTTTATGATGTTCCAATAATCATAGCTCCTGGGTCAATGAAATGGCAAGTCAGTGGTCATCCTAAATCAACCCGTTTGCATAATGAAATGGACGTTAGGGAGGGAAAAACCAAGATAAAATATGGGTTGTGCAAACAAGAGGGTCACAATCATCAATCTTGTAAGAATAGAAATCAAATTTAGTCGTTTGTTTGTAAATGAGGCCCCACTTTTTTTGTTTTTATTTTGTATAAGACTTATGTAGTAGCATTTATTTTTTGTAAATGAGGCCTTTAATATTTTGTTGTTGTCTTGCATCAGACTTATTCTATTGAATGAAACTTTTTTAAAGTACGTGTGTATTATAAATTGTCGTTGTGATTAATATTGACAGCTATGTTTAACAATTATTCTGGATTTGTTATATCTTATAAACATGACTACGAGGTTTCATGATGTGGATCCATCGGATACACTTGTCTTGGTATTGTAAGATAGACACTAATCACACTTAGTAGATACAGAGTAGGTACGTAATTTGTTAATTAGCAATTACTATTAGTAGTTTTAACATGTAATTTATACATAATCACTTTTAAATTTGATTGTTTCATTGCTTACAGCTTCATGAAATCCTTCGCCCTCTACAGTAGTTGAAAGCCTTCATGACTATGTGGAGGATGGATATTCACATTCAGGCATACGTGATTAGGGCTGGATTTTACAGTATATATCATTTGGGCCATATTGCGATCAATTGGCCATTTATCACCTCACTTGTAGAGAGATGGCGGCCCGAGACACACACATTTCATGTGCCATTAGGGAAGATGATGATTACTTTACAGGACGTTGCCATCCTCCTTGGCCTTCGTATCCATGGCCTAGCAGTCACTGACACATGTGTGTTCGATGTGGTGGTGTTGTGCGTGGAGTTGCTCGGTGTCATCTAGTCGTCGATGCTATTAGAAGAGCCACTATCACCTTGTGGTAGTTATGTATCCAGTTATCCACCCCGCCACCTAATGTAGATAAGGTCACTTAGAGCATTGTGCACGTGGATTCATCTCAGTGCTGATCAGATCCTTTTTGTTTGTGGACAAGAAGGATGTGCATGTTTCCATGTGCTTTCTCTTGCTAATGTGAGATTTGATGGATACTGTGATATATAGTTGAGGTGGTGCAGTACTAGCACATACATACCATAAGTAATATTGAGCCAACTTGGATCGTAGCTATGGTATCAGCGGTTGTATTACACTCATACAAGTATGTAATAATTGGGAATGTGTGTTATATGTATGGATGATTTATCATATTTTTCCTAATGCAATATAAAAATTTCAATATTTTGACACACTTTCTCATTATTTTGTATTTAGTTATGATCTTGGGAGAGGCTTCACGTCGCGCGACCCAATTTTGGGCAACCACACGCAGATATAGCACCACCACCCACCCATGCCTTACACGATGTCGATGTTGATTTTGGGGATGGTGACCTACGCAAGGCTATCAACGATGGATTATCAGCTCAATCTCTGGCTGATCTAGAGGTAGAGCTAGCTCTTCCACTTGGGTGTAGGTGGAGAGTACCTTTGTCACGGCTGTACTCCTATACCGAGATCTGCTAAATGCACATACTCATGATCAGGTAATGTTTATATAAAATTATATGGTTCTATATTAATTATATTCATATTATTGTAAAATTTATTGATATTAAGTATTCACATGTAGGTCTCATGGCAGCCATACGTAGGAGAGTTACTTGATTAGCTCCCATTTATCTGCTTAGATGATCAGGAGATCTGGCGGATGATGTCATCGCTAATTTGTTTCGAGATTATTGAGTGGCATCATCCATAGAGAGTCATGCGCTAGTTTGGGATGTATCAGAAGATACCTCTAGCTTGCTCTTATGAGCACCAGTTGTGTGTAGTGGTTGCACGTGGATGACACCAGCGCAATTGGGCAACATATCATGTACCATACATAGCATTATGGGAGAAGCGAGTGGTTAGGATCATCACGTCACCCCCTATTGTGGGTTTAATGGACTTTCATTATCCATACATGTAGTGGTATCGTCGTATTACATGGCATTTTATGACACCACGACTTCATAGGGATGATATGAGGTTTCATACTACAGCCGATAGTATGGATCTTTTGGTAAGTTAGAGTCATATATTTCTAAAATATTTTACCTATTTTAATTATTAGATTATGTAATTATAATTCTTTCTTTGGTTCACTCAGATTGCTGCAATGGCTGACATAGCCATTCGCTTGCTTGTTGATACCCTTGGTGCTTTATGCGACAAATATCATATTGCCCGATCGGTGTTACACTAGATTGGTGAAGACCATCATATTGCCGTGTACATTGAGGAGGCTTTGACATCACAAGAGCCATTTATCAGACCTCAAGTTTCATCGTCAACACTATCACACATGCAACCCATTCGAGGTAGAGGGAAAGAGAGAGCATGAGTTGATCGCCGAGGTGCTCGAGATGGTGGGTCAGGTCATGGTCCAGACAATGAGAGAGGTCTGCTACACTTGAGCTGACTATGTATACTTCTTACCCCTCACCCTAGATGTTTATACCATCACACACCTACATATCACCTTCTCTACCCCCACATTGATACAATTCCTCTAAAAGTGCTTGTTCCTTCAATTATCCAAAATATTCTCCGATCATCTAGGACACAATTCATGCAGAAGTTGGATATGTGTTAAATTTATATTCTTCAAGTCTTTTCAATAAATATGCTTATCTATTTTTGTTGCAAGTGATGTTTTGTGTGTTTTGATTGAAATAGAAAGGAGGGTAGAGATTTTGTTGCCAAGGTGAAATCAAGTTTGAGCCACCCGCTATGATGCTTCCCACGATCAATATATCTTGGAAAGATTTGTTCATACATGGAATTAGATTCCGAGAGTGCTTGTTGTAGATTATGCACAGAAAAAGGCTGGAGGTATCTGCAACTTTTTTTTTGGGACATATGAGAAGATTATCAGTTCTGTATTGTATATATGATTTGAAGTTTAGCAAGCTTATGTATTTGTTGGATGATTATAACTCAGGGTGTGTGTTAAGCTTATATATTATGCAAATGTTGAATTTTTTATAGTTGTAGGGTCTGGTGGAACAAATTGCTAAAGAAACACGGGGGGTTAAGAGAAAATGAAGAAGAGAAAAATAGAGGAATGGTTCGTTCAATAGCCGGCGTTGCGAACGATGGCCAAATTAAATAGTCATCGTTCCTAATGCCGGCATATGAAAATTATTAAAATTCAATATTCGGCATTGAGAATGATGGCCATTTGTTTAATCAAATAGCCATCATTCTCAATGCCGTCATTTGAAAAATTTTAAAATTCAATAGCCGGCTTTCACAATGCCAGTTTCTGATTTTTAAAATTCAATAGCGTGACAATGACCGTCATTCACATTGACGACCATTACCACGCTATTTCCAGACACACTAGTTTGGTAATATTTTTTAAACTAATATCATATTTTAGATTTTTTATTTAAAATACATTATTTCCGTACAAAAATCTAAAATATCTATATTCTTGGAGTTATATGTGGAAATATTTCATTTGAAATAAAATATTTAAAATATAATACGCGTTTTAAAAGTATGCCCAAACTAGTGCGTCTAGAAACAGCGTGACATTTACTATCATTGTGAATGTAGGTTATTAAATACATTGTAGATCCCATTACGCCCCTCATAACATACCCCTCGCCTCTCGCCATTCGCCCCTCGCTCTTTCGTGGGGCTCTCAAGCCCCACGAAGGAGCTCGATGGAGCCCCTCGAGCTCCACGAAGGAGCTCGCTGGAGCCCCTCGAGCTCCACGAAGGAGCTCGCTGGAGCCCCTCGAGCTCCACGAAGCTACAGTGAGCTCCATGAAAGAGTAAGGGGTGATGGTTGTGGAATGAGGAGCGAGCGGCGAGGGGCAAGGAGCGTGGGGCATAATGAGATTCATAAAATGTTTTCAATAGCCAGCATTCACAACACCATTCTATGATTTTAAAAAATTAACAGCGTGACAATGACCACCGTTCACAACGACAGTAATTGACATATTATTTTTAGACGCATTATTTTTGGCATATTTTCAAAACACGTGATATATTTTAGATATTTTATTTTAAATGAAGTATTTTCGTACAAAAATCATTCTTTCGTACTAATAAATCTGTACCTTAATACCAATGATGCCTGCTCGAGTTTGGTTGGGTTACTTCTTGGGATTTGACGTGCCAATGATGTCTGCTCGATTTTGGTTGGGTTACTACTACTTGAGATTTGACGCACCAATGATGTCTGCAGAATCGCGCGGCTCTCATGGCTCATCATCTCCTCCTTCTTCGTCGTCTTCTGCTCTTACCACATTATCGTTTCTCGATATTTGTTTCGACAACTCTTACCTTCTTCGTCGTCTTCTGCTCTATCAAGCTTCATTTTCATTATTTTGCGTACGTTTGACAGCAATGATCTTTTTTCTTCTCTCCGCTGCTCATGAAAATTTAAGTCGTCAATTGCACTTCAATTCATACCTAAAAGGCAATCGTCGTTATGTAAGTCAATCAGAACTTTGCTAGTCTAGTTCATATCCAATTTGCCATCGCTCATAGCTTGCATGCTTGATGCTTCTATCGCTCACATCTTCCGCATGAATCATCTTTCGTCGCTTTACATGATGATTGTTTGCTAGCATGCCGATCATCCACGCCAATGTGGATCTGTGTGGCGCATAATGCATCGTTGCAGCTAACCTTTTCCAGAGATTTATCCTACTTGCAAATATGGCATTCATGATGATGTATAACACAATATTGATTCAGATGATAGCTTTGAGATTGAAGTTTTCAAGTGTATTGCTGTATATAAAGCATAATAGATTGTAGTGTGGGCTACTTTTTGTCCTGCAAACACTGGTTCGTGATTACTTGACATCATTTAAACTGGACATGTACGGAACAGAGGATCTTTTTCCATTTTCTCGTGCTGTTGTACTATTGAATTGGGATGGATGTTAGAGCGTCTATGTTAGCAACAATTACTCTGCTTCACTCAAGTAACATAGTGGTGCATAAATAACGATGACTTTTTACTATTACTAATTCTTAATGTTTCACAAAACCACTACAAATTTGTTGGTATTCTATTAGAATGTCAAAACATTTGACTTTTTTCCTGTGAAAATCTCTGCAAATTGATCAGTCATTTTGATCGACTTCATCTTTTTTGGGTCCTGTAGAAATTTATCCCAAAATAACGTAATAATGAACTTCATGTTTCGTTCTTGCATGAAACATATGATTCTTAAGCTAGACATATTGTTGAACAATATAATTGCATTGGATAATATGTTGATCTCTGTTAATCATTTAATCATTATATGCATTATGTGTATTCTTTTGTTGTTAAGAATCAAGTAATCACAACACCATTGGAATTTATATGTATTCTAATATTTTCTTTAATATATTACCTTGTTCATTTGATAGTTTTTAAATTATTTTTTTTTAAATATTGCACATACTAGTACAAATTTCTTAAAATAAAATACTCTAAATAAAAAAATGAACTCAAACAATATTTTTCATATGTAGAAATGTATTTCCTAATTTTATATATAATAATAAAAAAACTTGGGGTTTTTCATATATAGGTGCTCCTATCATAAACATAATAATAGGCAAATGATAAAAAAATAAAATATTGCAAACTTAATTTTTCATAAATGTGTTAGTCAGTTGATTGTTATAGAAATATAATTCGTAGTTATGATCTTATTTAAGATCTTCTTTATGAGAATAAAATAATTAATTTTTATGTATTTTGTTTACTTGTGAAATAAAGAAATAAAAATTTTATGTTTCACAGTTCGATTATCAGAGCGGCGAGTCAGAGGAGAAATGATTAAAAATTTGATTTTCTTAATTAGATACATAATTCAAAGAGTATCGCATTCAGTTGTGATTACTATCTTATAATTTGTCTTGGTACTAGATTTAGAGATTATTATTTCTTTTTTATTGGTATATGAAATAATTTTTTTTTAAGAAATATATTATAACTTATAGTAAACTATCCTTTACAAAATAATTTGTTGGAGGGCTCACATTAGAAACATATTTGTGTCTGACTTAATAGGTGAATTTGTTGGAGTGCATATCAGATGACTAATATTTAAGAGAGTGAGTATCTAAGTAATATGTTTTTTATGATAATATTATCATAATCAACTATAATCCCAAGAATTTCAATATTATTTGTTTAAAACTATAAATAATGATATTTAATGAGTTGAATAATTCTTAATTTGTTATATTTTGTTAGGAATATATGATACACATGCAATCAATAAAATAAATCTCTCATCTGAATTTCTTTGATGAAATAATAAATAATCAATAATACATACGTACAAATTACGTGAAGTAATGATAACTAAAAATCTTATAAATCAAGTTTTTAGGGATTATTTTAGATCGCATAAAGTCTTGTGCAATCTGTAAATAAAATATGAACTCTGTTTATGCTCAAAAACTAAGTGTCTATTAATGTATCTTTTCTTAAAGATTATTTATTAGCAAGAGATTGTAAGAGATATGCATATCCAAATTGAGACTATTAGCTATTAGAAAAACATATTTTGATAATTAACTTAAATAAGTTAGTAAGCTCTATTGTAATAAGTTTTTGATATGTAGTTTTTTTTATTATCAGGATTTGTCTGTACTTTGAATATTCATTTGTAACTAATAATAATTTTTTTTAAAGGTTGAGATATTAGTTATTAAATTTTAGAGTAAAATATATATTTTTTATGTTATAATATTATTTTGGATAAGATAATTATTTTGAAGGGGACATGAATATCGTAATACTATCAAAAGAAAAAATAAAAGATAAACAATAAATATGTGAATATAATAAAATCTATAAAAGAGTGTTGAATATAATTCATTTATTTTTTTAAAGAACAATTAAAATATCATGATTTTAAAAATTGTTTGCATGATTTTTTGACTTCTCGAGATATTTTTCTTGATTCTCAACTAACTTTGTAAATTTTGTTCTCCTAGAATAAATAGGAAGATTATGGTGTTCAAGTCTACTAGCTCATAACTTATTTAGAGTTGGAATTGGAATAAACTATGAAACTACTATCTCATATGTACTAGGAAAATTTATTTTGTAAGGAATAATTTATTTTGTATTTGTTGGTATGCATGATATTTCAAGAGGAGAGTTATTATAATATGATCTAAAAAGTTTAGAGATAACTAAGAAGTGATTATCTTTCATGAATCATAGTTGGAGCCCCAAAAAGGATTCCAAAATCCAAAGGAACAATAAAGCATATAAGATTTAGATATTATTTTTGAATATTTATTTGATTTAAACTCTTTAAAAAATAATATCTATTAAATAAAAATAGTATTAACCTGTACTTTATTTATATTAGGAGAATAATATATATATATATATATATATATATATATATCATTTTTGAATATTAAAGTAATTAATAAAGACATATTATATCGTCTTAGTTGTCATCATGTTATGTCTCGGAGAGATAATGAATAAAAAAAGTATTTCAAAAAATTATATAAGGCAAGTTAAATAATCTCTTTTATGATGCATGTACTAAATAGTTACACGATAAAAAAATGAGGAAAATATTAGGTTGATTAGGTTATTGGTGGTTAAAATCGCATATTTTCAAAAATATCTTGTGATATTTATATCATAGAGAAATATTCTTGTCATCTTAATTAATTATATATATTTTTTTGTAATTTCATTTGTGAGGACATACTTGCCATCCTAGTTAATTAGATTTATTCTAAAGCATAATTATTTTATATAAATTTGATATTTTTATTAAATTATTTTTTTTTATTATTTGATGAAAAAGATGAAAAAAATTGAAAAAATTGAAATTTATTTCAAAAAATAAATGTTCAAATAAATATGAAATAATCAGATTGAATCAGATTGATTGAGTTCATATTCAAATAATTATAACAGGCATGATATGAATCTTTAATATGTTTTATTATTCGATAAGTTTTATAATTAAATTAGATGTATCTTTTATACAAGAATCTAAAATTTTTAGTTCGATCATTAATATATGATCAAGTAAAAAATGAATAAATAAAAAATTAATAAATAAAAAATTAATAATTCTTAAATGCCTAGTTGGAATTTTAACAATAGAAAAGAACATATTATATATCATCTTACTTAGACACGAAAAAAGTTATTGAAATTTTTTGAGCATGCAAATAATATTAGTATGGTAAAAAAATAATATAAAAATTAAATCATTTGACAAGTTAACTCACAGAAAGTAGATTATTTGGATACTAATGAATAAATAAAACTTGAAAAAAATAATTAAGTTGAATATTATTATAATCAAATATTCTAGTTATTTTGATATTAGTAATAATAATTTTTGAAAAAATAAGTAGACAAAATAATAAAAATGGTTTCTTATCTGTGATGTAATTATTTGCTTATTAGTTAATTATTCAAGAGTCAGAAGTGTGAAAATGAGTGTTGAGAGTTGTAATATTTGAAATATAAGAAGTATCTATTTGTGTCTTACTATTGATTGGGCCTATATAACTATTTATAATAATTGTAATTGTGGAGGAATTTAATGAGAATTTCTAAATAAATTCAATAGTTGACAATCTTCTTCAATAATTTGGAATGCGCCTAGTTTCTATTCGATAAATAACTCATAACAATTCTTCAATGAATATATTTTTTAGATATTTTATTTAATTTTAATATGTTGTGTTGTATATGTGATAACTCATCATTTGATTTATATGTAAACTTATCTATAAATATTTGTTCATTAGTTGATTTCACTAAATATTACAAGATTATTGAAAAATTAAATTATGTGATAATAATCAGATTTGATATCATTTATATTGGCAACATAATTAATCATTTTATAAATATTTTTAGATAAATTCAAATGGAATAGATTTAGTTTTTATGATTTTTATGCATGTGAAGAAAGCTTTAAGACATGAAATCATGTTAAGAGATCATGAGCATAACTAGGTAGAGTCATTTAGAATTCACTTAGGCTTCATCGATTACATATTTATGTATTTTTATATAGGTAATCTCATATATTAAAAAAGTAAAAAATATTTAATTGTTTTGAGGTATAGTGTAGAGATAATACACAGACTTTGATGATAGTTATTTATAAGCTTCAATAGATCACTGTGTGTATTAGTTAGGAAAATATGTCAGAATTTTCTATTCTAAATGCTAGGTTGATGTGAGTAAATAATTATTTGATATAATAAATTCATACACATAAGGATATAGACTCGAGAAGAGTTTTTATAATTTGTCATATAAGAATCTAGTAGAGATGAAATTCAAGAAGAGTTTTTATATTTTATTATTTTTATTAATAATTATTTATAATTTATATGATTAATTTTTTTAGTTTAGGTCAACTATTTTTTTCATTTTTTAGAAATTTCATATATATGATATAAATTAAATTTAATAAAAATATATATAAAAAAAAATAATATATTAAATTATGTTACGTACGTAGTTTTATTATCTATTGTATGGAAAACAAGTTCATACATAAGATTTCTTGTGGCAGTATACTTCATAAAATAAAATTACAGAATGAAAGAATAAATATATTATTGAGATAATTGATACATTTTTTTATTTGATAGGATTGTTTTAAAGCATTTATGGAAAGATGCAAAGTTAACTATAAACTATCACATCAATTGAATATTATATTTTGTTATTTTTTTAGTGTGTGCTTCTTCATATCTTACACGATGGTGATAAATTGTTTAACTTATCTTTCAAAGTCTTTATGACACTTGATTTGTTCAAATTTTCTACTTGGGATTGGATAATATGATATCTAGGATTTTAGACGTGTATTTCTTGGTTATTCTAGAGATTTCAAATGGGCCATGTTGGGCTGGCCGGCATGGTTTTAGGTGCCCAACCGGGCTATCGTGCCGGGCCAGACACGACACCGTTACTATACCGTGCTGTGCATGGCCCGACACTATTTTCGTGGAGGTTAGGCCTGAAATGGGCCCACGGTATGAAATCCGTCAGGTTTGGGTCGGACCAAAACCCTAATTTTTAAAAAAATTATGGTTTCAGTGGTGCATCATTGCACCACCGCATGTCTTCGCTCTTTCGGGGCTTAGCGAGCCTTGCCCGTCGGGTGTTAGCTCGTCGTGACCACCCTTGGTGTGTGGTAACGCGTGCCGTGCCGACATGCCAGGCGTGCCGTGCCGTGCCGACATGCCAGGCGTGCTGTGCCGTGCCGACATGCCAGGCGTGCCGTGCCGTGCCGACATGCCAGGCGTGCTGTGCCGTGCCGACATGCCAGGCGTGCCGTGCCGTGCCGACATGCCAGGCGTGCTGTGCCGTGCCGACATGCCAGGCGTGCCGTGCTTGGCATGGCATGACTCATACAGTAGGTGTGCCCGACATGGGCTCGAGCATGGCACTGTAGTGTGCCGTGCCTATCCATGCACGACTGAACCATGTTGTGCCTCATGCTGGGCCTAGCTGGCCTAGTTCGTTTGACATCTTTAAATTATTCTAATATCTATAAAGATCCAAGTATTTGTTATAAAGTCTGATAGAATTTTAGTTAATGTTATTATTTTTTTGAGTATTACTCAATTTTTAGTGAATATAGGAAAGGTAAGAGTCTAGAAGATATATCTAGATTCATTACTTTATTTTACTTCTTCATAGTTATATTGAATTTGGAGAGAGATTTTTTGGGTGAGAAAATCTTTTTTGAGTCCAGACAATATAAAATATAGAGTTCATATTAAGAGAGAGGGTCATATACAACATGATTACTAAGGAGCTAGTTAATCTTGTCTGATCTTTACTTTTAAATTACTTTTCAAAGGGGATAGAAGAATTATACTCTATTTTTTTTTCATAATTTTTATTGTATCCTCGTCTTCTCTTTTATTTATTTTTTATTATTATTTTCATGATGATATTAGAATATATATATATATATATATATATATATATATTTTGAGATATTATCTCACTCTAAGATAGTGTCATATTATGTTGAAAGTGATTAATATTTTTCATCCTACTAAGACATGAGAATTAATACCATTGATATTCATGAATGCTTGTTATTGATTGTATGTAAGTGTTTATTATGAAAATAAGTCTAGATGAGAAAGTAAATTATCTTAAAGTGAGACTTGCATCTTGTGACAAAGGAGTTTGCTCAGGAATTTGATGTGGATTAGTAGGATGATTTTTCTTTATGATCAATATAATTTTTATATAAATTTTTATTTCACTAGCAGCACATGAGTTTGTTGAGTTTATTGGTAGTTATTTAGTTTGATTTACATGGTGATCAATACATTTCTCTCTAATGGTGGTCAAAACTTTCTTCATGATAATCTTTAAGAAAAAGTGCATGTAAAATAGCCATATGAATTTTGAGTAGTACAATCTGACATAATTTGTAAATTATAAAAGATACTATATGGCATGAAGCAATTAATGAGAGATTGATTTATAAGATTTTTTTATTGATAATTATTTATTTTGGTTTACATATAGGTTATATATTTTTTTATTTTTGTTAAAGAACTTTTGATAACATGATATTTTTTTTATATTGTATTCTTGGATGATATTTTGACTACATTAAATGATGAGTTGGAAATTATTTAACTCAAGAAATACTTAGTCATAATTTCAGATGAAAGATCTTGAATAGTTTATATATATTTTTTGAGATTAAGGTGATTTATTCTAGGAGGAATATTGTATTGTCACAAAGAAGGCACAATGTTGATAAACTCATATAGATTAGTTTCTTAAATTTTAGTTCATTTGATATTTTAATTGATCTAGATATTAATTTTTTATTCGATATAATTATTTTATTTTACTTAATTATTTTTAAGAGAATCATAAGTAATATTAATTATCTAATTATTATCATCTAGACATAATTCTTCACATGTAATATACTGAAAAATATGAAGAGGTCTCTAGGACTTAAGATCTCTTTAAATGATCATGAACACTTACTATTAGTAAGAATGTAAGATATTCAAATTTGAGTTGGTCATTGACATGTGAGAGACAATCTTGGGGATAATCTATAAAGAAGAATTTTTATTGTGGATATTCAAATTTGAGATCTCTAAAAGAAGAATTTTATGATGATTTTTTATATTTTTTGAGGATAATTTTGTCACATAGAAATGTATGAGATTAATAACGTATAAGATCAAGTTTAAAGATAATTTAGAGTAATGTCTGATAATTACTTGCAATATAATTTATATGATATCTATTTGATAAGATTAGATAATTATTTTTTTTCTTCATATAATTCTTTGTTATGACAGTTTGCTAGTAAGATAGTTTTTAATTCATTGTTTTACAAGTGGATGCTGTATTTATAGATAAATTATTTTTTAATTCAATGAAAAGATTCATTTTGAGATCATTATTATACTGTATTTTGATAACATATCAATCAACATACATTTATATGAATGTTTTAAAGAGATTTTTACTTATTTTTTTTTTCAAACTTGTTGTTATGAATATTTTGGCACCAACTTGAAGTTATAAATTTTCAATATTTATTTTTTTAGTTTATTTTTTATTGTTTTACTTTACATTGATGATAATGCTAAAAATGTGAGTTATTTTAATCTATTGGTACATTATATAATGACATCACTTATAGGCTATTCCCACTGAGCTCCACATAGTATTTGAATATTTTTTTGACTTAAGTATTCAATATCAATCATCTTTGACATTGATTGAATTATGATGTATAAAGGTAAGACTGTCTAATGTTTTTTTTTGTGCATTGGATACTTGAAGATTCGATTCAACTTCACAATTATTTGTTTAGATCTATAATCTTGAGCAAAATAACATTTCTTATAATAATTATAATACCCATTATTTTGTTAATGATGTTTCTTATCTTTTTATTTTATAATTTGACACTCTTCTAGTTCATCTTGTTGGAAGTTTTTTTCTTCTTGGAAAATATAATTGACATTACCATCAGAACTTCCCCCCATATTGGAAAATATAATTGACATTACCATCAGAACTTCCACCCATATTGGAAAATATAATTTTCTCCTCATAAAAAAAGTTTTCTTCAACCTTCATGGTAATCATGAATAGTAGGCTAGCTAATATTTTTGATTAACCAATAACTTTTTTAACTCTAATAGAGTTGGTCTATGAGTTCATCCAGGTGTAGTGATGAGAATATTATATCCTTGTTGTGGATTTTGGATGATAATTCTTCTCATCGTTGTTGTAGTAAGTGTATTTTTTGGATCCAACAATGATATTTTACAACATATTGCTTCGAATCATAAGAAAATTATTTTTGACCTACAACAAGAGCTTTCTGAGCTCATTCTCGAGTTTTTGCAACTTGATTTTATTTGTCTTTGTAAATAATGCAATGAAAGTGTTTCAATTCTTTTTTGGTATTTTTGTATCTTTCATGCATTGCAAAATTTCATCCTCAAGTATTAATGAGAGTGTGTGTAGAGTTTGCCGCACTTGATATTGAATTTTTTGAGTTTTCCAAGATCAATTGATGGTGTTGTTTCATTGTTTCTATTAGCACTTCGTAGAATTTGTCCAATCATATAAAATTGGAAGCATATACTCTAGTTGTTGTAATTTTTGTGTTTGAACTTCTCAATCAAGCTTCATGAACTAGCTAGCTCTATCATTGACCCTAGCTGTGCACTTATTGAGTTGGGATAAATACTTGTGCAAATTATGGGTAGAAAAACACACTTATAAAATTATATTTTGATAAATAGTTTACCCAATAAAATTAAAAATGAATCTTAAACATCTTTGATATACGAAATCTATGAGATTGGCAAGCAAATAGCATGTTATGCATCACTTAATTACTATTGTTTTTGTTTTCGAGACACTTTTTCACCCCTCATACTTGTACGCAAGTAGTTACTATTATGTAACTTAAACTAAATACAAGCCACATAATGATGTCTAGTTAAAGATGATGACTCTTATTATCATTATTAATATCTCACTAAATCAATCAAAATGTGTTGGGCAATCACGCTTCCACGGGTAGTAAGATTAAGACACAGAAAACAAAAAAAACACAGAAACAAGTAATATATATATCCCAATCCACAAGCATCCACGACAGAATCAAAACGAGAAATCAACACAGCAAATAACGTGGTTCGCTAGTCGCTCAGTACGACTAGCTGCCTCCACCAGAAAACGCTTATGCGTTACAGATTAAAACCAAAAAATAACGTCTTACAGTATGCAGCACGGAATAGTCGCGAAATCACGCAGAGAGAGGAGAATAGATGATAAACAGTTCAACCGGGTCAAAAAACAGCCGCCCGAAAAATAAATACAAATCATTTTATATAAAAAATAAACATCCGGTTCATTTAACTAAAGTTGGTCGGATCATGGAACGGGCCAGGCTCTGCTCCAAAAATTTCGGCCCGCTGACTGGTCAGCGGGACCTCCGTTATTGTGCTACTGCCGCATCCCCGGGCTTTTAATATTTCTTTTCCTGCACTTACATGAAAATATTAAAATAGATTATTAAATAAAAAATAAATTACATATACAACAAAATGCATTGATTTCACCCCTTATACTATTTCACCCCTTATACTTAGTGATATTTGCTAGCATGTATTGGACGAGAATAGTACTGATATGGCTGATTACTTGGAAAATATTTCTGTTGCATGTATATATTAGAGGTCATGTCTTGGTATGATGATAAGTGTCTTAGTCCAAGGATGATAGGTCAGCTTGAAAATTCATGATACAACTTTTTTGAATTTTGGAAGTAAGATTGTTGAGATATTAATTTTTTTTAAATTTTGTGTTAAGGACGGAACCTTGTGTATTGGATACGACTCTATTTTATATTGATTCAATAGGAATCCAATTCTATAAAAGAGATAATGATGATTCTCAATGAAACTATGTTTAATACTACACGGTCAAAGTATAGTTTGTTTAGTACTCAACTTACTAAATGACTTGAATGAATTTTTTCAACTTCTTGTAGTTGTGGCATTTATTATTGGGTTTTTCTATCTTATGTGTTTTGATTTGAACTGGCAGGTTATAGGAATTGTAAATTGAGTCATTGGCAGAACAGGGATTTTCTATGCACAAGTTTGTAATTGAGCGCTATTATGGATCCTGTGCATCGAGAATCATTACTGTCTAAAAGGTACTATGAGAACTGCCCTGGCTGTAAAGCTGAACAACGTAAAGAGCTGAGAAGAGGATTGCCTGTAAGGGAGCTCATTTTGTCATGGATTATTGTTCTATGTACTGGTAAGTGATGCATTTTTTTTTTTTGTAATCGGGGGATTTAGTACTGAGATACATGAATTTGCAGCAGGCAGTGAATGACTAAGTTCTCCAAATTCTTGATTCCATATACTTGCTCATGAATAAATTTGGTTAGATATATGATATCATAGTTTCCTTATTCATAGTTTCCATAATTTTAAAAGGCACAAGGCTTAAGGCACACTAAACTATGTTCTTACATTGTATGGGGTTTTGATTTCATATTGTAAATAATCACAGAGAATTGTTTCTAAAGTGGATGTGGCGATGCATTTGAATGGATTAAAATGTGCAATTGTGTAATTTATAGGATCAAAAACTGTAATAAGCTGCGACAAGGTTGTTTTTTTCTTAAAAATTTTTGGTATGATATAACCTATTTTAAACATGAATTGTGACTAATTGATTGTTTATGTTCCAAATGATTTGCAAATATTGTCATATATTCATTATTGCCAAATTGAAAAACAGATTTCATTTGGCAAATCTTAATCTGTTTGAGATTAAGACTCGATGATAATTGATTCCGGATACCTTTTTTCTCTCTCACATTATAACCTTGTTGTTGTACCATTGCAGCACTTCCAATATCATCTCTTTTTCCGTTTCTTTACTTCATGGTGAGGTTTGCTTGTTTATGTTAATTTGGATTACCATTCATGAACTTCATTTCTATTTTCCATGATGGAATTAACTTTGATGCATCTGATTTTGTTACATCTCAAAAATGTGAAATGGACATTGAGTTTTTCGTAAACCTTGAGCACATCACTACATAATAAATTATGCATAATAATAATAATACAAACATGTAAATGAATTTCAAAAATATATTAGAATATTCATGTAGTATGAGTACTTCTATAACTAGGTTTCGAAGAACAAATGCACATTCTATATTAATTAAAAAATAAACACTTATAACCTTTCAAATTGTTTTTGGTACATTATTATGATCTATACTAAGTTTTAGATATAAAAAAAATAAGTGGAAATTTGTTAATGGAAATTTTTTTATGATTTATGATCTCTACGAAGAAAACAATTTGATATTAGTCTTAATATATTATATATAATAGTAATTGAATGCATATGATTACACATATATTAATATATCAAATCTCATAAGAATTTTGAAGTTAAAATTATTTGGGCGAGAATAATATTGAGATGATTGATAATTTATGAAATATTCATGTTAAATTTATGTATTAGAATTTATGTATTGATATGATCATAAATATCTTCATCCAAGTGTGATCGGTCTCAACTTCAAAACTCATTAGGCATAATCTCTATATTTTTTTATAGGTAAAATTGTCGAGATATTTTTTTGTTACAAATTTTATGCTAAAACAAGAGTTTTGTGTATTGAGTATGATCTATTCTATATAATAGTAATTGAATCATTTTAAATCTCAATCTTAATGAAATAATAATTAACATTAATATATAATTTTATTCTCTTGAGAAAGCTTAGATTAAAAATAATATATCTCATATCCTAATTGTCATAATATTGAGTTATTGATCATGGAGATGAGAACCCAATCTCCTCCAAAAGTTAATACAAAAAAGCTTGCATATAATTGTGGATATATTTTTATATTTATCTCTGAATTGAAATTAAAAATAATTAGTCATCTACAAATTTTGTAAGTGTTAATACTCAAATATGCTTTAGGTTGGGTTTGCTTTGCCATGAAAAAATTAGAACAAAGTTGGGTCTTTCCTAGATTGAATAGTGTTTGAGTTGTGTTATCTTGACCCATAGTGAATTTAGTTTAATTTAGTCCGGCCTTAATTCTACTTGTGTTTAATTTAATTAGCCTAGAGGTGTCAAATGGACCTAGTCGTCTAGGCACGGCTTACGGCATGACATTGTCTAGCATGGTCCACTTGTTTGAGGATATGAGACTGGCTACAGTCTATTCATGGGTCATGGGTCAAGTTTTTTCGAGTGATCACTTGATGGGGCAAATTTTTTTTAAAAAGTTGATCACGTAATCTAAATTATGCTTATGTGGCCGATTGCAATTTGTCGGCCATGTAAGATAGTTACACATTATATTTTTATGCAATGAGCTTCTGATATGAATAATGATAAGTATTGCCTATTATTATTCATGTCAGCCTATCCATAGTAATAAAAAAAATAATTTCTTATCTGAAATTATTGTAGTTATTAGATTGATTCTAATGATTATTGTGGCAGAATTTGATAGCTATCGTGATTTTTGCTTATTTAAAATACAAAAAAAAATTTAAAAAAAATATTTTTTTTAATAAATTTGAATTTCTTTTTCTTTATAAATGAAAAAAAAATTTAGATATTCATTCTTAATTTTTTTCTCTCTAACTTTCAATTTTTCTTATTTCTATTTTTTGATTTTCTATGTATTGTAGTTTCTCATTTATATATTACTTTGTAATATACATATACATATACAGTATACTATATTGTTTTTTTTTTTATTTTAATTTACGTTCAACACTCATGCATATGGGAATGAGATAGATGATTAACGGTGAAGTGGGTGTCCATGTCAGCTTGTGCTACAAAGAGGTTAATAGTATAATAATTTTTTGTATAGTGTTATTGTAAAAATTTGTATTTGCAACTTTAATTATTTATTTTATTTAAGTAGTATAGATAATTTTAAAAATGACACATTAAATTTAATAAAAATGAGTGTCAAATTAATATAGACGTAGATAATAATTATAACCTTACGGAAAGATCGATACAGAAATATCTTTTTTTCAATTACTTTGACTTAAACTCATATGTTACCTAAAAAATAAAAAATTAGGTGAACATTAATATTATTGACATACTTTAAAATAATAAAAGCTAAAAATTTTAAGAGTGTCAACAAAGAATCAGTATAATGTATATATTATAATATATATATATATATGAGTGCATGTGAGATTGATCACCTAAAGAGACATGTTGATTAGTACATCAAAAATATGGTGCATTAGATTTGAGGCAACTCAACTTAGTGGTAGAGTTTTTCAAGTTTAGTTTAGTTTAGTTCGTTAATCCTTTTTACATAGTGCAATGATGTTAGGAGTGAAGACATGACCAAACATGATTATCATAATAGGTTTCTTAATTAGATTTTTAGAGGATTTTAGTCAGTATTGTCCAGACTTACTTTCAGTTTGATTATCATAAGATTTCTAGGTTAACATGTAAGAATTATATAAATTTATAATTTAAAAAAATAATTAATAATTAATAAATTTAAGAAATTTAGTAGAGTGGTGTTCATGATGTTCGATATATGGACTAGTCATGATGTTGTATTATTTGTATGTCTCATTGCTCACTACGTAGATTCTAAATGAAAACTTAATATAAAATATTATATATTTTTTGAGATTTTATATTCTCATGATGATCATATCATATATAAGTGTATGACGTAAATTTTTAGAAAATATGATATTCAAAATAAAATATTTAATATAATTCTTGATAATATTTCTAATAATAAAGTAACTATTAATATGTTTAGGTGAGATATTTCATGTTGTGTATGTGTTACGTGATTATTCTCATAGTACATGTGAGAATAAAAATTATTTCTCAAGTACTAGAAAAAATAAAAAATTTACTAAAATATCATAAGATACCAGCAGATAATATGAGTTTAGCAGTCTATTAGTCTAGCATATAATATGAGTTTAGCAGTCTATTAGTCAATGTTTGTCTGTGGGAATTAAAAAGAAAAATTTTTAAATGGATATAAAATACCATTGAAATCACCTACTTAATGTTAGAATCATATGTTGGATGTCAAGATGTGATATTTGATTATATCAATAATAAGAGTACTAAGTTTATTATTGATTATTTTGATTGGGATACAAAAATTTTATTTATGAAATTCTTAAAAATTTTTAATGACACGATGAATATGTATTTATTTGTATATATTCTAATCATTTGTGTTGTACTCAGGTACATATATAATATTAGTAGTATGTCTAGACTCTAGTGGGTATTGAGGCTATTATATATTTAGTATCATGGTTGTTAAAATGAAAATCAAATATTTAAAATACTTATCTTTTATTTTAATTCTATATTATTTGGTAATTTTTATGGATAGAAAAGCTAAAAAATATTTTGATATACATTCATGAAAAATTAATTGACATATTTTTATATTATGATACTAGGGATAAGATATAGTTATAACTATGCTCTGAGTATGAACTTGAATATTATATTTAAAGATCATGACTTTTGTATTTAGTTAACCAAGAGCAAATGATATAATGATCTGTTTAATATGACTGAGTTGTCTTCTTATCTTGGTATATGATTTACTGATCCCTTTGGTATATAACGTAATATAGAAATCTATTTTTTTTGATAGTCAATTTTATTTTAGATAGGAGATTAAGATTATGACTAGATATTATAAATGTGCTTGTATGCATGAAGTACTGAGATGATTCAAAGTTTAGCATTCAAGATAAGACACAAGTGATGATGATGAATTATGATTCATGAGCCATGGTGATCGAGGATATTAAGGGTGCTAGCCACTAGTAATATTTTTAGACGCATTCATGATGATGATGATATTCATCTCAATTCGCAACACCATACCACAGACACTAATTGATGATTAATAATTTTTGATTCATTTCATAATTATAGTGTGTTAAAATGTTATTGTTATTTATGTTTGATGCTTTATTTTTTATTTTGATTTATTCACTTTTGTAAATTTATATTGATGATTGATGTAAGATATGTGTAGTATAGGTTTTCTCAATTTAATTTTTTAATATATATTTTTATATTTGATTTATGTATTAATATTTTAAATTAAATAACATTAAATAAGCAAAAATCATGTTAAGTTTTATCCTGGGTATCTCAAGTGAGAAGAGACATTTTTGCTTGGGCTTTAAGCGTGCACGAGGCATGTCTTTAATAACTCTGGGCATATGCATGACTCAAGTGTGGGCATTGACTTGGGCATAGGCACTAACCCATGCTCTGGCACATGGCTTTGGGCTCGCGCTAAGGCATGGACCCATTCCTAGACAATGGTCTTGGCAGCTTGGGCTGTGTATCTCAATTGTCTAACCTGATCCGGCCCGGCCCCACATGTTTACATTGCCTCACTAGGCCAACATGCCGTGGTGAGCCACACAACCTGGATCCTGAACTTGGTCATGCTCTGCCTGAAATGACATGTATGATACCCGCTTGGTGACCAACAACTGAAAAGGAAATATTTACAGATGCAACCTGAAAATTACCTTCTTCAGTTAATCCATGCATGCCAAGTTTCTGCCGAACAAAATTTAGCTATATGTGCAATACCTGATTTACAGATTAGGGATTTTCATGTTGCCAAAAAGGAGGAAGATATCAGTTACTATGCTGGATATGTTGGTTAGTTCTTTCCCCCACATTTATTAGTTACTACTGATGACATTTTCTAAAATTTGGTTCTTGAATGCCAATTTGACGACTGTTAATATCTCGAAGGGTCCTCATTTATGCTTGGTCGAGCTTTGACTTCTTTTTTCTGGGGGGTGGTGGCTGATCGATATGGACGGAAGCCTGTTATAATTATAGGAACTGTAACAGTGTAAGCACCTTTTGATTTCTGCTAATTTGAAGTATAAGTTGCTGGTAATGTCTGGATTTCATGTTTATCATAAAATCTGTACTTTTTGCTTCTGATTGTATCCTTTTCAATGTTTGTCAGGGTAATTTTTAATACACTCTTTGGCCTCAGTGTAAATTTTACGATGGCTGTCATAACAAGGTTTCTTCTTGGAGGTTTAAATGGGTTGCTTGGGCCAATAAAGGTTCGAATTTTGAGTTTTCAACTGTACACAAAATAATCATTTTGATTGTTCCATGCTATTAATTCCTCTCATCTTTGCTCTGCTTATACATGGCCACCTACTTAATTCTTCATCGTGCAGGCATTCACTAGTGAAGTTTTCAGGGAGGAACACCAAGCCATAGGGATGTCTGCAGTGAGCTCTCTTTGCTGGCCTGTGCATAATTTAAAACCTTAAGCAATTTATTGGATTGGAATTTAATTAGGGCTTTCTAATCACAGATCAGTACTGCATGGGGTATAGGATTGATCGTTGGTCCTGCTCTAGGAGGTTTCTTAGCACAGGTACTTCAATTTGTTTGCTTTTTCTTGGCGAATATCAAAAAATTTGCCATTGATTATTGATGTTAGCATAGTTGTTATTAAGTAATGATACACGATATGATACACAATACAATATAATGGTATGACTAATTTTTTTTTATGAAAATCAATCTATATTACAATTTGTATCTTATTTTCAAAATATATCTTACAATACATACATCATTAATTATTTTTTATAATTTATAAAAAATCAAATTAATTTTTTTATTTAAAGAATGTATTATGTTAATTGTTAAAATATATAAAAAATTAAAATTTAATCATAAAAAAGAAGTATAATTAAAATAATCTTTTACAAAAAGTTATACTTTTTGGTATCCGATGATATAATTCATATTTTCAAATATATATATATATATATATATATATATATATATATATATGCAATACTTGATATGATATGTGATATGATGATACAATAATATTTACATTCTTAATTATTTTTTATAATTTCAAAAAAACAAAATTAATTTCTTCATTCTAAGAATTATTTATGGTAATTGTTAAAATATATTAAAAAACTAAAAATTAATCATACAAAATTTATGATATATATATATACACACACACAAAAAAGAATAATAAATAAAATAATTTTATACAAAAAGTTATATTTTTGTTATCAGTAAATATATTCATACTTTCAATATATATATATATATATATATATATATATATTATTATTTTACTAATTTATAAAATTTATGATAGACAATACGATATGATACATGATACATTTTTTGAGTCAACAACTATGGATGTGAAACACATTTGGCTTGACTAAACTACATTAAGAAAATTATGTTATCATTTAATCTAACATATTAGCTTTTAATTTCATATATTTTGTGTTTTTTTGGCCTGATTTAGATTTTAGACTCTAAGAGAATATTATTAGTTGTATGTATTAGTAAATTTCTTTAATTAAGTTTCATGTTTTTGATTGCTTTGCTATTTAGTTCAATTTTGCTCTTTAATATTATTTTTCTTATTTTTTTATTCTCCTAATTTTTCTCATAAATTCTCTTTTTCAAAACCTCTTGCTTCACAACATTTTGTCCCTAAATCCTTCTTGTTTTTTATTTTTGTGTTTTTACTATTTCACACCCATGTACTTAGTGTTGAAACTATTATAGGTAGTGATAATGAATAAACCCATTTCTTTGTTTTCTTTCTCCCTCTCTAACTATTGTCCACTACCTTATGGTCGTCACAACAAAAATCTTTGCTCAATTTGCTCCTTGGTAGCTACCAAACATTGAGTGTGGAATGCCTCAAGGATGATTCTTTAGGTGTGTTCCATGGATATGACCATTATGAGTCTTAAACAACTCTACATGTTATTTTTTTTTTTGTTTGTGACATTGCATTGCGCATTTTTTTTCATCATGCTACTAAGTGCTCGTGTTATCTATCAAATCAACATGTTTGTTGATTTGTATTTTTTAAAGATGAAAATAAAAATAATTTGATTAATTACTTAATTGCTAATCGCTATTATATTATAATAAAAACAAAAAATATCCATTTTACTTTGCATATTTATTTACCTATGTTAATGTATGCCGCAAGATAATAAATGATAAAAAATTCAATATTGTGTTATCATTTGTAAATCCAACATACATCAAATGACATCAAATTGGTGCATATATGTTATGTAATCTAAATTTGAATAAAAGAAAAGAAACATGTGTTTTTTTAGATAATTTTATGAACTTATCATTAAACTAATTTGTGTGTATGACTTCATAAGTCACACAAAAGAAAAGTGGGTATAAAATAGAGAATTTAAATTTTACTAGCTATTTGTCATAAACTAAGTAGCGAAGTTCACACGTGTTAATAGTTATAATAAAATATTTTTTCTTTATACTGAATCAAAAAATAATTATTTGTCATTAATTTTTTTAGGATATAAATTTTTGTTTCTTAAAAGCTTTATTAACTTATAATAGATATTTTATTTAGTTAATTTGTACCTAATTTGATAGTGAATGACTCATTAGTTGGGTATAACTGTGATTTCTAATGGAATTATTAAGTTCTGAATAGCCAGCCTGGCACGAGGCACGACACGGCACGAGAATTTTTCATCCCCCTGCCCGTCCACGGCACCAACTGTGTTGTGCTGTGCCAAGGCCACCCGGGCCTCGTGCCGTGCTTGGCCCAGCACGGCTCTATGGCTCGTTGGCACGGTACCTCGGTACGACTCGAGACATCGCCCCACCTAGCACCAGGGGCAGTAGCTTTCTGAAAACTGCCCGGGCCCGGTTCCGATTCCACCCCTCCCCACCTGACCCACGGGCACGCTTCCAATCCTTAATGATTTGATATTAAAAAAAATTAAAATAATTTGAATTTTAGCCGTTAGATTTTGCCTCAAACGGCTATATGACAGAATTCGATGGTCCTCATAATTATGTCTCCTAATTATCAATAAAAAAAATACAAAACAATTATTTTTTAAAAAAAATCATTTTTATAATCTATAAAAGTCATCCCTCCTCTATAATTTTTATGTTTTTCAATAACATCAATTCTCACTTTCTAAAATCTCTCTCAGGTTTTTTCTTTCTCTCAGGATTTTGACATTCTACTCGGCTTTGGAAGTTTGAATCTTGGTGTGGATTGTGGTGCACGTCCTCTACTTTTACACTGCTTTACGAGTATTTTTAATTTTTATTTATTATTTAACTAAAACTCTTAACTTAACATAATAATTAATTTTTAAAAATAATTAATATTTTTTTTTTATTTTCTCCCTCTCTCTAGTCTCTACTTTTTAATCTATTTCTATCATCTAGGCTCTACCTCTTATCTAAAAAAACCAAAAAATAACTAATACTAATGAAATTTATTTAAATTTAGAAATTGAAAATCTTACACAAAAGTCTGAGGCTACTGAAATTTTGGTTTCTTCGGTCATCTCAACCCAAACATCTAAAAAATAAAAAATAAAGAATATTTTTGTAGTTTGGACTCATTTTAATATAATAAAACAAAAAAATATTAGGGGTGAGAAAGAAGAAACGATACAGTGTAAATATTATAAGAGAATTTTAACTTGTAAGAGTATGTTTGGGACTGAGTACCTTAAGAGGCATATCAAAATATGTACCAAAAAATATGGTGTATTAAATCCCAGGCAAACCCAACTTAGCAGTGCATTTTTTGAGCCTGGATCGAGTTTAGTCTCAAAGTTTATCCTCTTCATATATTGCAATGAGCTGGGTAGGGAAAGCATGACCAAACTTATCATATTGATGGATCTTCTGATCAGATTTTCGGAAGATCCATGGGTAGTGAGCATCATACAAATATATTTTCAGCCTATTTTCGTAGGATTCCTAGGTCCACATCTAGGAACGATGCACTAAAATTTTATAAGTTAGAAAATAAATAATAATTAATGAATTTATGGCACATAGTGAAGTGATGTTTGTGTCGTCTGATATTTAGATAAGTCACGATGATTTATTTTATGCACGTCTTACCCCCTACTATGTATATTCTAAATGGACGATAAATAAAAAAATTTTAGGATTCTCTGAGATTCTTTATCCTCATAATGATCCGATCATTTTTGAGTGTATGATGAAGATCTTTAGAGAATATAAAATTCAACATAAAATTTTTAGTATTATATTCGATAACACATCTAATAATGAAGTAGTGATTAACATGTTTGTTAGGAATATTAGAGATAGACCGTTATCAGAGATTTTTTACTTCATATGCATGTGTCACATGATTAACCTGATTGTACAAGCGTGTATGAAGGTGTGTTTTCTCACTTTGGATAATACACACAACTCACTTATATATATTCGCATGCCTCGCAGATAACAAGGGTTAGGTAGTCTCTGTTTGTCTGTAAATCTTAAGAATAAATTCTAATCGAATGTGAGATACCATTTGAATTACACATACCTAATGTTGGAGTCATATGTTCTATATGAATATGTGATATCTGACTATGTTAATAGTAGGAGTGACGAATTTTTTATTGATGACAGTGTCTGAGCTACAAGAATTTCATTTATGAAATTCCTGAAGATTTTTTATGACACGATGAACATGTGTTCGCCAGTTTATATTTTCATGACCTGCTTTGCACTCATGTGCATATGTAATATTAGTAGCATTTTTATGAAGTATCGAGCTGATCCAACACTTGCTATATGGATGCAAAGATAGAAATCAAGTATTTAAAGTACTGGTTCACCATTCTATCTCTTTATTGTCTCGTTGCATGCATGGACCTTATGATAAAGATGAAAGAGAGATAATTCCTTGACATATATTTCCTCATGCATGAACCTGGAAATCCAACCTGAATAGTTCATTCACGAGAAGTTGACTGACCTTTTCACATACTATGATACTAGGTATGGTGGTAGTAGTAGTGAGACTATGAGTACGGACATGGATATCATCTTTGAAGATAATGATTTTTTCATTCAGTTAGCGAGAGAGAAATGACAGGGTGGATCGTCGAATAGGAGCAAGCTTTCTTAGTACTTAGATACTGATTACCGTCCAATCTTATCACATTATAATATTAAGAATATTGATATATTACAGTGGTGAAAATCATATGAATTCACCTTTCCCGTGCTATCTAGGATGACACAGGATATACTGACTCCTCCGATGTCGAGCGTGGCATTGAAATCTTTTTTCTGTTGCAGTGAATGTGATTTTGGATAGAAGATCGAGATTACGTTCATATATTATTAAGGCATTGGCATGCATAAAGGATTGGGATGATTTGAGGTTTAGTATCTAGGATCATGCTGGGACATGGATTGCAATCGCAGTGAAAGTGGAGAATTTGATTGCTAATGATGATGATCCATATGATATTGATTTTGATGTTGAGGATGATCATGATATGTCAATGGATGATTGATGAGGTTACTTGTTTCCATGCCACACGTCATTGCCACTTAATGCTTCATGATTGATGATTGCGGGATTGTGACCCACCGACACCCGACCGTGAGCGACTCTTATGTTACATTTATGTTTCTGCTTATGAGTTTTGTGTTATGCTTGATTTTGATTTTTGATTTTGATATTTTATTTTGTATGTTTTTTTATTTACATTGCATTTGCTTTGTTTTGGGATTGTCCGATTGAAGATTTAGTCTGAGTTTAACTTTGTGACTTTGTAATTTTTGTTAAAAAAATTGTGTTTAAAATAATTTTTATATTTAAAAATTGTATTAATAATTCTAAAACCTAAATCTATTAATCTAATTAATACAAAATTAAAATAAATAAAAAAAATTAAATTTTATAACTATTCAACAATTTCAAGTTACAACTTAAATATTTTTAAATATTAACTAATTTAATTTATATTTTATAATTACATAAATATTAAAAACAAAAATAAATTTAATTTTTTTTAAATCGGCCCGTACGGGCCTGACCCGGCACGGTAAAATAACCGGCCGTGTCGGGCCTGACCTGAAGAAACCATGCTGGGCCAGACATGACATGGTATAGTAACCAGGCCGTGCTGGCACGGAAGCACGGTCGGCCGTGTCGGGCCAGTCCAGCCCGTTTGACACCTCTAGTTTTTGAAGGGTTTTTCAAATAATATAGTATATAAAAAATTATATTCACATGTATTTGTTAGAATCTAGAAAAGTTTATCCTTGCCCAACTGGTACATTACCCAAGATTCTAATTTTTATAAAGATATTTATTGCATATTTTTATTAGAATAAAATTATTTGATGATGATTTTATGTAATCTCAATGTTTTAAAAAAAGTGCATGCATTTAAAATTTCTTTAGCTAAAATTATATCTAAAGAAATAAATTTTTTGTGATGAGTGATTGTTAGTGTTTCATCTCTAATAATCATAATATTTACTACGACAACTTAAATTTAAAGGGAAAAAATAGATTTATACTTGTGGAATAAAAAAGAATAAACTATTATAGAAAATTCAAGGAACAAAGTACTTAGTAAATTATTCTAGTAATTGTACAATTTTTTGTAATCTACATATATAATTGATTTTATTTTTTAACACAAAAACAATGTGCTTGTTCAAGATTCTCATGAAAAGTATATTTTTTTATATCAAGTTAATAAGAATAATGTATTGTATAAATTATTGCATATGATAGAATTTGATCTATACTATTTTGATCACTTATACAAAATTACTCTGATAATTATATTTATTTATGTGTAAAAACTCATAGTCATCAATTAGATTTTAAGTTGACAAACATATTGTATTGTATAAAATATTACATATAGAATTTGATCTATACTATTTTAATCACTTATACTAAACTACTCTTATAAGTATACATTTTTTGTGCAAAAATCTATAGTCATCAATTAGATTTTAAGTTCTCTTTTTATCATATTTATTTTTTACAATGAATGCTTATATGCAATTATCAATAAATTTTCTTAACAAATGATAAAAATTATTTTTTAGGTTTCACTAAGGTGAAGAGTATCTCTTCAAATATGATTTATTGTCATCAAAGATTAAGAATGCTTTAAAAGAGGACCTGAACATCCCAACACATATAAGGGATGTATGTCTTTCATTCTGGTGAAAATTCAACTTGGTAAATTTAATTAGACTAAAATAATAACTTTATTGAAATTGATATACGAAAGATTTGTATTAGTTTTTTCACTTTTACTAGTTTAAAACTCAATAACTTAATGTACTACTGCAAAATTAGGGGATTAGAGATTTTAACTTTCCAATATTCTATTCCAATAGCCTCGAGAGATGTTATTGGTGGAGATGTGTTTTGTTGGAACACTTGTTAGAGTCCCACTCAAACTGGGAATGAATACTACTCCACAATGACTTTGTTTCAATAATTAATGCTAACTTTTATTAGTATTTATTATCTTATATTTTATCTCAAAGAGTATGATATTATTACTAATAACTATTCTATTTGTCATGCGTTATTTTTTTTATATTTAAGAGAGATTTAGAGGTGTCAAACGGGCCGGCCCGGCACGGCCCGGCCCGTTTTTTTTTTGGGCACGTTCGTGCTACCGGGCCGGGCACGGTTTAAAAATTGCCGAGCCTGGCATGGCCCGTAGGCACGGCGGGCCGTGCCGTGCCGTGCCTTGCCTGGCCCTCTCGGGCACGCCTGCCCGAGCGGTTCGGGATACGGGAAGACCGCGGGTCGGGTCGAATCAGACCCGACCCGCGGTCTTTTTATGCGGGAGGGGCTTCCTGGGGTCGGGCTCATGGGACTGACCCGTGCCGGGGTGCCGTGCCGCGTGCCGAACCGTGTCGGGTCAGGCACGGCACGGCACGGCACGGCACGGCATGCGCCTAACCCGGGCACGGAATTTTTTCGTGCCGGGCCGGTCCGGCCCGGTTGACACCTGTAGAGAGATTCTATATAAAATACATATGCCTAAACACTTGTAAAAATTGGCAATATTCTTTCTTAGTTATACATTATGAAAATGTATAATTACAAAGAAAATCATTAATCGTTAAAAGATCAATTCAAAACAAACACGTGATGAATATTTTATGAAAATATTAACAAATACACATTTGGTAATATAAAAGAATCATTGTTAAAAATAATTAAATATTTAAAACTATCATGAGTCTCAAATATTTTGGTATCCCCAAATATTTAATTGAATTAGATAAAATGAATCAAGAGGGAAAATTGTTTTGTGTTTAGATCTTTATGTTGTAGCTGCACTAACAAATAATGATAAAGATAAGATTGAACAAGAAGACTAAAAGTAGTTAAATATTTTGAATAAAATAAAATAAAATAAAATAAATAAACATCATATTATTCCATCATAAATAATATTTTTCTTCAAGTTTGAATTAGTTTTGAAGGATTAAGAAATAAAATGTGAATTGAACTACTTTGTTATTGGTCATCCAAAGTGATGCGAAAATATTTTAATATTTTTCAATGAGATTCGAGTTGATGTTTATTGAAAGTCAAAATGTAAATGAATTTATGGACACACCAGTGGCAATGAGTCTTATTTTGTCCTATTGGGATGAATTTTCAGATGATTTTTATTTACTAGTCGAAAATATTTTAGTTAAATTATTTTTATTTCTTATAAATTCTTATAGATGAATAGTGTATAAATTCAATGTTTAAAAAAATATGTATTTTTTATTGTGATTTAAATGAGGAGATTCATATGAAATAATTATTAGGCAATAGATTCCTTTCTATTTTTTTATTTTGAGATTAATATATATCTATTTTATTATTCATGTAACTATTATGTTGTCACCCGACTTTTCTAAATAGTACATGTGTATGATATTATAATCATAAGTAATGATCAATTTGAAAGATTTAAATATTTTTGAAATAGTTTTTTCAGACTAAGTTTTAGATGAATATTTTTGAAAGATTTAAATATATTTCTTCTTTCAGTCTATAATGTGAAAAATTATATTTTAACTAGTTTTAGGCAGTGATGAAAATTTTTGATATATACATCATATATCTTTGAAATATTCATAAATTTTAAGTATTGATATATTTTTAAAAATTAATATTTTTATGCTTGATCTGTACTCATGCAAAAACATATATTGATATGTGTGTGTGTGTGTGTGTGTGTATATATATATATATGGTATATTCGTAAAATTTAAATATTAATATATCTGTCAAAATTGATATTTTTATCTTTGGTTTTAGGTAGGTGTTGAGATAACTTTTTTTATTTTTTTTTTTAAATTTTATTTTAGTTGGTTTAGTTTCATTGAGAAATGCATTGGCTAGCCATTTTGAAATTTCCTCTAGTGGAAGCTAGAAAAATGGGTTTTCTAAAAATTCAATATAGAGTCTCAACAACACTAATTTTAAAAAATAAGCAAAATTAATTTACAACTTCAAATCATGATGTATTGTGATGATATGAGTTGGGGTTTGTTATACTATAATATAAGCACTCTCACCTGGCGAAACAACGACACTATAAAAGTGTAAAATATGTTTTCATTGGTACCTGCAACTATAACATGATATGAAGCGTATGTAAATACGACAACATAATTAGAACATTATTGTATTATTTTTACTGATTAACACAGTATAACCAAGTGGACGTTTATGAAAATAAAATAATTAATGTAATAATTTTCAATTAGGCCTGGCAATTTGGACTTCCAATTATTGTTCTGATCTTATGAAAAAATTTGGTGTCGCAGCCAGCAGAGAAGTTCCCAACTATATTTTCCAGAGATTCATTTTTTGGGAGGTATGTAAATTATTTTTTTTCTAAGTTATAGTCATCTTTAATATTAAATAATGTGTTTTGTACCGAATGCAGGTTTCCTTACTTTTTGCCTTGTTGTTGTATATCAATTTTTGCGCTTGGGGTGACTATAGCTTGCTTTTGGCTCCCGGTACACATTTTCCTTTTGATGTAGTTTCTGTTATGCACAAACTTATGGAATTGATTTTTTGTTTATAATCTGCTTGATTCAAATTTATATTTTTTGATTATCCCTTGTAAATTGTTGGATAGTATAGTGTCTTGGTAGTATCTTCATTTAAGTATGATAGGCCTTAAGTTCATAATTTATAATTGATTTTTGAGGGTAAAATTATTGATATATTAATCTCTCCAAGATCCCATGCTAAATGGAATGCTTGTGCACTGGATATGATCTCTCTCTCTCTCTCTCTCTCTCTATATATATATATATATATATATATATATATAAAAGGTATTTGGGCATTGAACATTCAATCAAGAAAGCATGCTATTTTATGTATAATATTTGTTTGCATTTTGACATGAGATCATAGAAAGCTAGCTAATGGAGGTTATTGTAATTAGTGTCTTGGGCTAATTTTCAAAACTTTTTACTAGATTGTTAATATACAAACTAAAATCCTTTTTGTTTAGATTTTGGGTTTTGATTTTTTTTTCTCAAGCACATTTCTTTTAAGGTTTTGTGCTCTTTGGACTCAAGTTGAGTGGGTTCAAGCATATTTAAAATAGTTTGGGAACCATTCAACAATTTGTAGTTCTAATTTTTTTTTTTTTGATCTAATTGAGTTATGTTATTCACTTTTTCATTTTGAAATGGAGTATAAACCAATCATTATGGTTTCTTTTTCCATTCGCCGGAAATTGAATGATGAATGTTAAGTTTAGTAGACTATGGCGTTTGTGTTTGGTTTATTGGTTATAGGAAGCTTGTCTATCTTATTGTAGTTCTTACTTATGATCCTGATTGGGTTTACATAGATGCTTGACTCCTATCTTTGCTCTGAGTCTCAATTGAGCTAGGTATTGCATTTTTTTTATGTTAATGTGCTCAATGCAAGAATATTTTATATTTTGTTGTATTTTTTCTTTTAGTTTAATTTGTGTTTATGATATTTTTGCATGATTGATGAATCCAAGTTTGATAATCATGAGAAGATAATATTGAGATAGAAAAGCATTTGTCATTAACCAATGAGATTAGTTATTTTGGATTTTTTATTTTTACTTATTTTGAGATCAATAAAAATTTAGAGGAGGCATATTTGGAGAGTTTTCATCCTTTATGTTTTTCTTGAGTTGTACTATTGAATGGTATGTATGATCCTTAAACGTGACTATGAAATAAAGTGAGATTTGATTGTGTTAGGATTGTCTCATTTTTTGTGTAGTTACTATTTGTGCAGCGGATTTACGACCTTGTTTTTTGGAGTTACCACTAGATTAAAGCTAGAAGATCTGTTAAGAAGTTGTATTCTATTTTGTAGAGTCGTGATTGGACTGCAATTAGAAGATCTGATGAGGAGTTGCACCTTGTTTTGTATGGTTCCGACTAGATTAAAATTGAAAGATCTACCAAGGAGTCATATAATGTTTTATGGAGTTGTGGCTGAACTAAAACTAAAAGATTTGTTAAGGAGTAGCACCCTATTTTGTAAAGTCCTAATTAGACTAAAGTTAAAAGATTTGTTAAGGAGTCATTTCCTATTATGTAGAGTCATGATTGGGCTAAAGTTGGAATAACTATTGGATTTTATAATCATGATTTCGATCTTGAAGTTATGTCTAGGTCTTTATATTAGAATTAAGTCTGCATAATATTGACTACCCTAAGATTCTCTAAAAATTTAATTAGAAGAATTCTGCATAGTAATCAATTTAGTCTTGTCTTCCCTCTTAAAATCATTGTGATATATGAAAGGGTCAATAAAATTGAAGTTGAACTAAATCCAATTTTAAAGATTCTGTCGCTCAGTTGGGTTTGTCTTGGATATAATTAAAGTTTTAAAAGGCGAAAGCGTAAGGCGAGACATTTTTGTATTTATGGGGTGAGGCGTAAGCCTCGAGGCGTTGAGGCGTAAGCTTTTTGAACCTCACAATATATAATTAGTTAATATTTTAAAATATATAAAATAAAATAACATAAATAAAAACACGAAAACAATTCATTGAGATTATTTAAAAACATAACCAAGTCATGAAATAAGAAGTAGAGTAAATTGTTTTAATTTAAATCCTCCTCTCCAAGGTCATCATCATCTTTATCCAATGTATCAAAAGTAGGAAAATGTTCACTATCATGTCACCCTATTTCATGTAAATCTTCATCTTCATCTTCATCAATTGGTGTCGAATTGAACTCCTTCTCTTTGCCTTTGCATCTACTTGTACATAGTATAATTATTAATGAGGTGTAAATATTATAAGTTTTTTTATTAAATTTAATCAAATTTATGACTTCAATTTTTGGGTACTTACTTGTTACTTCGTTATAACAATATGCTAAAGTTGTTTAATTGACTAAAAAATAACAAGACATAATTGAAAGGAATTTAAAAATGAAATTCAGAATTTAATTGGTTTAAAATTTAAAAAGCTAATATTTTTTTAGAGGAATTTAAAATAAAATTAAGAATTTAATTCATTTAAATTTTAAAAAGTCAATATTTTTTTTGAGGAATTTAAAAAAAAAATCGGTAGGCTGTTTAAGGCTGTTTGAATTTTTTTTTTAAAAAAAGATGATTGATAAGCTGAAGCTCCAATTATCTTAAAAAAATTAAGAATAAAATAGATTGGATGAATCTATTTTAAATTATTTAACAAAAAAAATAGACAAAAAAATTCAAGGGGGGGGGGTGGAATCGGAATTTTGAAGGGGGGCGGGTGGATTCGGGAATTCGAAGGGGGGGGGTGGATTCGGGAATTCGAAGGAAGGGGGGGGGGGGTGGATTCGGGAATTCGAAGGAAGGGGGGGGGGTGGATTCGGGAATTCGAAGGGGGGGGGGTGGATTCGGGAATTCGAAGGGGGGGTGGATTCGGGAATTCGAAGGGGGGGTGGATTCGGGAATTCGAAGGGGGGGAGGGTGGATTCGGGAATTCGAAGGGGGGGGGGTGGATTCGGGAATTCGAAGGGGGGGGGGTGGATTCGGGAATTCGAAGGGGGGGGGGGAGGGGGGTTGGATTCGGGATTTCGAAGGGGGGGGGGGATCGGGATTTCGAAGGAGGGGGATCGGGAGGTCGTCGAGGGGGGGAGGATCAAGGCGTCTCAACGCGTTTTTCTTCCGAGCCTTCGATTAAGTTTGAGAAAGTTTTTGATTTAGTTATCCATTTCATGTATTACGCTTTTCTTCCGACGCCTCAATGCGTTTTTCCGCCGCCTCGCCCTGAGGTGCGCATCAAGGCGTGCCTGGAAAGCGCCTTTGAATACAGTGGATATAATATATCGTATTTTTTGATATATTGATTGATATTTCTCTTAAGGTAATCAGTATCGCATATAATCTTACATGTATATATTTTTTGCTAATATATACATTGTATCGATACTCTTGATATTTTTCAATTTTTTTAATATTATTTTAAAGTGCATTCGTATTATTGAAGTTTGTTTAATTTATTTGTTTTTTAGGTGATAAATGAGTTTGAGTTAAGATAATTAGAGAAAATTTAGTTTAAAACTCATATCTTTCAGTAGGATTATCTTTATTATCATTATTTTTTACCAATTTGTTATCTTTTTAAACATTTCTAATATATAAATAAAACTAATTAATAACTCACAAAAAAAAAAATAAGTATAACATAACTATTTTGTTGTAAAATATTATTTTTTATACCATATTGCACCACTTTTAATTTAAAGGTTCAATGTAAATTTTTATTTGAATTTTGAAAGTTATATCAAATATGTTGTATGCGTAAAATAAATATTAAATTAATAAAAAAATTACTGATTAAAAATTATGAAATTTTTTAAATTTCTTAATTTCTATTTATAGATATTAAGAAATATTTAAAAAATTCATTTTTTTATAATTTTTATTTTTTTTATTTATTCGGGCCAAAAATCCGACAGACATTGGATTTATGGGTTGTAGCCATTTGAAATAATTTGATGAGTTTGGATTTTAAAAAAAATATTTTTTTAAGGCAGTGACAGTGATAGGTTGTGTCTGTCATTGCGGTCAATGCCCGTTGCATAAAAATGCAATGAGCATGCCACGTAAGTCAAATTTGACTTACGTGGCTGTTTTTTTTTAATTTGCTTTGTTTGGTAGCTACATGACACTGACAGGGCCTGACTCATGACCAACCAATGCCGGTCATGAGTAACTAGTCAATGGGATGTGCCACTTGACCTAGCACATAGCACGAGTTGTGCCTTGGGCTTCCATTGTCCAGGGCTAGGCACGATTTTGGATCGTGTCATGCTGGGCCTGGCATGGCCAATTTTGGGTTGTACCTCATGTCGTAGCTAGGCCGTTGACTCACTTGACACTCTATTCGTAATGAGATTAGTGATGATATAAGTCTTCTACACTTTTTGTTTACTATATGATTTGTGGGATAATCTAATTATTGTCATTGGTAGTAATACAATATAATTATCCTATGATATAAGAAGGAATAATATAGGAAAACACCCTAAGAATATATTGTTTGTGAGGGGAAGGACTGAAGATCAATGGATGATCTGGTCTGGAAGCAAGTCATAGTCAAAAGAAAGATCAAAAAGTATGTATAAGCTAAAGTTGAAATGTTGGTAGGACTATAAACATTGACACTTTAAGAGGGATTGTCAAAAAGTAAAAAAAGGATCAATGCAGGTTGTGACATTATTATCACAAGTCATGACTTAGGGAGAGTTAACATGGTAGTTAAGGAGTCATCAACTAGTTGAGACTTATATTTTGTCAAGACTTGTGTTGCTCATATTGATGAAGACACTTGATTTATCGACACAGGCATGACACATAAAATGTCTCCTCATCAAAGTCTGTTCAATCATTAAGAGCCTTATGATATAAGAGATGTGACTATGAGAAATAACTGAATGGTTAAGATAATTGGTCATGTAAAAATAAAAATATATAATGAGACTTTCAAATTTATTCCCGGAGTCTTGCATATTTTATATCTGAGCAAAAATCTAATTTTTGGAAATTGATGATGGATGTTGGTGCGAAGTTTCGTTGTGATGACAAATCATGCAAGATAATACATGGGGGAATGGTAATCGTGGAGCAATGTATGAATGTTTGTACAAGCTGCTAGGAAGTGCTATCAAGGATGAAGAAATCCTTTGTTTCTAAGAAGGAATTTGTGGGGAATAATAGATTCCAGTAATGACATGGAAATATGTCTTCAAATCATGACGTGGGGATAGAGGTGTCAACCGGGCCGGCCCGGCACGGAAAAATTCCGTGCCCGGGTTAGGCACGAGCCGTGTCATGCCGTGCCTGGCCCGTGCCGTGCCGTGCCTGACCCGACATGGTTCGGCCCGCGGCACGGCACACCGGCACGGGTTTGTCCCGTGCCAGGTGTCCCGTGAGCCCGACCCCACGATGGCCCCTCCCGCAAAAAAAGACCGCGGGTCGGGTCTGATTCGACCCGACCCGCGGTCCCCCCGAATCCCGACCCGTACGGACATGCAAGCCCGAGCAGACCAGGCAAGGCGCGGCCCGCCGTGCTTGCGGGCCCTCTAGTTGCTCCAAAAAACAATTGGATATCTCCAATCTATTAGAAACTAGGGTTTAAAATTACTTTGTATTTGGAGCCGTGCTTGCGTGAATTGGATATCTCCAGAGACAATTGATATTAGAAACTAGGGTTTCATATTTGGTTTCTAATCTATTTTATTTTCTATTCAACTTGAAAGTTTAATTGGGGCGGCATTTACGCCCATATGATCTCAATTTTGTTCTTTCTTTTTTCTTGATTCTCTCTCTAGTTGAATCTATCTAGAATTTATTAAATTTAACTTCTATATTATTAAGTTTCGTTGTTGATTGTAATTTTTAATTGAATTTAAATATCATGACGTTGTATTAAAGTTGCTTCAAAAAATTACTTTGAATTGCTTATTGTTTAAAATTACTCGATAAAATATAATTTTGGTTTTGTAATAATTATGTTGCAGTGCTTAAAATATGTTGTGATTTCATATATCGATCAAGCATTGGCTATCACAACATGAAAAATAGTGTCGTCGTTAAAAATGTATTTAGAGTTAATGTGGTTATGATTCCAAAATTATTCTTTATTTTTATTATTTTAAATATTATTAAAGATAATACTAAATTTAATTATAACATGAGTTGTTGGAAAGAAAATTTTTGGTCTCGATAAAATATTTTGTGCACGACTTGAATCAACGTGATGATATGTCACACGAGTGGAAAAAATATTATTTTAATTAGCTAATATATCTGGGTCGCAATTATAATATCATTATAAATTTTAAAAATTATTAATTTATTATTCTTTATTTTTATAATACTTTTTAATAGAAGTTGTCATATAAATCACATAATAATAGAGTTAAGCATATTTATGAATAAGATATTCTCTAAATTTTAATAGAAGAGAAGACTTGCATTTCCGCTAGACTAAGTTTATATTATATATGATTTAATAAATAATATATTTTTTGATATTTTATTTAAATATCTTCTATGATGACTCATATTATTATTAATTCTATAATTTTATATATATTTTATTATATTTATGCTAGGCTATAAGTTATCAAGATTTGTTCTAGTGAGTGAGAATTTTTAGTAAAGAACTTCTTTCATCTACATGCTCTTCAAATTATTATCCTTGTCTATCTAAATTATTTAGTTTTGATAATCATGAGAATGAGAGACTAAGCATTTATATTCTATATAGCTAAAATTATATATTTTATCTTATACTAGTTTATAGTATATTATATATAGTATATAGTCATAATATAATAGATTTTCTTTGAAATAAAATATATATAGCTAAAATTATTATATATAATAAAAATAAATAAATGAATAAATGAATAAATAATATATATATATATATATATATATTATTTTTTGATTTCTCTTTGAAATAAATAATAAAGTAGTATATGGAAAATATCTAATATATTTAATCTTATACTAGTTTATATTATTTTATTAAAATATAAAATTTTGTTTTATTTTTTTCTTTAAAAAGAGTTTACATGAGTATTTTTGTGCTAGTTTATATTAATAATAATATTATTATTATAAAAAATGATGAGTTTGAATTATTAATCTAAAATATATATTTTTTAAAAATATAGTTACAAATGAAGGATACTAGAGCGCACAATTGAATTGGATATTTTTTTGATAATTTTATTATTTATTAGAGAATTATATAAAAATTTAATATTATCTAAGTTATCACATCAAATTTAATATATATCTTATTAGAGAATTATATATATGAATGTTTTTTGGATAGTTAGATCAATTATCTGTTATATTATATTATTTTTTGGATGATAATTTTATATCTTAAAAAAATAAAATATAAATAATTATTTATTAATTTATTGTTGTGATAAAGTGTTGGGCTATGATTCTGATAATTTATGATATTTTTTGAATCAAATTTTATTTTGGTGACAGTTAATTATTTCTTAATTTTTTTTTGTTTTTTGGTTCCCCCATGTAATCTTATGATTACTATTTACTACCATATCACAAGTCTTGCAAGGTGGCCCATGCTAGGTCTGATGGGGTGGCCCCTGGGCCACCCGTGTACCGTGCGGCTCATGTCTCGAGCTCAATCGCATGCCGGACAGCCCCGTGCCTTGGTGGCCTGGTCCAGAGTCCATGCTTGGGCGAGGTGGTCTAGGCCAGACACGAGTCTTGCGAGCTCATGCTCGGATTGGGAACATATATTTTTGGAATATATTGATAGGTGGATAGTTGGCTATGATACCAAACATTTAAAAAAAAACAAAAATTAAAATTTAAAAAAACAAAAAAAATAAAAAAAAACAAAAACAAACAAAATTAGTTTTTTTAAAGATATTTTTTTATCACAATAGAAGTATTCACACAATATTTTATTGACTCATTTTGTGTATAAAATAAATATTGATGTTTATTTTTTTAAATATATTTTATTTTAAGAGAGAATTAAAAAGAGCTTTGTTTATTACTTCTACATCTTAATGGAAATAAAAATACATCAAAAATATAATTAAAGATAATAAAAAAATATAACATTTTATATTTTTATTATCTGAACAGTATATAATATGTTCATTAGTGGATTTTGTCAGATTAATTGGGATAAAATTATTTAGTTGTAATTATATAAATTTTCCCAATATGCAGGAAACATTACATTTTCACAATGAGAAAGAAATATTGGGAGGTGCTTCTGGAATATCGAAGAATAATGAAAAAAGTCCAAGTGATCATGGGATTGAATTGGCACGCGAAGAAAGTCTTACAAGAAATTGGCCTTTGATGTCATCCATCATTGTTTATTGTATTTTCTCTCTTCATGACATGGCTTATACGGAGGTAATACGTGGTGCACTGCTTGCTTTTATTTTCCCATTTTTATGGTTTCTTCTTACATCTTGAACTTGCTAGCACAAATCCAACGTGATTGAGAGCTCATGCATTTTGTGTGTACCTCGACTAATCCCACGGGGAGACAGTTCTTCCTCCTGGTTTTGCCTTGAGGTAGGTCTAGGTGAGATAAGTATTTCTTAGAGGTGTCAAACGGGCTGGGCCGGACCGACCTGGCCTATTTTTTTGAGCACGAGCGTGTCTTCGTGCAGGGCCAGGCACGACACGGTTTAAAAAAGCCGGGCCGTGTTGGGCCTGCTCGGGCTTGGCCATACGTTTCGGGCCTCGTGGGACCGTGGGTCGAGTCCAATTAGACCCGACCTACGGTCTTTTTTGTGGGAGGGGTGATCGCAGGGTCGAGCTCAGGGGACACCCGACACGGGACGAACCGTGTCAGGTCAGGCACGGCACGGCACGGCTCGTGCCTAACCCGGGCACGGGATTTTCCAGTGCCAGGCCGGCCCAGGCAGGGCCGAACCGTGCGGTGCTGGGCCGGCCCGGCCCGGTTGACACCTCTAGTATTTCTAGTCATGTAGTTCTAGGAATTGAGCCGAGGTCATATTTGGCCTGACCTAGCTCCTTCCACTTGGACGAGCCCATGGGGGAAAGAGACTATGTGAGAGGTCATATTTAATTATTTTTAATTTATTGAGGTCATACCTAGTGCATAAGGTACTTGTTAACGCGTGGTATATGAGAGGTTAATATTTGAATAACTTTATCTTTGAAAATCAAAGAGATTATGTCTGTCTAATTTTGAATCTGAGACATGTCATCATTGCATGAATGTACTTGTAATTGCACTAAGATATGATTTTTAATATATGTATGTAATACAAGAACTTCTTAGGTAGAGGTGTCAAGTGGGTCAGGCAGCCTGAGCCCAACACGAGGCATGACCCAACTGAGCTGTGCCTGGCCCGACATGGCACGGCCCTAAATCGTGTCTTGCTGGCTCGAGGCACTGCTCATGCCATGCTGGGTCAGGGGGTGCTGGGCCAAGCATGATTCGGCTGCCTGACCTGAAGGCACGGTCCAGTGGCATGACCCGGCACCATGCCCCGGAGAGAGAGAGAGAGTTTGACTTTGTGTTATTTTATTTATTTTTAGATTGAATGATGAATCAATAATTAATGTGTTTTTTTTGATATTTTTTTATGATTTATGTAAACTTGATAAATAAAGTAATATCATACTCGTAATTCATGAATATTAACTTAAAATATGAAATATATAAAAAAAAATATTTAATAATTAATCCACAATTCCAAGTCCGAGATGGTGAGTCAAATGCAGCTGTGTGAGTCAGTTTCGGACTCGAACTTGATGTCCTAGGACCTAAGCCTAAGTATGCTAGAGCTAGGCTAAGCTGGAAAACATGGCCCGACTCAGCACGGCCCAGTATGGCTTGGCCCAAATTCATCCAAACTAGGGCCGGCTGACCGTGTTTCGCCAACCTAAATTGAGGCTTGCCGTGCCAGGTATGGCACAATCCGTTTAACGCATTTATTCTTAGGCAATTACATATGCTAATACTATTATTGCATAATCATTTTAATTTCGAGGTTCTCTTGGGATTCAATGTATTTGTGTTTGTGTAATCACATATTTTTTTTTAAATAAATTTATATATTTTTTAGATAGAAAGATTTTTTTTTTTTTTTTTTAAATTTTTCATTAGTCTAACTTATAATTTTATTTTTTTCAATACCCAAATCTATTATTATTTTTTTTGAAAATTTTATACTTTTTAATCTCTGTTTGCTCTATTTGACCTAGTAATTGGCAATATTTTTTCTCTGCATAGTAAATTCATCACTTTCTTTACTTGTGTTGAAGTTTGAGATGGTGTGTGTGTCTCTGTGTGTGTGTGTGTGTGTCTCTGTGTGTGTGTGTGTGTGTGTGTGCTCACGCGCGCGCATGTGTGTTGATATATATTTGGTTTGTAGATATTTTCTCTGTGGGCAGTTAGCCCCAGAAAATTTGGAGGCCTGAATTATTCAACAAATGACGTTGGAGAAGTTCTTGCAATCACTGGTATGCACTTGTTTTACAATATGGCTCACTATTTTTGTGTACACTGTGTGTTTCTGTGGAAGAATTACAAATAAATATAGGAAAAATATGTGTAGCTCATTATCTGTTTTTGTAATCATGGATGATGAAACTTGAAAGAAGGCTAACAATTTATTTTTCATTCATACTTAAAATTTTTTACTAGATAAATAAATTATAATTAAAAATTCAGAGCAATGAGGTACATACTAAAACAATGAGATTATATATATATATGTGTGTGTGTGTGTGTGTGTGTGTGTGTGCGTGTGTGTATAATTATGAGTATATTTGAATAGTTCATATACATGAAGCAATACTTTTATTTTATAATTAATTTAATGAAAATATTATATCTAGTACATAATGTTATTGTATAGTATGATGTTTGAAAGATATTAATATTTTGATAGTTTCATATCACGGGTTAAGGGGGCTACGTCTAATAAGTCTCAAATGTGAGATTTATCATCCTTGAACAAGAATATTTGTTATCGTACTAAGATATGACCTTTTATATAAGTAATTTAATATATATTTTTTTAAATTAACTCAATTAAATATTAAGATTGACTTATATTTCACATATATGAAGTAATAATTTTAATAAAAAGGCCATATCTAGTGTATTAGATTTTTGCTTAGCGTGAGGTTTAGGATATATTAATATTTGATAATCTTATCTAAAAAATTGAAGAGATTATATCTTGATGAGTCTAAATTCTGAGATCTATTATTTTTGAATAAAAATAGCTGCTAATGTATCAAGACATGATCTTATATATAATTAATTTAATATTAATATATTAATTTAATGTGTGTGTGTGTGTGTGTGTTAAATTAACTCATCAAAATGTGCTAATTTCAATTTGGATGGGAATCATGGTGGTTTGATTTTCATTCTAGTCTAACAATTTACTTTTCATCCACACTTGAATTTTTTTGGAAGATAGGAAAATTATAATTAAAAAATAGAGCAATGAGATACATACTAAAACAATGAGATAAATTATATATATATATATATATATATAAATTAGTGCTATATATGAATTCTCATAGTTCATATATATGAGACAATAATCTAATTTTATAATTAATTTAATAAAAGAAATCATATCCAATGCACAAGGGTCATAATTATTGTCTACCAAGCATGTGATTTTTTTTTTAATATCATAATTAAAATTTTTTAAAAAATCCGCCACATACATTTGGCATGTTTTTTAAATGAAACCCACCATGTGGCTAGCCCTGGTAGGTGCCAGTTACTAGGAATGTGCAAGTCCCTCTCCCCCCCCTGAGTCTCGAGGTTTGAGCTTGACATCCTTTTTGGCTGTAGCCTATTGGGTACTGGCACTTGGGCTCGGGGCTCGGGCCATCGCTGTTTATGCCAACTTGTACCCACAACCTGAGCGGTTACTTAGCCAAAAAAAAAATTTTAAAAATAAAAACTAGTTTAATCTCGGACTTAGGAATTTATTCCAGCAACTAGGGGAGAAATCAGACGGCTATCAGGTTTCTGCCCAATTTTAAATTCAAAAAAATAAAAAAAATACAAAAATATATTTTTTTTATTTAAAAAAATTTATAAAAATAGATTTATAAGTTTTATGTTTTTCATTCTCATTTCTGTTTTTAATCTCAACTATTTCACCTCTCATCTCCTACATTATCTGCTTTTTATCTTAAATTTAAACTATAAAATATTAAGCTTTACAAATTTAGCCATTAGAAATTTTTTTAAAGCTTAAAAAAATATAAAGTTGAAGTTTTTCTTAGTGTTCCATTACCTGTTGTAGTGAGTTGCAGCTTTGTCTTTATCTCTCTTCTCTCCATAAAAAACGTGTGAATTTTTTTGTTTTTTTAAATACACATAAATCATTCATAAGATAAACAAAAAAAAAAGGCTAATTGTTAGTATAACTATAATGATTTTAATATAAATTTAGATGTAGATAATACTGATAACTCTATGAAAATATCCGAAGTTAAAATTATATTTTTTTTCATGGTTTCGATTCAGACTCAAACACTTAAAAAATATACTACTAAAAGAATAATCATAGCTTGGAATTATTATAACATAATAAAAAATAAAAATTTTAGGGGTAACGATATAGAATTAGTACAATATAAATATTATATGAAAATATATACATATAAGAGTGTATGTGCTATTGAACACCTAAAAAAACTTGTCGATCAATGCACCAAAAAATATGATGCATTAGATACTAGGTAAACATTTTGAGCATGAGCAGTGTGATCTTTGAAGTTGGATATAGTTTAGCTTATTTGATCTCATTCATATACTATAAAAATTTAGGGAGGAAATGCATTACTAGACTGATTATTATCATGAGTATTTCAATTGGATTTTGGAAAATAATAAATTTATCTGCATGATACTGATTATTATCAGTATCATACAGATTTACTTCTAGCCTGTTTATCATATGATTCCTAGATCTACTTGTAGAAATGTCATAATTAATAAATTTATGCAATATAGTTGAGTGATATCTATGACATCTGATATATAGACTAGTTGTGATGATATATCATTTGTATGTCTTACTACTCACTATGTTGATTCTACTCATAATGATCATGCCATATATGTTGATTCTATAGTTGAGTGGTATCTATGACATGCATATAATGCTTGTACTCTTATTATCATTTTCAAACTAAAATACTTCGTATCATATTTGATAATGTATTTAACAATATAATAATTATTAATATGTTTGTTAAGATTATTAGAGATAAATTATTAAGTTAGTTTTTTCACATTAGATGCATGTGTCACATAATTAACCTAATTGTACAAGCATTTATGAAAATTATTTTTCTTTTATTAGAAAAATTAAGAAGCTCACTAAAATATCTTAGGATATTTAGCAGATAATAAGAGTTTGGTTGTCTCTGTTTATCCGTGAGTCTAAAAAAAGAGATTTCAAATAGATGTGAGACACCATTGGAATTATACTTGATATTGGAGTAATGTATTGAATACGAATACTTGATATCTGATTATGTCAATAGTAAGAATATCATTTATTTTTGACAACACTAATTGAGATACATGAATTTTTTTATGAAAAAGTTAAAGATTTTTTATGGTATGATAAATATATATTTGTCTCTATTACTATTTGTATTGCATGTAGGTGCATATGTAATATTAGTATCATATTTAGTAATTTTAGAGAGGATCTTTCATTTAGTGTCATATTTATTGAAATAGAAATTAAATATTTAAAGTACTACATCTATAATTTTATTTCTTTATTACTTAGCTGTCTGCATAAATCCTAGGATTAAGATAGAAAGGAAATAGAATATTTTGATATATATATCCACGTGCATGAACTATGAATACTAACATGAAGGGTTCAATTATAAAAAATTAACCGAGTTAGTTACACACTATGATACTAGATATAACAGTAGTTATCATCAGGCTTCGAGTATTGACATGTATATCATATTCAGAGATAATTACTTCTCTATTTAGTTAGCGAGAGAGAAATAATGAGTTTGTCCGTCGAATAGACACGAGCAATCTTTGTACTTAGATATTAATTATTATACAATATTATCACATAATAATTACAAGAAGTTGATATTTTACTATGGTGAAAATTATTCAAGTCTACTTGTTCCATGCTGTCTAATATAACATGAAATCTACTAATTTCTTCGGTGTTGAATATAATATCGGAGTCTATTTTTTTATTAGTGTCAATATCATTTAATATAGGAGATCGAGACTGTAGTAAGATATTATTGAGATATTTGCATATATGAAAGATTAAGAGGATTCAAGGTAGGTATTTAGGATAGAATTGAAACAAGAGAATAAGAGTTGCTGGCAGATGATGACTTGTGAGACTTAGAGGATGTCAAGGCCATCGCTAGTGATATCATTAAATATTTATTATTTACACGATGATGATTTGCATGCAAATATCAATTGGCAATGAGATTGCCGATTGTATTTTTTTTATTTGGATAATTGATTTTTTGTTTTTTTTTTGTTTATATATTGTTATTTTTCTTTATTATTTTTTTTTATTTGAATGATGAATTTTTTTATTTCATACAAATATAATATATATTTGTATTCTTTTTTCATGACACTTCTATATGTTTTGAGAATTATAATCCGAAAAAATAAATGCACCAGGCGCATTCAGAGTGGGTTCATGTTCTAATTTAATTTTGTAATTTATTATATATTTAACAATATAACGTAATAAAAATTTAGACTAATATTTAATTAGGACAAGAAATTAATACCTCAATAATCTTAACTCTAAAAACTAGAGTCTGTGTCCTATGAGCCTTGCATCCAAGATATACTTAACTCGAAAGAATATACCTGTCACTATGCCAAGACATGTGATATGTACACACGTCACATGCCTTGGTACACACGTTCTCATTTAGTGTCATGCCTATCACTTGTAAAGTGATTTTGTAGTTTATGGGAAGTTTCCAAATTCGATAACCACCCTCGGATTTTTTTTTAAAATAATAGTGACATGTAGGGGGCAAAATTGGGTTTTTGATTTATGAGACCACAAAACATAAATATTATATACAGTCTCTATTAGCTTCTTTAATACCACTTGTTTTATTTTCACTATAATTATTAACTCTAAAAAAGGCGTATCAAGTGCAGAGGGCTCGTGCTTAGTATAATGCAGGCAAGAGATTAATATAATGACAGTTTTGACCTCGAAAAATAGAGAGACTGTGTCTGATGAGTCTCGAACCTGGGACCCATCACCCTTAGATGAAGATATTTTTTTTTATACTAAGGCACGGCCTCATTACAATTTCTTACCCTAAGAAAATAAATAAAAAAAATAATGCAAAATAAGGTAGTATTTGCTCAAAAACACAAGAAAATCAAAAATAACTTCAAAAATAATGCCATTGAATAATTGTGCAATTCTTCATGCTTGTTTGATAAATTGAACCCTAGGTTTCAGCCTGCTCGTTTTTCAACTCACTCTGTATCCCCGCGCGGAGAGGCTCCTCGGCCCAGTATTAGTAGCCCGCATCGCTGGGGTAACTTTCCCTACTACCCTGCAATCTCTTGACTTCTGCGCCAGTTTCTTGGCTGCAGAGAATTCATTTAGTTCCTTTATGCAGGTCTTGTCCATGCCATTGCTAGCTAGTTTCCCTGTAATCGCCATGCTCTCAGGGTTCAACCTTCGGTTTGTGTTAAATTGTGCTTCCATAATGAAGAATGTTCTTTCTGTAAGTGCCCAAGTAAATTCATTATTATTATTATTATTATTATTATTATTATTATCATCTCAGCATATGAATTTTAATTTTTCAAATTACAAGATTATCATATAAATTCTCACATAGATTTAACTCATGCATGTCTTTTATAAAATATGTAAAAAATTATAATTTTGAAATTTTTTTTTTAATTTTTTTATTTTTTTTATTTTTTTTATTTTTTTTTAATTTTTTTATTTATTTTTATTTTTTTTATTTATTTTTTTTTTCTTTTATTTTCTTTTATTTTCTTTTATTTTTTATTTTTTTATTTTTAATTTTTTTTAATATTTTAAATGATTCTTTTTTATTTTAATGAGTGTTGAACCTGAAATTTATTTATTTTTGATAATGTTACTTGTCATCACATTAAGGCATGATCTCTTGTGAATACTCTAATAATATATTGTTCTCATTAAGTTTGTGTGAGCCTATTGTATTTTGTGAGTACTCCACAACCATGCATGGTCCTATTTGGGGCACTTAAAGATTATTATTGTTGTTGTTAGCATTTAGTGGATCATTGGTGTTGCTTGTTGACTATGGCTTATTAAATTTTTTTTTTTTTTTTTTATGACAACATTAGTAAGAGGCGCTCGATTGTATTGAATATCTCTCTCTCTCTCTCTCTCTCTCAAATCTAGGCATTATATCTCTAAGAGATCATGACCAATGTATAAAATTTTTATTTAGTGTGGGGCCCATGAGAAGTTAATGTCTCAATTATTCGGGAGATTAAAGATGAAATCATACATAATTTAGGCATCGGATCTAAAGAGAGAGTGTAAAGAAAAATAGTTCACATGATCTGGGCCATTAAAGATGAAATCATACCTAATCTTAAAGGGTCATATCTAGTACACAAGGCTCTTTCTTAGTGTGAGACCCGTGAACTGCAAACAAGATTTTCAAATCTAGGCATTGAATCTAAAGAGAAGGGTGGGTAGAGAGGTATTTTTTAAGATTAAAGTTGTAATCTTAAAAGAACACACAAGGCTCCTGTTCAGCATGAAATCTGTAAGCGATTAATATCTCAATTATTTTTATCTTTAAAATTCTGTAAAATTGTGTTCGATGAGTCTTGAACATGAGATTTATCGTTCTTGAACGAGGATACTTATCATCGTACTAAGACATAATTTTTGAAATCTTACATTATTTTAATTAAAAAAATTAGATTAACAAATCATTGTAAGGTGTGTGTGTGTGTGTGTGTGTGTGTGAGAAAAATTGTCCTTTTGTTTCTAGGCATGTCAAATTTAATTTTATTTGAAAAATTAAAATTCGTGACTGATCTTGAAAATTTTCAAAAATTTGCTTCGATGATGTTTTTTTTCTTATCGAACGGAGTTGATTGATAAAGGAAATGTTATATTTTACCACATAACAAGTGAAAGTGGATCCGCCTGGGTGAAATCACCAAAATACCATCGCATGCAATTGTAATATATATTAGTGAACAGGGGCATCTTGGTAATTTCACATAACTAATTGCCTATGACAATTGAACGAGTGTTTTCATCCTGTAAATTTTTTTTTTTTTTTTTTTTTTTAATAAATGTGATGAAGAGCAGATTTCCATTATTACAAGCCTGTTTATTCTCCAAAACAACGCTGTGGTTAGTTTTTTTTTTTTTTTTTTTTTTTTTTTTAATTTTAAATTTTCAGTTGTTTTATTTTTTTTTATTTTTATTTTTTTTACCTTTGCCTCATCTTTGATATCCATCAATAAAATGTCGTATAATCACGTGCATTTTTTGAACAAAAGGAACAACACCAAAGAGGGGCTGCTAATGGCATTTCTATGACTGGAATGTCCATTTTCAAAGCTATTGGTCCTGCTGGAGGCGGTGCTCTGTAATCTTCCTCTCCATTTTACCTCTCTCTTTTTTTTTGATAATATTTGATTTTTAATTGGGAAATAATAAGTTAAGTGCAAAATTATATAAATACGAATACACTTGATCTCATAGGAATTCTGAAGCTAAATATATTTTATTTTATTTTTTGATAATATTTGATTTTTATTGTAAAATAATAAAAACTATCTGCTTGCACAAAAAATAATAATATATTGGATCTCATAAGAACTTTAAAATTAAATATATTTTATTTTTTTTCTCGATTATATTTAGTTTTTATTGGAAAATAATAAAAAATATGTAATTACACAAAAACTAGTACATTATATCTCATGAATATATTCTCTTTTTTCATGACCATATTTAATTTTTATTGAAAAATAATAAGAAAAAAATGTGTAATTACACAAATACTATTATTTTGGATCTCATAACAATTTTAAAATTAATTGTTCTTTTTTTTGATAATATTTGATTGCCGTTAGAAATAATAAGAAAAGTATGCGATTATATGAATGTTAACATATTAAATTTTATAAAAATTCTAAAGTTAAATATGTTTTACCTCTTTTTTATTTCCTATATTAGGTTTTTTTTTTTTTTGAAAAAAAAATAAGAAAATTATAATTACTTAAATACTAGTACATCGGAATTCATAATAGCTATGAAGTTAAATGTATTTTATTTCTTTTTTTTTTTTTGATAATATTTAATTTGTGTTGGAAAATAATAAAAATGTTTTAAATTACATGAATAATAGCATATCGAATCTTATAAAATTCTGAAATTAATTATGTCGTACATTCTTTTTTCTTGATTATATTTGGTTTTTATTAAAAAATAATAAGAAAAGTGAGTAATTACATAAATAGTAGCATATCAAATTTCATAAGAATTTTAAAATTAAATATATTTTATTTTATTTTTATAATATTTGGTTTTTATTAAAAAAAATAATATAAAAATTGTGTGCTTACACAAACACTAGCATATTGAATCTCTCATAAGAATTTCAAAATTAAATGTGTTTGACCAAAAATAATACCAAAATGACCAATCATATTTGGGAGTTCTTGTGTTGAATGCTTATATTGAACAATGGCACCAGGTCTCGAGCTTGAGGCTCATCAGATATAATTCATAAAAAAAAAATAAAAAAATTAAATATGTCTAATGTTTAAAGAACAAAAAATCAAAAAAAAAAAAAAAAAAAAAAAAAGAAAATTGGTGGTGTTGGATGTGATTAAAATGTATGTGATCTCTATCCCTGTAGGTTTTCTTGGGCACAAAGGCATCAACACATGAACTTTCTTTCAGGTTTAATCTCTCAGCAAGCAATTTTCAGATTTTGATTCTTGTTTTTTTTTTTTTTGAATCATGGGTGTCTGGGCTAGCTAGCCCATGCTAACCTCGGCTAACCGTGGTTCCATCTCTCACTAAGTAGATGATTGTGGGCGTAGGCGACGAGATGGTATTCTTTATTCTCAATGTGATCGAGGCAATCGGGGTGCTCTTGACCTTCAAACCATTCCTAGCTCAACGGCACGTCGCTTCCTAATATTTTATTAAGGTAATTTTTTTGATCAATCAATCATGGGAAAATAAAATCATTTCTATCACACACACGCGCGCACACACACACACAATTATACACACATATGGGGATAGATACACACACTCGGGCCAATGCATGTTTATATTAAAGTAGTAATATATAACATATAATATATGTATGTGTTGCATTTTTATATTTTATATACTTTTTTTATAATATATAATCTAAAACATATAATATATGTTATATATTACTATATTATATACACACACACTCATGCGGATGCAAGCTTATATTAAAATAGTAATATATGACACGTGTTGTGTATTTGTTTGCATTTTTATATTCTATATACTATTTTTATATTATATGATATAAAATTCATAATATATGTATAGTCGAGATAAGATTTCATTGATGGTGATAATGAAAATAGGGTATATGCGTTGATACATACACATTTGCATTTGTATATGCGTGGATAGATACACACGTGCCAGAGCTTATATGAAAGTAGTAATATAAAACGTGTGCGTGTGCGCGTGTGTTAGCCATTGTTGTGTGAGAGGCAGCAGTTGATTTCTCCATCTTTTGCAGCTTCAAGAGGAGCGACTTCCATAATTCTCTCTTGGCCTTTTGGGTAATAAATTCCAGCTGCAGCCATGAGCCATCTTCTTTGCTTTTCTCATTCTACGCCTGGCCAGGTAAATTTTTCGAACAGTTCGTCTGCATGTTTGTCACAATCTGTCATTACATACATGTAATACTACCAGTATTGTGACTATTGTCATATAATGCTCTCTCTTTCTCTCTCTATCTCTCTCCCTCTCTAGTCTATATCTGCCACACACACGTGCAAAAACACACGCGCACGTGCACGCACGTGCGCACATGAATGTATAAGTGTATATGGGTGTTTTCGAACATTAAGGTGGCTGAGCAATAGTGAAGACTTACATGAAAAATGGTTGATCTGACTGGGTTTGTGCTATGGGCAAGAGGCCCAGAAATGTCAGATCTATCCTTTGGATGGGAAGGCACAGGTTTATGCAGAGCTGCCCTTGGTGGTGAATAAGCTACTATACTTTTGTTTGGACGCGCAGTCCATCAATGGTGGAATAAACGAGTTTCCATAAATACAAAAAATATTTTAAATATCAATATTAGTTAATTATTAATATGTTCATATTTATTACTAGTAATTAAAATATGTTCGCAATAATACGACTTCAATTCTTGCAACCAAAATTATTACGTGTCAGTCGCATCCAGTCTAGTTGTCAAAATGCTAATAGTAATAATAAAATTAATAATTTAAGAAATAGAATAGAATCCATGGACGAAAATATCCCTGCTCATCAACAAAACCCATGATACAAAAACTATTTGTTTGTTACATTTATGAATTCATAAAAATATGTTTTTTTTTAAAAAAAATTAATATATACATATTAATAATTTATTACTTTTCTAATGAATAAATAAAATTAATTTTAAAATTACTCAATTATCAAAATATAATCAGAATTTTCAGTAAATTTAAATAATATTTTCGTGCGTAATATAAGCAAATAAAATAGAATTTTATAATTGTTTATATATTAAAATGTAATTAAATATAACATTACAATTATATTTCTTGTTCATCATATAATTATAATTCTACATGCTAAATTAAATAATTAAAGTTTTATATTATATTTTAATTAAAATATAATATTTTATACGTAGACATATCGTTTTAAACTTTTAATCGATATTTTGGTCCTGTGGGAAACAAGAATAAAGGCAATCATAAGTGCACGGGCATCATCATGGAAACAGAATCAGGCTCGTAGCCATGAACACGAAAACGGTAAATACAAGTGTAGGCATGGCTTCCGTGATTGGAGGTGAAGTCTAGTCTGACGGTGTCGATGACGGCGAAGGCAGCCGAATCCACCACGGCTACGGTCTGCGCATTGTTTTTCTCAAGATCGTAAGTAAACTCGGCCAGGAGAAACACCCTGTCCGCGCCAATGGCTGCCTCCGTTTTCCCGCCGCCGCTTTGGAGCCACCCAGAAACCCTACAATCTTTGGGCGCACTTGATCGGTCGTATGCTACAGTCTTTTGCCCATTAGAAAAGTGGCAAATCAGCAGCAAAATCAGAAAACACACTCTTATACACACCCACACCCACACACGATACAGAGTAACACACACGCAAACATGATACACAGTTACACACACCCACACAAACATGATACACAGTTACACACACCCACACACTCATACACACACACACACACACCCACACACTCATACACAACACACACACCCACCCACCCACCCACACACCCACCCCACACACCCACACACCCACCCACACACCCACACACCCACCCACACACACCCACCACCCACCACACACCCACACCACCCACCACCCACCCACCCCACCCACACCCACACACCCACACACCATCACACCCACACACACACACCACACACACACAACCCACCCACACACTCATACACACACACACACCCACCCACACACTCATACACACACACACACCCACCCACACACTCATACACACACACACACCCACACACCCACACACCTCACACCCACACTCACACACACACACACACACACACACCCACACACCCACACACCCACACACCCACACACACACACACACCCACACACTCACACACACACACCCACACACTCACACACACACACCCACACACTCACACACACACACCCACACACTCATACACACACACCCGCACACTCACAACCACACCCACACACTCACAACCACACTCACAACCACACTCACAACCACACCCACACACTCACAACCACACACTCACAATCACACCCACACCCACACACCCACACCCACACCCACACCACCACACACCCACACCCATAAAAAAAATACTAAAACAATAAATCTTATATTAATTCTGAAGTTAAAACATAGTAACTAAACTGTGTATCATGTTTAATATAACTAGAGATGTAACACAAGTTTTTTTTTGAGGCACAATATACTTTATATATATATATAATATATAATATATAATATAATATATATAATACACAATATACTTTATAATATACTTTATAAAATTTAGTAAAAATATAATATATAATATATATGTACATGTATATGTATGTATGTATGTGTATATGTATGTATATGTATATATATTATCTATATTATATATATTATATATATTATATTTTTACTAAATTTTATTAGTATTACTCATCATCAAATATTATTAAAAATCAAATATTATTAGTAAGGTATTTATGGGTAGCTCTACTACATGATGTCTATAATTTTAAAATAAAAATATTATATATTAAATTTTAACAATCTAACATAGCATGATGTTATATTACGAAAAAATTTTAAAATAATACAGTTTAATATAAATTATATATTAAAAACCAAATATTATTAATATTTATCATCATCACAAGCATTCAGAATTTTAAAATAAAATAATAAAATTTAAACAATCTAAGATACAAAATTCCAATACATAAAACATAAATCTATAATTTTCAAGGGTAGAGAGAGAGAGAGAGAGAGAGTCTCTAGAAATAATATGATTTATAAAAGAATTTCGAGAATAATATATTGTATGGGAAGCGCACTTTAATATCTATTAAATTAAATTAAAATATATCTAAGCAAAAATAATATTAAGATTATTAATAACATAAAAAATTAATATATCACATGTATATATTAAAGATAAATATTTTCGTTTAAGATAAATCGAATTTTAATCCTGACTTTTAGGGATAAAACTGTCATTATACTAACCTCTCATATATAATCTTGATGAAAGTCAATGTGCAAAATTAGACTCATCAAGCAGACATGTCTCGACGAATTAAGAAATGGGGTGTTACCTTGGCGACGTGTTCCAGAGTGATGGCCCTGGGGACTATGCCAGTGCGCAACTTGATCTGAGCATACCCACTGCTCCCATTCAATGGAAAGCACTGCCCTGGCTCTCCAAAACTTGGCTCCAGCATCTTGTTGGCGCGTGGATGAACCCCACCTAGAACATTCATCACCAGCCAGCTCTTTCTCCCCCCGACCAGGTGTGGCTTCGAGTGCTTCACGACCTCTGCCCCAGCAGAATGCAACGCGTAGTCCACCATCCCGAGCCCATCAGCAGCGTGCTTCTCGATCTCCTTCTCCATTAGATCCTTAGCAAGAACCCTAATTTCATCCACATCCAAATTACTCAGGCCTGCTACGGTCCCCCTCTCCTCCTTCAAATCCCCATGCATTTTTCTGAACTCATCCTCTGAGAACCCATTTCTGCCTCTCATCTCCTCGACTAGCTTCTCAAAGCCCGCACTTTTTTCTACTAGCTTATTCATCTCCCTCTCCGAGCTCAAGCTCGTCTCCTCGAGCTCGCCCATTTCATTTCTCAGCCTCCCGACCTCGCTCTCAATCTTCCTATCAACAACCTCTAATTGAACCCGAATCATGGCTTCCGTACTCTTCAATAACGACTCGACTTCTGCCACTCTCTCCCGGATCTCACCTAGCCCCATCTCCGTCCCCGCCGAAGGAGTTTCGCCTGATTTCATCGCAATCCTCCTCACCATCTGTACTAACCCTAGCAACACCAGGACCAAGATTAAATTCTTGAGCAACACACTCGTCACGGTTAGCCACCTAGGTTTCTCTTTCTTCATGACGACTTTTCTCGCCCGGCGAGGCGATACGGTAGAATTAACCGCTGTCGTCTTCTTTATCTGCACCAGATCCTTCGATTGGTGGCTCTGTTCCCTGCTCTGGCCGATTTTGTCATTAATCCCGGCATCAGGATCGTTAATCTGTGATGGGAAGGGCTCGGGGGGAATTGACCTATCGCCGGATAGAGTGGGCCTCCGGCGAGAAGATGTGTTTGCACTGATCGAGACCGTCGACGCGGCCATGGCTTGTCCGATCGCGGATGGAGATGAGATGCCTGTTACAGATTGCAAGAAAATTGAAAGAAGAACGGAAGAACAAAATACCGCGAATTTGCACTGCTGTAAAAATTTGAATCCCAATGTTCAAAGGGCAAAGCGAAAACGAAACAAAAGGTAGGTAATATTTAAAGTCCTGCCCTGCCCCGAGCCCCGAGCCCCGAGCCCCGAGCCCCGGGCCCCGAGCCCCGAAGGCTTGCTCGGTCTCGGAGGACTCATCGGGCCCGAACCCCAACCGGGTTTATTTGGAAACCGGTTGGCCGTTGACCCAGCCGTAGCCTGAACCTTATAAATTTATTTTTTAAAATAAAGTTAACTTTTCATTTTTAATAATGAATCATCCTTGTCAGATGCCAATGATAAATTTTAATCGAAATTAATTATAATTAAAATATAAATTAAATATTTTAGTTAAAATGACTTTATTAAAATTATAGGTTGACGATTCTGTGAACCAAACAAATAATTATTAATTCCATTTTATAGAAATAATTAATATTTTTAATTATAATGATTTTATTAAAATACCTACTTTATATTTTATGATATTTGAAGAATCTATTTTTACATTTTTATCTTAACTTTTTTTTATACATTATTTTTTGGGAAAATTATGTTTTGGTGTATTATTCATAAAAAAATAAAAAAAAAGTAACCCAACTTTTAATATTTAAAAAATACAGCATCAACCTATTAATTAATTAATCTTAGTACTCTGATTAATGATAATGCAATTATAATTGTAAAAATAAAATTTATAAAAAACTTTTTATAAGATTTACACACATTTTATATATATATATTTTTAAATTATATATATATATAATTTATTTATGTATTTATTTATTTTTAATTACATTTTCAAAATAAAAAAATTTTAAATACATTTTCACACACATATAACACATGAGAGAAATGACATCCCACAAGTTAGTCTATTTGGCAGGGCTACTTCCTAAGATAATAAGCGTGGGTTTGCTCATGTATATATTCATATGATGTGGGTGTGTGGGGGTGTGGGTGCATGTACATATCTAGAAGACACGTGTCAGCGTATGGGCATGTGTGCACATGCACATATCTACATGATACATGTGTCAGTGTATGGGTATGTGTGCACATGTACATATCTACGTGATACATGTGCCAGTGTGTGGGTACGTGCATGTGTGCACATGCACATATCTACGTGATACATGTGCCAATGTGTGGGTATGTGCATGTGCGCACATGTACATATCTACGCGATACATGCGCCAGTGTGTGGGTATGTGCATGTGTGCACATGTACATATCTACATGATACATGTTTATGGTTTGTGTGTGTGTGTGAGAATGTAGAGAGAGAGAGAGAGAGTGAGTGAAAAAAATGATAGGCTTGAAAGAGTCACCAAAGACTATACAAAAATTGGATACACATTCCTTTTGTAAAAAAAGAAAAAATTAAAAGGAAAAAGAAAAAATTAAAAGGAAAAAAAAAAAAAGAATCATGTTCATATTTGAAAGGTGAGACAAACAAGGCGCAAGTCATAGAAGGAAAATTGGAAGGGAGAGGCCTAAAGAGGAAGACACAAGAGAAACCCCATGGCAGAAACAAGTCACCTGCAGAATACGAGGGAAGAGAGCTTCTCTTAACCTTCACGTGGCAGCAGAGGCAGAGCAGCAGAAGGAAGGGAGAAAAGACACGTGTATTGGGTATGTACAAGGCAGAGAGTCTCTCCTCCGCACATTTTTTTTTTTTATTTGTTAGAATCAAGTTGATGATGTTCTGCGGAGTTGGTACCTCGGTTTGGACTCCGACGTGCATGGCCCCGCATCCTCCAGCTCCTATCAAGCCCAACCATTACACTTCAAACAGCAATCACCAAGCAACACTTGGGAAAGAATAATACAACCAACACTTAAAACTGCTTTTTTTTTTTTTTTTTTTTTTTTTTTTTTGACTCTCGTTCACCTTCCTTTCTAGGGCTCAAATTTTCGATTTCTCTACGATACATTACATTTTATTTTCATTATAAACAAAAATAAAATGCAAGATCATAGCCAACACGCGAGGCTTCTGGCATCTGCATGATCTAAGAGAGATTGTTCTTAACAAGTCTAGAGCCAAAATTTATCACGCTTGAATGAAGATAATTGTCATCGCACTAGGACATGACCATAATTGTTAAATCGAGAATCAAATTTTTTGCAACTTTTTTCCACGTTAATTAATTCCTATTTATTACAGGTGATAATTTTTTTTTTTGTTATTTTAGTTTTTATTTTTGTGATTTTTTTGATATTTTGTCACTTTTTCACATTAAATTCGTAATATCAAATGTTGAGATTAATTTTTTTCACGTTAATTAATTCATACAATTGATAATTTTTTTTTTTTTTTGGTATTTTAGTTTTTATTTTTGTGACTTTTTGAGAATCTTGGTCATTTGAGAATAAGTATTTAATTGATTCGTGTGAATCAATTCGCGATTCAGCAATTCAGTCTTTGATTCATGTATATTTTCAATTCTTTTAGAGAGTCGGATTATTTATCCCCTGAATCATGAATCGAATTGTGAATCGTATGATTTTGATAACAGTCGACATGACTTATACATGTTGAGTTCCACTTTCCTCTCCACGGGATTGGTCATACCAATCGCATGACAGTCCGATCGACAAATCATGAAGGATGCTCTAACCCTGAGAACACGAGTTCAATCTCCAATGATGTCATATAGCCTACAAAATCACCTATCAGGTGATTGGGATAGGAAGCTTATCTACCCTCACTTCAGACTTCAAAGCAATAGGCTCATATATGAACCAAGAGATAGTATGAGTTGAGTTAGAGAAAAGAGAGAAGAAACAAAAGCGCGCACACACACACACTCACTCATGATGGAGCATAAATTTCTTAAAAACTAAGTGTGCAAGAAAAAAAAGAGATGTATCATAGAAATTGATGTGTGAAAATGAACAAAAACAATCAACCTATTACATATCTATCATTTTTATGGTGAGAGATATGTATCTGAAAGATTGATTATCATGGTGAAGTATAATATGACCTCAAATAAAAGAATTTAACATTATCAAGTAAATATTAGATATATAAAAAACATAAGATATTATTACTATGATCATAGCTCTATATTCTCTATATATACTAGATTGTATCATAGAAAAGAATAAAAATCAATAGAAAATTTTTTATGTATGCAAAAGGTGATCAATTAAAAATCATAATAATCACAATCTTAAATGAAATACAAAACTCAATAATTTTTTTGCATATTAGAGAATTTTAAAAGTATACAAACACTAACAAATTGAGATATTCTTATGTTACATGTATCTATTGGAAGCTATGTCTTCATGCGAAGACAACTATCTTCATCTAAGAGTAATAGGTATTGGATTTGAGTCTCGAGACTCATAAGATCCAGTCCATTAGATAAAATTGTCATAAGAGTAATATTAATCTCTTATGAGTCTCGAGACTCATAAGACTCATAAGAGTAATAAAGATAAAATTGTCAAAATATTAATCTCTCCTAGACCTCACGCTAAATTATGAGCCTCATGCATCAAGTATGAACCCCATGTCCATTAGAGAATCTAATAATTTATTCACTATATTTCAAAATATAATACACACACGCACGCACACGCGCGCACACACACAAATATATATATATATATGTTCATGTGTGCTCAATATAAAAAAAAACAAAATAGTAAGAAAAAATTTAGGGTGCGAAATAGGATAGAGTAGCACATTTTCTTAGCTTCTTCCATAGAGTAGTCAGAATATTAAAATCAACTTTTTCTATTGAATTAGTTGATATCAATATGATATCATTGAGAAACTCATGAAGATAGTCACAAAATAAGGTTCGTCTGATATTTCAAATTATGTATAAAGAAGAGTTGGCTTATGATGGTCACCCAAACATACAAACATGTTTAGATATCTTGATTGTATCTTTTGATTCCTACATGTTTATTGAATCTAATGAAGATATTGAAGTGGGAGTTTTTTGATATCATGATCCAACAAACAAAAAAAGATATTTGAAAAAAAAAGAATCATGTGATATTGAATCATTATCCCTAAAAAATAATTCTCGAAAAAGGCAGAGGCAAGAAAATCCTAGTTCAATTTACATATTGCAGGAGGATGAGTCACACCAGTATATGCATTGATAATTATTTTCAGAGAGAATATCAAAAGAAATTATTAAAAAAGATAAAAAGACAAATAGAGTTATCCAGACATCTTCAGTGGATCTTCTCATGGTAATCCCTAATGAAGGGGAACATTCAAGATACCTCTCCAACATGGCAATAGCAAGTCTTTCCTCCAATTCACTTATAGGTAGCAAATGAGTTGGGCAGAGAGGATCAATCAAACCCATGCTAGCCTTGAATAAACCATATTATATAATAAATAACCTATGAAACTAGCCACGTAATAGTCATCACTGGGGACAAAACTAGTGTCCCCAAGATTGAGCAGTCTTGCGCATTTTTCAATCAGACTATCATATTGTTACTCAATGAGAGAATGCTATGTAATAAATTCAAAAACATAATTCAAATGTTGAAATTAATAAAATTTTACTTATTCAAGTCTTAGTAATAGTGTTCATTACCTTCAATCTTATAGCTTGAATGATTATACGTGATAACTCGAACTATATTTTTTTCACCAACTTAGTCCACCCACTTGTCAAGTAGTTCAAACATCTTGTCTTATGTCTTAATCATTGAACAAGTGTGTTAATAAATTCCATTAATAAGATTTTCTTAGAAAAATTCACTAAAAACTTTACTAAAGTTCATTTTCTATCAGTCCATCCATCAGACAAAAATGGGCGTTCATTCTTTTTTCATTACATTTCATGATCCTTCATGAAATCTTGGTCTCTTCATCCTCACGCCATATTGACCAATTATCTCAGTTATGAATTGAAAAATTTGAATACGTGACTATATTAAATGGAATGGCTGCATCATACATCCATATTGCAATAAGTGAGCAGGTTATCTCCCTTGCTTCTTTCTTATAGGCATTATTCATAATAATTTGAGTCAGTATCTTTATTTTATCAAAAGCAACTATTTTATTTTCATGTTTTCATTAATATCTTTAAAATTTTCATTTAAATTTTCATTTCTCATCTTCGATTAATCATTTTAAATTTTTTTTTCCAATTCATACAATATTTCATCTCTAGTCTAACATAAACCTGACATTTCAGATATTTTTTTGTCATTTCTTCTATATCTACTAACAAGATGTTTGTGTCTATATATATCTCCATTAATTATCTTATCACAAAAAAATAATAATAAACATATTCAAATCTTCTTTACTAGGTAGCCGGACATATTTCCACCCGACTTGAGTTTCATTTTCAATATCATTAGAATTCATTCTTACTTCTTCCAACTTTAAAACAAATTAATGACAAAATAATAATAATTTAAAAAAACAAATTGAGATAATTATTATAAAATATTAAAAAAAAAAATCAAATAAGTCATATGACTCATGAGTCATTTTACTACTAAAATAAAATAAATAAATTATGAGACTCACTACTCATTTTCATAAGCTAAATCATGATATCAAAAAATGAACAAAAAAACTAAATGTTGAGAAATAAAATAAATACTAATGAAAAACGAAAATTTTCTATGTTTCCAAAATTTTCTAGTATTTTTCTTGGTTATTTTGGTTAATTTTTTTGCCTCTCCTAGTTGAAGGGAGTGTTACAGTTTGTTGGGCTTGAAATAAGGCATAAATGTGAACTAATACGCCCACAATGATATTTAAGATTTACAGACAAGACAACATCATTTTGAAGCTTTATGATACAAAACAATATCATTTTGAATAGAGGTGATTTTTTTAATTCCCACCACATCCCAGAACGATATCGTTTGGGACTACCAGAGTCCAAAATGATGTTGTTTAGGAACTATTTTAAGTCACTTATGAAAAATGACATCATTTGGATACCATTGCCGCCTTCACCATGCCTTCATGAATGGGCATCACCCCAACTCAGGTGAAGCACCATGGCTAGGCATTGCCGGTGCCTATACCTAGGTGCGTCTTAGGCAATCCTTTCATAACTATGATAATATATACCAACATACACAGATCATGTTGACTCTGGAAAGAACAAGACTTTCCTTAATAGAGAGTTTCCCTAGAGTCCACATGACACAATTTTCTAGAAGTGTACTCCAATTGATACTCATGATGAATTAGAGTCTAGAGACTTGAAAACCCAAAAATTATAGTCAGTACTACGAAAACAAGATATACAAAGTATTCTCAAATCAACGATGAGCTTACCAAGAAGCCAAATTATCTTGTAATCAACTTATCTGATCTTAACTTTCACATATTTTATCATACTTATGACTTTTCTCTTCTTGTATTTTAATTATTATTTTTCTCATATATAGTAGAATATACAAATTTTCTTCTGAAATATAATCTCACTCGTAATGACATCAGACCATATTAGAAAAGACATGATATTCTCCACTCAAATTAAACTTGAAAACTAATATCATAATATTTTGAAATATATATTATTGATTGTATGTGCATTTTTATTATGAAGATTGATTAAGATGACAAAATAGATCATCTTACGACAAAAAAGTATACAAAAATATTAAATATAAATTACAAAAATACTTTCTCAAGTAACCAAAAAGATCTCTGTAAATTCTTATTTTATTAGCAACATCTCACAAATAAAAAATATATCATTTATACATAAATATTTTTTTCATGAAAATATCAAGAAAGAAGTGAATATGAAACAATCCACTAGGTTTTAAGCAGCACAATCAAATTTAATTTACAGATTACGAATGATATGATATGACCTAAAACAGTCACCATGAACTTAATTTACGAGGTTTTGACAAGCAGTCGTTTCATTTAGTTTGCGCAAATATGTTATAATTTTTTTTTATTTTTCAGAAGAAACTTGATGGTACTGTGATTTTGTTTATCATGTATGTGAATAACATTCTGATAATAAAAGATGATAAGTAAGAAATTATTTAATTCAAAGAATATATTCAATCATAATTCTAGATAAATGATCATGGGAAACTCAAATACATATTGGAATAGAGTTGTCTTAATTCAAGAAAAATATTATTTTATCACAGAAGAAATATACAATTGATGCTCTTATAAATATTTGTATTTTAAATTATCCTCCAGCAAATACTCCAATTAATCCAAATGCTAATTACCTATCTAATGCAACTCTTCTAGATGTTTCTACTACTGGCATGAGAAACATAATATAGATTAACTATATACTTATTATCAGACCAAATATAAATTATATAATTAGTATAATTAAATTATTTTTTTTATTTTTCCTAAAAGTTTCACCTAAATGCATAACTATTAGTATGCAAAGATATGTGAAAAAAATTCTATGATCTAGGGTTTCTTTTAAAAATCACAAACATTTACAATTAGAGGGAAATGCAAAGTCAAGTTGTGCACCAACTTGTAGCAAGAGAAGGTGTAAGTTAGATTTTTATAATTTTCTAAGAAACAATCTTCTATGCTAGAAAAAATCCTCCATAACTCATGATGCAAGAGAACAAGTTACTTTATCCAACTCTCTCACTACTACTTCATGGCGAAACCATTGTATTGTTCTGACTGATCATGCCAATTCCAATCAATCTAAATGTAATAGTAAATATATGAATCACCATTTAGTAAATCTCTAAGAGAAGTATAAGTACCTTTTCACGGAGAATCTAAATCATCAAAATAGTATCACTTTTTCAACAGATACATATAAACAATATTACAAATTTGATAGATCAATCTCCTTAATATATTTTGATCTTTCGATACAAGTGTAATTATACTAATCATCTCCCACAATTATTTACAAGTCACGCAATACATAGTCTCAACTTTATCAGTCAATTTGCATGCCAATAACTGAGTAATATCATTGTACTAGTAGATCATCCACAAAAAGTATAATGATATAGTATACACCTTACATCCTCATTGACACGGCCCACAAAACATAAGTATACACCTTCAATCTTCACTAAATTATTCTCAATGATCGCACACTAATTTCAGGTATATTTTTCTTTTATAAAATTTATACAACACAAAAAATTTCAAAAAAATATCACATGGACACAAAAATTATCCAAAAAGCCAATCACTAGACACTTGATACTCTTAAGCATTATTTTTTTTCACATCCAAGAGAGACCTTGCACAAAATAGATATTCCCAAATACTTGGGGAGAGGAAAAAACTTTTTTATTTTGAATATAAAATCTAAAATAATATTCCACTTGAGAGAACATTAAAAGCTTCTAATTAAATTGGTCGACTAATTTATGAATGATAGTATGAGTGATAGAAAGAAATAATAAAAGATGATGCAAATCCATGTGAAGGAGCAGAGCAGACTAATTTGGTGTTCGATAGAAAATAAAATTAAATAAGCCACATCACAATAACATAAAATAAGTAATGGTTATCACGTTTAATTCTAAAAAAAATATTTTTAAAAATCATATGATCATACAAAACAATATCAAAAAGTAAAAAAAAAAATCAGAAATAAATTATTTAACACTATAATCTACAATTATAATCATAAAAGTATACTCCTGATATAATTAAGATCAATCAAATAGATTTTAATTCTTCAAATAATATAATTTTTACACAAATTATTTAACTTTAGAGATGTGATGAGATACCCTTCTATCACCATTTTTGTTAGTTTTTACATCTTTCATGAGATATTATTTAATTTACCTCACAAAGTATTGAAAAATACTTAATATATTCTAAATCTCACTTCAAGATATGATAACATAGTACTAACAATGATAAAACATACATTTCTTTGATTACTTTAGTTTCCAAAAAGGAGATATATAGTATTTTCTTGAGATAAATAAAGTACTAGTAAGTATTGATATTATATTTTTTGAGAATTATTCAATTTTAAGAAATCTAGACTATGCGAGGATTTAAAAATTTCATTTGAATCTCTTACTCTCGTAGAGTCTCTTTTGAGCCTCAATCTAAAAGAGACTATCAACCATCAATTACTTTTTAGTTCCTTTGATCACATTATGATAATTCTCCTCTAAATTTATTATACGTATCAAAAAGTACAAAAAAGAAACCTCTATTTTTTATAGATTAGATAAAGTTCTTTATAAAAAAGATCTTCCAGTTCAATCATGTAGGAGCTCCAAATTTCATCTCAGTCTCAACTCCAAATGAATTGAGAGCTAACAGACTTGGTAATTCGAGTCTACATGTTTGAACATGTTTAATCTATTTATAACCAAAAAAAAAAAATAACTCCACAAAAAAATTGAAACTTATAGATTTCATGGTAATATTCCACGAGAAAATAAAATATATAAAGATAAATTATTTTTTTATGAAGAAAATCTAGGAAGAGACCATTGTCACATCTCTTGTTGTATATGTAATTTGTTTTTTGATAATATGTTTGTATAATCAAATATTTTTATATCTATTTTAATATTTTCATATAACAGTAGGAAAAAAAATATTAAAAGGCCGGTAATACAGCAGTAGCACAATAACGGAGGTCCCACTGACCGGTCAGCGGACCAAAATTTTTGGAGCATAGCCTGACTCATCCCATGATCTGACCCGCTCCGGTTAAATGAACTAAGAGAGCTTTTTATTATAAATATTTTGTAATTTTTATTTTCGGGCTGCTATTTTTTGGATCTGGGAACTAATCATCATCATCTTCTCTCTCTCTTTCTATGTGCGATTTATCACGACTGCTCTGCGCTGCACATACTGTAAGACATTTTTATTGGTTTAATTTATAATGCATAAGCATTTTCTGGTAGATGTAGCTAGTCATACTGAGCGACTAGCAAACCAAATTATTTCTGATATTTTATTTCTCGTTTTTGATTATGCTGTGATTAGATTGTAAATTGGATATATATTATTTGTTGTTCTATCGTTTTTGTTGTCTTCTGTATCTTAATATCACCACTGTGAAAGAGCAATTGTCCAACATCTTAACATAAGATCAACTACTATCACATTCACAAAGACCTTAAGAATGTCTTGTCTTACTTTCTTTCCATCATGTTTGATGTTATGGATATTTAGCCCTAACTTTAGGAGGAATTGCAACATTTATTCCTTTTATATGTTATATTTATAAAAAGAGTGCCCAAATTCTAAATTATCATAATTTCTACATATTCATTCATATAGTAAAATAAGAAACCTATTGGCATGTGCGAGATTTTTATGTTACTCTTTTTACGGTACATTTTTATTGTTTATTTCTTTTGTTATCTTTCATTACTTATCACCATTACTTTTAGTTGTACTTACTTTGTTCATAATCTATCTACCGAAAAAGAGAAATCTGCATCCTAATTATTAGGTATGTTTTTATTAGGTACTTCAACACCCAAAAAATAATTATCTTTCATCTTGTTATGATATTTTTTTGAGATGAAATATTATTAAGTGTCAAACAGGTGATATTCATACTTAGGGTTTTGAGGAAAGTTCAATCTTGCATGATTCAGTCAAACTTTCCGCTTGATCTATGCTTGTTTATCTTCCATCTTCTCTCATATCGAATCCATTTAGGTTTCAAGAGGATTTTCCTGATGTCTCAAGTGATTCATAAGATGTGGGAAATTTTTCCAAATGTATCAAATGGGTCATATCGAGTCATCATAGCTAACTTTAGAAGTTGGATTGTGTTTGCCTTGTATGCCTCAAATTTGAGCCAACTCACCATGACACATTGTCCTGGTAGCCAGTCAAAATAATAATTAACATTAAAATATTGTAAAAAATCACATCTATTGCTTAGACCATGTCTTTTATTTTTCTTAGTTGGTTGAATAAAAAAAATATTATCTCCGAACAAATTGAGTCACAACATTTGAAGATAGTAGATCAGATTTATTTTCATAATATTTATATAAATTAGTTTATTGTGTGTATATCTCACCTTCTAGTTTTGGTGATCGAAGATCAATTATTATACTTTGATATGAAACTAAAATCATTTTTTGTCTTTCACCTTAACTCTTGAATCCTTACATATAGTTGTTTTTTTCTTTTTTTTTCTTGTGTTTTTTATTTTTATTTTTTTTTATATTTTTATTTTTTGAATTCATTAATTATAGTTGAGCAACATAATACAATTTTAATTTTACGTATGATGAATTACTATGAAGTTTGATATTATATTTTTTTTTTCTTTTTTAAATCTACTAATTGACATAAAAAACTCTACTAGCTTATAATGAATATTAAATTAATTTTAATTTATCTTGTACTATTAAATAAATAATATGATAAACATATCTAACATAAAAATTTTCAACTGACTTTTTCTATTAAAAAAAAGTATAGCTTTATTGTCACATCATTACTCACAACAATATCAAATATAATATTACATAGCTTATTTTGAATTTCATAATCTCTAAAAATAATCATAATATACTTATATATGACAAAGTTTTCAAAAAGATAAAACATTTGGGAAAATCCTAAAAATATTTTTACTGTACAGCTTGAATCAATATAATGAACAATGACACATGAAAAAAAAATATTTTTTGAGTAATTAATATCATAGTTGTTAAATCGAGATTCGAATCGAGAATCAAAATACATGATTAGTGAATCGAGAATCGAGAATCAAATTGTGAATCAAATTTTTTGCAACTTTTTTCCACGTTAATTAATTCTTATTTTCTACAATCAGCTATTTTTTTGCTATTTTAGTTTTTATTTTTGTAACTTTTTTGGTATTTTGTTATTTTTCACGTTAAATTCATAATACCAAAAATTTGAGTTACTTTTTTTCCACGTTAATTAATTCTTATAGTTTAGAATTTTTTTTATATTTTAATTTTTTATTTTGTAACTTTTTGAGGATTTTGGTCATTTGAGAATTAGCATTAAATTGATTCATGTGAATTGAATTACAATTCAGCAATTCAATCTTCGATTCATGCATATTTTCAATTTTTTTAAAAAGTAAGATCGTTTACCTACTGAATTATGAATCAAATCGTAGATCATATAATATCAATAATAGTGATTAATATAGATGATATTAATATGCAATTATACAAATACTAACATATTGAATTTCATAAGAATTTCAAAATTAAATATATTTAGATAAAAATAATATTAAGAGTCATGATCACTTAAGAAGTCCTTGTGTTGTATGTATATACTTGAAGTCACACATTGAGGTGATGACAAATGCCTTCGTCCAAGAATGTTGGCATCAAATTCGAGACTCATTCCACATTTCTTTGACTTTCAAGAGTAAGGTTGTCGAGATATAAACCTCTTCCAGAATCTCACATTAAATTCTTATAATAATTTTTTATCTTATATATAATATTATATGCCATTATTATAATAAGTCAACCTAAGAAGCATACGATGATTGAATCACATATACTTTTGAATAAAATATATAAACATATTAAAGGTTCTAAATTTATTTAGAAGACTTATGCTAGTAATTAATTTAACTAATCACTTTCTTACAAATCCATGGTTATATATAAAGGGTGCTATTGAAACTGAAGCAAAACTAAATTTAATAATAGTAAATTGTGTTTGCCTAAGGCCTAATGTAACATATTTTTGATGCATTGCTTGATATAACTTTAAAGGTGACCCATGTCACTACAAGCACTATATCTATATGTTTTTTTACATCTACATTAGGCCGTATTATTTAAGTACATCAAGACAATATAACTTCGTCTATTAACCCCAAAATTTTATTTGCATGACAATGGCTATGAGATAAACCAAATGAGATATAAGTTTATCAATCTAAATTCTCAAAATATTAAAGGAAAAATTATGTTTGGGTATTCCAAATCAAATTTTTTTCATTTTGAGACTCATATTTTTTTTACAGTTTGGTATGCTAAACTAAAAAATATTTACACATTAGTGAATGTGTAAATATTTTTGGTGTCAATCTTTAGTTTTCAATGAATTATCCTCATAGATCACATACTAAGTATGATCATCTTTTCTAATAAAAGGCACAAGAAAAAAAAACTAACACCTTCAAAAAAATGAAAACCATAAATTTGATGCACCAGCACCACGCATTACCTTCAAATACCACATCATCAAAACCAAAGCAAAGCACCAAATTTTCAAACTAAAAATTTAAAACAAGCACAACACACTAAAACAAGCAACGTACACTACCTATACTTTTTTTTATGCACCATTATGACACACCACAAAACTATACTAGTGCCGCCAAAACACAAACCACTATGGGAACCACCATTAGAACTATCACAAACTCACTGAATCACCATGAAACCACCATCACACATCCACTAGACACTATCCATGCCGCCACAAAAGTAAGAAACATATGAAACCTCACTACCTCCGCAAAATGACAACGCTACCAATAGGGGTGCCAAATGCAAGCAAACATTGTCGTCGGCAATTGTGCACAATGTGCCACCATGCACGTCGCCATGCACCAACCATCTTTGGTCATAAAATATCCCCAATTTTTTTGTTCAAATTTAGCTAGGTTATGGTTTCAAGAAAAAAAAAGTTATATATGTCACTCTTGAAGTTACAAAATCTATTTTTCATCCTCGCCCATGGGAGCAAAAGGAAAACCTTCATGCATTTCCATTCAATTCTTCAAAAAAAAAGGGAACATATTTATTTACCAGAACTAAAAAAGCAATTTAATTAGTTGATAAAAATCAAGAGCATTTCCAATCACCAAATGTGTTGCCAGGTATGCTTCAAGTCTTCTTGCCCATGCATTTTTTGGGCAAGTGTATCCATGGGCCCAATTGAGCCGAGGCAATAAATCAATGTCCCAAGAGGCATGGTTTCCTATCCTAGAGGCCAGTGGTAGCTGTTTATGTGATAAACAGGTTGCGTCAAGGCCAATAAGGCCCATTTTTTAGGCCCAACCAAGCCATTGGGTCGTGGCGTGCCAGTGCAACAAAAAGGAAGAAAAGTCCGGCATGGCATGATCGCCGAGCTACATTATCAAAGCATACCATACCTTGCCAAGTCAATGTTGGACCTAGGTCAAAACCCGGCATAACCTAGCCAAGCACATTGTCGTGCATGGCCCGACCACCTAATAACTCAAGCTAGCATGGGTTAGCCACTAGGTGCCAAGGCCACGCTCGCATAGGCTACTGGATTGGGCATGCCTAGCACAACTATGCTTGTTGCTAGCCTAGCTTGCCCTAGGCTATGGGTAGAGCCCACTTCCTCATTCGAAGCTAAAGAAAATAGGTGAGTTCAGAGTTGCAAGTTGGGAACTCAGACCCGCGTCCATATATATATGTATGTATGTATGCATAATATTTATATAAATTTTAAAAAAAAAATCGAATTGTTTTTAAAATTCAAACTATGAATTTATTATATATGAATATCAATATAAAAATTTAAATCTAATTTCCCAAAAAAATGCAAAGAATGATTATAAAATGAAATATACACTAGTTCATCGCCATTAATATAAACTAATAAACATAACATAATATTACTATGCCTGATTTGGATCAACACTGATTCACACCTCGCTATTATTATTTTCATATATATTATCATCCACTTATAATTTTTTGATTTTATCTTGAAACTCATCCATACATCTTCCCAATATTTAAAGCATAACATATTTTTAATAATATCTAGCTGAAATTTGTTCCACTTGTTCAAAATCACATTCACGATCATTATTAAGAAAAACTCTGATATTATATTAGACATCAAATTAGTCAATAGATCACATATTATTTTAGATAATACAGAAAAAATTAATTTATATAATTTTTAGTTACTTAATATGTCAAATTTTTTTATATCATTATGAGATAAGATGAAACAGTAATTAATGTCTAAGTATCTCAACAACTCACTCATATTCAACAGACCTCGTTATTTGTCCTTAACTAATTAAATAAAAAAATTATAGTCATCAAATTAAGATTTCAATCTCCTCACTCGAAGACTAGCTAATAAATTATTTAATTATTTAATATTTAAATAAATAATATTATTTAAATAAATTATTTATTTTCATAATATTTAAATAAATTATTTAATTATTCGTAAATCATATCCTCTAATTCTTATGGTTTATTCATGCATATACATATAAATTTAATAATATTGTTTACAAATTCAACTGTAACCTTATAATTCCGACTAAGCAATAAAGAGATAAAATAGATAATCAATATTTTAAAAATTTAATTTTTATTTCAAGATCATTACACTCTCTATATTTATTAAAAAGACTACTCATATTACATATACACATCAATACAATGCATGTCATGAGAATATGTATAAATGAATACATATTTATTATATTATAAAATAAAAATCTTATGTCTCAATTAAATTCATTAATTATAATTTTACTAACTTTATTATTAATATAATCAAATATCATAGGTTAGTAGCCATTATATAAATCTAATATCATGTATTTTAAATTATAACGATGCATGACATCTAGTTTAAAAAATTTATCTACTAATTTACATAGAATATAAAAGTTTTATGGTTTATTGGGTATCTCAATATATTTTAATATATTATATATTTATTCTAATGAAAAAAAAATTCTAAGTCAACTTATTTTATAAGAAATATTATGACATATATACCTAACATAAAAAATCTCAATTAAGGGACCGTTACTAATAATTCTTATAAAAATATGTATTATCACATTAATAATTGAGACATTGTCAAATATATTAAATATTATATTTTTTATATCATATTTTCTAAACATACTCGATAGACACTCAAATATAAAAAAGACATCATAAAAATAAAGAATTTCAAAAAATCATAATATTTTTTATTTAATTTCTAATTAGAATCAATAAAATAGATAATAACACATGCAAATATTTTATATTAAAAGTTGGTTAATTATTAATTATTTTTTAATTTTATAATTTTTTATTATGTTATTCTTATAAATAATCCTAAAGATGCTATGATGACGAGGTGAAAATATTTTTATATTAAATAAACTAGTCAAGGATATTCTAAAAAATTAAGTGAAAGATTCATACTAGTACTAAAATAATTATATTTTTCCTTGCTAACTCATGAAAATAAATAAAATATATACTTTATTGTATATTATTTAACGACCCCACCACTTAGTTAGGTTTGTCTAATATTAAAAATTCAATAATTTTTTAGTAAATTATTTGGCATATATCCTGAGGTGTCTAATCTCATCACTACTCTTACAAGTATATAATTTTTAACAATATGTATTATATCAAACTTTCTTTGATGCCCATAGAATTTTTATTTTAATTATTATAAAATGAATAATAACTCAATCTCAAATCAAGGTCAACCTATGACTAGGAGATAACCAAATATTATACATTTTGATTGGTTTGTTAATTGTTATTATCTAAATCAATAGGTACATCATTTTCATAATAATCACTAAATTATATTTTTAAAATTCTAGAGAGTTTTTATTTTAAGAATGGAAAAGATTCATCTATTTATTTCTAAAATTATTTAAGAAAAAACAAATTGTGAAAAAAAAATCATATATACCTTGCAAAAATTCTAACTTGAATCCAAAATCAAAAAACCACACGTTAGCAACTACAATACTTGTCCCCTAATATTAATTCATAGAATTATATTTTATATAATATTATAATAAAAATTAAAAAACATATATAATTAACAGTATCACTGTATAGAAAATTTGAGTGGAGTGTGGACTAATAATTAATAAGAAAATAAGTTATAATTTAAGTGTGAAAAATTATAAATATCTATTTCTTATTTATAGATAACTTTTTTTTAAAAATATTATTTTTTTTTAAATTTTTTTGGGTTGAATTCCAACAACCATTAGATTTTTGCCCATAACCATTAGACAAAAATCCAACACATAAGATTCGCCCAATTTTTTAAAAAGAAATTTTTTTTAAAGTTTTTTTATAACGTTATCCGACAATAACGACATTCGTCAAAGTCACTATCAAATTTTTTTTAAATAAGACAATTACACTTTAAGTGCCACTATTAATGTAATATATTAAAAAATGGCGTGTAAACTTCACGTGCCTTTTTTTAATATATCCAACATGGACAGGAGCGTGAGGCCCACATGTCGTGCCTAGTTGTGCCATAGGCAACAAGCCATATCATGCTTCATCACACGAGTTGAATTTGCCCAGGCCAGCATGATACACATTGTGCCATGGGCCGGCCCAGACATCAGGCATGCATGGCTCATTTCCATGTCATGCCATGCCAAGCACAACTTTTTCGAACCATGCTTTGGGTTGAGCCACGAGCCGGACCTAAGCTCCTCGGACCATTTAACACATATAATAAACAAAAAAAATAAACAAAAAAAATAAACAAAAAAAAATATTATACATAATATATTAATCACAAGTTATGAAGATATAGAGTACATAGAAATTTGAAACACCTTTTTATGTTGGGAGTACCCCCATGTGCACATCAAAATCACTAAAAAGCATAAGCACAAGCTAAAAGAAAGAAAAGGCAATCCCATATCATGCCTTTGTGAAGATATATGCTCATTAATTTGAAATTAGAGGTGTCCGACAAATCGTGTCGGGTATGCTAGGACAGGCAGACATGACTCATTCTTAGGCACGAGGCCATGAGTCCACGACGCCATGATTCGTGCCAAGCCTAGGTGTGTGGCTTGTGCTAGTGGCCTTGGCTAGGCCCGGGCACAATTGCAGATACGCACATGGCATGTAGCCCATGCCCTAGTGCCCTATGTCCCTAGTCTTGGTTGTGACCATCAAATGTCTACTATAGTTGGGGACTCTCGGCCTTTAACCCATAAACACTATTGGCTACTCATTGGTCATTATGTAATTTGAGTAATTATGTTTGTCATAGTTTTTAGTTATGTTTCATAAATATCATATCGTGTTAAATAATAAATATCAAAAAGATGAAAAATAATTTAATTAATACTAAATATTAAATTATGATTATTGTGAAATAATATATGATTAGTTAACATAATTAATACATATTATATCATGTTAAATTTATGTTTCAACATCACCATCTATATGTACATTTAATTTCTCAAGATCCTAAAAAAATTCATCGTATAAAACTTTAAGTATCATTCATTTATTTTTTTCAATCCTTCAGACATATCAAAATTTGTAGTATAGTACAAGATTTTAATTCTTATATATAAGTATAATTATATTCACAATATTAAAAAAAAATAAATTATGATATTATAGTATATATCAGAAAAGATTAGTAAATCACATGTTTTTATAAATAATTTAAAAAAAAAAACTCATCAAATTTTTACCATCTTATAATATTAAAATTTTAAAACTCATCTCATAATAAGTATGAATAATAATCAATATGCATAACTCATATTGCAAATACATTTTAGTATAATTCAAGATATATGAGTGTATACAAAAATATATATAATTATTATTACAAGTTAAAATCCAAAAACAAATAAATGAAACACAATATCAAGAACAAATATATGCCATCATTATATGACATACAAAAATAAGTAGGATAGCTCACAGTCATAGATTATATACTCTCATCAAATTATATAGAAAAAAAATATAAAAATTAAATAAAACCATAACATCTTCATCAAACTAAAATATACAAGTCCACAACACTCAACATGAATGAAAGAAAGAAGAACTGATATCTCTTTAAGATCATTAAAATATTTGCTAATTATTTTGATGTTAAAATATATGTTGTATTAATAATCTCATCTTTAATCTTTTTCTTAAAAAAAAATAATTTATCTTGATATGTATTGTCCATTCATAAAATACTAGATTAGAAACTATAAGTCTTGTTATATGACTATCACGGTAAAAAATAATAAGAGAATTTAGTATATAAATGATCTCCTCAAGTATATGCTAAATACAAAATATTTCATAAATAACTATAATCATTGCTCTGAAACTCTACACTACTACTTATCTCTTACTTTTCTAAGAGAAGATTAAATCCAAGAAAAATATTTTGGAACCTAAGGACACAGAAATCTTTTGGAGCCTCGGGACACAGAAATCTTTTGGAGCCTCGGGACACAGAAATCTTTTGGAGCCTCGGGACACTGAAATCTTTTAGAGCCTTAGGGCAAAAAAAATCTCATTTAGCATTGGGGCACAAAAATATTTTGGAGTCTTGTGGCACAAAAATATTTTGAAGTATTGCAGTACAAAAATCTTCTAAGGCCATGAAAATATTCTAGAGCCTTGAGGCCCAAAAATCTTCTTGAGCTTTGGGACAAAATTCTTCTAGAGTCTTACGGCACAAAAATCTTTTGCAGCCCTGAGGCACAAAAATCTTTTGGACTTGGACCCCTAAAGAACAAAAAACTTTTGCAGCCTTAAGACTAAAATCTTTTGGAGTCATAAGATACAAATATCTTTTAAAACCCTAAGACACAAAAATCTTTTAGAATTTTAAGACACAAAAATATTTTAGAGTCTTAAGACACAAAAATCTTTTAGAGCAATGAGAAACAAATTTTTTGGAACCTTTGAGACATAAAAATCTTTTAAAAATTTTAGGGACAATCTTTTGGAACCTTGAAACACAAAAAACTTTTGGAGCCTTGAGATACAAAAAACTTTAAGAGCATTGAGACAAAATTTTTGGACCATTGAGGCACAAAAAGCTTTGAGTTTTGAGATACAAAAAATTTTTAGAGCATTGAGATACAAAAATCTTTTGGAACCTTAAGACATAAAATACTTTTGTAACCATGGGACACAAAAACTTTTGTAGCCTTGAGGCAAAATACATAATGCATGCACAACTTTTTTTTTGTAAGATGCATTATACCTAATATTATATAAATTATATATTTGTATTAAATATTGTATATAATTTTTATTTATTAATAAAATACAATCAAATAAAAAATATCAAATATCATTAGTATTATTCATCATAACAAACATTTAAAAGTCTAAAATATCAAATATCATTAGTATTATTCATCATAACAAACATTTAAAAGTCTAAAATATCAAATATATTATTTTTAATTTTTGGGAGCAAGAGAGAATGGGCTTTGAGAACAATATGATTTATGGGGAGGAAATTTTTAGAACAATATAATTTATGGGGAGGGGGCTTTGTAAATGCACTATTTTTGGGAAGATACTAATAGGATTTAACAATTTAACATATAAAATTTTAAAATATCTATCTGAGATAATTTGAATACCACACTCAAAAATAATCTAAATTTTTTTTATAATGATACAATTTTAACCATAATATACCCTTTTAGAATCCTATATCTTAGAGAGAAATAATTTAGCTTACTCCTAGAATTTATAGATGCACTTATTTTGTTCATAATCACTCTCTAAGATATGATAAATTAACATCTAAAATCTTTAAATTGTGCCTTCTTTGGACAGCTCATCACCCAGCACTGATACAAATATTTTTTATCAGATACTAATATGATTTTAATAAGTATAATTGTTATCTTTTTTATTTATAATTTATTTTTTAAAGAGCCTATGAATAATATGAATCCAAATATTACACATAAATTCATTAGTCTTTCTCCCTTACCTGTAACCCTCCTTGGATCACTAGTTAGTAAAGAAAATCAACATATCCACCAATAAATTCAGACTCTGTTGAGCCTGAAGAAAGTTAAGTGTCCCAGATAGGGATACCTCATTTATGCCCAGATAACACAATATTTCATAGTTCTTAATTCATACAAACTCATATTGTATCAGTAACTAAAAGACTTAATCACACATGACTTAAAGTCTATGTCAAAAGAGAAAGATATACCTAGCCTGATCAGATCAAAGATAAGTCTACCCAAGGAGCCAAAGAATCATACAGTCAATCACTTATTTTAATTTTTTTATTACTTTTCATTCATTCTTCTAAAGAACATATAAGCTATACCTAGCATTTAATCTCACAGATATTATCATACTCTCGCCTTTTCCCTATTTTGATTCTTTTATTATTTATCTTAATGATATTAGGATACTCAAATTTCACAATGTAACATTATCTCATCCAAAATAAAGTCAAACCATGATAAAATAGATACAAATCCTCCATTTTAATAGAATTTGAGAATAAATACAATGACATTCAAGAAAAATTATTATTAGTTACACATGGATATTCATTGTGAAGACAAATCCAAATAATAAGGTATATCCAATTAACACAATATTTGTAGAGAATGGATTCATCAATATATTTGATATGAACTATTAAGATACTTATTTTCAAGTAATCAAGATGATCTTAGTAAGCATTCTTATTTTTCTTACAATATCTTATAATTAAAAGATATATCAACTAGACGTGAAGAATATATTTCTTCATTATGATCTTGAGAAGATAGATTATATAGAGCAGTCACCTAAATTTTGAATAGCACAATCAAATACAATATACATATTACAAAAGGTATTGTATAGCCTAAAGCAGATAGCAAAAATATAGTTTACAAGATTTTCATAAGTAATCCTTTTATTTGTATTACACAAGTGTATCACTAACTATTCTTTTTTCTTTATGAGAAGTATTGATGGAATGAAAATTTTGTTGATTATATTGAACCTCAACATTGATGTAGAATTTCAAGAGGAGAAAAGAGCATTTCTCAAAGATAAAGCATACACAACAGACAAAAGACATAAGTTGAGAATAAAAAAACACAAGAAATCACCAAGACAATAATTTTTAATAAACTATAAACTTTCATTCTTACATTTCCAATTACAAATGCTTATATAGCAAAAAAAAAAAAAAAATTAAACTTAAGATTTGAGTCACAACATCACATCCATATTGCAACTTAATTTTTATTGCGATACTAAAAAATAAGGTTGAGATTTGAATCCTTAAATCATCCGATCACAACAACAAAAGACATGTTGCAACTCCATTCAAATTGTGGCTTAATAATACAATGTCATGAATTCATTTAAATTGTGACTTCACAATTTCAAGTTGCAACACCAAAAAAATATTATGATTTTGTTCAAGTTGTGACTTTACAATTCAAGTCGTGGCCTCGAATACATGTTATAGCTTCATTCAAGATCACAACTTTAAAATTCAAATCATTGTAGCAAACACATTTTATGACTTTGTTTAAGTCGCGACATCAAATTCAAGAGGCGACAGCAAGCACATATTATGATTTTGTTTAAGTTTGTGACTTCACAATTCATCACATTAAACATAAAATCTTCTAATCATAACAATACAAAATATGTTGTCACTCTATTCAGGTCGCGACTGTACAATTCAAGTCATGACACCAAATACTTGTTACAGCTTCATAAATGAGTCAATTCTAATAGATTATCGACGTTGATGATATTTTAAATGATAAGTTGGAAATTATCAAACAAAAAGGCTTTAAAATAACATGTTGATTATTACTCTTATAGAGATTAAACTTTTAAATTTTATTCCAATAGATAATCTTATTGACCTAGTTACTAATTTCACTTTTGATACAATTTTTTCAATTAACTCTACTACTTATAAGAAAATCACAGAAAATCTGAACTAAATGACTATAATCAAATCATATATAATATATATAATCGATATAATTAATCATTTCTAAATTATTTTTAATAAGTTCACCTCAACTTAACACAACTCTTCGTATATTGAGATATTTAAATAAGACTTGGGATCTCTTTTAAAAATCATAATTATTTATAATTAGTTAGGTATTCAAATTTTAGTTAAGCATCGATATGCAACAAAAAAAAAATCTATGTTATGACTTAGCAATTTTCTTGAAAAAATATTCTCCTAGAAAAATAAGAAAAAAATAATTATTTTAAGATCTAATATAAAAATAAAATTCAAAATAATAATAATAATTACTTGTAATGATATGCTCAGGGAAATCGAGTATGTACTTTTTTATCTTATTATTATTTATTATGATAGTCAGTCAATAAGACATATAACTTCAAATCTATTATTTTATAAGCGAATAAAATACAGAGCAAACTACTTCTTCTAAAGGAAGAAGAATCAAAATTATACCATAACTACATTATATATGTAAATAGCAAAGCAACAAATAGAAATTTTCAAAAAAACCTTAAAGAAACCTCTACTTTTATTTTATTATTTCTTTTATTTCTTATATTATTGATGAAAATACCTTTTCACATTAATTCATTATATAAGACCATTTGATATATAGATTTTGAGAGTATTATTGCATTTATGTTTTTAATAGTATTTTTTGTAACAATATTCATTACATATTTTTATAATAATTATTTTATCTCATGATAGATGTATGCAATCTCAATCATTAGAAAATATTTGAATATCCTAAGAATATTTACACCTATGTTAAAAGGAAACAAAGATGAATAATCATCAACTCATCATATCTAATAATAATAATAATATTGCTCATATGAATCAAAAAACAATTATCATGCTATGCACACTCCAATAAAAATAAGAAAAGTCAGATATATAGTTGTATAACTCAAAAAATCATTATCTCAACAAATATATCAAACTAAGCCCTTGATGATTTTTTTAGCTCATATAAAGTCAAATGCAATTTATATGCTAAATCAATCTTTATCTTTGGGAAAAAAGCAAATGGTTTCTCTCCATATAGCTTTTCTGAAAGATCATAAAAAATTGCATTACTTACGACAAGCTAACAAGTCAACCAAACAAGTCAACCATTAGTAATAAGTTGTCAAAGACAATAAAAACATGATAAAAACTTTTTTTATCACAAAAACAAAAATATTATAATGATCCATTACCATTTAATTACATGAAACCTCTAGGATACTAACCATCAATCAAGCTTTGAGCTAAAATACTCTCTTTAGAATAAGTTTTCACGAGGAATACGCATGCATCCAATAATATTTTTTCTAAATGACGAGATGATAATTCCCCTATCTCACATAAGTAGAGCATTTAACTATTCTAATATAGCTCAAGATCATCATTAATAAAATGATGCCTAACTTGACTATCCAAATATTATAAAAATAAGTTAATAAAATAGCATAAAGAATAAAAATAATAATATAAGAACACTTATGAAAATGAGTACTAAGTATAATTAAGTTGCTTATTTTAGAGAGCAATCAAAGCTATAAATCAATGATATCATTTGCATGATTATCTAACCTCATAACAAACTAATTAGTAGTCTCACTACAATATGTCCTCTCCTAGTATAAACTCAAAGATTGCTATATCTTAACCTTTCTTATCCAAGACTCTGTACATCAATTTGGATAGGAGCAATGGAGTAAAGCAAACTTAAGGATAAAACAACTTTTTCAATCAAAAATTCTTTCATGTTGCCAATAAAAAAAACATTCATGTAGAAATCCACTAAAAACTAAAATCAACACCCTCGGAGGAAGCTCAAGAAGGAACAAAATGTTCTGTTAGAACTTTTATTGGATCTCTTGATTAATACAAGTAGAATCCCAAAAGACTCCCAAATTATTATATATGTTCTTGAATAGTTATATTTATATACCCTCTCTGAGTTCAATAATAACCATTAAATTCATATTTCATGGTTGTAGGTATTATCTTCTCATTTGATCATGATCTTCCAATTACTCTCTAAAAAAAATAGATGAAATACTCTATACCAAATCCCATGAATTTTATTAGTTCACATTTGTATTCTTCTAATATTTTTCTTGATAATACTACAATAAAAAATATATTAGTTTTATTTTATTTTTTGAGTATTTTATTTCCATGAGCAATAATCATATATTAATACTAACAAAAAAAAAAAAAAAACAACTTAGTATCTAGAAAGCACACTTTTCAATAGCGTCAACCCGACCTAACTCGACCAGAACCAAAGCACATAAGAAGCCACAAGTGGAGGGGAAAAAGCAATAGATGTGAACAATAAAAATTAGGTGAAAATTGATCCAAATGATAAAAAATTTCATATCTAAAAAACAAGATTTAAAATTCAAAATAAAAATCTAGCAAAAATATAACCTAACGCCATTAAACATACTTCTTCATCTAGAAAAAAAAAACAAAACAAATTTCACTCCAAATAATAAATTAATAATGGACCCAAAAAATTTTATCACTAGCAATTATGATCAACGTTAATCAACAATGCTAATTAATGATTAGAGGGGCAATCACTCCTTTATTTACATAAGTAAAAGCTAAAACATAAAAAAAAAATACAAAAAATAAATTAATTATCTACGACAATCTCAACGGAGCTAATAATCTAAAACAAATCAAACAACTCATTTATATTCTAGATTAATCGATAATTATATTAGGCAAAAGATTAGTAGGTGTAAGCATTCCAAAATTACATTGATCGCTATGGAGAAAAAATTAGTGATGGAAATAATAATTCTCAAAGAACACCAAGCACTCGCCTTATATTTCCTCAACAAGTCATTTTGCTCTTCCAAGCTAGAAACTTTGGCCTCCAGCTCATGCGTGTAAGCCTGAATACATGGCAACTAATTTTAACAGTGTGGGATAACAAATCCATTTGGGGGCTAGGGGCTTGTTTGGCATACAATGATCTACTTTCCAAGATGTGTATTTCCCAGAAACTTAATTCCTGAGAAAAGCATTTCCCATGAAGTATGCTTTAAATATGTTTTGTATCCATGGTGATGGTGTACTTTCTGAAAAGTACAAATAAAAACAATATTATGATACCAACAAATACGGATGACTATTACAAAAACAATACAAAAAAAAAAAAAAAAAATTCTGATGATAAAATAGTCAATTTGTTTGTTCTTCGAGAAGGTTGAAATTCCCCTCAGGGTGAAGTGAAAATAATTTCATGGGTAGATGAAAAGTTGGCGAATTTATCTTCCAATGGGATATCTGTGTAGTGAGAACCATAGATAAAGCTTGGAGGGAAGCTTTCATGCTATATTAGAAGCACAATTTCCCCCCCAAACTCACACCCAAACCAATCAAGCCCAAATGCATAATCAAAACATAACCTGTTTGCGTGCTCTTGAACGCGCAGCTGATTCTCTGTTTTTAATCATCCTCCTCCTCCTCCTTTCAGCACATTTATCAACCATGTCATCTGGAAGGCCTCTCTTCCTGGGAGGGGCCAAAATGTCTGGTACTACGCCCATCAATGGGGGGGACAGAGGCATGAGGGTCTCACTAAATGGAAGATCCATCATGGCACTGCTCCCCATGTGAAAAGGCTGTCTGTTTGGCTCGCTCGGCACATAAACTCCTCCCAGCATCATATTCTGTGGTGGGTGCTGATATTGCAGGTGCTGTGGATATTGCAGCCATTGTGCTTGTTGCATGTAATGTGGTGCAGCACTCAGCTCACCCCCAGCAACAATATTATTGTTTTTTCTGCTCAAAGATGGCTCTGTGACAACTCCTGCTTTAACCAAGAAGTCCTCCAGCGTCATCTCTCCAAAGGTTGGCTGGCGTTCCATGGTCGTATTTTCCCTGTTATTTTCGTTCTGCTGGATGTTTCTCCAAACTTCATCAACTGTCTTCTTGCTGAGCGCGCTTGATAATAACGCATCTGGTTGATTTTGCATATCAATTTGGTTATCTGGTGGAAACCCATCAAACTCCATTGATACACTTCTGAGAAGTTCGTCAAAGTTCATGCTGCTCAATGGCTTCCCCATCTCCCCCAGCTGGTTTTGAACTTCATCGAGTGTAAGTGTGTACAATGAATTTTGTCGAATCAATGGTGGAATATGAGATCGATTATCACTGTTGCTGGTGCTGCCACCATCGCCGAGAGTCCCCATTGCTCAATTGCATTCAAGTAGAGACGCTTATTGAATCCAATCGTCAAGCTCACAAGCCCACCTCTTATAGAATTCTCAAGCAACAGCTAATTCACCTCGAGAACGAGCTAAAATCAGAACCTGCAACAAAAAAAATCAAGATCCATCGCGTCAATTTAGCAACTAGATTGCAGCAAACCACACATGCAATTGCGAGTTGCGACAAACTCCAAGGCTGTATTATCTATTACACGCGACAGGATAAAGAAATGTTCGCAATATAACATCGTTGAACCCTACTCCACCATATCCAAGAACTAAATATACAAAAAAAAGAATCATAATAAAACAGACATATAAGGAACGCTATTTGAAGCAAGAAACGAATTCAAGCAATATGAAAATTGACGACTGAAAAATTTATTATAATTACAGTGTCAAATGAACAAGACGCGGATGCCGGAGCATGAAAGAAAGGCGGCGGCCGGCCGCGAGCCGCGAGCCGCGAGCCGCGAGCCGCGAGCCGCGAGCCGCGAGCCGCGAGCCGCGAGCCGCCGGCCCCTCATATTTCTTAATACAGATAAACAAGATACAAGATGGGAGTGAGGCTGATTATGTCAAAAACAGAAAAAAAAAACATGAAGTCGTGAGAACAAGATCAAGACCCATATTACAGAAAGAGATAATACGTTCACAAAATCACAAAATATGAAGAACTCGAATGGAAGCAGTTAAAGAACGCAGCAGTTTTTGCTGTGGCAGTGAGAACTGAGGCAGACTGGCGGAGAGAACTGAGAACTTTTCCCTTGTTTTTTGGCTTTTTAGAATTCATCAAGTAGTCAGATTTTCATGCTAGCTCCTCCCAACAAGCCACGTGGCTAGTTATGAATGCATGCCATGGTTGCAGTTCAAGTCGAGAATTTCTTATTTTTCTTATTTTTACTATTTTTATTATTTTTCTCATTATATTATTATCATATATATTAATATAAATTATGAATTTTCCCAATCAATTCCTAAAATAAAAATATTAATTTACCTCTAAAAAAATATTAATTCAAATTTTAATTTCTCTTGATCTTAATAATATTAATTAATGTTTATTATTATTTAAAAAAATGCTCGATAACATAGATTTGATGTTACAGTATAATTGAAGTGAGACAAGGGATTAGAGGTGTCAAATGAGTCATATCATGCTGACATGAGCCATTATAGTGTGGCATGGAATGAGAATCATCCAGTCAGCCCGACATGGCATAGTTGGCCCACAGAGTACAGGGTCATGCCTGGTCATGTCAAGCCTAGAGTGGGCCGTGCTGGTTCGGGCTGGTTTGGGCCAGCATGAACAGGCCTTTTTCTTGTCCTAATATGATTATTTAATTTTATTAAAATTAAAAGATTATAAATTTTATATAATTTCAATAAAATATTAATAAAACAAATGCATAATATAAATAATGTATAAAATCAAATTAGAAACAAAAAATATCAAAACTTAAAATAATAAAAATTACAAAGTGCAATTCAACCCAATATCTAATGCAGTATATCGATAAACAATGGTGTGCATGGATCAAAATAAGAAACAAAATGATAAAATAAGCACTAGCACTATATCAATAAACAAAATGATTATAAATTTTATAATCATCAATGATTTATCGATGTCTATGATATGGTCCCGTGGTGTTCATTATTAAAATTGGGATTCATGGCATGTATATTGCTCATTATTAGGGCTGTAACTGAGCCGAGCTGCTCGGCGCTCGGCTCGTTTGAAGCTCGCTCGAACTCATTTATTAAGTTAAACGAGCCAAGCCCAAATATCATTTTGAGGCTCGTAAGTTAAAAGAGCCGAGCCCTCAAACTCGGCTCGTCAGCTCGTAAACATGTTCGTGAGCAAGCTCATTAACTAGGCTTGTGAACAAGCTCGTGAACCAAGCTCGTGAACAGGCTCGTGAACATGGAGAAGGCTGATGCACAACAAATTTTTCCTACAAATGAACATGATGAATATTTTAACTCTTAAACTTCAATCAAGTTAATTGAACTTTTATTATCTTATCTTTTTAATTTAGTTGTATGTTGGCTATTTTAGATGAACATTTTCTTTAATTCCCGGACATCATTTTGAGGCTCGTAAGTTAAACGAGCCGAGCCCGAGCACCCTTAAACTCAGCTCGTCAGCTCATAAATAGGCTCGTGAACATGCTCATGAATAGGCTTGTGAGCAAGCTCGAAAACTAGGCTCGTGAACAAGCTCGTGAACAGTCTCGTAAGTTAAACGAGCCGAGCCCAAGCACCATCTAACTCGGCTCGTCAGCTCGTAAACAGGCTCATGAACAAGCTCGAGCCTTCTCCTTTAAAACCGAGCCAAGCCGAGCCTGCCTAATACTCAGCTCGACTCGACTCGGTTACACCCCTACTCATTATGGTCCATCCCAAATGAGTCAGCCTAATATTGTAATGACTATAATATATTTACTATACTATGGTGCCGTGCATTATAGTATTCATTATAAAGTTGAGCCATAATAACCAATCTTACTCTTAAAAATGTCAACTCAACCCTAGCACCATGGCTCGGTCAGACCAACTTCTCAATTCAGCGTTGTGCATTATAGTATTTATTATAAAGTTGAGCCATGATGAGCAATCTTACTCTTTGAAATGTCAACTCAACCTAGCACCATGGCTCTATCAGACCAACTTTTCAATTCAGTGCCGTGCATTATAGTATTCATTTGATGAGCAATCTTACTCTTTGAAATGTCAACTCAACCCAGCACCATGGCTCTGTCAGACCAACTTCTCAATTCAGTAGCGTGCATTATAGTATTGTAATGACTATAATAGTTTTAGTAGTGGCTCATATTTTTGAGATGATAATTAATTATTTCAATACCATTTGATGGCATTTGATGTACTCTAATGTGTTCAATGACATCGATGTCATGAATACAACATTTTAATGATATTTCATACTTTTAATGCAACATTTTTTTTCTTTTAATAGTGTTGAAATTTTCAATGGTAAATAGTGTCTTTGATGATGTTCGACAAGGCTCAGTGGTGCTTAAATATATATGATGATTTTATGAAGAATTTGTAGGATGATGCTCATTGAAAAAGTATTCAATAAATAGCAAATTTATTTGATCATGTTTTAATATGTTTCATTAAATTTCATAACCGATTCAATGTTTTTTAGGACATCAATATCATTGTAGTACTTTCGATACATTTGAGTGGCAATTGATAATGTTAAATTATGTTCAATGCTTGTCGATACTCATGAGTAATTTATTTAATGATGTTCAAATTACAATTTTAGAAGATAAATTTGAAGTTACTATCAAAAATACTATCGATATTTCTCAATGATATTTTTTTCCAATGAGGGTCAGATTTATTTTATATTATTTGATGATGTTCCATGATGTTTAATAAATGTCAATATTGTTTAATAAAAATATCTAACATCATTCCTATTGGTGTTTCAATATGTTATTTTGGTATATTTTGATATTATATGGCCATATATAATATATTTTATAAAATAAATTAATAGATATGAGATATGAGATCATATAAAGACCAATATATCAGATCTAATAAGAATTCTGAAATTAAATATATTTGGAAAATAAGTGTACCTGAATGATTGATTATCTAGGAAGGCCTTATGCTACGTGTATATATTAGAGATCATGTCTTAGTGCAATGGTAAGTACATTCATTTAATGGTTAAAGGTATCAGGTTTGAGACTCATCAGACACAATCTCTCTATCTTTAAAAAATAAGTCTATTAGATATTAACCTCTCTCAGCCTTTTGGGAGAAAGATTGTTGGGATATTAACCTCTCAAGAACTTTCGAGACTCGTCCGAGTACTAGAGAATGAGCCTCGTGCGCTAGGTATGATCTCCTCTCTATAAAGCAATACAAAATATTTATAGGTGCAACATCACACGGTTGACAATACTAGTATCTAGAAAATTTTAAGATATTACGTCGGATCTCAATATAAATTCAAAAGATAATGAATGTGACTTTTTAATAAACAAAATCAATTATCTATCACGTTGTTTTTATTTACTTTTCCAAGTTGTTTTATTTTGTATGCCAAATTAATATTAAAGTAGTTTCAATTATTTTTAGATTGTAATATAGATAATACTGAGTATTAGGAACGATAGGACATAATTACATATTATCATATACCATAGTACTACAAATTACTTGAAAGTCAATGTCATTTATTGAAGGCTAAATCAATTCGCATGTGCACTACAACATTGAATGTGATCAATATGGAGCCTCAAGAATTTATTAAGACAATTCACATGGAAATGAGCAAAAAGTGGCTATTATTTATTATGTAATGAAAAAAAGGTAGAACATAATAAATAAAATGTCACAAGGAACATAGAACTATGTGTACTAATTAAATATAAAGTTATAGCCAATAAAACAAAGTTAAAATACATGAGATATAATGTTTGATAATTATGTACATTCATATATACCAAAATCATGAAGGAAATTTAACAACTAAGAAATAAAAATGTGACACAGAGGTTGTTGTCTAAAACAAATAAAGACCACTCAATAATTCTTTATAATGAATCAACAAACATGTTTCTCATCCTAGATATGACTGACAACATCATGATAGTTTTTGATCAGAAAAAAAGTTGAATACTTTTATCCTCGAGAAACAAGTTCAACCCCCAGGATGCTCGATACATCTCCTATGGTGTTTTTCAAATTGTCAATCATGTTGTTGGGATGTGGGTCTTACATACTACGACCCCAATGCCCCAAGGCCGATATATAGGCTCATAGAGAAGGAGGGATGAATAATTTAACAAACCTTTGGCTAATATAACAATTTTAATGTGTTTGATTTTTCAATATTTAGAATAACTCTAATGTTAATTTCATTAAATGAAATTGTTTTTTTTCTACCCTATATATATTCATACATACAAACATACATGCATGCATGCATACATACATACATACATACATACATATATATATATATATATATATAGTTTGACAATAATTTTGGCATTTTCCAAAATGTACCATGAGAACATGATCATGGCCTACAAATTGTTTCCATCTTATATATTAGCAGTTAAAGAAACATGTGGGAAAACCAAGAACAAAAAAATTTAATTGAGAGAAATAATTTTTGGATTGCATTGTTTTTGATAAGCTTATCTGTTATGATGCTTAAAAGGATGGGCTAAAAAAATCTAATACTCCCAAAACATTGGCATAAATAATTGATGTATTAATTAGATTTTTTTTTTTTGGTATAGGACTTCATTATTTATGACAATCATTTGAAAAAAAAAAGTATAATAACAATCAACATGAAGAGCTCACATCATGCATAACGAAGATGCTATATTTTGTTAAAAATTGAAATTACCAAGACTGATTTTTTTTTTTTGTACAAGACTGCATTTAAATGAAATGTCACACAATAAAAAGATACAAGCAATATTGTCATATTGCATCTTAATTTATACAAGTATTTTGGTTTAAAATACTTCACTAAGTGTACTTTCATCTTAATTAAAATTCATATCGGGTGCATACATCTAACAACTTCTTGATTTCTTGATTGGTAAGTTGTCACTGGTAGAGAATGCGGACAAAAGTATGTGATTTTTATTATTATTTGTGTGCCACGATTGATACTGTAGAAATGAATAATATGTACATCCTAAATCATCTTTTATATTTATATATTTTTGTAATATTCAAAGAAATTCAATAATTTTCAAAGGTTATCTATCTGATACAACTCAATGATCTTACCGAAGAGATTGATGATTTGAAAATGAATGTAATTTAATAGTTTCTCAAATGAGTTTGACAATATTCATCAATGACTTGATGATGCATTTCTAGTGAAAATAATTGAAAACCATGGGTTTATTCACAGTACTCATCATGTCGTTAAATTTGATAATTATTTGATGCGAGTAGATTCATTTTCATTGGTAATTGATGATTTTACCAAAATATTTATAATTCATGAATGAACATATTCTTAAACAATTTAATAGATATTTAATCGTGTTGAATGATAATAAATTATTATTTCATAATTTCATTTGATGATAATCATAAGATATTATTTGTTTTGTTTTTAATACATATCAAGCATTTTTATTGAACTTCATGTTTATTTGATATAGCACAGTGATTTTTTTAATGGCCAATGAGGTTAACTATAATATACATATACAAATTTTATGATCAATGAATATAACTCAATTATTCTTGTTAGTTTAATGATAGTTTAATGAACATTTTAAATTCAAATATAATTGTAAATGATATAAATATATAAATATATATATATATATAATTATAATTAAGTATAATGACAATTTGATAAAAATGACATAAAAATTATAATCTAAAATACTACAGTGATCATAAATACAAAATATTGAGTTGACTACACTGCATAAAAACTAAAACATATTTTTTTAATGATAAAAATCAACTAAAATTTTTAATTTCAAATTTTCAATTAAGTATATCAATAATTTACTATATATTATAATATAAATTTTCTAAATATATAGTAATAATCACTATGAAGATGATAATAATATAATGAATATCACATAAGCATAAATGAAATATCAACAAGATAATTAATATTATCACAAACTTTTTTATGATGATGCATCAAGTCTAAATGAAAGTTGACATCTTGGCTTTACAAGATGGATAAACCCTGGTGTGATTTTCCATAACAAATATATTTATGTTAGTCATAGTGTCTCTCTATTTTGTGATGGTGTTTGTTTTGTTATTTCCTTACCTCATTTTCTATAAATGACCTTGCCTAGCAATATCCTATGAATGAGTTACCTACATTTCTTCTTGTACTTCTCATTCTTCACCATATCACATTCAATTTGTGAGTTCTCCCATGACACACATTTTCACATGGAAGCTAAATAACTTAAAATTTCTCACAACTAAATTCTTTTATTTAAGTTATCCTCATCATTCTCATTGTTATTTAGGTCATAAGAGTCAAATTGACTTAGTGAATACATCAATATAAGCAATCCTTCACTAATGACTTATGCAATTTTTTTTTTCAATATCTCTAGCTTAAAGATCACATTCATTTGACATTATGGCAGTGTCATGATCTATTACCCAACATAAACCTACCCAATTACGAGATCATCTTAATTTTATCGAAATGGATGTGTCAACTTAGTAGTAGAGTTGTAGCATACAAAGAATGTCTCAATTATTTTGGTAGAGTTACAACAAAAAAAAGATGTTGTAACTACTCAAGACTAATATGGAAGATGTACATGAGTCATGACAAGAGAATTATTATGACTCTTTATTACTTCTCTTTCCTACAAGTGTTTCTTCACCGAATCCACCAATTTTACCGAAATTCTTTTCTATTTTAGTAATATCCATCACTTCCTATTAAAAATAAAATTTTTGTGAGATATCTCTGATAACCACTAGTATATAAACAAACACTCCGCGTTTTACTCCCCATGTGATATCATTTATATAGTGTTTTGAACACCAAACACATAAAAATTTTCATGACTTGTTTTATAGAGTCGTGGCCATGAAAGGCTATCATGACTACTCAATAAGCTTGTGATGGTATAACCAAGTCATGATTTTTGAAATGTCATGACTTTCCCTTAGTTTTTCTGCCCTCCAAATTAGCTTTTTACCAAGTCCATAAATCTTACTCAAATTATATTTGATTTCATTATTATTCATCCATTTTCATCAAAATTATTATGTAATGAATTCTTTTTATTTTAAGCTCTATTTTAGTATAAACACACTATCAAAACATGACAAATTAACCCAAAAAAGTTAATAAGTTGAGTACCAAACAAACTCTCACACTAAAAGTATTACTCATCCATGAACAAAGAATCTCATTCAATTTCTTAAAACTTAATATGAACTACAAGAAGAATACAATATAACAAAATATGCCATGACTAGATTTGAGTGCTATAGCTTCCTTTGAATTGATTGAAAGGTGTGACTAGGTTTGAGTGTCGTGATTTTTCTTGGTGTATATACAAGCATTTATGCGTTTAACATTCTCAACTAGACCAATTTTAGGTTCTCTATTTTAATTAAAAATCTGAGTAGTTCATTCTAGCTTCTCCATATAATCTTTCTTCTCAACTTGTCTCATAATATTATCATTTAGCATCAATTTATCCATTAGGTTTTTTTCTCTGGTATATTTTTTGGTGGATGTCATGACTTTATGAATAATAATGACATCATTGGGTATGCTCGTCTTCACTAATGATGTGTCTTGTTGTAAAGTCATGGCATAAACCTTTCCTCTATTGAACTGTTGAGTCATAACTTTTAACAAAGTCATGGTTTTTTCTCTAAGCTTCTATTTCATTAGAGTCGCGACTTCTTATTCTATCATGACCACTTCTTTATGCTTTCCTACTGGTAGAGTCATGGCTTTTGTAGAAGTCGTGATATTTTTTTTTTGGATCAAATATTGCATCTTCTCTTTTCTGATATTTAGAAATAAGTATCTACTTCATCATTCTCTCCTAGTTCATTAACATTAATAGTAAAATTTTCTTTTCATACTTTTTTTTGCAAACTCAAAAGTTCCCATAATAAATCTACAATGTTCTAACAATGAGAATGTTATCATTCCAGTCTCTTCTTTAATGTCTTCAAGCTAAGTTGACTTGGGTTCTCCTACTATTGTGATATTGAAAAATTTCACTACTTCAAAAACAATCATTTTCATCAATATCTACTATAATATTTTCTTCACCTAGAATTTCTTCTAAGTCAACAGCTTCTTCATCTTCTTTGGGCCAATGATCATCTAGGAAGTCCTTCCATCTAAAAATCTACTTTTAGTCTTTTGTTGTGCATATGAGTCTCTCTATTATTTTAGTAGTTGTACTCATCATCATCTGACATTTGTAGGATTTTATACATATTTAATTTTACTTGTTCTTCTGTCATTTAAAGTCTGAATTCAACATTCTTAATATCAATCAAAGCTTGTCCAACTATTATGAACAATGATCTCAAGATCAATGCAGTATATTAGACTTCCTCCATATCTAATACACCAAAATCAGTAGAAAAAATATATTTGTCAACTTTTATTAGAACATCTTAGATAAAATCCCTCAGAAATTCGATAGATCTATTTTCCATCTATACAGTGAGAAAGAAGTTAGAGTTATCTATCTGAGATTCAACTTTACAAATAGTGACATCAAGTTAATACTCAATTATAAGTTGCTTAGTACATTCCAAAAAGTATGCTACCCAATAATGTATGAAATCATAAAACTCTATGGATCTTTAAGGTTTTCTTGTGATTTAATGCTGAATGATTATGTTATACTTCTTAGTCATATTTTTCATTTTATATGCATCCAATTATATCTTGCTACTCATAAAATTCTTCATAAATTTCATATAGTGGAACATTTGGGATAAAACTTCAGTGAAGGAATGTTGACTTCCGACTTCTTGAAGATATTGAGAAATTTCTCAAATTGTTTATCTAGATTTCCTTTTCTAAATTGCTATGGAAAAAAATAGTTAGTTTGGAAAGATTATTTATCATTTTCATAGTTGTTCTCTAGCACATTTTCCTTCTATTCATTGCTTTAGAAAATATACATCTCTTTGAAATTCATATCTTCATGTGTGAAAGTTGGTGAATTGAATTGAGAAGTGGGTTCTAGTAGTGATGCAACTTTAGGAAATGTAACAACAATGAATGTCATGACATTAGATGGCATGACTTTGAGAAAAGTCATTTCATCAATCACAACTCACTACTTCCTCCACAACTTTAGCATCCCCATTGAAATTCTATTTTGTTTTTTTCCCTTCTATTTCTTTATTACTTCTGGGTGTTATGGATATTTATATATTTGGACTAATCTTCATCACCACATTCATATGATCTAGCCTTTAAACTTTATTCATTCTGGTTCTCCTGCAGATAATTCATATTTTTTCTCTGTGTAGCACATGAACATTACCTTCTCATGATGCCTTTTTTTACTCTCTTCAAGTAATTGCAATTAGAACTCAAGGCTACTTGTATTTGATATCTTATTGAGTTACTCCCAATTTTTTCTAAAATTATTCCATATTTTGTTGGATATTCTTATGACTTATATATGATTGGGTATAGTAATTTCGCACATTCAGATAATAGTGAGTGTAATCATTATTATTGGATTGAAACACATATTGTCTATTCATAGAATATTAACTTTCTCCAGCTAAACAGGGGTCAAAATTTTCCACTTCCTGCTATTGCAAAATAGTCATTTGTCTCATACTAAGTCTTTTATAATTTTGGGCTCAAAATTTATTGAAAAATGCATCTAATTTCGCCTCATTCTCTATTAATCTATAAAACTCTAGCACTTTAGCTTTCTTTCTTCCATATACTTTTTCATTTGGTGTTTGATAGTTATTTTTTATTAGCTCTTCAAATAGATAATTAGTTTCTCTAGGTGTTTTTTCATGATAGAACCAACCAAGACTACAACAACCATGCAGCTTATAATATAGTTGAATTTATTATAAATAGTTTTAGCTTGAAATCATATTTCAAATCTATATTGTGAGTATCTCTATAAATTTTTAAATTAATAATGAGCATCATATAACATCTCCTTCTCCTCTTATCATAATTAGTTTATCTCTCCCCTTAGTTGTGAGGTAACTTGATGTTGGAAGAAATTAGTTAGATAACCTTATATAAGTTTCTCACAACTCTTAATTAATTTTCTAGATAAGCAATAGATCCAACTCTAGCATTGTCTCTAAAGAAAATGAGAAAAGTCTTAACCTTATAATATCTAGGCTAACTCCATTCATCTTTATAATGTCGTACAACTCCAAAAAGGTTTTGACATGGATATTTGGATATCATGATAATCATCCACCATATTGATGTTGTTGCACCATCGTTATGAGGCTTGACTTCAACTTAAAGTGATTATCTTGTATTAGATGCATTCGAATCCCATAAAAGTCATCCTTCAAAATTGGATTTCATTAGTCTCCCATGGTAAGATGAGAAATAAGCTATCAGATAGCTTGTTCTTCACCCCCTTTTTTTATTATTTTTTACTATCATTACCTTTCATGTTCTCTCTCTCAACTTTCTATTTTAAAATAGTTATTCTTATTCTCTCAATTTCTAGGTCTAGAAGTATTTATTCAATTATCTATCTATGACTGATATGTGTCTAGTGACTATAAAATAAATAAAAAAACAAAATAAACACAAATATAAAAGAAATTACTAAGCAATAATAATTATCAAACAAACTAAAAACAAAACTATCCTTGTACAAGGATAATTACATCATCTTAAGTTGATTGATTAAACTAAAATAATCTCAAACTATGGTATCAAAAACTTGATGTAACTTTGTTATAGTACCAAAATTTATTATCTGTGACACAATCTCAAATGCTCATTGGAATATAAATTTTGTCTAATAAAGATCTATAAGAATACATTTCATATAAGTAGTAAAATAGACATAAGTCTAGATATCAATTTCACATGGGATTGTGTGAGCAATTTTACTATCTAATAATGAATTAACAACTATTCAAGTTGAATAAATGATCTTGGGTCTAGAAAATATATTTAGACTCGAGGTTGACTTATTTTCTTGTGTATGATGAGATTTCAATATTATTGGGCATTATTATTTTCAAGTATAAGATAAAGAGTAGATAAATATTGAATTGAGTTAGTGTACTTTTGGCATATAAGATGATTATCAAACTTTGATTATCACTATCAAAGATAACCCCCTCATAGTTGTAGCTTTAATATTTTAGCACAAAAATAATATATACATGTTTCATATATGAGTCATCCACATATCTTTTCCTTTTAGATTATGTATCAATTATTTTTGATGATTGCTTCAAGTATGTATTTATATTCTTTGACCACTAAAGTCATAAAAGAAATGAAGTGACAATAAAATAATTTTGTTTGTGTTTTCTGCTTCATAAGTATCATATTCATATCAATAAAGATATAACTTTCTATGGATTTTACCTATGAAAATCATACAAAAGAAAATGACTTGAAGTGCTATCATCACCTTATAAAATACCTCCAGTTTCATATGTCACGTGACTTGCCTATTATCATTGTCATGGCGAACACATGACTCTCATGCTATAGTGAATCCTTTAGGTTATAATTTCTACATAATTCTCATATCATCTCAAGGCCTATTCTTCTAAAATATGCATATTAGATTGATTATATATTTGTTTGTGTATTTAACTACATAAGAACCATAATTATATCAATATGACTTACATCAAATTAATGTTTTCACATATAGTTTTCTCTCATGAGATGAGAGTAGAAGTGTTGTCACTTCATTTGGATCAAAACTCATGAATGTATCTCATGGCTTACCTATCACTGACTACTATGGAAAACACATGTAAATATATGACATAATGGAATTCTAAATTGATATTCTTAACATAATAGATATTACTATCAATATTCTAAACATTATATATATAACCATCAGAATTCTAAACATAATATTACCAAAAATAAAATATTATATAAACATAATCACCATACAAAAAATATAATAAACCAACCCTAAATTTTTATTTAGTCTAATATTGGAAAAGAATTCATATAAGATATTTTATAGATCATCTCGTCAAATTGAGTGTTTCCATTGATAACTAGTATGAGGATCTAAATCCAGATATATTTTCAATCAATCCTTACATGCTCTTGACTTGAATTTATCCCTAAATAGGGGGTTAAAGTTAGTGCTTCCTAGGGTTTTGGATACTCTTAGCCTTGAAATTCAAATCTGCTTCCTCAATTTGGTAAAAACTAAGTCCTCCTTGTATACCATCAAATTTCTATATGGCTTTTCAAGCCATATAGAAATTTGATGGTTGAAGTCATGACTTTAGGTTGAGGTCATGCCCATAGCATCTCTTCAAAGCTAATCTAGAGTGCAAAAGTCACAGCCCATAAAAAATATTGTGACTAGTGAACTTCTTCTCTTGAATATAAAGTCATGGTAGCAAGAATGCTATGATCAAAGTAATTGCTCCTTGGAACCAATAGTAATGGCAGCAAGGATAATATGACCAATGAATAATCTCTATGGAGTACAAAGTGATGGTAGTTAGAATATTACAACTAAGACATGCTTTTTGGACACAAAGTCATGGAAAAATGAATGTTGTGAATAAGTATGTTCCTTTCTAGAGTAAAAAGTCATGGTAGAACAAGTTAGTCATGACTAAGAATCACATATGTTATTATGTAGTTTGAATTTGTAGTGAATAAGTCACAATACTAAAAAATACAATGACTTTTGATACTAGTATAGCACTTAATTGTCACAAAATGAAAATAAAGTTATGGATAAAATTGTATTTTAGTACTAATGTGCCGCAAATAATGTCATGGATAAAATTGTATTTTTGTACTAATGTGCCGCAAATAATGTCATGGACATAAAGAAAGTATTGCATAGTAAAAAAATTGTAATAACTAGTTGATAGAATCATGAGGTATAAGTATTTTCACAATATATTTTATAGAATTGCAACCAATAAAGACTATCTTGACTACTAAATAAACTTGTGATGGTCAAACCAAGTCGTGACTTTAGAAATTTTATGAATTTTCCTTTGCTTTTATGCCCTTTAAATCAGCTTTCCACCTATTTTACCAATCATACTCAAATTACTTCCGATTGTAATACTATTCATCTATTTTTATAAAAAATCACTATTTAGTGAAAATATTTCATTATAAGTCTAATTTTAGGATAAACACATCATAAAAAACATTATAAGTTAACCAAAAAAGTTAGTATATTAAATACTGAACACCAATGCACCAAATTATTTTACCTTTAGTATGCCATTCAATGTTATTTCATACTTTTATGATATATTTCCAATACATTAACACTTATCACAAGTCTTGACATTGTCATGAGAATTTTTAAATAGTGTAGGCTAATAATAGTTTGGTTATAAAACATTAGGTATAATTCTTAATTCTAAAAATATTTATCAAAGGGGTATGATACTCTAAGTGACATTATTGTAGAATTTGATTTGAGCACTGCTTAAGAAATAAAGCTCATCCCAATAGAAGAATTTCAAATCAAAATAAAATTTCTTGAGTTGATGCCATTTTAAGTCTAGAAGAAGAGATAATCCATCAACTAGGTAATTAATAATGTCAACATACCAGAAAGTTATCATTTCATTCATAGCTAGAGCTGCTCATTTGGAAAAGTCTCTATAATGGCTTATTATGCAGCTCCTCCATCTTCTTTTTCCTTTTTTTTTTGTTGTTAAGTCTTCTTTTTCCAATTTTTATAAGTGATTTGCAATTTAATTCTTTATGCATTTCCTATCTAATATCTCCAGATCAAAATCTTTTAAGAGTAAAACCCATCGGATCAATCTAGGCTTGACATCTTTATTTGCTATGAAATATTTGATTGTAGAATAGTCATTATATATTATGATTTTGGTTCCCAACAAATATTATCTAAACTTATCAAAAGCTAATATAAATACTAAAAACTCTTAATCTGTATTCATGTAATTCAGTTAGGCATCTTAGAATGTCTTGTTGGCATAGTATACGGCATGAAATATCTTTTATTTCCTCTGTCTGAACACTTCACCCATAGCAAAATATTTTATTTGCACATTAATACAAATGGTATTTTTCCAATCTCTGGACTTAACAATATGGGTTGATACAAGTATCTTTTCTATCCTTAAAAAGACATTTTGATATTCTTTATTGGATTTTAACTATTTTTCTTGTTCCAAAAACATGCACAAATAGATCTTTGAAAAATCTACAATTAATATTTTTTAAATTTCTTTATGGCCCATTAACCTTCTAATACTTTTTGACTATGATAGGTGAAAGAAGTTTTTCAATTGCTTCCGCTTTTACTTTCTCAACTTCAATTCTTTTTTTGAATAATTTATGTTTCAAAACTATCTCATCTTGTATGATAAATTATTATTTTTCCTAATTTAGTACTATATTTATTAGTTCACAATACTCCAATATTTTCTCCAAATTTATCAAGTAATCTTCATAAGAATGATCAAAAATTGAAAAGTAATCCTTGAACATATCTAAAGTCTTTTCCAACATGTTTGTGAATATTAACATCATGCAACATTGAAATATTGCTGGGGTACTGCACAATCTAAATGATTTTCTTTTAAAGGCAAAAGTACAATAAGTAAAGTAAATATTATTTTTTCTTAGTTCTCATGTACTATAATGATTTGATTGTAGCCAAAAAAAATTCATCTAAGAAGCATTAATACTTCTTTCTAGTGAGTCTATCAAGCATGTGATCAATGAATAGTAATGTGAAGTGATCCATGTGAGTGGTTTTGTTGAGTTTATTGTAGTCTATATTCTCCAACCATTAATAATTCTAATTTTAATAGGTATCAAATTATTATTATTATTATTATTATTATTATTATTATTATAACTAGTAACCATTATTATTTCTCCGTTCTTAACCACACATTATACTAGGTTGACCATTGACCCAAGAGCTATCTAAAATGGGATAAATAATCCTTACATCAAATCATTTAATCACTTTTTTTATCTCTTTCATTTTTGAGTTTAGCTTTTGCTATTGCTACACAAATTTGCTATAGCATTCCTCCAGCAAGACCTTATGCATACAAATAGATAGATTGATTCCTTTTATTTCTACCATGGTCCAACTAATTAGTTCTTAGTACTTTTTTAAAATATTGTGAAGCATCTTTTTTTTTTTCATAATTAAGTGCGCATAAGATAATCACTGGAAAATATTATCTTTTCCTAAAAATATATATTTTACCTATGAAGGCAATTATTTCATTTCTAATTCTGGAAGTTCCTTAATTGATGGTTTGGAACGTTTACATGCACTTTATGATAAACCAAGAGATTCAAAATGACAAATACATCAATGAATATTTTCTTTTACTTTCCTATTTGTGACAGAAGTTTTGTGATTATCCTCTTCAAATAAGACATGAGATATTCTTTTCATGATTTCTTTATTATAATTATCATTGATAACTGAGTCCCAATTATTTATGGACATATATTCTTCTAACTCATCTAGAAAACACAGTGTTAAACATACTAAATGTTTCTTTATGATCATAAACTTACATAGTGGACTTTCTCATTTTCTTTCAATCAATGTTCTCCTAGTAGTAAAAAATATGTTCTCCATAATGATTTAAACTTCCTTATAATGAAATATATCTTCGTAGTCAAACATAATGAAATCAATAAGCAAATTCAACATGTCCAGTTGTACTAACACATCTTTAATTTTTTCTTCGGGGTAAGCAAATGATGTATCTATAAGCCAGAGAGTAATTGTGGTGTGTACCTTGTTTTTCCAATACATAGATGCTTGAAGATGAACATATGTATTAAATTAATACTTGTTCCTAAATCACATAGAGCTCTCTTATAATAAATATTACCAATGGGGTATGAGATTATAAAGCTTCTGAATCTTTTTACTTGGAAGGGAGTTTACTTTGTAAAATAGAACTATATTCATTTATAAGTACCACTATTCCAAAATCACCAAATATTTTCTTTTTAGAGAAAATAACTTTTATGAATTTAGCATAATTGGATGTTTGCTTCAAAGCTTCTATAAATAGTACATTGATGTATAGCTACTTTAGAACATCTAGAAATGTATAAAACTATCTATAAATAATAAATATCTTGTTTGTTTGTTTATTGAGGAAAAGGTGGTGGTAATCACTCAGTCTGGTGTTCTAGCCTACTTTGTGATAGTGACATTGTAGCATCCTTGATAGATGCATAGTTATTTTTTGAATTTTTATCTCATTATTATCTCTCCTCATTTGTCATGATTGAAGTGAGCTTTTCTTGATCAATAAGAATTGTTTTCATGCATTTCAAACTCTTTACCACTTTTTAATGTGATAGCATTTAAAAAATATTTGCCAACTTTTTTATGATTTTCCATATTATTTGGTTGAGAATATGAGAATGATTACTTTATGTACTTTCTAGTTGTACCATTTGGTTCACCAAATGTCTCAAAGATACAACATGACTTCGAATGATAATATTATTCTTGGTCATATATTTCTTTAATAAATTTCCAAGAGGGCTTCATTGATCGTGAGCATTTGAATCTTGAGGTGAAATATTTTGTTGAAAACTAGGTGGTAAGGCAAGCCTTCGTGGCAAAGCGAGGCATTTGCTTCTTGATCTCTCCAAGAAAGATGTGGGTGTTGCTTCCATCCTAGATGGTAATATTTTAGTTTGAGTTTTTTTTTTTTTTTTTTGTAATTTCACATATAGCACACAAAAGCTATATCGGATGGAAATTTATCAAATAAGTGCCCATTCCCATAGTATATACAAGATGAAAAATTCAAATTACTCATATGTGGACTATGACTCATCTTCATTATCTTGAGAATATTCGAAAAAGAAAAAACATCAAATGTCAAAGTTGTTAGACCATCAACTTCATGCACTTCAGCCACTTGTCTTCTTGCAAGCCCTTTTTTAGTAGTCCAATAATGGTTATTATTAGTTATTCTCCCTAGAATCTCAAATGTCTCGTTATATGATTTGGAAAGAAGAGCTATATTTTCTAAAACTTCAACCACATCATGAGTTTGAACAATCAGTCAAATATAAAAAGCCAATTATATGGACACTTCCTTAGTAATTATTTGAACCTCTCACATGCATCATGAAGTGATTCTTCCTCAACTTATTAAAAAGAAATAATGTAATTCCTTAGTTTGTCATTCATAGTTGGAGAGAAATACTTATCAAGACTTTTTCCACCATCGCATTCTATGAATCTATGTAATGAAGAGGTAGAATGTTCAAACATACTCTCACTATATCCCTAAATGAATAAAAAAATAATTTAAATCCTTATGCCTTCTCTATGACTCATTGTAGTTTTAATGAATTGCTCGCCTCCATAAACAAGCAAAGATAGGGGTGGGGATCTATTGTGAACATCTCACTGAATTGACCTATAGTTTGAAGCATTTGGTACATAAATGGGTTTCAACTCAAATTAAGAAGTTTGAATTTTTGATCTCACTATGATGGCATCCAACACGTGAAGGATTGTAATGACATAATTTCTTATTGCTAGGTCTTGTTCATCAACTGATGTTATGGTTTGACCATTCATATTCGAACTTTCTTGTGTTATGGTTTGACTTGTTATCTTCTTCTTCTTCTAAGTATGTATTCAATTTTGAGTCTAATGAGAGCAATTCAAGTTCTGGTTTCTTGTTCATGCAATGATTTAAATGTAAGAGAAAGACATTTTAAATAATTAAAAATACAATAAAAACTAGTTTCTATAATTTTTTTACTATTCTCAATCATGAGTAATGATACTAAAAACTCATTGATTATTTTGAATAGTAATGAAAAACTTAAAAAAGAGCAAACAAGTGTATGTGATCAATGATTAGTATGGAAGTGGATCAAATATCATCTCCATAAGCACTGAACACGTGTGAAAATAATGTAAAAAAAAACTTGCATTAGTAAAATAAATAAAATGTTTAATTTAAGCAACTTATAGATCAATTTTTGAAAAAAAGAAAATTATAAGATTTAATAAAAATAATAATAAAGACAATAAAAGTTAATAGAGTAAAAAATATATAATGAATTATGATAGAATTGGTAGATTCCATTAAGATTTTCAATTATATCGGGCTAGTATTTTTAGTAGACTGTACTTATAATTTAATATGCAATTTTTACAAATCTAACATATTATTAAAAATTTATGTTTAGATTAAACATACTATAATGCTAATGCTATATATATATATATATATATATATTAAATAATATATGTATACATTAATTACCAAATCAAACTTTTTATGTCTCTAGAATTAAGATTATTAAATAAGTATCATCTAAATTTGATTTACTAGTTTTAACCTTTCTAGAATGAATATTAATATTATATTTTACTATTGTTGCACAATAATTAATATTAATATTATATTTTACTATATATATAATTAAATGAACAAGAGAAATTTTTCTAATCTTAAAATTTTACACAACTTAAAGTTACACCAATTCCAACATAAATAAACATAACCTATTATTAAATTCATGTTTTCATTATAAGATATAACATTCATATTACTTTCATCTATCTATCTTTCACACTGAACATCACACATGAATTGTAGTTATAATTTATATCAATACATTATAAAAGTTCTTTGATTAAAGATTGCTACAATATCTTCTTAAAACCTATAGACCTTGAAGTTCTTATTGTTTTTTTTAATAAAATTATCATAGATATGCATTAAAAATAAAAGTTACTATCTTAAGTCTTACCTCTGATATCACTATTATAAAAATAGGACCCGTAGTAATAATTTGAAATGGAAAATTTAACCTCAAAATATTAAATTAAATAATACAATAAAAAAATAAGCTAAAATGAATTTGGGATTGAAATAAATTATATAAGGTGAAACTTTCATTTTATATAAAAAAAATTAGAAATATCAAATGAATTTCTAATGTGGGCAATGTGAATTTTCAGCTATACCCACTTTAAATGAATTATGATGTTACATATATAAACTATATTATTAAATGAGGGGCATCTATTTGAGATGAATGCTTAATGAAAAAAACATAACTTGGATTCCAAGCACAAATCATGCAAGTTTAAAGTGTTGCTCATAATCTCATTAATAGTGTAATAGAATTTCATTTAAAATCAGCTATACACCATTGTTATTTTAATATGGGGTAGGTGAAAATCACATTGCCCACATTGGAAAATTGTTTGGAGATTTCCAAACTTTTTCTTATATAAAGGGCTTTTCTATTTCTTTGAAAATCATTCCTATGTATTCCAATTTCTCATTTTCTTTTGAATGTATTTTATTTCCTGATGTAATTTATTGCTTTACTTTTGAATTTTCTATCTTTCAAATTATTACGGGTTTAGTTTTATTTTATAACAACCATTTCATTAATCAATGGCAGATAGATACATAACCTATTATACCATTCTATAAAGAGATAACAATGTTATGAAAAAAATAAGTAAGATAACTACCTAATATATATAGCTACATAAAAACGAATAGATAACTACCCAAGATAAACAAATCACATAAAGTTAGCTTTGGAAAATATAAATACAAAATAAGATACATAAGATGAATATTTTATCTTCAATAATATTATGAAGAGATAGGAGTAGTGTGATGTAGGACAAGGCATATATAGGGCATCCTTATTAAACAAGTTAACTTTTATTCATGCCCAAACCAATGAATTCAGTGAACTGATTCATATTAGTAACAGAACATGAATTTCCGTTCAATACCCACAATGTGTTACTTGGAAGATGGTGTATTAATGGAGATTTATGATGAAGAGATTTTGCAGGCAAAGCTCCAACTAATAACTAACTGTACCACTGACTTCAATATATGTGCTAATGTGCGCGCGAATGATTGTTTCATCCATTAAGGAATGGAAATATTACAAGATCGAGTTCTAGACGCAGGAGCATAACAATTGTTGCTTTCTAAAATACAAACGTAAAGAAGATCATAATTTCCATCGAAGAACCACACTTGCATTGCAAAAATAAAAAATACAAATAATCTCGATATATTTGCAAAAAGTTAAACGTCGACGGGCATCTGATATCTGCAAGCAGGGCATAAATGGCTCACAGACAGCCATTTCTCGATGCAATCAGCGTGGAAAACATGCTTGCAAGGCATCCGAACAAATTCGAGATCGTGGGCTATTTCGTCCAAACAAATGGTGCATGTTGTTTCTTCAAAATCATAATGACGGCCCCGTTCGAGCATATTAATAGATGACTTGGAAGCTGGCAGGAGGTTGGCGGACCGTGATAAATTAGCCACTATCCCAGTCTGCATGCCGTAAGACCCATTGTATTGAAATATGTGGAGCACCCGAACCGATATGGACATGGCTGAGACAGAAGTATGGACGAGACGCATCATGGGAGAAGGACGATGCGTAGCGGAGGCGATCATGGCTGAAGCCACAGCAGCAACAGAACTGAGTATCGGTGAGTGCTCTGATTCTGGCACTGCCATGTGCGTGAGAGCTCCTACACCAACGTGCCAATTAACGTGCAAAGCTTCCAGGGACTCGTCGGCCAGGATGTAAACGGAGCATGAAGATATATCATGGACCATGCGTTGGGCATCGTCGATATATGGGCCATAAGGAGCGCAAATAACGTAGCAGAGTGAGAAATCTATCCTGATTATAGGTGGAACAGAGGCATCTTGGTTTGAGTTTCCACGCTCTCCATAGGAGAAGTATCTTTTCGTTCTCCCGTTTACCTCCGCCGTTAAGTATGAATTAGCAAGCGACATAATGGAAGACATGACTGCGAGGCAACGATCATGAAAAGCTAATGAGGAAGAAGGAAAGCTGATCGCTGGACTTTGATATTTATAGCAGAAAAATCCGAGAGCCGAATCCACATCTTTCCAAGTCAAGTGTTATCTGATACATCCGGGCTTTGATATTTAATCTTTTCATTCTGAGCCGAACCCACATCTTTTGCGGGGGATTCTAAGCCGTATATCCACATCTTTTGTGGGGGATTCTAAGCCTAATCCACATCATTCCATTTTGAGCCGTTTAGATCGACAAAGTTCAAGATCAAGCCAGGCGGACGTCGGGACATAGACACACACACATGCATATAATATTTTATATATATATATATATATATATATATATATATATAAAACTTTTGTGTGTGTGTGTGTGTGTAGAATAGATAAAGAATGTATATATATATAATATAATATATATATATATATATAGTTATATATATATATATATTATAGTTATATATATATATATATATATAAATATATAACTATATATATAACTTTTTTGTGTTTGTGTATATATATATATATAGAATATATAAAGAATATATATATATATATGGGAGTTAAGTATTTTATCTCAAATTCATTAGACAAATATTTATGTAGGTTCTTTATCTACTCTAGAATATTTTCAATAATGATCATATCATTCACATATTAATATGAATATAGTAAAGTTTTTCAAATTATTTTAAAGTGTGGTATGAACCACGTTGCTTGTAGCCAAATGATATAATGAATTTCATGACCTCTACCTGAACTATGCTCGAAGAGATTGTTTTAATCCATATAGTTATTTATTTTACTTGCATGCTTTCTAATTTTGTTTATTTTTTATCATGCATCCTGGTGGAGGTTCCAGGTAGATTTCATCAAATAACTCTTTATGTAGAAATATATATTCTTTATATAAAAATTAAACAATTGTAATGGCCAAACTAAATTTGCGACTAAAGACAATAAGACTCAGACTATGTTGATTTTGGCTACCAGTAAAAAAATCTTTTGGTATAATCAATCTCATAAGTTTATATGTATCCTTTTGCCACCAATTCTACTTTAAAGAACTTGAATATACCATCCACATTATATTTTATTGTGAAGATCCATCAACACCCTACCTTTTTTTTTTTTTTGCATGACAGTCAATAAGCTCCCAGTGTAGCTTTTTTGCTAAGGATTCTAGTTCATATTTGATCAACTTTCTATTTTGGATCAATTAAGGCCTCCATCACACTATTACGTAGAGATGTAACACATAATTGATTGATAAATGACTTGCTTTTTTTGATAAGTGGTGTGTAGACATGTAATGGTTCACAATATATCTCACCCCACCAAAGAATTAAGATTCACATGTGAGTTTTGGAATAACTCTATTGTGATGTTGTGGTAATTATCTACTGGGTGATTTGGGTATTATTGTACACTGGATATCCTCTATAAACAAGTAGTTTGGTGTGTAGATTGGGTAAGACATGAATTTGACTACTTCATGACATTTTGGGTGTACACTCTCATTTAGTTCGAGGCTTTGATTACTAGGTTGAAAAAAAAAATATTAGGATCCTCTGAGTTAATATTTTGATTGAAACTTCACCAAACTTCTTTCTTATGGTCATATATAAGAGTTTGAATTTCTTCAAGATTTTCACTATAAAAGTCAAACTCAGAAAAGTACAAAGTATCTTCATGAAATACTATGTTCATAGTGATAAATATTCATCGAGTAAAAGGATGGTAGCATCTGCACCCATTTATATGAGAAGCATATCCTATAAATACACATCAAAAGATAAGTAGGAGAAGCCTGGAGATATTGGAGTAATGATAGGTTCTTCACAGATTGGATGGGTATTTAAGCATTGTTACTATAATATGTGATGGAACATGATTAATGATATATGATATCCATCAAGAGCCTCTCTCAAGTGCTATAATGGTCAGTTTCCAAAAAAAAATCACAAATTCCAAGCTATGGTATTCTGCTCCAGGACACGAGATCCATCTCATGTCATGCCCCACATGGCATGGCAGCATGGCTAATCTACATAGAAATGAATCGTGCTACAACACAGCCAGTAAGGCGCCTTCAATCACGTCTACTCATTTGGTCTCTGTAACATAAAGTCCACAATGCTCAACTATATGGTAATGACTTGTGTATTTAATCTCCATATACCTCATTGTCACAGCACTTAGTGTGTATATGACTTGTGTATTTTGCTTCTGTAATACAAAGATGTGGTGCTGAACTGTGATTGTAACTTGTATATTTATTCTTTATAACTCATTGTTACAATATTGAGTGTGACCACAATTTGTTTATTTTACTTTTGTAATCCAAAGACATGGTATTTAAGGAATGTCAAGGATTTGATTTTATCTCGTGAGCTAAGAGTCATGCTGCTTGTGTTGGCACTGGAATGAGTTTAGCGCTTTGTAATATTCTGTAGCCAAAATTCATAATATCATATCAGCATCACAGCTTTGACTTGAGTATTTTTTGGGTTGGTAAAGAAAAATTCATTATATTTGGAGGTGGTTGTGACTTTTAGCACTAGTGAGCTATTTAATTGTGTTTTTTGAGCATCCCTGAAATCACACCTTGTTTTTTAGGGTAAATTTTTTAAGCATTGTGTGCTTTACGGATTTCATGTACATGAAGAAATCTTTTGGACATAATGTTCGATTTCATATTATTGTATCTTAGATTTTGTTTTTCACTTTATTTGATTTTTTTTTCAAAATTATTGGATTGTATTTTCTCACCATTTGGGTAATTTTTTTTTTTTGATTACGTTGTTTGTATAGTACAAGAAAATGATGAAATTGAAATGAAAAATAGAGACGTCCAATTCCATTTCTAATGTTTGAAAGGGAATTGAAATGAATTAGAAATAAAAAGTAAACATTACCATAAAATTTAGAAATTGAATAATAATCCATCACTATTTGAAGGCAAAAATTATTTTATATCAAATTAAAACAGAATTAGAAACAAAATTAGAGATAAAAATTAAAATGATTTAAACTTCCATCACTATTATCACACAGGATCATTTTCGAATAAACTTGCATGATATCTAGCAACATAAAATTTTATTTATACATATATTTGTTATTGAAAATAATAAATTCTCTAAAAAAATTAGATTGAAATGAATTCAATTTCAATTAGTTTAGAAATGAATCATGGATCCATTTCATAATTTAGCGACAGAATTGAATTCTCTCCAATTTTTTGAAACAAATTGTTAGTTTTTCATTATTAGAGTTAAATAAGCACGCTAGACGTCCCTGAAAAAACACACCCTTGAGTTAATTTATGTAACACCTAGAAAAAATAAAATGCCACACCTATTGTTTTGTTTTCGTTTCTAAATGGGTTTGGGTGGGGGAGTGACCCCATATAAGAGCAACTCCAATGGGAGATGCCAAAAAAGGGGTGCCAAATATTATTTTGAAAACTTGAACAGTATTTTTGTCACCCCTAAACAGATTTTTACTCCAATAGTACGTGCTAAAATAAGGTGCTATTTTATAATTAAATATATTTTTAATTAAAGTTTTTTTTTTCAATCTATGAGAAAGATCCTCTGAGATGCACAGTAGCCAAAACTGCTATTTTGTATCATCTCTATTCTCTCTCCAAAGTTACCAAATATGGCACCCAAGACAATTGATTGCATTTTGCCACCTTTTATACTAACTCAATTTGAGTAAGCTTTTTTTTATTGTTTAGGTGTCATTTTAGCAGGAGATGAAACCCCTTATACCAACTCTCTTTGGAGTTGCTCTGAGAGTACACCACGTTGCCCTTTTGCAAAAATTGAAATTTATTCTTAACTTTTTAATTGTTACTTATTTTTTTGGAAAAATAATCTCACGTTCTTGGTCTACCGTACGATACTTTAAAAAAAAAGCAAAAAGAACATACAATTTAGAAAATATAAAATTAATAGAGATTATGAATAAACTATGATCATAAATGGGTGAATTGATTGACTCAATCAATTCAAAATCAGCCTAGATCTGTTGATACTTAACTTAAAATGAAGCAACCATATCTATTTAGATGGTTCATTAATGGAGATATTGGTGCCACACAAGCGTAAGACACAGTGAAGAAAATCTTAATGATCTCCATCCAGGGAGTGGATTTCACAAAAGAGATACACAGATCCACAACAATGGCATTCATCACTAAAAAAAAAAAAACTTCCAACCCCATTACGCTCACGAACACGGTGAACAAAAAAAAATAAAGATCGATGTTGAAAATAAAAACACAAAACTATCTTGACAGATGATACATGCTAAAAATTAATCGACGTGGGAAACATGCAGGCAAGGCTTCCGATCTTATTCTTGATCGTGAGCAAAATCGTCCAAACAGATGGTGCATGTTGCATCGTCACTTCTAGAATGACGTCCCCGTTGCAGCAGCATACCGATCAACGATTTGGAAGCTGAAAGGTCGATTTCGGGCGAAGATACATCTTCCATTATCGCAGACAGCATATTCTCCAAACTCTCAAATTGAAATATCTGGCGTATCTGGACCGATATCGACATGGCAGACACGGGAATTAGGGCGAAGCCCGGAGGGGGTGGATTACGAACTCTAGCAGAGGCGATGATGCCCGAAGTCTCATGAGCGATGGAGTCAATGATCCAAGAATGCTCTGATTCTGGTACTCCCATGTTTGACAGAGCTTCCACCTCAATTTCCCTCGTGACATGCAGAGAATCCGGTGACTCATCGGAGAGGATGAAAACAGATGTTTCAGATATATCTTGGATAGAGGAGCATTGGGCAACGTCAGGGTTTTCGCCACTAGGAATGGAAAGGACGTGGGAGAGATAGAACTCTACTCTGATGAAGCGTGGAAGACAGTGATTTGGATTTTGATTTGGGTTTGCAAGTTTTCCATCGGAGTTGGAGCGTGTTAGGCTCCCATTCACTTTCACGGCGTAGCGTGAATTAGCTAGCAAAGAAGACATGATGAAGGGGACTGATAGATGACGAGCAGAAGTAGAAGAATAAAGTCGATGGGTGGGGAATCATATTTATAGGTGAAACTGAATGCAGGGCCAAAGCCAAGTCCAAATTATTCAAAGTCAAACCCCGGGTCCGCAGGTTGTGTTTGTTAGGGAAACCGGAAACAGATTATCCATTTTCATCCGTTGGATTGAGCACTGTCCATCTAACCTTAAAAGGACGACTCTGGAAATACCCAGCTCAGCAATCCTAGTCCCCTGTCTTGCAGATCACAAACCTTGAATTAATAAGAATGTGCTTTAACAATACTTAATTAATTGCCGTCCAATCATAAGTCTTTTTTTTTTTGGATCAATTTCTAGCTCTCTAACATCCCCCTCCCCCTCTCTCTCTCCCTTCCTCTCTCTCTCTCTCTCTCTCCCTCTCTTCCTCTCTCCCTGCCTCCCTCCCTCTCCCTCTCCCTTAATATACTTGTAGAACTGAATGATTTATTATTGATTAATGGGAATAATCAATATTGATTGAAGATCCTACAAACCATAAAGGTGTGTAAACTAACTCCTATATCATTGGATGACAGATATATACAGTAGCTAAGTATATTCAAATAATACAATCTGATATACAATACTTAGTCAAGCAGGTAACTAAATCTATTATGCCCCCTCAAGATGGAGCTCGGGAGAGAAGTCTAATCTTGTGGGTAAGTTGTAGGAAATATTGTATTGGAAGCAACTTTGTAAGTGCATCAACAAGTTGATCTTAAGAAGAGACAAGAGCAACACGGAGAGCACCATTATGAACTTGATCCCATATGAAATGAAAATCTATAACAACATGTTTCATTCGGGGATGAAAAATAGGATTGGAACATAGTTGAGTGACCCCAATATTATCATAATAAATGACAAAGCAGTAAGAAAGCAGAATATCACAATCAATCAAGAGATAAAAAATGAAATTAAGTTCAACAGCAGTATTTGCAACGGAGGATATTCTACCTCAATGAAAGATCTAGTAATAGTCTGTTGTTTTATAGAACTCTAATAAATCAGATTTTTACCAAGATAAATAACTTAAGCAATGGTTGAGCAAAAAGTGTCCTTGTCTCATGCCCAATCAACAACAAAGAAGGCTTGTAAACTGAGAGTAGAGTCTGAGAGAGCATGTAAACGAAGATTAGAGTCTTTGTAGAGTTGTAAATCATCATCAATGGTGCCAACAAGATAATATAGTAGCCTTTTGACAAAATATCATTGTTCAGTTGTTGGGCAATGCATATATTATGACAATTTATTAACAAGGAAAATGATATCAAGTCTTGTTATTAGCAGATATTGGAGACTTTCGACTACTTGGCGATACTTAATTGGATCAAACGGAGAAGAACCTGAGTTTAACATAATAGTCGGACTAGTTGGTATGAGAGTAAGAACAATCTTGGCATCTAGCATCTTGGTTTGAGTGAGAAGATCCATAATATATCACCTTTATGAGAGTAACAAGCCATGTTTGTTTGGGACAACTTCTACACCAAGAAAGAAAGTAAGTCAAGATCTTTGATGAAAAATCACTGAACAAGAATACTTAAGAAGTGATTAACTTTGGTAGCATTGTCTCTTATGAGAATTAAATCATCAAACACAAACAATGAGATATATAGTGTGACCTTCAGCATGAATGACAAAGTGAAATATCAGCATATAAATTCTGAAAACCAAAATATAACAGAAATGTTCTGAGTTCATTTTATCATGCCCAAGGAGCTTGTTTTAGGCCATATATTACTTTGTTAGGTTTGCACACATGTGATGGTTGTATTTATCAATGAATCTCGATGACTGTTACATATAAACATTCTCTGAGAGATGGCCCAGAAGAAAGATATTGTTGACATCAAGTTGCCTTAAGGACCAATCATGGCTGACTGGAATATTAAGAACAATTCTTATAGTAGTTGGATTTTATCAATGAATCCATTAGACTTTTGCAACCAATAATGAATGTGTCTTGGTTGATAGCAATACTGCATGTGTCTTGGTTGACAATAATACTGCATGTGTCTTGGTTGACGATAATACTGCATGTGTCTTGGTTGTCTATTCCAGGACGTTGATGGAATCCTTTTGCAACTTAACGTGACTTGTACCTATCAATTGATCCATTAGATTTGCATTTAGTTCTAAAAACCCAATTACACCCAACTAAGTTTTGTCTTCTATCTAGTGGAACCAAAGCTTATGTTTCATTCTTAACAAGAGCATCATATTCTTCAGACATGGCGAGATGCCATTTATGTGGTGAGTGGGTTGTGGCTGAGGCTTGGGTTGGTTTGTAAGTGGGAGTGGTTGTTAGGAATTATTGGTAGGAGAAGGTTCATGTGATGGTGCTGTAATGTTTGTGGCAACCAAGTCTGATAGTGGTCAAGCTTCACTTGGGGTTGCTGTTGGGCATCCACTGCAAATGATGGATTGAGTGGTGGTACAAAGGCAAGCTGGGAATTATAAGTGGTAGAGGAATCCAAGCAACAATGGAATTTGAGTGAGGAGAAGAGGTAGGAGCATACAGATGAGTAAATGGAAATATTGTCTCAACAAATCAAACATGCCTAGAGACCTATATTTTGGAAGTGGTTAGATCACGGCAGTAGTAGGCACTCTGAATTAAAAAGAATCCTAAGAAGACACATGGTAAGGAACGAGTGTCTAATTTGTTACTTGTAAATGGTTTAAGCCATGGATAGCATAAACAATAAGAAATTTTGATTTTTGAAGTATTAGGAGTTGTTGAAAATATTTTTCATAAGGAGAGGAAAGGTTTAGTGTAGATATTGACATGTCATTTAATAGATAAACTGTTGTGGCTAAGGCATAAGTCCAAAAAGTTAAAGGAAGAGAAGCATGAGAGAGTAATGTTAATCAAGTTTCTACAATATGAAGATGTCTACGTACAGAAAAGCCATTATGTTCAGGTGTGTGAGGTGATGTAGTAAGATGAAAAATACCATTTGTGGAAAGAAAATGGGCAAGTGCAATGTATTCACCACCATTATCAAAATAAAAAATTTTGATGGTTTTATCAAAGTAATTTTCAAAAATAGATTTAAATTGAATAAAAGTTTCTTTGACTCCTGACTTTAGTTTAAAAGGATAAACCAAATATATCTTGTGAATTAATCCACAAAAATGACATAATATTTCAATCTATTATTTGATAGAATTGGAGAAGTCCAGACATCCAAAAAGATAGTTTCAAGAGATTGACAAGAGATATTTGTGGATTGAGAGAATGACAATTTATGACTTTTATTGCTAAGACAATTAATACATGAAAATTTTTTGAATAATGAAAAAGAGAAATCGAGTTTATTTTTGGAAATAATTTGTTTCAGGATGTGATAAGTTGGGTGTCCCAATATTTTATGCCACTCAGATAAGGTTGTTTTGATGCTGGAAAATGGAAGCAATGGTAGAGATACCGGCCACTCATAAACATCATCATTAGTTTGGCCCGTTAGAAGTGTTGCCCCGTGTAAATGTTCTTTACAAGAAAAGTAGTGGGTAAGAATTCAATAGAAATTTTATTTGAGGTACAAGATTGAGAAATTGAAATTAGATTCTTTTTCATAGCAAGGAATACAGAGAACATTATTTAATTTAAAAGTGTTATGAGTTGTTTGAAGAGAAGAAAAACTGGTATGAGTAATGGAGAGACCTGAGTCATCACCAATCATAATGTCATCCAAGCTATTGTATGTGGTATGCATGGAGAGATTAGTTAGATCAGTTGTAACAAGGTGGGAGGCTCCTCTATTTAGGAGCCAAGATGTATGATTGGAGCTATGCATAATGAGCCCTTGGTTTCCATGGGGTAGCAGATGAATTGTTCAGGGCAGGAGAGGAATTAGTAGATGTGTTGACTGGGATGAGCTGAAATGAGGGACATCATTTTGTTGTATGTTCTTGTATACTGTAGATTTAACAATGACCTATGTATGGCAAAGATGAGCGATTACCTTGAGTTATGAGTTGGCTGTTGTTTTTTGTAGTGGGATACCTATTTTGGTGGCTGTGGGTGGGGCGCCATGAATGATTGTTGGGGCTTGTAGGTGTAGGGCAGTGCCAATTTTCTAGATTTTTGCTCATGGAATTAGCAGTGGCAAAAAATTGAAGAGGATCTAGTTTTGTGGTTTTTACTGAAACTTCAAAATTGAGCAACTTTTCATGAAATTCCTCAAAGGTTATACGTGTGTCTCTGGTTTGTACAACACGTGTTAGCTCTTAGTATTCATCACTAATGCCATCAAGTATTTTTTTCATTGAGATCCTCTACATCTACGGTGCTCCGAGAAGGGCAAGCTCGTTAATTTTTGCTTTGATGGATTGTAGGAAAGCTATGACACTATCAAAGCCTTTGGTGATCAGTTTGAGTTGGCTTTTGACTTGTTTGATGCGGCCACAAGAAGGCTTGGCATAAGTGTTGGCCAGGATTGTCCATGCTTCACGAGTAGTTTTGGTTTGTGCAATGAAAGGGATTATGGTATGAAAGATGGAGCTAATAAGGGTATTCAGGATTAACTGCTCTTAGCGAATCCAAAGGGTGTGAGTGGGGTTGGATATGGTTGTGTTATTTTGGGCGAGAGTGTCTGAGGGACATGGATTTCAACCATCTATATTGCCAAATAGGTCATAGCCAATGAAAAGAGTTTGAAATTGTAGTTTCCAATAGAGATAGTTGGTGGAGGCGAATTTGAGTGGGGTTTGGGCGGCAGCATTAATGGTGATAAGGGTGTTGTGTGATTTATTGGCATTGATAATGAAAGGAGAAAATATACTAATATCCTAATAACACAATTTTTGGATTAGGCAAAATTCCAAAAGGTTATTGAGCGAGTGTCTCTAATTCAACCAGTTTTATAGATATATAGGTCATATAAGTATCAATAAAGTATGCTTTGATCTAGATATCGATCTCAAAGAAATTGTTTAGATAGTTTGATCAACCAATAATGAGTCAACTATTACTTTAGTTGAAATGATAAACTTTTATTGTTGTTACAATCCACAAATTAATAAATATAAAAAGTATAAATTAGAAATAATACCAATGCTCATTCGTGCTCACGCATAAAGCAGGATCCACAAGTGTCTATAGACATGCTACTACCCTCCCTAGCCCGCTCTGAGTGACGATTGCCGCTCTATTTATCACACCTCTTCCTATAATCCGGATCTTTTCATCTGCTCCACCACTCCTCGAAAATATGATCAGGGACACTCGAATCACTTTCTTTCTTTTTTAGCCATTTATCTTTAATCTCGTACATGATATCTTTATATCGATTGGCAGTATGTGTGTAGAACATACTTTTGACCGATGCCTTTGGCTATGTCCACTTGTAAACATTCTGCAATTATAAATAAATAATTTTTAATCAGTGAACAAAAGAATAAATAAAAGATGTAAAAATTTTTATGTAGTAATATTTACCTTAAATTCTCTCCAAATCATAAATTGGTCTTTATGTGTGAGTGACTTCCAATTATGTTCATTAGTTTTTATGGACTTCCTAAAAATTATCTTTAAAACCCTAAAAAATGGAACCATACGACTCTAACATCATCCTGTAACAAAAAATTTATTATCAAATATGAAATAAATTAATAAATTGATAAATAATTTGTTAAGTTTTATATCTTTTGGATTATCAATTGTCGGATCAAAATAAGCAACAGGGAGAGTCTCATCTGTAGGGTGCTATGAGGAAGAATCTCCAATGCCTCCATCCTTTCCCTCTTCTCTCTCCAACGACTCTTGATCATTTATCAAAATCTCAGGACCATAATATTGATCAGTTAGCTGAAGCTACTACTGTGGTACATTCACAACCTTCTCTTTGAGGTGTAAAGCGGGCCGGGCTGGCCCGGTCCGGCATGATGCACGGCATGATTTGGTTGTGCCTCGGCCGGCCTGGCACAGAAATTTTCTGTGCTCGTGCCCGTGTCGTGCCTGTCCATGGCACTAATCGTGTCGTGCCGTGCCGAGGCCAACTGGGCCTAGTGTCGTGCATGGCCCGGCACAGTATTATGGCCCGTGGGCACGGTACCTCAGCACAAGCTGAGAAATCACCTCAGTGGTAGAAGTTGAGCCCAATAGGTGAGGCTCACCCGACAGAAGTTGAAAAAGAATCATGCGGCACAACACCACGGTGGCACGCCACCGAAATGGCAAAACCCTAATTTTTTTTAAATTAGGGTTTCGGCTCAACTAGGCCCAGCCTGCCGGATTCGTGCCACGGGCCAGTGCCGGGCTGACCTCCATAGAACCGTGCTGGGCAAGGCACGGCACGATTACTGTACCGTGCCTGGCCCGACACGAAAGCATGGTCGGGCTAGCTAAAAATGGGCCAGGCACATCCCGTTTGACACCTCTACCTTCTCTGTTTGCTGTGGCATCTCATCCACCCATGACCCTCTACCAGTTTCAAGCATACATGAGGTCGTGCTGCCTATACCATAACTCGTACGACCTTGCAACGTGCTGCCTCTACCTCTTCCATGTGCCATATCTGTAAAAACTACATAAGGCAATGAAAATAAACAAAAATGATTAACAATTAAAATAACATAAAACTCACTATCTACTCATTATCATCAGAATCATCCAAATCTAGTTCGTCTTCTTCTTCAGATGTAGTATCATCATTTTCAAACTCATCTTCATCACTCATTTCTTCCTCATAATCAATTAAATTTTTATCAACATCTACATCTCCACTTGTATCCATCTCATAAGATAAGACTAAAAGGATGTCTTCGTCTCCCACCACAGCTTCGATTATAACATCATTGTCATCATTTTGAAAAGCTAGTTCTATGAAATCAATACTTAGTGAAGTAGTGATGTCAATTTGAGCCCTTGCTTTTATCTTGCTCATAGCTTTCTAATCCTTTATAGGACTAGTCTAACTTGGGTATTCACAATAATAAACTTGTGATGCTTGTACTGCTAATACAAAATGTTCATACTTGTTGAATCATTTTTTATCATATACATCGACAAGTTTTGTTGTATATGGTTTGTTTTGATAATTTATTTGTATAACCAAATATTTCTGTTTTAATATTTTCATGTAAGTGCAAGAAAAAAAATATTAAAATGCCTGGAATGTAGCAGTAGCTCAATAACGGAGGTCTCACTATTCGGTCAGTGGGCCAAAGAAATTTTTGGAGCAGATCCTGACCAGTCCAATGATCCGACCCTCTCCGGTTAATTGAACCGAGAAAGTTTTAATATAAAATTTTTTGTATTTTACATTTTTGAAGTTACTGTTTTCATGATCTAGAACTGTTCATCTTCTCTCTCTTCCTCTCTCTGCGTGATTTATCGTGACTGTTTCTATACTACACATACTGAAAGACTTCTGATTTGGTTTAATCTGTAATGCATAAGCATTTTATGGTAGATGCAGCTAGTCGTACTAAGCGACTAGTGAACCATGTTATTTCGTACGTTTCTATTATGGTTTTTATTTTGTTTTATTCTCTCATACTTGGATTGTGGATTGGATATATATCGTTTGTTGTTTTTGTTGTTCTTGTTGTTCTTCCTTCTTCTGTATCTTAAAATGATAAATGTGGAAGGACAATTGCCCAACAAGTTTATATCGAGGATGGACAACAATACCAACATGTGGTGTTGGATCGAACCATTCACATTTGAATAACATAGAAGATGACTTCAAATTCTAACTCGATCACTTCGACCATAGTCCCGTAATAGTCATATTTAATTTCATTGTATACGGATCCTTTAATGCATACCCCCATATTTTCTATTACCCGGTAGCTACCATACAATTTAGTGTGAAATTTAAAACCATTCACACAGTAATCATTATATGTTTTAACCTCTCTTAGGGGACCTCGTGCTATACTTCGAAGATAATAATTGAAAATTTTATTTATATGATTATGAACATGTAATCAAAATTAATGGATTGTTTAGATAACAATTATAAATTTTTATTAGAACAATATTATTATTTTGTGATTTTCATTATAAGTAAACATACGTATTTTTTAAAAAATGATGGAAATTTTTTCTCTGTCACGGCATAGACTGCTTCTTCATTTATTTTTGGAAACTCTTTATGTTTATCTATAACAAAATCACTAAAAAAATTAAAAATAATTTTTACATTAATAGGAAATAGTAAATTATAATGTGTAATAGATGTCATTTGACTATTAGGAATACTTACTCAATGAATGGTTGAACATCTAGACAATTCATTAGGACATATAGATGAGTTATAGTATATTCATAGTCTGTTAGATACTTTTTCCATTTAGCACCAATTGTTTTATCCGAAGGCTTGAAAATTTCAAACATTGCATTATCCACATTGTCATAAAGATAAACCTCATTTCATTTTTCCTTAAGTGGAAAGTTGGATCTCATTTTTTGAAATAGAATAATGCAAATTTTGCAGCCTCATCCATAATATAACCTATTGATATAGAACCCTCAACCTGAGCCTTATTCATTATTGTATGCTTTATTTTCCTCAAGTATCTACAAAAAAATTATTGAAAATTACAAGTCATTTGTGTGTGTGTGTGTGTGTGCGTATATAAAGAATATGTTTAGTGAATTAATATTACCTTTCTGGAGGATACATCCAATAAAAATGGACAGGACCAGTAATTCTAGCTTCATAAGCCAAGTGCATTGGAAGATATTCCATTGTGTCAAAAAAACAAGGAGGAAAAATTTTCTCAAGATTGCATAAGATAACAGGAATTTGTTAATCTAGATTCCTCAACATATTATATTAAGTAGGAATTCTCGAAGAGAAATTGGCACATCAGATTATAAGCATCTACACATCTCCCTAGATTATAAGCATGCCCATTTGGAAATCTAAGTTTTTTTACCTACTACAACACAACCTTCTTCTGTGATTTATTTTAAACAAATGGCACATCAGAGTATTTATTGGTGACAATTTTTTACAAATTGAGGATGACGACAATATTTATTCAACTCATTTCTTGACTTTTAAGTGTCCTTAGTTTTCCCTGGAATGTTAAACATTGTATTGAAAACATTGTCAAACACATTCTTCTCGATATACATAACATCAAGATTGTGCATGAGCTAATGTTCACTCCAGTAGGCCAAATCCTAAAAAATATTTCTCTTATTCCACCCACAAGTCTTAAATATAGCTACATTCACAACCTCAGCATTAACATCTATCACCTTCCTCAAGCCTCAGTTATTCAATAATGCAGAATATCATCCCCATATCTAACCCATGAGAATTATTTAGTAACCTTTTTATTCTTAATGAAGTCATTAGTATTACATTGATACGAATGATTAATGAGCAAAAACTTCTGATGGTTGTCGAACCACTACTGTTTTCTGCTATTAATTAATCTAAAAGCATCAGAATCTTCTATACAGTGTGGACATGCCAACATACTAGTTTTACTCCACCCAGACATCATAGAATACACTAGTAAGTCATTTATAGTCCACATGAGGACAGCATGCATCTGAAAATTTTGCCATTTAGAAATATCATAAGTTTGAACCCCAACACCACAAAAACTTTTCAACTACGCTATCAATGACTGCAAAAAAACATTTATATTTCCCTTTTGATTTGTATGCCTCGGCACTAACACGTTCAAAACATAAATTCCTCCTTCATACATAAGTCTGGAGGCAAATTATACAGGGTTACCACCACCGGCCACAAAGAATATTACTATCCAGATTGACCAAACAGCTGAAAATCATCAACAAATAAATCCATCCTAACATTTTGAACTGAACTTTAGAAGAAAAATCAGGAAAACACCCATCAAAATATTTCCAAGCAGGGGCATCAGAAGGGTGACACATCTTACCATCCTCCATATGATGCTCTGAATGCCACCTCATTTCATTAGATATTGCGGTTGATACATACAATCTCTGCAACCAATGTGTTATTGGAAAATAGTGCATCTTTTTATACGGCACCTTTAACTTACGTATATACAATCTATTTTCAGAACCCCTAACCTTTTACTTGTACCAAGCATGCCTACATATTTTACAACTGTTAAGGTCATTGTCATCACCCCGATATATCATACAGTTATTCACACAGTAATGAATGACCTATGTGGGTGATCCCAAGCCTCTAACTAACTTTTTCGTGTTGTAGAAATCCAATGGCATCAAATTATCTTTTGGCAATAATTCTTGAATGAATTTAGACATATCATTAAATAATGCCTATGAATACTTGTGTTTGAACTTTATTTCTAACATCCTCACGGCTACAGAAAGTTGAGTTTGCTTAGAATTTTCCTCATATATAGGTTTTTCTCCAGCTCGAATCATGTCATATAAATTTTTTGCCTCTGCATTGGGTTCCTCATTCGGGTTGAATTCGGGACCAGTACCATCAAAAACCATTTTTTGGTATGTAGTGTGATTAATATTATCCGTGACCATCTGATCAGTTTCACTTACTAACACCCGTACCCTATGGTGGACTTGATTCTCACCATGGTATATCCAAACATAGTAATCTGTCACAAAACCATTTCTATACAAATGCATCTTCACAGTCTCAATATTCAAAAACTTTTTATTCTAACATTTAACTAAAGTGCAATGACACCTTATATCTATACCATTATTCACATACTTAGGATGTCTCAGAGCAAACTCAACATATACATCAACTCTATCCCCACATTCATTAGAGAACATTTCATTCACTATTTGACCCTTGTACATCTATTCACGATCGTCTTCCATAACTAGTTTTAAAAAAATCATTTTATTTAACAAACGTAATTGTCTCTAATTATAGTTATATATATTTATATAGACATTTATTTAGATATACAAATATTTATATATAGTTATACACATATAGTTTTACATAATGTTGTATGTTATTATACATGTAATTATAAATATTGTTAGATGTGATTATACATATAGTTACACATATAGTTAAACATATATTTATACATGTAGGTTTATATATTTGTTCATTTAATTTTATATATTTATACATATAATTAATAATGTATAGGTATAGATATAGTAAAATACTTTTTTATATACTACTATATACAAGTATATATTAAATATAAGCTCTAAATTTAATATTTAAATATAATTATGCATAAAACTTTTAAAGTTATACATTTAGTAAGAAACAATTATTTATAGTTATATATTATTTTACTTATAATATATATATTTATAAATAGTTATATATAATCAAACATATTGTTATATATAGATATATTCATACAAGTAGTTATAAGTAGTTATACATAAATATAAACAACGTTATAAAAAAATATTTTGATTTAATTATATGAATATATATATGTATATGTAGTTACAAATATAGTTATATATAATTATATAGACATTTATTTAGATATACAAATATTTATATATAGATATACAAATATAGTATAAATAATGTTGTATGTTGTCATACATGCAATTATAAATATTGTTACATGTGGTTATACATATAGTTACACATATAGTTAAACATATATTCATACATGTAGGTTTATATATTTGTTCATTTAATTTTATATATTTATACATATAGTAATGTATAGGTATAGATATAGTAAAATACTTTTTTATATACTACTATATACAAATATATATTAAATATAAGCTGTAAATTTAATATTTAAATATAATTATGTATTAAACTTTTAAAGTTATACATATAATAAGATACAATTATTTATAGTTATATATTATTTTAGATATAATATATATAGTTATATATAGTTATATATAATTAAACATATAGTTATATATAGATATATTCATACAAGTAGTTAAAAGTAGTTATACATAAATATATACAACGTTATAAACAAATATTTTTATTTAATTATATGAATACATACATGTATATATAGTTACAAATATAATTATATTTAATTATATAGAGTGTTTCATAGTTATACAAATATTTATATATAGTTATACACATATAGTTATAAATAAGTATGTATTTAAAAATATAAATATATATAACATTTATATAGTTATACATTAAGTAAAATATAATTAAATATAGTTATATATATTAGTATACATATAATATATATTTTTTTAGAAAATAGTTATATAGAAGTATACATATAGTTATACATTATTATGTAGTTACAAATTAGTTATGTTAAGTTATAAATATAGTTATAAAAATAGATTACTTTATTATAAATATAGTTATAAATACTTTTATATAAAATGGCATATGATTATATAATTAAACACGTGTATCTATATAATATTTATGAATAAAATATTTTTATAAATGTTACTTGAATATTATTATATTTAAATATAACACTTTTATAAATAATATATAATATATATATCACATTTATATAAACATTATAAATATTATATATTTATATAAAAAATAATATGTAATATAAATATTTACAAAATTGTATAATTATTTTATGTTACATAATTACTATATAAAAAATCATATAAATGGAAAGTTTAATGTAAATGTTGTATAGATATTTATTGACATTAATACATATGTATAAATATTTATATATAACATTATATGTTTATACAAACATATCAATGTGTATTTATAATGTAATACGTTTATATATATTAAAGTATAGATATTTATACATAATGTCATATGATTATATAAATGTATAAAAGTTTATATATACTGTTATAGACATTTAAGATTAACATTATATAAAAGTTTGATTTAACATTAATCATTATATATATGAAAGTATAGACATTTATACATAATGTCATACGATTATATAAGTATAATTAATCAGCATTAAGATTATTTGGATGTAAATATTTTGTAATTTAAATTAAAATCAATAAAATCCTATATATCTAAACAGTAAAAGAACAAAAACTAAAATAAAAAATTATAGTTCAAGTAATTGTGTCGAGTCAAAATCATGTTAGGTTAAATAAAATTTAAGCAAAAATAAAGAAATTCGAAGGAAAAATAAAAAAACCTGATACCCGAATATACTGAAAAAATGAAATTCCAATTTTCTATATATAATTCGGAGAGACAAAGATATGTATAAGCAATTTGAATGAGAAGAAAAAAGAAAAACTTACTTGGATTCAGAATAATAGAACAAAATTTTTTGAATTAGTGCTTGCAGTAGCGTCTGATTCGAAAAAAAAATATTGTTTTGAATGAATGAAGGTGGTATTGACTTAGCAAATAATTTTAAATCATCAAATTAAACCTATTAATTACCGACCAAATATATGGTCAGTAAAAGGTCGGTGAGAACAAATTTATAAGAAATTTAAAGTCTACTTCATTGACTAATTTTAATGGTAATATGTTATTGGTTGTTAAATAGTTGGTAATTTGTCAGCAATTTCTATTCGTTATTTCCATTCCTAATTTACTGACCAATTTCAGACCAAAAATATTTGGTCGGGAGGTATGGTCGGTATTCTATCGTGAAAATGTTAATAATTACCAACCTAAATATTCGATCAGAAGTTTGGTCAGTAATTACGACCTTATAAATATATTGGATAACCAATATACTATCCATTTTTAATGGTTATATATTTTTGGTCATTAAATGATCGGTAATCTTTCGAGAATATTTTTTGCTAATTCCCTCATTTTTTAAAAACCATATTCCTGACCAAATAAATTTGGTCGTTAATATATGGTCGTTAGTTAGTCGAGAATTTGGTTGGAAGTATTTTTCTTCAAAGCTCCGCTTTGGATCTCTAAATTGGTTGTGAATTGGTCAGTAATTACCAACCTATGTATTTGGTTGGTAAATGGTCGGTATGTACGAAGCTATAAATAATTTGAAAAAAATAATGTACCGAACAATTATAATGATATGTCATTAAATAGTCGATAATATATTCAATAACCACTCTACAAACCAATTTCCTACCAAAAATATTTGGTCGGTAATTATGGTCAGAAATTTTTTTTTTCGATACCCTTTTTTGGTCGCTGACTGGTCATGTTTTGGATATCAATTATCGGCCGAATTTTTAGGTCAGTATTTTGGTCGGTATTCTCGTAATTTTTAGTAGTGGACCATCTAGACAAAGGTCCAAGTTGGCTGCCTAATACATTTTCATGTAATGGGTGCCCAACCAAATTTGGTTGCCAGGCATGACCATACATGATCCAATAATGCTATAGGCCAAATGGGTCATGACATGCTTGATGGTTTGGAAGTCATGCCATGTTGGGCACGACATGATATCCATCTTGGTCAAGCCTTGCATGACTCAGTGGAATGACTAGTCCACATAGAAATGGGTTGTGTCGGCATGACATGGCCCAATTGACCGCTCTAGTCATGATTATGTATTTAACCACTGTAACACAAAGTCATTATGATGTAATATGGCTATAATTTGTATATTTAGTCTATGTAACTCATTGTCACAACACTATGTGTAACTATGGATTATGCATTTTGCTTCTATAACATAAAGTTGTGGTGTTGTACTATGGCTGTGACTTTTGTATTTAGTCTCTATAACCCATTCTCACGATATTAATTATGGTCATGATTTGTTCATTTCACTTTTAAAACCCAAAGTCACGGCATTAAAGGATGGTCATGGCTTTGATTTCTCTCTTGAGATAATAGTCATAGTGCTTGTGTTTGTAGTAAATCGAATTTGGCTCTTTGTAGTATTCTGTAGCCAAAGGTCGTGATGTCAGATCAGCATCATATAGCATCATTGCACTAGTTGAGTGCTTAGTTGACATGACAAGAAATTAATATCACAATATTGAAGTTATTTCAAGCTAGTTTGGTTGCAACTCCAAGAAATTGTTGTATCCATAAGAATATATTGCTAAGCAAAGAATTGGGTTAACAATGTGATATAGTCATGACATATAAAAATTTACTATAACTATGGGTGTACATCTTTGGCCAAAAATAGATGTTGAAATCAATCTACATTCAAGTGTGTAATCAAATCATAGCATGTTAGATGCTATGACTTTTGTAACTTTTTGATCTACTTATTCTGTTCTAGTCACCAAATCCACCAAGCCATATATTTTGATACTAAACACTCCCAATTGTATAACTATTCATTCAAATAATCTAAAACAAAGTTTATAATAAATATATATAATAAATATCTTTTTTAGGTAAAACATTTTGTACAAATCATACCAAATTATCAGTAATATTTGATATTTGAAATACTAAACAATATTCTTGATTCCAAGTCAAGATAGTATAATATCTCTCTCTAATAACACCATAATCAATCATTTTTTTAAGCTTGAATATCCTTAAATACACAATAGACTGAGTCAAAAAAAAGATAACACATGATAAAGAAGTAATTTTTTGAGAATTTGAGAAAAATTATAGTCTAAAGATGAAACAGTCAAAATTGAATCAAAATATTAATAAATAGTAAGATGTAATGGTCATTCACTAATAAATGGGTTTATATTAGTATTGGAAGTAGATACATAGTTTTGTGATGATGGATTATGATTTATGATTTATCTGACATCAAATATCATATTATCTATAACCCTAGAATCAACTGCCCATGTGCTATTAAAAATAGGTATACAAATATTTAAATTCTTATCCATATGAATTTGTGATTGTTAGCAATGTAGATGATGAGGGTGTAGCATCTTATTACTTTGTTTGAGTAATTACTGATAATAAGGTTGTTTGGAGTTCTAGTGTTGAGTTAGATCCCTAAATTCTTCAAACCTTATCAATTAAAAATAATGAATTTTAGAATGGCCTCTTTAGTTTACAATGAGTATATTTATAAATATGTCTTTCAAAAATATTGATTTTGATCGATCGCATTCTATTGGACTAGGGCGATGCCAACTAACCATGGTAGAAGCTTCATGTTTTTCTACAATCTCATTGAATGTGGTAAATTATATGACCACTTGATATATTATGGACTTTCTTCCAAGCTGAATTTATGATATAGGCGAAAAATTCCTTTCCTTATTTGATCAAAAAAATATTTCAGTCCAACAAGCAAAATGTTAACATGCATAGCTGTTCAATAGACTCTGATATTCTACAATATCTTGTGCATCTTTCTTGATGAGTTGGTCATGATGATCTAAGTCTGGAAAAAATTCTATTTATTCTCCATTACATTCAGTAATCATAAAAGAACTCTGAGAGAGTAATGCATATTTCATAAGTAGTAGGTGTGTGTGTGTGTGTGTGTGTGTGTGTGTGTGCGTCTTTTCATAATGTCTAGGTACATATGCAGTAAAACTTTAAAATAATCATTTGACTCTTTGATTTTTAGCAATATTTTTCATATCCTTCATCTAATGCTACTAGAATCTTCAGTTTTCCTCTCATTTATAAAAATTATTCTTGCTTACTTATGTGTATGTATGTATTAAAAGCTCCCTCAGACTAAATGACCACTAAGATATGTTTGGCTTCTCTTTTTTTTTTTTTTTTGATTTTTTATAACAACAATACTCAATAGCAGATAACTGGCATCAAGTACCATCATATATTTCAATAGTGATCATATTCATGAATAATATACTATTTGCACAAATGATATTATTCATAACATGTTTTAAAAAATAGCACAAACAAAAATACTTATAATTTTTCTTTGGTGGAAAATTATCCATTAAGAAAAAAAAAAAAGGTAAAGGCAATAAAAGCATCTTATGATACCATATAAAATAAATAAAGAAATATCCTATGTAAAGAAATGAATATTTATTTTTTTTTTCAACATCATTGACCTTTTTTTCAACTTGACCATGACCCTACTATTTACAAGACTAGTTATAATATTTTTGTTCCTACCTTAATAGAGTACCAATTTATAATTATAGAGGACATAATAATGAAATCTAATCTTTTTAAAATATATTGGTTTATATAGAGTTTAATATTTTGTTATTTATTAAATAATTAAATAAATTTATAGAGAAAATCAATTGGTCTTAATGAATGTAATGTTAATTTCAAAATAATTTGTCCTATTAAATTAAATGACATAATAAACAAATATAACATTAAAAATTTTACTTATTGAACTTTCTCACATTTCTCTAACAAATAAATTATTAGCACTACTATTATTCGAAGATGAATTATCAAAAAAAATACTAAAATTTTTATTTTGAAAGTAAAAATGTTAGAAATTACTTGTTAGAGAATCATATTGATAGAATAATTATAAAAATAAAATATTTGATAAAAACATAAAATTTTATTTTTTTAATATCAAATTTGAATTAGCATAATAGTTGGCCATAAGTGCAAAAAGAATATTAATTTGATTAGTCAATATATACATGGTTGTTGATCTAATATCACCCACAAGGCAAAACAAGACTCATCCTCAGTGGTTCAACCCCTACATGGCTTATGGCTTAGTGCAATATTGGAAAATGTGTCAACAAAAAAAGTCGAGTTGAGCCACATTGGGTTGTCCATCCTTTTAGACACCTCTTTCTCAATGGAATAACAAGCTCAACCCATCTCACAATAACTTCCCTCAAGTAAGGCAACATACTTGGACTTGTGATTTTTTGTTTTCTACCATGCATGATTACCAAAATAGCCAATCATGGTGGTGTGAATCCACAAAAAAAAAATGTAATCAATCATTTGCTTGAATATCAATTTTTATGATTAAAAAAATTAAATATAATAAATTATTTTTATTTGTTTGTAAATTTTCATTTGATAATAAAAAATAATTATTTTGTTAATGTAAAATGAATGAATGTCAATATGGCATATAATGATCATATTTTACAAGAAAAGTTTTTTCCCCAAAATCTTTAAGAAAATATATGAATCCCAAAATATTAAAAAAAATAAGAAAAATGTGTTTTCTAATATTTGTCTTTTTTTTTATTTTCTTTTTGTTTTTTTTCTAATATCTACTATTTAAATTTAGTTATTTTAACAAAAATTTCTTTTGAACATTTCTTTTTCACTAATAATACACATTACAAAAAAAATATTGATGTTCTTATGTTATGTTTTATTATTTTCTACCGATAATTCGATTTGGTTATCGATGAAAAGATTAACAACAATTGTGTACATTTCATGCATAATCTAAATGAAACAATAGCATATGTTGATAATTTTGAGTTTTTTATGTACATCATGAAGTTTATGTGAATGATGTAATTGCTAATATTAAAGCAGCATTCAAAATTGATTGTGACCATAACAAATTATGCTTATCATATCTGGCTAGTGTTATATGATTTTGATAAGTCTTACTTCTGTTGTCATTTCAAAAAAAAAAAATCATGATGGGATTCCATAATAGCAAATTATTTGGAGAGAATGAGTAATTGGATAAGAGATCTTGAGTATGATGCTTTCCCATCACATCTCTAGCATATTTTTTGGGATTTACACTAGCAACAACGTTCTTCGAATAAATAATAGTAGAAATAAGTAACATGGAAAAATGATTCTTTAACCAAATATATGAAAGAATAACTTCATAATTTATTTCAGAAAACATCGTTTATGATAATTATACAACTAGGCTAGTGATTCTGACTTATTAGATGTTGATGAAGATAGTGAGCATAATTTTGATAAGATGGAAAATTGTTGTGGTTAGTATCAAATAAATCTTTTTCTTATATATATTAGGAAGGAAAATGAGAAGACTTTTATTAGTATTCTCATTTAGGAAGGAAGCAATAGGAAAGATAGTGCTCCTTGGCACTCACATGAAGAGGCAAAGGATAATCTTTCCAAGATGGTCAAATTATAGACTTGAATGAGATATTATAAATATAATAAGTTAGGACACTTCAAGAGAATTTATCATTCATGGAGGTGATTAAAAAAAGGAATGAGAGAGGAGAGATAGCAATAAGAGAGGGGAATATAGTGTTTCTTTTGAAGGTAATGTGATTCTCACTAGCAATTGTCACTCTGCCAACTTGGTGAGTCAAGAGGGTGATTAGGTGGTTGATTCAAATTTTTCTTTTCAAATTACTTAAAGTATTGACTATGCTTCATGGTTCACACCTAGTGACTAGTATAATAAAGATGGAAAATAGTGGGGTGTTGAAAGTCATATGCATTTTAAAGGTATGTCTTGAGATAGAGACTGAATAATGATAAATATTGAGAGATGTTTGACATATTCCAAATATTCATCTGAACCATTTATTCATTGATATGTCAGATCATATATGTTATGTAAGTGATTTTGGTAGAAACAAATCAAGTTTTCACTTGTAGTTGTGAGAGATAAAAAGATATGTTTGCTTTATATCATCCAACCTAAAGTTTATAGAGATCAGCTAAGTGATGTACATGGAAGTTCATCATTGATCGTTGATAACATGTAGTTGAACATGTGGGAGAGAATGACATTCACCTTCATGCTAGAAAGAAAGTCTCCCCTATTGGTGAGTAGTCTTCACTTGATGAGTATTCTAGTTGTATGACTAGGAAGAGTTGTAGAGTTACATTCCTTTCACTACCTCTTGGAGTAGTTCCTGTAATAGGATTGACTCATAATTCTTCTAAAGTTATTTTCTATGAAGAAGAGCCACAACCCTATTTTGTGGTGTCACAACTGAACTAAAGCTGAAATATCATTTGAGGAGTCACAACCATGTTGTTCTGTTGTGACTAGACTAAAACAAAAAGATTTACTGAGGAGTCATACCCTATTCTATGGAGTCATGACTCAATAAAAGTTGGAATAACTACTAATTCAGAGTCATGATCTAGATCTTGGAGTCACTACTTGAATGGGGTCCCATTCTATTTTGGCTAGTTGTGATTGAAGACTATACTATTGGAGTGATAACTTATATTATGAAGTCACTACATATCTTAAGCTGTGCCATGTACTTCAGAGTCACAACCTAAATTATGAAAGTGTGACTCACCTTAAGTTGTAATATGCATTATGGTGTTGCGGCCATGTTTTGTGGTATCACAACAACATTGTCGTCGGAACAAGTTTTGTGTTATTGTGACTGGTAATTTAAGGATTCAATTCATGACTTATTCTATAGCATCGCGACATGAATAAAATTATAAATGTTATGTGTTCACATGATTTAGGACTTAAGTGTAAGAGGTTGTTTACATTAGTATCTAAAGGCATGTACATGTAATAATTAGTAAGAGAGAATGTTTAGAATAAATGTTTTGTCATGCTCTACTACAAAGCATGAATAGTATGACAAAACCCCCTCTTATTCTATATATCTCCCTTTTCTCTCATCTCTTCTTCTTTGGTGAGCATGTTGTTTCTTCTATAAAATTTTTCGTTTTTCAATGTGTACTTCATCTATGAGAGAATATTTTACCACATATTTGAAACCCTAAACCACCACCTAGGAATCCCTACAACTACACTAATTCTTGGTTTGATATTTAAAGAAGGTTACACCAAAAGAGCTCAAATTATATTTGACCTCTTGATACATGCTAGGAGGTTATATCACTCAGGATCAAAGATGATTGTCTCATATACTGATGGACTCAATATTTCATATCAAAGCTTGTCTTTAGTACTCTAAGTTGTAAAATTTGGTATCATCACCAAGTGTTTGGGAATTTTGGATTTAACATCAATATGTATAGTGACACTTGAATTCATAATATTTGGTATCATAGCTTGTCTTTCATACTCTGAGTACTCAATATTTGGCATCAAAATCAAGAGTTTGGGACTATTTGATTCAATATTAAGAATGTTTGATTTGTTTCATTCTAATGTATGCTATCTTTGTTGGCAAGTCTTAGAGGTATATTTTATTCTACAAGTCATCTATTTGTGTTGTATCAATTATATCCGCACTCAGAGAACAATTAGAATGAAACTATAGAATCTAAATTTCTTTTAGTTAATAAGTCTAATCTATTTCAAGAAGTTACTTCTCATTAGAGGGTGGAGGATTCACAAAGGTTTTGTAGGAGGAGATAGAGTCCCTGCTAATGGCATTCATAGAGTTTAGGTCTTAGGTTAGTTTTTGTCTACCTACCTAGCCAAAGTGAAGGATTGTTGTGTCTACCCATTATAAATAGACTACTAGCCTTTTGGATTAGTTTCCTATTTTTCTTTTAATTATATTCAATAAAAGAATAAAAGAAAAAAAAAATACTTCAACAATTATTTTTTTATGAGCATGTGTATAGTGTGAAATTTCTCGATGAAAACTTCTCAAAAACATGTGACATGAAAACACATGAAAATAAGTTATTGAATGAACAAGAAAAATAGAAAGAAAGAGGAGGTAGTTTATAAAATAAGAGTTCATCCTCTTATGAAAAACACATTTTAGATAAGAGTTATCTTCTTTACACAATTGTGTCTAAGGGATAGATCTCACTCATTAGACTCACAGGAAGAAGAAAATATATGATGCATGGAGTGATCTTTGGGTAAAAAAATATGTTTTGAAATGTGATCTCTTCCTCTCTCTCTCTCTCAAACGTAATGGATCTCAACACGCACAAATCAAGGAAGAAAATGAAAAGAAATATTGATTTTGGATTGATTTTTTTCATTTTCTAATCTCACATCTTGTAAGTAAGAATGAGGAAACCTAAGTGTTATCAATTTTGTCTATTTGATATTTGATCTCTTTATGCCATTACATAAAGAGCAAAGTTGATTGATACATCTCATAAGTTGGATCTGGGTGCTTCCAACCAAAACAAAATTTAAATAACTACATATGTCACTTACTTTTCTAGGAGATTAGATTGCCTCCACTAAAAGTATAAAAACTTATCATAGACCTCCTCTCATTACAAGTTGGTGCCCAGATCGAATATGAATACCCAACTGACTGTAAGTGTCTGTAATCATTGAAAGAGATTCTAAAATTTGGAGTTATCTTCCTATATCTTAATAAGCAAAAGGATGCATATGGCAAACCTGCCACGAAGAATTTTGAAAACAACTAGTTATACTAATTGCATATGCTACATAAAATCAAATAATAGTCAGATAGTTAATTTTTGATATAATTTTTCTACAAGTAATAGTTGTCCATTGAATAATTGACATTGGAAGTAATGTTAGTGTCTAGATTAATAATAGTATTTATAAAAGCACAACCAAGAAGTTCAACCACATCAAGAGTATCAAGCACATACCTCATCTATGATAAACTAATATATCTCTTAAAGTAGGTCTCATAACTATGGTGACAGAGTATCTGAGTCTCTCAAGGTCTTTCATATGGAATAACAACTAAAGTTATGCATTGCATTGGATTATCCAGACTCATCATCACATGTGACCCAAATATCAATCACATACATAATAAGCAAAATCAACATATCTTCAGGGATCCTATGAAAAAACAAAGAAATGATAATAAAATATCAATATATACTAAACAAGATGATTGCAAATTAAAATCTCACAAAATATGCTCTCGACAACTGCTTCGTGTCTAATTATAGTGCTCGAAACCTTGTTGCTCCATATATATCTCCTCCTCAATATATTCAAGAAGAAATTATGTCTAGCTGCTATATTCTCGACCTATGAAACATTGCTTGTATAATGAAAATTTATATGTAGGCCATTTTGTCCACCATAGAGAAATTATCCTAGTCAGCCCCACCAAAAGTCTATGTGAACCCCCTCACCATGACTATCTGCTTAAGGCAATAAACCATCTTATCTAGATCCATCTTCATAGTGAAAACACACTTACAACTAACAAAATGCATTCCCAAAGGTCATTGTGTGCTAGTTCACAAGTTCCATTGGAGTTGAGAGTATTCATCTCTTCCATTATGGCCGTGTACTATCTTGGATGGGAGAATGGCTCAAAAGGAGATTTGAGTATCCTAGTAACACAAAGAGAAGCAATAAAAGAAAAATAAAAATGAAGAATATGAGAGTACGAGGTAACTTATGAAATTGGGTGATGAGTCCAACTCAATTGTCCCTTCCTAAAGCGCAATCAAAAGTTCTAGATTAGAAGAGTCGGCTATAGGATTATTTTGCTCCTCGATAGACTCTTATATTCTAAGTCAGCTAGGTATATCCCCTTCCTCCTTGATAAATTCTAAGTCATTGGTGATCAAGTCTTATAAGTTCTACTCGATATAAGCATGTGCAATGGTGAACTCATAGGCAATTATGTCATTTAGGCCTGAGAAAGATTTTTCCACATATGAAATCTCTCTCTCTCTAGAATCAACTTGATTTTTACTTGGTATTTATATATTTACTCTATAAGAGCAACAGCATGTAGTAGACCTACAGGTTCAGATACAATCAGTGAGTGGCCCTCTCAGCTTCTTAATGGTCCAAGCAGGACTACATATGAAAAAAGAAAGGTAATGCATCCAAGTGAAACTCATGGACTCATACACTTCCTAGAGTAACAAAAAAACATGTAATGTTCAGAAAATGTAAGAATACTACTCACTAAATTAAACTAGTCCCTAGTAAAACATAATTTACAGTTGTACCCTTATTGGGTACTAGAGTATCCAAAAGAAAGCATATATCAAGAATCTAAGTGTCAACTTACCCTTATTGGCTAAATTTATCTCTCTCTAGATTATAAGTATTGAGAGAGCACATGCTAAGAAAGAATAGAAGAGAACGTCTAATTAATGAAGTAGTTTGTGATTAAAACTGCATTTTTACAAAAAATACTTAAGAAAACACTCCTCACAAATTAGTGTCAGAGATATCTTAACTAGATGTTTATTTTTTCTTTTGATCACATCTTTCTATGGGAGTTGTGCTAACATAGAAAGCCTAGTTTATAATTATGTAATACATATATATATTCTAATATAATATTATATATATATATATATATATATATATATATATTCTAATATAATATCACTTCCTAGGACAAACCATGAGTAATCATTAAAAAAAAGTAATTAAATACCAAAAAAAATTTCTAATTGTATCTCTACTAGTCCCCACACATCTGAGAGTAGTAGATCAACTAAGTCATGACTCACACTAGATTGTCATTAATTATTATAATATTCATGAAGCATGAAAAGAATATAGTAAAAAAAAATTACCTATAATTTAGGTATTGACTTATTAGTCAATAATCGAGGAATATAGTGGAGGAAAGTCAAGAAATAAGAGTTTATGTTTATCTATATGTTTATCTGTGTGCATTAAATTGAGAATCTTATGTTTCTATCTTTGAGATGAGCTAGCATGCCAGTATGAATTGTTTCGATTTTGAGTCTTAATAGCTAGAATTTATACATATTTTATCAATAAAGACTTCATTCGATCAATCATTAAACAAGATGGATAGCTAAACAAACATTAGCAACCCTAATTTTGTTTCTATCCAAATCAGGGGTCTCAAGAATTAGGGTTTCAAGATCTCACCAATTCTGCCCCATCATATTCCCTGAAAATTAGGGTTTCAGGTTAAATATTCACTTGATGCCCTTTTCTGAATATAGTCACCACAGTAACCATGCACCCCATTTTTGCTTCTGGATGGAGGTATGTGCATTATAGCATGCACATCCACATGTACTATACTAGTATGGTTCATGCAACATGCCAATGATCTCTCTCTCTCTCTCTCTCTCTCTCTCTCTCTCTAGGATTTGATACCTTTACAAAAAAAATGTAGGGTTTTGGTTCCTCAAAGTATTAGATTTCAAAACATATTAAATTCTAAGATATACAAATAAAATTATTTCAGCAAAACTCAAAAAAAAAAAAAATATGTACGAGGGTGCGCCCTTATTTATTGGGCAAAATAAATTGACACAACACACATACTATGCTCCCTCAAAAAAATAAATAAAATATCCCTACCAAAACTAATAAATAAGAAAAAAAAAGTATAAAATCAATAATATAAAACAAATGAAATTATAACAATAAGACGTGAGTGCGATTATGGCAACAAATATGAGTGTTCTTATTTGTGATTTTGATAATTTGACTTCAAAATAATATATTATATTTTATGCATTTTTATTTTAGTTAAGATAGATATGTAATTTCATTTTTTGACAAAAAATTTTTTTTAAAAAAAAAGATGTCATAGTTACTCAAAAACCCATCCACAGATTTGCAACCATGTTATGTTGAGAGGGCAATTTTGTAATTTCACATGCGGAGGGGGGAACAGTCACCAGAATGTCAGCAAGAGGAATGTTTGATCTGTGAAGAAACCGAGAAATCGCGGGAAGAAGATGATGTAGGATTTTAAAAAGAATAGAATATGGCAGGAAGCAGCCAAACGGTACGTCCAAACGCTGTCTCTCAAATCGCAATGCGATTGCATCACCGCACCGCACTTATATATCATGTCGCTCAATTTCGCAGCACCTTAATACTTTTCCAACACCTCGCTTCTCCTCGTCCACAATGGTGCGGCACGTGCTAACACATCCCCACTCTGCTGGTAATACATCACGTTCTTCGTCTGCTTCATCTTCTGCAAATATTTGTTGTTTCTCGAAACTTGTTTGGACAAATTGATGTTTCTCGTGTCCGAACGAATCATTGTTGGGGGAGAAAAGAATCCTTTTCGATTAGGTAGCCACATTGAATAGGAGTAAGAGGCATAAGAAATTGAAGTGACATTGATTCAGTGTACATGATGCGTTTTTTGTTACAAATTAACAGGACTCAATCCAAAGTGTTTTGAATCCGTCCATTGAAAGAAAGATTGATAATTGCAACAGAAATGCTGGAGGCAATGGACGTTGATGAAATGCGATTCTGTGGAAATTTTCAGTTTCTTTCTATTCCTCCTCATCAAGAGGTTGTTTCAGATTTCGAACAAGTCGGCTTGAGAGAAGAACACGGCAATGCAGAAATGATTGATGTTGATGTTGATGAGCTCGAGAAGAGGATATGGAGAGATCGGATGCTTCTGAAAAGACTGAAAGAAGAAAGGAAGAGAAAGAGAAGTTATGAAAATGACGAAGATGAGCAGCAATCCTGCGAGCAAGCGAGGAGGAAGAAGATGTCTCGTGCGCAGGATAATATCTTGAGATACATGTTGAAGATGATGGAAGTATGCAAAGCGCAGGGTTTCGTATACGGAATCATACCGGAGAAAGGGAAACCGGTGAGCGGCGCGTCGGATAATCTACGATCATGGTGGAAGGAGAAGGTGAGATTCGATCGCAATGGTCCAGCAGCAATCGCAATCCATAATTCGACGAATTTGATCGCAAACCCGAACGAAGAAACTAATTCGGTAGCGTCGATGGCACGTGCTTTCCAAGAGCTTCAAGATACAACCCTAGGTTCGCTTCTGTCTGCATTGATGCAGCACTGCGATCCACCACAGCGACGGTATCCATTGGAGAAAGGAGTTGCTCCGCCATGGTGGCCGATAGGAGGCGAGGAATGGTGGTCTGATTTATGTCAGCCAACAGATCAGAGACGGCCTCCGTACAAGAAACCTCACGATCTTAAGAAAGCGTGGAAAATAGGCGTTTTAATGGCGGTGATCAAACATATTTCTCCTGACATAACGAAGATCCGCATGCTTGTTCGTCAATCGAAGTGCTTGCAAGACAAGATGACTGCCAAGGAGAACTCTACCTGGTCCGCCATTATCGACCAGGAAGAAGCGATTTCAAGAAAACTATATCCAGACAAGTACTCATATCCACCAGCCGGAAACGGAACTGACTCTTTCATCATCAACAATTCCAGCATCGATTATAACGTTGAAGATTACGAGCTGTATCGACAAGAAGAAAGAGCAAACCTACCAGATCCAGATCTTTCTGAAGCAAACACAGATTCAATTAAAACAAGTACACGGCACGGCGAAATTGATTCAATTCACGAAGAACTTGTGTACGCATGCGAGTATCTTCGCTGTCCATACAGTGATCATCGGCTGGGATTCAGGGACACGACGGCTAGGAATAACCATCAGTCAAACTGTCCATATCGAAACAAAAGTTACCGAGCAGTTCATATATCTGATTTGCACTCATTCTCTCTTCGCGTTCCTCACATTCAAAACGCGGATCATCGTCGGGTGCTGCACGCCGATCCATCCTCCGGTTTTGAGCATCCGACACATCATTTCGATTGCAATAGTTTCGATCAAGAACAGCACCGGCAGAGGTTTGAATTTCGGCCGGATGATGATGGATTTTGCGGAGGAGACGTGAATGCAATCGAAGGAACCACCGCATCTATGAACAACCACATCGGCGCGTCATCTGAGAGTCCATTTGACCGATGTGAGTTTGCTGATCCACCTTTTATGACCGATACTTTTTATAATGTTCCACAAATCAGCCATGGCTGGACTCCGCTTGGCTACGCGATAGATCCGCCATTGAAACAGGACGTCTCGCTCTGGTATGTCTAGACGAGGAAGCGTGGTGCCGATCTATATATATAGTCTTCTTTGTTTTTTTTTTCCCCCTGGAATTGGAAACAATCGATCTGGGTTCGAGCTTTTGTTTGATCGCCAATTATGCAAATTGCATAATTTCGTTCAAATCAAAATTCTTTTTTTTTTTTTTAAACACAATTTCATTTGGTAATAAACTATGTCTGGGCCGCCCAAGCCAAAAATAATTGCATTTTTATACCAAAAATATTCATAAATATTCAAAGAAAAAAAAATATGACATTGCATTTTATAATATCTAATAATGTGTGTGTGTAGATATGTATGGACTATAGTTTGCATATATATGCATAGAAAGTTATGTGTGTGTGTGTGTGGATATGTATGCACTATAGTTTGCATATACATGTATAGAAAGTTATGTGTGTGTGTGTGTGTTGAAAACAATGTACTTATATATACATGGTGGTATGTAAACACACACACACATATATATACACAAAGTATACATATATAATAATTGGTATGGTACGTAGTCTAGTTAGTGAGGTGTAGCCGTGTAGGTTCAATCCTCACCACATATAATATAGGCCCAGTCTGTTTTCTCCGAGTTCCAATGATGGGCTTCCACCTTGTATTTATATATATATATATTGTAGATATGAGTATATCTACATATATAATAATATTTAAAAGTATTCTTTTGTGTGTATTTATATGCATGCCATTATATACTTATATATAAACAATATATATTGTTGTGTGTGTGTGGGTGTGTCTTGCTTGCTCATGTAGATTATAGTACAACATATACATATATAATATGTCTCTATATGTACAATAGCACATAAAGACATTATATATATATATATATATATAGAATATATATATAATATATACATATATATGATTGTTTAAAAGTGTGTGTGTGAGTATACACACACATAAATACATACCTATATGGAAAGTATATATAAATAGTATATATATATTATTATATGGTTGAACATATATCTATGTGTGTGTGATTAGGTTATGATTGATTAATAATTCTATGAGTTTATTTTATCTTTATATTGTTATTTGGATATTGATAGATATTGATGTAAATTAGAATCAAAACATAGGGTTTTCATAAATATGTAGTTTTGTACATGTTGGTTGTAAATTGTAATGGATTGTGATAGATAAGTCACGAGACACACTCATATGGTACAATAAAAAGGAAGTGATAATCTCATTTAGAGTGCTTAAATGATCAAATACCTTAAAAGGGAAATCTACTTTAGAGTGCTTAAATGATAGTATAAAAAATTGATGATCTCTCCAAATTCCCTTGTTAGTTGCAACCCAATCCAATTTCTTTGTCATGACTTCATGCAAAGCATCTTTTCTTCTTCAAATAGAGTTATGAGCACCTTCGAAAGATTTTATTACAAAATATTTGTTTTTTGGTTCGCACTATATTTTCCCAATTCCTATAACCACCATCTCTCAATATTTCATATCAACTTCAATTATTTCATCTTTCATCACACTTATTTTCTTCTATTTTGTTGCAGTAGCCTTATAAAGCTTCCTAATGGCTCAGCACTACCCATAATTTTGGTTTCCACTCCTTTCATCTTTCTTCCAATAGTATTAAATCTTATCTTCAAACTTCTCTTAGGTCATGATAAATAATAATTTTTAGTGATGTACTTCTCACATTACATCTCATTTTTTAGCTTCATCTAATATTGATGTCCAAAGCGATTAAATCTTACTTTCAAGCATCTCTCCCTATTTTCGCCTTCTAGTTTCATATTTTTAAAAATACAAACAATATCACCCAGCATATGTCCTTGTGTAGCCAAAGAATACTCGATGTAGGCTTCCTCTTCTTATTATTCTCATATTGTCCCCTTTCTCTCCATGCTTCTATGTCGACTTCATGTAAGGATGATATTTCTTATCCAATATTATCTATTGATTATTTTCCTTTGAAAACTGATTTCTTTCCTTTTATGTCTCGTTCAAGTCCTCTTTTAATGCCTAACAATGTTAGATGGGATACCCTCAAGAATAATTAATCGGCATCAGTATCCATCATGACTCTATCAGCACAACATAATAATGTAATCAAGGAATATTGAATTATTAGGTTAGAAGATTCATCCTCATAATTATTGAGAATGGACTTCTCAAGTATTTTTCTCCCATCAAATCTACATCAACTCAAGAGGGCACACATCAAAATAGCCTTATCTTGTGGGACGGTTACGACATTGAATTTCGGTAAAAAAAGAACAAATAAAATACAACTATACTTCACTCACCATCATGAGTTCTTCGTGCATAAAAAATCTGTATGTACTTTTCGAAGTTACTCTTCATTATTTTTTTTCTATTCATCAGGACATTTGTGATTTCTTTGAAGTAGAGTTATATTTTTAGTGATATGAAGGGTGTGCTATCTCTAGGCCCTTGCAATCCAATTAATTCATTAATAATCTCTCAGTCAATATGTACCTAAATTTCTCTCACATAAAATTTATTCCATTCCTAATACTCAAGGCTGTCATAGAATTATCATATGAGCAATACATTTCCCCTTCCTATGTGGGTGAAAAATAAATTATAATTCTTCTTTTCTATAATCTATTAAAAAGAGGATAAACTTTGTGAAGTCTTGTTCCCCTATAAAGATTTTTTTCTATGAGGATAAACTCTGTGAAGTCATCAATGGTACTAGACCATGACTATTTTTCTTTTGCCTTGATGCACATCTCTATAGCACTGACCTTACCTCATTGCTTTGATCATGAACTTTTCTCCATGGTTATACTAAATTTTTAGGTATTGAAACTTGGATTTTGTGGAATCAGGAGGAAGAAACATTTGGAGATTTTAGAAGTTTTCCCTCTTTGCAACTCTGTTTAAATAGTAATGTATAGTCATGACTTTGCACACATTTTTTGAAAAGTCATGGTGATGGGATGGCCACCACATATTCGAATATGATTTGGTCATATTGCAGTTAAGTTTAAATATATGATCTATTTTTGTAGGGGATTTTATTGTGTATAAATAATAGTTGTGATTCATATTCAATAAACAATAGAAAAAAAATATTTCATATACAACAAAAAGGAAAAATAGGTTGTCTCTTAAGTAGTATTGCATTTCATGTTCGTAGCTAGACATTTGCTAGGTTATTTGCTCTGTCTATAATTTTTATATTTCATGTCAACTTCTCCGTATGGTCTTTTATTTTCTTTCTCTTTCTATTTTTCATATTGGCCAATAATATCATATAAAAGATCACATTAATGATAGTTTTCACATAGATCATTGCTATTAAATAACCATATCTTTTATTTTTTTATCTTGGCCATGACATTATGATGTGTTGTAGCTCCTCCAACTTGTTTTTCTCATTCTAACCATTGACCAAATTTATTTTAGCCTTTGAAAGTTATGATGTCACGCTTTCTTTAAACATACCCAGAATTATATCTCCAAATCTCCTTTCTAGTTGCCTTCCCCACTCTTCTTCTACTTCATTTGCTTTCCTTGTGTTAATTAGCAACTTAGTGATTATATTCTTCAAGTGAAGATTAGAAGATTGGATAAATACTATCAATTCAATTTCTTCGTGACTCCCAGATCTCAAATCTCCATAGATTACTAAATTATGATAATATAATATATTCAAGTCATTATTAGGTATGACAAAGAAGTTATTGCTCCGCATATTCATCTTTGATTCGGAGATGATTCTGCCCTTGTCACCCCACATATTCATCTTTGATTTTGCTTGTTCCTTGGACCCCGCTTTGCTAATCAAGATGTCTCTTATGAAGATCAAGGATTTCTAGAAAGGAGGATCCCTTTTAATAATTGATAGCTCCAAATATTTTGAGATTTGAGATAGAAATGATGAACCCACTTAATCCAAAGTGAGTCTTCCTTTCTATCCATCCACCATAGAGTTTTAATAAAAAAGATTTTATTCCATAAAAAGATTATGGATTTTTATCACAATTCCTTCCTATAATTATGCATGAGTGTGCTTCATATCTTGCATGTCATCGTCAACCATGATATCATGCATAAACTCATCAATAATAATCCAAATTTTTTACTTACACTTTTATATAATTACCATATCCATCAATAACTAAATCACAATAAAATCTAAACATAAAATTATTTATTAATCATCCATCACATGAAGTCAAATATAAAACTGTAGGCATCAATTTTGTTTGATATCGGGAAAAAATTATTATGAGATAATTTGAAATATATCTCATAAAATGTTGGGTTACCTATGAACAAATTCGTGTGACTCAAATTTTTTTTAGATAGAGTCAAAATTCATGCCACCCGCCTTAAGATTTATGCTTACGCCTTACTTTACCCTTTTGCTCATGGATATACCTCTATGTCGGGTAAAATTTGCTCCCAAAATCATATCTTTTCATCTATTTTCTTGTGCCATTGAATTTTCTTGAAATCCATATTTGGTCTTTTATACTTGCATGACTGTATAGATTTTAAGTGCAAGTTCATGACTTTATGGAAAACTACAAGTTTAATTTTTTATCTTTAAACACAAAGTCATGACACCAAAGATGCAAAGTAGCTTTGGTGGCTTTCTAGCTTCAGAACGCCATAGAACTAGGAATGACCATAGTTGTATATCTGATCTCTAGAACACAAAGTTATGGCTTTGAGAATAGTTTGTTACACTAGTTTCTCTTCTGTAATAGATAGCAATAATATTGGGAATGACTCTTACTGCACTTTTATCCTCTGTAACACTAGTGAGCTCCATCGTGGAGCTTGACGGAGCTCCATCATAGAGCTTTAGGAGCTCGTGGAGAGGGGAGAGGGGTGTGAGGGGCAAGGGCGAGAGCGAGGGACAAGGGCAAGGATGAGGATAATGACGAGGGAAATGAGAGAGGGGCGAGGGTAGTTTAGGATTAATGTATTTAAGTGCCATGAATTTTTATTTATTAATAGTTTGGTATATTTTTTTTGAAAATTTAAAAGATGGATTCCTTTTTTTAAATATAATTCCCCCTTCTAATATTGAATCCAGTGTTATTCAGTTCATTGAAACTTTAGAGTAACTCCAATGGAAGTTGCTATAAGGGGTGTCATCTCCTTAACCGCTAAAATGGCACCCAAACAATAAAAAAAACTTACTCCAATGAAATTGGTATAAGAGGTGGTAAAATACCATCAAATGTCTTGGGGTGCCATATTTGGCAACATTGGAGAGAGAATATACATAATGCAAATTAGCAGTTATGGCTACTGTGCATCTCAAAGGATCTTTCTTATAGGTTTAAAAAAATACTTTAATAAAAAAAATTTAATTATTAAAATAGCACTTTATTTTGCCAACCAATTGGAGTAAAAATATGTTTAGGGGTGCCAAAAACACTGTTTAAGTTTGCAAAATAACATTTGGCACCCCTTTTTTAGTGTTTACCATTGGAGTTGCTCTTATGGTCGTTCCAAAACATACTTAATTATTTGAAAAATAATGTGATTTAATATCAAAATTCTCTTCATTAGCAAATTGCCGACTCTCCGACAATCGACCACCACAAGCAGGACACCCGAAGGCCGAAGCTAATCTGTCGCCGTATAGTGAATTCTGATCATATTTTGCTGATTTTAATTATGTTTTCTTACCCATAAATCGCATTCTTAAAAGTTGGCTTCGTGCAATTGTGTTTTACAGAAAAATCGGACGGAGAGTTGCGCAATAAGATTCCGCTCGTTCATTCCACTTCTCTGGTTCGTGATTATGCATGCCGAAGGGTTCTTAAAGTTTTTCTGGTAACACGGAGCTTTGATATGAATTTGCTAAATATGATTTTGATTCTTAATTGTTATTTTTTTATGCAATCAACTGAAGTTTAGCAGAATGCCTGATTACTCTCATGTTCTTCCTCATTTCAAAATCCCCTACATCATCTCAAAATCATCCAACGATCCCTCTTCTCTCTTCTGCTCTTCACTGCAATTCTGCAACAAGCCATAAACTAAACTTCTATTAACAGTAGGAGACAACTGCCATGGTTTTAGAGAGGTTACAAATTAGTTTAGTTGTCATTAGTATCTGCATAAGAGACTAGATTTATGGAAGTGAAAAATCCCTCTTTCTCTCTTCTCCCAAAATCACCACGGGGACAAGTTTAGTTGTCTCAATATTTTCATAGTAAACGACAAGATAATATGAAAGTGAAATACAAGATCAGTCAGAAGATAACAAACGAAATTAAACTCAGCAATTGTATTTGCAACATTGCGATACTCTGCCTTTGAATAGAATCACGATGAACATCTTAAGCATCGATGGAGCAAAATGTGTCTTTGTCCTCTACCCAATTAGTGTCAAAAAAAGCTTGTAAACATAGAGAAATATTTGAGAATACATGCAAATTAAGGTAATAGTTTTGGTAGAGTTGTAAATCATCATCAACAGTGCCACAAGATGGTGTAGTAGCCTTTTGAGAAAGGACTAATGTTTAATTGTTGGATAGTGCATATATTGGGATACTTTTTTTGATAGCAAAAATAAGATTTGGTCTTGTTATTTGCAAATATCGGAGGCTCCTAACTATCTGGTGATACTCAATTGGATTTGAGAGAGTAAATTGAGGTTAACATGAGAGTTAAATTGATTGCTATGAGTGTGAAAATAGTCTGTGTCTTGCATTTTGATTTGATTTGAGTGAGGCTTAAATCATCAAAAAAAAAATAAAGAAATACATATTGTGACCATTATCATGAAGGATAAAGAGTCAGGATACGAATTCTAAAAACCAATTTATAGAAAAAATGTTTTGAGCTTATTGTACCATGTTCGAGGGGTTTGTTTTAGGTCATAGGTTGCTTAATAGAGTAAATAGACACAAGAGGGATTTTCAAGATCAACAAATTTTGATCTTTATGACATATATATATTTTTTGATAGATGTCTTTGAAGAAAGTTATTGTTTATATCAAGTTGTCTTAAAGTTTAGCTACAATTGACTACTACACAGAGCAATTTGGATAGTAGTTAGCTTTACAACGTGACTAAACGTGTTGTGGTAGTCTATTCTAGGATGTTGATGGATATCTTTTGTAACAAAGTAAATTTTGAATATGTCAATAGAACCATCATATATTTGCATGCAGTTTGAAAAACCTACTTACACCCAACTAGATTGATTCTATTTGATGGAACTAGAGCTTATGTATTAGTCTTTACTAAAGCATCATACTCTTCCTATATGGTATGATGTTATTTATGATATTTGACGAATTTTGTCAAAGTTATGGGTTTAATTTTCATTATCACCTTTGGTTACTTGAGCATGAAGATTTGGTTTTGTGATTAATTTGTGAATATTATTTTTGTTGTAGTAATTATGGTGTGGGTTGGTTGTAGAGGTGTCAAACGGGCCGGCCCGGCACGGTCCGGCCCGTTTTTTTAGGGCACGTTCGTGCTACCGTGCCGGGCCGGGCACGGTGTAAAAATAGCCGAGCCCGGCACGGCCCGTAGGCACGGCAGGCCGTGCCGTGCCTTGCATGGCTTGCTCGGGCTTGCCTGTCCGAGCGGTTTGGGATATTGGAAGACCGCGGGTCGGGTCGAATCAGACCCGACCCGCGGTCTTTTTTTGTGGGAGGGGCATCCTGGGGTCGGGCTCATGGGACACCCGACACGAGACTGACTCGTGCCGGGGTGTCGTGCTGCGTGCCGAACCATGCCGGGTCAGGCACGGCACGGCTCAGGCCAAGCACGGCACGACACGCGCCTAACCTGGGCACGAAATTTTTCCGTGCTGGGCCGGTCTAGGCACGGCTGAACCGTGCCTTGCCGGGCTAGGCCGGCCCGGCCCGGTTGACACCTCTAGTTGGTTGTGGTTGAGGATTGGATGGGCTCAGATGGGGTGATGGGTATTGGAAATTGTTGATATGTGAAGGTTTACGGGATGGTGATGAAGGAGATGTGGCATTTAGAACTGTTGGTAGTGAAGCTTCATGGACTGATTATTGTTGGTCATCTACTATATATGAAGAATCAAGTGGTGGTATCAAAAACAAAGTAGGAGTTTTAAGTGGTAATGAAATCCAAGTGGCAATGGAATCTAATGGATGTCTAGAGGAAGAAGAAGAGAGATGATTGGAGAAAAAGACAAACTCAACAAATCTAACATGCCTAGATACATATATTTTGAAAGTAGATAGATCAAAGTAGTAGTAGGTACTTTGAGTTAAAGAGTAGCTAAGAAAGACACATGGTTTGGATCGAGTGTCTAATTTAGTGTCTAATTCTTAAAGAATTATTGTAAAACTTTTTTAAAAAGAAAAAGAAATATTCAAAAATGGGTGTTGGCATATGACTTATTAGGTAGATCGCAATTTTTAGAAAATTTTATAATATGAAGATTTTTATATTTAGAAAATTCACCGTGTTCAAGTGTGTGAGATGTTTTAGTGAGATGATAAATACTATACGTTGAAAGGAATTGGCCAAGAGAAATATATTTATCACCATTGTTAGAATATAGTGTTTTAATGATTTTAGCAAAGCTTTTTTCAATAATGATTTTAAATTGAAAAAAAAATTCTTTTATGTCTGATTTCTTTTTAAAAGTATAAAACCAAATAGACTAAGTGAAATGATCCATAAAAAATATAATATTTAAATTCACTATGTCATATAATTGGACATGTCTAAATAATAAATATCAGAACAGATGTTCTAAATCGTTGAAAAGACACAATTATGGATTGAGAATATGATAATTTATAATTTTTATTACTCTGACTAGTATTACATGAAAATTTATTTGATAATGAAAAAGAGAAATTAAATTTATCTTGATAATTAATCTGTTTCAAAATATGAAAAGTTGGGTGTAGTATTCTTTGATGTAGCTTGGAAAAAATTATATTGATGCTGGAAAATACAAGCAATGATGGATATTCCAGCCACTCATAAATATCATTTTTAGTGTTGCCCTTCAGAAGTGGTGCCCCATTTGAATATCCATTACAAGAAAAAAAAGTTGATAAAAATCCAGTTGATAACATTATTTTTTATAATAGGAACACAAAGGAAGTTATTCTATTTGAAAGAGTTATGATTTGTGTAGAGAGAGGAAGAATCGGTATGAATAATGGAGAGACCTGAGCATTCATCAATCACAATGTCACTTGAGCGGTTGAGCCATTGTTGAGTTCTCAGTGTTCATCATCAAGGCTATTAAGTATCTTGTTAGTGAGATCTTCTATATCTGGTGGTGCTCTAAGAAGAGCAAACTTATCAACTTTTGTCTTGATGGATTGCAAAAAAGTTGTGACACTATTAGAGACTTTGATGATTATCTTGAGTTAGCTTTTGACTTGTTTGATGTAGCCATGAGAAGGATTGGTATGAGTGGTGACCATGATAGTCCATGCTTCTTAGGCAGTCTTGGCTTGTGTAATAAATGGTATGATGGTGTGAGTGTTGGAGCTAATGATTACATTCAAGATGAATTGGTCCTAACGGATCCAGAGTGTGTGAGTAGGGTTGGATCTGGATGTGTTATTTTCTGTGAGAGTGGCTGGGGGACATGGCTTGGAGTCATTGATACACCCCAAAAGGTTATAGCCAATGAAGAGAGTGTGGAATTGTAGTTTCCATGAGAGATAGTTGCCGAAAGTGAGTTTTAGAGGGAGGTGGGCAACAATATTAATGATGATAAGGGTATTGGGAGATACAATTGTGTTGAGAGTGGAGGGGAAGAAGTAGCCATGATTTTTTCTTGAATAATGAGATGGTGGGTTTTCCCTTTGATATCATAACGAAGTAAGAGGCTTAACTTTTTTTATTAATTAAACATACATATAAATACAAAACTAAGAATGGTTGAAGATACTAGAAATCAAGGATTAAAATATCGGTTTTTACGGATATATCGGTAATTGGATTTTACGGATATATCGAAATTATATCGGTGTATATTTGTAAATGAGCACCAATTAAGGATAGATATATCGGTATTAATGAATATATCGATACTTAGAATTTGTGGATATATCGGAGATATATCGGTAGATATATCGGAAATTTTTATCATTACTGGAAACTAAGGAGGTCACAAATTGAATACTATATCTATGGATGACATCTAAAAAAAAATAAAATAGAAAAGTATAAGAATTACAAATATTGTGAAAAACCAAATTAATAAAATAATTTTTTTCATAACATTTATAAAAGAACTAGTCATCTTAAAGATTTACTGATATGAATTTGCTAAGTATTTCATTAATTCTTAATTATAGTTCTTTTATGCAAATGAGTGAAGTGTAGAATGTTTCATTGGCTCTTGTGTTCTACCTAATTTCAATGCTCATGGGGGCTATAAACACATCCCTAATCTCATCTCAAAATCAACCTAAGGCCCCTCTCCTCGCTTTTGTTCCTTATTTCAAATGGCCATTAACTAAACTTCTATTAATAAGAGGAAATAGTTATTTTCTCTGGTGTTTTATAAATTTGTGCACAATGTATTCTTTGTTCATTCAATAATTCCTTAAGGTATTAATCTATCTAAACTATCTATACTATCTATATTCTATTTTATTTGTGATGTATTCTTTGGCTAAAAAAATAATGATAAAATTAAAGGCAAATCAAAGAAAATAAATAAATTATTAAATTTCATTATCATCAAATGTCCTCGAACTAATAAAATCTCAAAGTATGATAAAATAAAAAACTAATAATAATAAAAATTTTTATTGGACTTGAGTTTCCTATCTTGTTTTGGCCTAGATATGTGTCCACTCCATGTCCTAATAATTCTTCCTGGGTTGAAAAGAAATAGGCCTCGAAGAGAGAGAAAAAAAGTAGCAATCTAACAACAAAGGATTCAAATGATCAAGATAGTTCTCCTATACTCAACCTCCAGGTAGTATTAGAATCAAGATAACCATGTCATTTGACAAAGAAAAGATGAACTCATCATCCAGGATAATATACACCAGGAGGTATACATAGTGGGTATACATTTGCCAGCTTCATTGTAGGCACACTAGGAGGTATACATGGCTAATATCCATGTCATTAGGCAAATTAAGAAGATATACACTAGATTTCAATTTATGAACGATAGAACAAGGACCCATGATTCTTGCATAAAGTTTTTTTGAAAATATTTTTGAAATTCTTTCAAGAAGAATATAAATTATGATATATTCACTAATATTAAATTTTTAGATAAATTGAAATTCTTTCAATTTGGGAATAGATAAATGAGTATATAATCAAATGTTTTGATTCCTAGTCTTAGTTAATCGGCATGTTCTGCATCATGCAACTATAATAACAATATTCCTTTTTAGAGAAGACCAATAAAATTTACCTTCTACCAATCCAATAGTTTTGTTTCTCTTAAAATGCTCAGCTAAATCACATGCTTGCATCTCCTAAATTAATAAATCTCTTAATGATATCAAAGATATGTATTATTAGTTATTTTAAAGAAATAGTCATTATCAACAAGAAAGTCAATATACTCATGATGATTACTATTATTAACCTCATCATAAATAATACCAAAGTCAATATATGTAGAATATTATCTTTTAAATTAATCAAATTTAATGACATGAGCACCAATACAATGAAATATACTAATTAATCAATTAAGTACATTAACAATTTTATTTTCAATACAAGCATGATGATTAATCTCAAAAGAATATTTATTCAAAAATTCAATCAAAGTATGGTGAGCATTCAAATTGTTTTGAGTCTAAATATTTTTAAGCTTGGTAGTCAGAAAACAACACAAATTCAATAGGCAACATGTAAAACCTCAAAAAATAAAAACTTTATACTATAACATAAAATTCTTTATCATGTGTAGAATATTATTTTGTAGTATCATTGACTTTTTCACTAAAAAAAAGGTATCTCATAATTTTTGGCAAAATTAGAATATTTTAAAAATAGTTCCAAAGTTATTTTGATCTCGATTTCTTTATATTCTTAGGCAAGCAGTCTCAGACTATTGAAACTCTTCATTTTTTTAAGTATACTATGATAGAATCTACAATAGTGCTAACTCCTCTTATAACTTTTCTATAAAAGAGGCTAAATCATAAAAAAGTTTTAGTACCAATGATAGATTTTGGTTCATGTCATTCTCTAATAGCTTTGTTTTTGAGATCAGTTGAAATTTGATATCCAGACACAATAAAACCTAAGAAAAGTACATGTGGTTGCATAAAAAACATTTGTTAAACTCAACATGGAGCTTGGACTCTTGAAATGTGTAAAAATCCAACAAATGTGTTCTAAATACTCTTCTCTAGATTGACTATAGATTATTATACCATCGAATTTTATTACCAGAGATTTACCAACGAAAGATTGCAAGACTTGAGTCATAGTTCTCATGAAAGTTCGACCGACATTAGACAAACCAAAGAACAAGACTAACCACTCAAACAATTCATGTTGTATTTTAAATATAGTTTTCACTCATCATTTGACATAACACAAATTTGATGATAATCATTACTTAAATTTATTTTAGAGAACTAACAAAAACCTATTAGTTTATCTATCTTATCCTCAGATGTGGGATATAAAATTTATATTTAATTGTGATCTTATTGACAACTTTATTATCTATGCATATTCTCCAAGATTCATATTTTGTAGGTGTAAACATGTAGAGTTGTAATAAATAAGGAAATATAGACTATCCCTCCTGTATATAAACACAAGAAATTCTTTCCTCTAATTTTCTCTTGATTGTTTTTTTACTGTAGGCTTTATCCAAGCCGACACTATGCAAGGACCAATACCATGCCTTGTGAATTTTCTCTTGATTCTTTAAGATTCTTTAAGATTCACTATGTATGACTCTGTGAAAAATATTATAAGCCTTAGACTCAATAAGAGAAGCATCAAGAAGAGTGTCATGTAAACTTGATTCAGTGCTCCTAATTTTATTAGGCCTAGTTTTATTATTTGATAATATTGATTGTGACCTAGACTTACTTGTTTGTTGAAAAGAGGAGGGTCTATTGAACTTTTTCAATCTTTAAGGCCTTTTGATATGTATCCCTCTAAAATGTGTGGAACATGCAATTTAATCATCTTTTGAATGTTGAATCTAAGGTCGTTAACAAAAATGAGTGATGGTAGAAAATTGATCCTCAGCATGGAACTCACTACGCATAAGCCTAGCTTCCTCCAATTCATTTGAATATTTAGCTGCACTAAGAGTTATTTGTTTTAAATTATTCATGTTGAAGAACAATCGACTCTTATGTGATGGAAGAATGTATTTTTCTTGCAATTTTGTTTTCACAATACCCAATTGAGTGATGAGTAGTTCACTTCGACAAATTATGTCCTGTAAAATATTTTCTAGTACATCTCAGCTGAATTAATTAATTTTATTTTAGCAAATTAAGTCCGTTAACTATTAATTATCTCATGCTAATCAAAATATTTCTCAATAGCAACTAACCAATTAGAGAAAACATTAGAATCTATCCTCCTATCAAATTCAAAATATACTGTCATTGAACAAATATACTTGCGATCATACTAAGACATGACTTTTATATACAATTTTATCTAACAATGTTTATTTTTATAATAAAAGCATCTACATAAGTAAACACGCTTAGTAGAGTTTATGTTTTATCTTTGCATTTGAGAATTCTTTCAGACTTTGTTCATCTTCTTGTTCTCAGTTCTCTGAAAAATCTTTTTCAATCCGTGAAGAATAGCTTGTGCATGCGCTTTATTGTTTGTTCTAAGCTTATATTTATTAACATTATCAAACAAAATTACCTAGCAACATGTAGGGCAAGAGCATGAAATTCTAGACAAGTTCTCTAGTCGCGAGATGGCCTCCAGTCGTAGGAGCAGAGAGGAAATCACATGATGAAAAACTTTTATCAAGTTTATTATCTCCAATCCAATGTTTCTTTTTAACATTGTAATTCAGGCTACGTATTTCATACAAGAGGAAATGATTGAGAAAGTTGTCTCTTCGAGCAGCTCTGCGGCTTCTCCCACGTCCATAGACTCCTCCAACATAGGCTTTCAGGTAGATGCAATTTTCTCATAATTGAAATAACTTGTTACTCAGCGCATCATCTTTTTGGTGTTTTTAAGATTAGTGCTCACAGCTTTTGAAGAAACATGGATGGAAGGAAGGGACTGGTCTTGGAGTCTCTGAGCAGGTTTCAACTTTTTTCTTCAGTCTCACTTAAAAAAAATAACTCTTCTTCACCATCTTCACTCGTCTATGCTGGCCACGAGTTAGAACCAACTTTTGTGTAATCACACATCACAGTATTATTCTTACTCATTTATTTTTAATTTTAGAATCTTAATTAGATTTAGGTCATGTTTGATAAACTATTGAAAATTTTCAAATCGTGGAAAATAAAAATTTTTAATGATTTTAATTTTTTAATATACTTGATAACAAAATTTTAGGGAGCTCTTAATTGGAATTTTTAAATGAAAAAACTATTGAAAATAATAAGTAGGTAGAGGTCTACTTATCGTTAAATGTAGAAAATGATTAACAAAATATTTTTTTAAATTGATCATTTTGTTTTTTTTTTCTTTTTTATTTTTTCATTTACGCTATGATTCAGTTTGTGAATTTGTCTCCCTCTCCTCCTCATCCTCATTTCTCCACCACCATAAATCATAATTCTAATATTCTTTCATGATTAATTTAAGAGAGAAAATAGTAAATTAACTAGTTGTTCATTAATTTTTATTTTTATAATAAAATTTTGGATAATTTTAAAAAATTTAGATTCTATTAGTTATTTTTTTACACATATTTATGTTTATTTTTGGATATTATGATTTATTTATGAATATATTTTTAGTGATTTTATTTTAAATAATAATTAATAATTATAATGAAAAATAAAATATTATTAGAAACTTTATTTATTTTGGATAATACGTAATGCAATGATAATAAGGGTAAATATGTAAAATACATAATTTTCAGTATTCAGCATTTACAGTTATCAAATAATATATTTATCTTCAGCATTCAATTATCAGTAGTTTAATTTTTCAGGTATTTATTTTTCAGCACTTAATTTGTTTAGTTTATCAAACAGATCCCTAATATATTAATATTTGTATAATCACAGATAAGATTATCTAACATATATATTATAATCGCTCCGAGATATGATCTCTAATACATACATATAATATCATGACTTCATAGGTAATTACACATCACAATATTATTCTTGTTCGAACACTTTCAATTTTAGAGTTCTAGTGAGATCCAATATGTTAGTATTTGTGCAGTCATACGCAAGATTATTATCCTAAGACATTACTTACAGTGTATACATACAATATAATGACTTTTCATGTAATGATATACCACAGTATTATTCTTGCGCAGATACTTTTAATTTTGGAGTTATAAGAGATTCAATGTGTAAGCATGTATATAATTGCATCCAAAATTATCAAACATATACAATATCATCACCCAAAGACATAACATGCAATATAATATGTAATCACACATTACATTATTATTTTTTCTCAAAATGCTTTTAATTTTGAAATTCTAGCGAGATTCAATGGGTTAGGGTTTATGTAATTGCACATAGGAGTTGCAGAGATTTACAATATTTGATGCTCGTATCGAGTGTTCTTGATCGAGTGGCATGGTGATGCATGATGGAAAAAACAGGGGAACTTGGAGCCAGTTCAAGCTCATCCGAAGAACAATAAACGAGGAATTGGGGCATGTAAACCAGACGAGACCCAGGATTATCTCCATTCTCCAGGATCTGAAGCTAAAAATATGCAGGTGAGCTTTCAAACAGCGTTACACTTTTTTCGGAAGATCGGAAGCCTAAATATATGGATTTGATCTAAATTTTTATGAACACGAATGATTCTTTTGTCTGGTGATGAACACGTTTTTCATCTCCTTGCTGTCGTTCTTTAATCTGAGAAGAAGAAGCTTTTAGGGCCATCTGTCTCAGAAAAAATCGAAGACACTTTCCAAGAAACAAAGGAAGATGGAGGAACTCGCAAAGCAGTTCCATGAACAAGAATTTCAGAGAGCCTTTTTTCGAGAATTCTGGCCCGATAATGTTTGAGGGCAGCTGGTTCGGCCTGAGGGCAGCTGGTTCGGTTTGAGGGCAGCTAAGTAAATTTCTTTGCACTAAAATTAAAATACAATTTTTGTTTTAAATATAATTGCTTATCTATATATAATTTCTGTATATAATTGTTTTTTTCTGTGTAATTTTTTTTTGCATCATATAATTGAATTTTTTTTTTTTTTTTTTTGTTTATCTCCACGCTACCCATTCCATATTAATCCTTGGGCCTTGGCCTCTCATATATGGGCCTTGAGGCCTTGGGTCGGAGCAGGCATGGCTCTTGCCCCTCCACACTATTGTTGGCTGAATCTTTATTTTAATACTAATAATAAAATGAGATTTAATTAAATGATTTAATAAGTAAGATTATTTTTTTTTTAAGAAGCTATGTATTTTGTAATATGTATTTGTAGAAAATACATTTTTATTTGAATTAAAAAAAAACAAAAATGAGTTTTATTAAAAATATGTAATGTGTTTTCGTAACATGCCATGTGTTATAACATGTATTATGTGTCATGTAATTTGAAAAATATTAATTAAAAATTAAGGTAGTCTTCTCCTACATAATTGATTAATTATATTTATGAGTTCTTCTCAGGGCTTATGAAATCTAGCGCATTACAAGCTATGGACTATAGAATCATTGGTTTCTAATGAGTTAATGATAGATAGGCAACTAGCAAGAGGGCTAAATTTATAATAAATTTTTATTTTTGAATTTAATAATATCAACATATACATCATTATTGCCCTCTTACCTTACCTTGTGTGTCAAAAGGGTAAAATGGTAATTTGTGTGCTTGTATAGAAAGTGATATGTGCTCCATATCTTAGATCTAATTTCCAAAGATCGAGCAAAGTGGGCACTTCAATGGTTCACTGAGTCCAATAGTTCACCGAGCCAAATGGGCACTTCAATAAAATGTGTTCTAGAGGAGTGAACATATTCAAACAAGAGGTGTCTACAAATGTAGTTTGCAATGCTTCTAGAATAATTTTGTCTTGATTTGTTTAAATGATCATGGTTTATGTTTATTAGACATCTAGAATAGGTTCTAGAGCAAATCCAAGTCCCTAGCATGACTTGCTTGTGAATAATAAGTTTGTGTGTTTGTTGATTATTTCACTAAGGTGTGGTAACAAATAATTTATTGACCTAATTTTTTCACTTGTGATAGTCCATGATTGACTAGGGATGGAGAGAGAGAGAGAGAGAGAGAGAGAGAGATAGAGGTTGTATATATATAAATCTATCAATAACACACACACACACATATAAGCTTGTATATATATAAAATATATATATATAAACTTACATTTATATATATATATGTGTATGTATATATATAGTTTGTATATAAACCTATATATATATATATGCACACACACATATAATTATCTATAATGGGCATATATATATATAATATGTTTTTATAATATATGTGTGTGTTTATATAAATATATATGTCACGATGTAAAAATCACTTTTTTATTTAACAAACAAAATTATTTTTGAAATAAAAGTTTAAATTAGTTTTTTTTAGAGGTGACGTGTACAAGGGCAGAGCAATAATAAATACACATTGGTGCGTGTAAATATCTTACTCTCTCTCTCTCTCTCTATGTGTGTGTGTGTGTGTGTATTTGTACAAATTCTCGTATGGGCTACAACTACAAGTGTGCATGCGAGCCAAACATTAGTGTTCATGAAGTGCATATGGGTTATTGTGTGAGAGCTTTGCTAAGCCTTTGGTAAATATTATTTTGATATTTATGCATGGTTTTCTAATGATTAATTTTATTTAACTTCTTACGGGGAAGAAGTGTTGTGGGTGTAAGTAAGCTCATATATATATATATATATTATCTCGTCCATACCCAATCTATACCATCTCCATGCCCATATACAGGCCTTGGGCCTCTAGGTCAGAGCAGGTAAGGCCCCAGGCCCAATAGCACGATAGAGCTTGAGCATACTAACATTCCTACGGTTCAACCTCGTTACCTCATGGTAAGATTATTTATCATCTTTGTCAATCAAACTATGACATGTAAGTAGTTATATAAGCAGTTAATTGTCACGAATAATTATATCACAAGTTGTCACTATTTTTAAATAAATTAATATTTTATCTTTTCTAATTACAAAGCAAAATATATGAAATATAACAAATAAGAATAATCCATATTAAATTTAAAAAAAAAATAAGGATATTTAAATGAAATATAACAAATATTATAAATAAGGATATTTGTCAATTAGATGATATCATATGATAAATAAGGATATTTGGGGTTATCTGCATGATATTTTTTTTCTAATTATTTTTGCTAAAAATTATGTCTACCATTTTCTTTTTAGTTATAAAATTTATGTTTATAATTTTTACTTAATTTATCTCCAATTTATGTTTATAATCAATGTTATGTTTCTTATCTTATGTCTAATAGTTTATTAAATTATGTCTAATAAATTATTCTCTTATCTTATCATTTATATGAGTTATTTTAATTTTTATTAATATTAATATTTTTAATTTTATCATTCTTAGATTTATCACACTATAATCTTATTATTATAATATCTTTTATATTCGTCATTTGAATATGTTGTTTCTTGGTCATATATTGAGTATCAAATATATTAATATAATTGCAATAATATATTCTTAATACAAAAATATTAAAAAAAATTATTTGATAAATTTGAAACTTGTCTTTATTTAATATAGAGTCTATGTACTTGAAATTCCTGATTTTTGGTATTTTTTATTTTTTCATTTTAGTTACCACATTATTATTAAATTTAGTATTATTAAACTTTTATTTTAATTACTCTGTCTGACTATATTTAATGTTAAATCTCCTTGACTCAAGTTATGCTAGTCTTTGGAGATGAGCGGTGTGACTGTCAAACCCCTCTTATCTAGGGATATATCCACAAATTTGTATTGAATTAATATAGTTAAGGATATGTATTGTCTGGATTTTATATTTTTTTGCAAAATCTCTAAATCTCTCGTTTATATCATTAGTGTCCCAACAAGCAGCTGTGTAGATCTTCAAGCTAGATGTTATAAATTTAGGTTAAGGCTGCGACTTTTTTTAGGCTCGACAAGGCCATCGTGCCGTGTCGACACGACTCTAAAAATGACTAACCCAGCATGATCTGTTGGCATTTCTTTTGGTTGGGTCGTGTTGGATCATGTCGAGTTATGCCAAGCCGAATTAACCTTGGCCAGGCCTGTCAGGTTCATTCTAGGCTATCTTGGGTTAAGTCTAGGCCAGCCTAGTTCTTTCCAAGCTAGCATGTGTCAGGCCAGCCATGTCTGGGTCAAGACCAGCCTAGTTCTTTTCAGCATTGGTTCACACATGTCGAAATAGGCCCGTACGAGTCATAGTGATGGGTTGTGCCTTGTCGCACCTTTCGTGCAATGAACTTTAGCCCTGCATAGCCTGAGCCATGTTGCATGCCAGCCTGCGACACGTCCAGGCATGGCTCTTAACTAGGCCATGATGTGCCCGGCATGATGTGCCAACCATGTTGCTGCATAAGTGGCACATATTGTCACAACTAGGTAATTTTGTATTGAAACTAAAAGTCATGGTGACTAGAATGCTATGACCAATATAATTAATATGTAGAACAAATTTAATATAAATCATAAAGTCACAACGGCCCAGTTCAATTCATCTTTCAACCAAGTTATCGCGACTATTCAAATTATATTGTATCTCATTATTATTAATTTAATTAAATAAAAATCATAATAAAGTAAAATTTCTTTATTTGGGAGATTTGTGTTTTAATACACCAAACAAAAAATATTTATGTTTTGGTTCACTAAATTTTTCATTATTAAAAAAAAATATCAAATTTCTAAAATTAATTAAGTTTTTTTGCGCACCAAACTTATTATAATTTTAAAAAAAATGTTTCATATCCTAAAATAATTAAATTTGTTGCACTAAAATACATTAATCTGATCTTGTTGTCTGAAATTTAGAAATAAATAAAATAAAATTTATTTTAATTATTTGGTTAACTATCTTTGGAAATTGTGGTCCATGAAACTATTTAATGTTATAGCAGGGGCAAAGTGGGATTCAAACCCATGTTCTAAACTTGTCAAAACTAAACAAATCACTCAGGTCACATAGCCACTACCACCTGAGAAGCAAATTAAAATACATATATATATATAAATAAAAAATAAATGAAAACACAGTATATAAGTACATAAATATATGTATATATATAAACATATATGTAGATATATAAACATATATATAAATTGACAAATATATATACATACTTATATAAAGACACACACACACACACACACACATATAATTATGCATAACTATATTAAAATTTTTATGTGTTATATTTGTATATATATATATGTGTGTGTGTGCGCGGGCGCTGCACGTGCGCGTTCGTGTATGTGTATATATAAATATAAGAAGAGGAATGCCACTTCTTAATAGTTTTATGCTTTACAATGATAATTTACTAAATAATTAAAATATATTTTTTCCTAAATTTTGGAATGCAAAATCAAGTTAATGAAATTAGTGCACAAAAACTTAATTATTTTAAAATTTAGTATATATTTTTATATGATGAAAAACTTTCTACAATAATACCTAATTATTTTAGAATCTGATATATATTTTTTTTATTATGAAAAAATTGGAACACTATAACACAAATACTTAATGTTTGGTGTACCAAAACAAAAATATTTTATATATGACGTGCCAAACATACATTTTTCTTTTTAATTTTTATTTTATTCTCAAATTTTGTATTAAGAAATCGTGAAAATATTATAAAATAATCCAAAAAAGTTTGTACTCTCAGTGTCAAACAATAATATATAAAAAAATAAATTATATTTATTCACTATATTATATGTCATGTAATACATATAGACACAATTATGTAATATATTATACATGTAAATATTATTTATATTATAATGTATATATATACTAGTGTGTACAAGGTTAAACACATACACGCACACTTTTAAATAGTAGTATATATGATATACATGCAATATTGCTTTGTGTGTGTTTATATATCTAAATAATCATAGAGAGAGATAGAGAGGACCCAACATTCTAATAATAGAGGAATTAAAGACATGACATACCTAAACACCTAGTAGAGCACCAAATAAAAATAAATTCTTAAAACCTAATTATTTTATTTTTGATGTACTTTATAACATGTTTCCAAAAAAAAAAAAATGGAGGATTTGTGTTTTTCTATACCAAATATAAAATTTTAGAAAAAAATATTAAAAAAAGTTCACTAAAATGTAAATTAATTGTGTTATCGTGCATTAAAAATCAAAAATCCAATTTTCCCTCCAATTAAAATAATAATATAAAAAATTGTAATATCATTTTCAAATTAACACTGCTAATTATATTGTAAATTAACATTGCAAAACATGCTTTATAACCTAGCTATATGAGATAATTCAAATAATTAATGAATATATATGTATTCTTTGTATTTATATGTATATTTAAACAAAACATATATACTTATATAAACATAAACATATATAAATATATTAACATATACGTGTATAATTATATAAACATATAAACATAAATAAATAAATATTTATATTTAAACATATATAAATATATTAACATAAAAATATATAAATATAAATATAATATAAATAAATAAATAAATAAAAATATAGATAAAAATAAATAAATATATAAAAATAAATAAATATAAATAAATAAATATAAATAAATAAATAAATATAAATAAATAAATAAATAAATAAATATATATATAGCCATATATAAATATATAAACACAAATTTATATAAATAAATAGACATAAATATTTTTTATAAACATATAAACGAGTACACACACACACACATATAAACATGTATAAATATGTATAAATATATAAACACAACTCCCCCAAAAAATCTGTATTATTTAAAGGTGGTCGATGCATCTACGCTGGGGTTGGTAAGGGGGGATTGGGAGAGATGGTGGAAATAAAAAAAAAAATAATAGTTTTTGATTTTAAAAAATAAGATTTTAATTTATTTTTATTTCGGATAACAAAATCGAATTTATAAATTTCATTATTTTATAACTTAATTATTTTCATATTTAGTATATTTTTTTAATTACAAAAATTATAGTCCTTTTTTTCAATTAGTTTGTATTTGATAGACTAAAACACAAAATTTACTAATAAAATATAATTAAATATTATGTAAATGCATAAGTAATATTAATTTATTAAATATGTTTAAAAGTCAATTAACAAAATCAAAAATTATAAGATATCATTAATTTCTTCAAACTAGATCAAATATAATTGGAATATAATTGAAAATAATAAATTATCAATTAATTTACAATAACAACCAGGTTATTACACATCATCATTAAAATAATATCGAAATTAATTAAATTTAATCATATTATAATTAATCATCACGAAAATATTTGATGATAGTAAAAAATTGTTTGTTTAATTTAATGGAATCCGAGGAAATAAATTTGAGTTTACTTAAATAATAAACACATTTAAAATCGAAGAATGAAAATCTGGTCGCTTGCCTCGAGTCCTGAGAAAGTTGAAAAGAGCATGGAGCCTTTGTCTGCCGCAGCGACGCAGATGGCTGGAACAGTGCTTCCTCTTCATTCCTATCCTCAACAGTGGACGCCAGTAGCACCTGCGGCTCCCCCGCCTCCGGCCGGAATCGCCCCTGGCGCTCAAGCCGTTGTGTCGCATCCTCATGCTGTTCTCTACGAAAGCTCCAATCGCGGGCCCGCCTACGAAGAGGCATTCTTCTTCTAATTTCTAATTTTAATTTTGTTCATATCACACTCAGTTCAAGTTCATGGTGTTAAATTTTAAGATTCCGTAAGGAATTGCAATTCTTCCAATTTGTTGACATCAAGTAAGTTGGAATCCCAACAGATTTCTTTTTTTAGTAAATACGCAGAGTTTGATTTGTCGACATCAAGCGAGTTGGAGTTCCAATTGTTGACATGGAGTAATAAGCGATGTTCCTGTTCTTCGTGGACTCCGCTATCCATTGAATCTGGGAAATGAATATTACAGCTTCTCGCAGTTTGAATTTGCTAGGGTTTCTTGCTTAGTTAAATAAAAAAAAAATAAAAATGAGTCCAGCTTTTCAAGAGTGACTGCAATTTGGATTCAATTTTTTATTGTTTTTGTTAAGTGCTTGACGTGGGAGTGGTACATTTTAAAGAGACACTGAGAGGTTTGAAACTCTCCTGAACAAAAATAAAGCGTGCAATGGTTTAGGATGCCTGATAAATGGGCAGCACGTGCTGCCCATGATCTTGTCTCAAGAACAATATGGTGCAGATGAGAGAAATAACCTTACATGATCTTGTTTTTAGGTACGGACAATCTTTATAACGGGATTTCCTGATGATATGAAAGAAAGAGAACTACAGAACTTGCTGAGATGGTTGCCAGGTTATGCAGCTTCACAAGTGAACTATAAGGGAGAAAAAGTCATGGGCTTTGCTCTTTTCACATCTGCCCAGCTTGCTCTAGCTGCTAAAGATGCACTACAGGTTCTTAAGCACCAGTTTAATAATTCAATTAAATAATTGCTATCTGTTATTGAATATGCTTCTTTCATGTTCATCGATGCCCTTAGGATATGGTTTTTGACACGGAGACAAATTCAGTGTTGCATACTGAATTGGCCAAGAAAAACCTTTTTGTTAAAAGAGGTGAGAGTATACTTCACTTTTGTTCAATTTTATCATCTTGGAGCATGTCTGAGGCTGGTTCTTTATTGTTTTTCTGATCCTTTTCTATGATATCCAAGTTGATGAAATCCCAAATCAACTTATCAAATATCCCAAGCAAGTGTCCTGTTTGGGATATTTGAAGGGTAAGTTGCAAGCCATTTAGAAGTATCAAATGGGTTGTGCCGTGTTGGCATGACTCATTTCAACGTGGCATGACTGTGTCGTCGTTCCATACTTGGAATTGCACTAGAACCAAAAAAGTGGCTTGGCATGACTGATTTGTGCCACATGAACCAATTCATTTTTTTGTCCTTTGGGGGGGGCTCTGGGTTTACTTTAAAATTTGAATATAAGTGTAAATTTTAAATCATGATGACCCGATCTTGACTTGACATTTTATTTAGCTAGGTTCAAATAAAAAATTAAAGATTTTATTAAATTTTAATAAAATATTATTAGAACAAAACCATAATATAATAATATATAAATCATATTGAAAAAAATATAAAAAATAAAAATAATAATAAGTGTAATTCATTATCCAATACATTAATAATGTACAAATCATAGTCAAATAAAAAAATAATAAAAATAAATAAATAATAGCACAATTTCACTATTATATGAATTAAGAATCATAAATAATTAATTGATGATTATGATATAATATTGTGGATAGAGATGTAAATCGTTATTTTCACGAAATCATCTAAAGATGTTATTAGTGTTCTTAATATGCTTAATCTCCATCTCCTATGAATACTTTTATGTCATAATCTCATACGTTATATTTTAAATATTCAATCTTGAATTTTCTCAAATTATTATGTTTATAAATATCACTATGATATCTGACTATAATTTTGAACTCATATATTGAAATAAAATTGATTGTCATAGAAAAATTAAACTTTGATATTATGCTAGATATCAGAAGGATCACTGGATCATGCTTTATTTTAGATAACACGAGATAAATAGATTTTTATAATTTTTATAATAACAAAATTTTTAAATTATTGTTATTATTATGTAAATAAGATGAAGTGATAATTAATATATAAGTATTTAGACATCTGACTTTTATCTAATATATTATTAAATTATTTGTTATTAGTTAATTAAATAGAGAAATCATCAATTTCAAATAAGGTATTTATGTCTATACTCGGAGCCTGATTATATATTATATCTAGTATCATAATATCTAAACACGTTAGTTAATTTTTAATTAATGAATCTTTCAAGTTGAATTACTAGGTTAATATATGTTGATATTTATGTCAATATTTCTACCATTGTCATCTTAATTTTAAAAATTCATACAATTATCCAAATAATGCTGAGTTAGAATGAAAGATTAATATTTCAAATATTTAGTTAATTTTAACAATCATGACACTAAATATAAGGTGAACTTTGTACTTGTTAAATATATTACTAATGTTGTATAATCCATTTAAGTATAATGCAAGGAATAAAAGTATATATAGGCGAACACATATTCGTCATGTCATAACAAATACTTAAGAATTTATATAAAAAATTTTTGTATCATAGTCTGAATCATTAATAATTAATTCATAATTTTTACTATTATCATAGTTGGATATCATATGTTGGTAGCTAATATATGTCTCCAACATAAGATAACTAAAATTTCAACATTATCTTATATCCGTTTGATTTTTTTTTGAGGTTCGTAGACAAAAATTAAATGAATTTTTTTTGTCTGCCAAATATTTTAAGATATCTTAATGAATTTTTTATTTTTTTTAACGTGAGATAAATGATTTTTATTTTTTTCTAAACTAGATTTAGTCTCAAAAAATGTAGTACTAAGTTGTGTTTGCCTAGGATTTAATACATCATATTTTTTTGTGCATAATTTGGCACGTCTCTTAAGGTGTTCAGTCCCAAACAAACTCTTACAAGCTAAAGTTATTATACAATATTTATACTGTACCATTTCTTATTTCTTATCTTTAATATTTTTTTGTTTTATTATATTAAAATGAGTTTAAACTATAGAAGTTCTCCTAGTTTTTATTTTTTAGAAGTTTGGGTTGAGACGACTGGAGAAACTAAAATTTTAACAGTCTCAGATCTCTGCGTAAGATTTTTATTTTCTAAATATAAATATATATTATTAGTATTAGTTATTTTTTAGGATTTTTGTTAAACATGAGGTAGAGCGTAGATGATAGATTTTAGATTTTTGGATTAGAGAGAGAGAGTAAATAAAAAAACTTAAAATACTCGATAAATCAGTGAGGTAGATCACGTGCATAGTGCATCACATTCTAGTTCAAAATTTTAAACCCGAGTTGAGATTCCTGAAAAGCCGAGCCGAATGTCGAAATCCCGAGTCTCAAGAGAGAGAAGAGCAAGAGTTTTGAGAGAATGAGATTTGAGAATATATTTTTATGAAAAGCATAAATGTTATAAAGAGGTGGAAAGATTTTATAGATTAAAGGAGATTTTTTTAAAAAATATTATATATATATATATATTTTTTAATTTTTTATTGAATTCTAGAGGGCAGAATCATGATGGATGTTGGATTCTGCTCCCTAGCCGTTGGAGGCGAAATCAAACGGCTTATATTCAAAATTTTTTTTAAACCTTTGGGGGTGGGGGGTGGGATTCCGGTCAGGCGGGACTGTGGGTTGGGTCGGAGTGGACCTGTGCCTGCACTTTTTTTCTATATGAACTGAATGGCGCTGGCGTGGCGATGAGGTGGGGTGGGGATGTGGGGTGCGGGTTTGTGGGACATGTCTCGTGCCGGCGGGCCATGCCACAGGTCATCAAACAGTGCCGGGTCAAGCACGGCACGAGGCCCGGTTGGCCTCGTCACGGCAGGTGCACGGGCACGGGAAATTTCTGTTACGGGCCAGCCCAGGCAAGCCTGAATCGTGCCGTGCCTCTTGCCGTACCGGGCCATTCTGGCCCGGTTTATACCTCTTAAGTGTTTTCAAGAATTTATAATCTTATTCTAAAATTTAAAATAATTTCAAAATCATAATTTTATAATATGCTATTAAAGAGAATATATATGTTTTATTTTATTTTAAGTGATAATTTTTATCTCGAAATGTAGCTATCTCATTAGTATTATATGTACTATCACATTAAAACATGACTTTTAATAGATGCATGTAATATAATAATTTTTCATTTGATCAATCTTCCCAGTAATATTCGGCCCAAACATATTCAACAAATGTTTATTATATTATTCTGGTACTTAATATTAAATTGTGAAATATAAAAATCATATTTTGTTAGAAAATAATTTTTTCAAATGTTAAATATTTTGAATCATATTTGATATTTGTGTCCAGATCAAATTTTAATGTTTTGAATTCATTCATAAATAAATGTTTTAACAAATGAAATCATTTCAATGAAGAATACATTATAATCCTAAAAATTGATTTTTTAACTAATCTATGTTATCTAGTTTCTGTATTTATTTTAAAATTTTACATGTAAATAATATTTTATATGAAACAACAATTTTTAATATTAAATGTCTTGAATTATATATGATTTTTTAGGTTTGAAAATTTTAATTGTATAACATGTTTTAAATTCTACAATGTCTGCTCAAATAATAAATTGAAAATATTATAATTTTAATGTTTAAAGTGTCTTATGTAATTTTTAAGAAAATATAATTTGATTATTCTTTTATTACTTTGTGCAAATGTTTTTTATTTAAATTGTGGACGGCTATAGTAGCTTAATCATATGTTTACCATCTCACATAGAGATGTGCCTCTCCCCAAGCCGCACCTCCATTCAGCCTAATGTGTATGCAATCTTTAATGTAGATGTGAGACTCAAACCTAAAATATCATAGATACATTGCTTTTTAGAAGTTTACTCTGCCATCTAAACCAACACGTGGAGCTTAGCTTACAAATGATATTTTTGTTATTTATTGTAGTTTATAGTTTTATGTTGTTTTATCTTTATTTTATTTATTTATTTTTATTTCTTTATGGTTGGAGCTAGGGGTGTTCACCCTATCTTACTCTACCCAAAATCCTACCTGATTAATCGGGTAGGAAGTCGGGTAGGAAGTTTGGTAAATATTTATATAGTTGTAGTTTTAAATTTTATAAATAGCTTATCGTATAATTGATCGGAAGTGGGAAATGCATGCTTTAATTCATAAGTTCACAATCATTGGAACTGTTCTATTATTTGTTAACCGAGAACATAAATGACTGATCTAAATCAATACGATTTTTTACCAATTCACTAGAATATGACTAGAAAATCAACAGGGGGAGGTGGCAATCGGCAGGCCGCACGTGCAGTGCAGGGTTCTGTTGTGCTGAGCAGAATTACTTCGCAATGTAAACGAAACTCGGCAGTTGGCAATTCGCACTTCGTAGTGCAGTCGGTAGTTCGCACTTCGCAGTGCCGTCGGTAGTTCGCATTTCGCAGTGCAGTCGGCAGTTCACATTTCGCAGTGTAGTCGGCACTGAGCACTCAGAAGTTCACATTTCGTAGTGTAGTCAGCACTGGGCACTCGGCAGTTCGCACTTTGCAGTGCAGTTGATAGTCAGCTCGGCAGTTTGCACTTCGTAGAATCGCAGGCTTCACTCTTTAGTATTCAGCCATTCAGAGTCATATTAGGGATTTAGGGTTTGGGTTTCAGTTTTTTAGTGTTTATAAATATAAATTAAAATATATATATATATATATATATATATATATATATATTGTTCTAATGTGAGTAGTGTAGGGTAGGAATACGAAAATAAATTTTTCTTCCGCATTCATACCTAATTTTTGCAGTTAACCACTTAGACAGGTTGGGTAGGATCGGGTAGGATAGGAATTTGCAGCCAGTCGGAAATTTGAACACCCCTAGATGGAGCATCCAACATGTGAGTTTACTCAAATTAATTTGTTAATTATATAAGAATTTCACTTATGTTATTTACCATTGATTTTTTATTTCTTTTGCAATGTGAACTATTGTTTGCGAAATCATATGCGTGAATATGCATTATCGACATCAATGCCCAATGCATTGACATCGTTTGAATGGGTAACAAGTGTGTGTGATGTGGATGAGTGTGTGCAAAGTATGATAGAAAGTGAACAATTGGTACGCCATGGTTTAGTAAGGTGTACGATGGGTGCAACTTGGTGCATAATAGTGCAATGTGGTGCATAATGGGTGTGGTGGTGCAATGTGAGTTCAATGTGGTGCACAATGGCTGCAATGTGGTACATTGTGAGTGAGTGTTTTGGTTAGTTGGTTTGTTATGAGGTGTAACCCATATTTCATGTATAGAGAAATCTATCATGGGAGAGGTACATTATCACTCAGTTCATTATATACATGTTAGATTGAGATATATTAGAGAGATACATGAGAGCCTCATTTCAATACCCACATTGTGAGAGGTTTGTCCACACTAGATAGCTATTGATAGTTATTTTTAGAAAAGATACCAAGAGTACTACGCAATGTTGTGAGAATTATGTTGACTAACATAGTTGTTCATTAGTTGTAAGATAGTTTTTTCACAATGAAACTTGCAGAGAGGAGCACATAAAATCTCTATAAGATAATAACTTACATTTTTTTATTTTTAGGTTTTATAACTTGTCTTTCTACTTCATACTTCTAAGTTATTGACTTATGAGTCAATAATCACATTATAGGTGATTGTTTCTCTTTCATATCATTTTTTTGTTGTTCATTGAATGTGGTGGTGGTCTATCAGTTGAATGCTATTGAAAGCTATTGGTTATGATAACTTATGGCTTGATTCCTTATTATTTTCATGTGTTTAATTATTTTTATTTATTCACTTAATATTTTTTTTGTGAATGAAATTTTTAGGCATTTTAATATTGATTTTATTTTTTTCACTAATATTTATTTGTAAGATAAAAAGATTTTGAAGATCTCTATTGGGATTATATAGGATGATCTATATGTTCTTATTTTTTTGATAGAATGTTATATTAAATGTTTGAGTATTGTTGATTTATTATTTGGTCATTGTTGACTTGATTGTTTATTATAGTTCAAGTTAAGAATATTAAATTTTAATATCAAAGATATCTATATATTCGAATGTGAAACATATCAGTGCAGAAAATATATTAGAGTTTCCAATCTTTTTTGCTAGACATGTATGAGCATGAATTTATATAATATTAAATATATATATGATTGTATATTATTCACTTAATTTTTTTTGTTTTAAATTTTAATTTTTTTTAATTTTTAGTTATTTTATAAAAAAATACAAAATTAATTTAATAAAAATATTAAAAAAATAAGATTGATATTGTAATTGAACACATGTCAAATAATTTAATATTTTATTATATTAATCATGAGATTATATATTAGACCTGTGTTAACAACTTCATAGACTAAATTTGGAGAAATGAATAATAAATACTTAGTTGATACAATTTGAATGCTTGTCCTTGGCATGAATCTTCTGTAGTAGTTATGAAGAAATACGATGTTAATCATAAAATTACTCGTTAATTAGATATTTTATTTTCTTTTCTTATCATGTAATTCATTAAACTTATATCACATAGATGAATTATTTAGTTTCATAGAATTTGTTTGAGTTTTTATTTTATTTAAGATTTCTTTCTAGGTTTGGATAACCCGACTCCTAATATTTTGAAATTTGCATTTCTTAGTTACTTTCTTACTCTAAAAGTCACAAATATTTTTCACTATAGTCTGGTTGTGTATTATTGAGTATTTATATTATTTTTTGATTTTGAAATTATTTAGCAACGAGCTTAGGAAGATTAATAGTAAGAGGATATTAAATACAATTAAATTTATTATTTTTTTACTCACTTGCAGTTATACATTTGGAACTAACATGTGAACTTATTAGTTTATATTATGATAATACTCATAGAATTATCATGTATACTAATAAATAAGTATAAAACATGCTAAATTTAGAGAGTAAGATTTTTGAGAATATGATGTCTTTCTTAAGTTCAGACAATTTAGTAATTACATGTCTACTCTAAATCTAAATCATGTAGAGCTCGTAATTAAGAGACTTGATTATCAACAACGTAGTTCGTGTTAGGAGAAAAAAACATATATAATCTTTTTAGAGATGATGAATGTCTTATAAGAAGTTAAATGATCTTGCAATTAGTTATATTTATCTTGATGTTTTGATTGATTTTTCAAAAAAAACATTTGATTTGTATTTAATATTCTATGTCATTAGTATTATCATACTTATGTTTTTTCTTATTTTTGTTCACTTTTATTATTTTTCCTGGTGGTTTTAAGATATTAAAGTCTTTATCTTAGGTATTATTTTACTTAGGATGTGATCATAATGAAAAAGATTGATATCATTTATTTTAATAAGACCTGAAAATTAGTATTTTGATATTTAGTTATAAATTGTATTTGAGTGTTTATTGTCAAAACTAGTTCATGTTAGAAAGTGTTTGTCTTTATGTAAGACTCATTACAAGAGAGCTTACTTATATATTTGATGTATATTACATGAATATTTTTTTTTTCAAAGGGAAAAATACTTTTCATATGAATTCTAATATTATTGATAGTATCTTATAAATAGAAGATACACAAGTTAGATATAAAGAATTTATTTTTTAATTATAACTTTGAGGATGAGGTATATGTGGAGTAGTTAAATGGACCTTCAATAATATTATCTGATTAAATTTATAGATTTTAGAAGATATTGTATGTCATGAAATGATTACAAGGAGTTTAATTTATAAGCATTTTTGTATTTATTTATTTTATTTGATTTATACAAGTGTTGTTGATTTTGATTTATTTTTTTGATAGAATTTTGATGACATCATAATTTTGTATATTATATATAGTATACTTGAATGATTTTTTGATTATTAGAGATGATAAGTTGAGAATTAACAGATTCAAAAAGTAATTTGTCATTATTTGAGAGAGATATTAAAAGATTCAAATATTTTTTTAGAACATAAATATATATTTTAGGAGAAGGATTATTTTCTTATATATAACGTATGTTGTGAATACCTGTTGCACGGATACACCTAAGTGTCGCCGTGTCCACGTGTTCGACACGTGGACACGGGTCGGATACGCATCGGACACGTGTCCGATAGGCCACGTGTGGGGGTGGGTTTTGGAATATGTATCGGGATGGGGAGAGTTCAAAAATCGAAAATCGAAAATCGAAAATCGAAAATCGAAAATCGAAATTCTAAAATCGGGTGAGGGGTTGGGTTCGGGAGGGGGAGGGGGAGGGTGTTAGAGGGTTTAAATTTTTTTTACATTATTTTAAAATACAGAATTTTAAATTATTTTAAAATACAGTATTTTTAATTATTTTAAAATATCTAATATTTATAATTAATAATTTTTATTTTTAATTTTATTTTTTTTATCATGACGTATCCTAGCCATATCCGTATTCTAGTTTTTTAGAATTTGCCGTGTCCCCGTATCTTGCCGTGTCGTATTCCCATGTTCGTATCCGTGTCCGTGCAACATAGGTAAATACAATTTAATAGGTTTGACTTTTGAGTTGCACTGTAGTATTTATTTTTATTGATTCAAATATTAATTTTATGTATGGATGAGAAAATTAGATAAGACCGGCTAGTCAGATTAATCTAATTGGCAACTGGACACTAAATCATTTTAGTTTTGTCAATTGAGCCGATATCCCATTGAACTGAGCTTGAACTGGCAGGACTAGTGAACTAATAGAAGTATTTGTTTTTAGGGAATCAAAGCTTACCATGTGCCCACTCAGAAAAAATTTTGTGATGGGCATGAGATTTGAACTCTTGATTTGAGGGTTGTAAAATATTTCATTTACTACCTGGCCTAATTAGATGTATTGATTGTACATGCATATTAAATTTTAAAATTACTTTACTATTAATATAATATTTTAATAAATTATGTAATTTTAATTAATTTATTTAAATAATTACAAAATATACATATATCATTTTTTTATTTCAAATAAATTTTTATATCATTTATATGATAATTAATGTTTAAAAATATAAATATTGAAAAATGATATATATATATATATATATTTATATACCATCATTTATTTTATATCTTTCAATATATTAAATTAAATAAATTTTATGCCATTATATTTATAAAATAATTTAATGAAATACATAGAGCTAGATTGCTTCTTTTTCATTTAGATTATTCATGATAAATCTATTAAAATATCTTATGTTGTTACAAAAGATTAATAATTTAATATTTTTATTAAAGTTTTGAAGATGTCTTAGATTATTTCTTTTTTTAAACTTATTGTTCTGGATTTTTATATACCAATTTGATGGAATAGTGTTATAGTTTATAATTTTGTATTATTTTTTCTTTATTTTTTTATTGTATTATGAATGAGAGCATGTTACTTGTAAGTTGTTGTAATTTGATTAGCCTATTATATAATGACTTCTTGTATATTATTTTTCATTGAATTTTTTGAGTTATTGCTTAAGTAGTATGACTTTCTACTTCTACATTATTGAAGATGATTAAAATTTTATTCAATTCAAGAATTTTTTTAGCTTAGCCTTCATATCTGAAAGATCATATTAGTGTTAGATAATTTTTTTTAATTGAGTTATATTCTATTGTAGATGAGTATACACACCTGGAAGTATGCATTAAATATTTTTTTTAAAGTTTCATTTATGAATTAAGTGCTTGTAGTGATGTTGATTGAGCTAGAGATGAGTTTTTTATTTTTTTATTTGAAGGCGTATCATTTAATTGATTTAAAAATAAAGTTAGAAAGGGTTGTTATTTTATATTTTTATTGATCTGGATTTCTTTATAATAGTTAAAAAAATATTAGAGTTAAATATAATATTTAATTTTATATAAAAAAAATAATAAAATTATATATAATATTCAATTTATGGATAACTGTGAGATCATATTTAACTGAATAAATTATATTACTCCCTATTGAATGATCATTATTATAAAAAAGAATTGTTAAATTTTCTCATTAAAAATTTTGTTAGTAAAACTTAGTAGGAAAAAACTTGGACAAAAAAAACATTAATATGCTAATATTCTATGATTATGTTTTTCTTCATGATGACATGAATATATTGTCGTTAATTTCTCAATATTGAGAACTTTAAGTTGACATATTTTGATGTGTTATGTAAACTTCTTAAATGTTGTAGTAGCTCAAGCTTTTGTTATTAAATTAATAAGATTATTATTTGATCTTATTTCATTAGCTATGATTTTTTCTTTTTTTGAAGCTTGTGTGTATAGAAAAACATCAAGGAAATATACTGAGTTTGATTACTCTTAATATATTCTTATTTGATTTGTATAATTCGTACAACATAATCTTCATGTTTTATTGTTGAAGTATCTTTGATAGATGATAATTGACAAGGTTCTTGAATAGAACTGTCAAATAGTAAGATTATTTTTTTGAGGCATGTCTGGCTACCATGTTGTGCCTGACACGGCACGAGATGAGTTCTCATGCCATGTTGAGCCGGCATGGGTTCATTATATGTCAGCCCAACATGGACTGATTGTCCTACAACTTGGCACTTCTGTGCCAGGTTATGTCAGGTTGTTTTTTGGTTGTGCTGGCCTATTTTTGGGTCATGTCGAGTTGTGTTGGTTTTGGGTTGCCAAATTCAAAATGGTCTATTAAATTTTTTTGAATTATTAAATTTATTTTTAATATTTTAAAAGAAAAAATTAAATATCAAAATAATAAATTTTTTTATTTGAATCAACATATCATATGAAAAAAGTAATACATTTAAAATTTCGAATAACAAATTTTTAAAAAAACTAAAACATAATTAATAATAAATAATATAAAATCATAAATTTGATACATAAGAATAAGTAGAAATAAAAAAAATATGTATTATATGAGATATTAGTTTGTGTGTATAGTATAGTAGTGTGAATATAAATCACTATCATCATGTATGAGTCTGAATGAAGCATTAGTGGTGACATTAATATTCTCGATGTTCTATGAGTCATTATTCATCACCAATTCTTTTGTTTTTTTATTTATGTTCAATCTTAAATTTTTTCAATCTTTCAATAATACAAGTATTTTAATATTATCTGGTCTTATTTTAGATTTATTATCTGAAATAATATTGATAGTTACAGAAAAAATAGACATTGATATTTTGTTGGACATCGGAGGGATCAATAGTTCATGTGTCATCTTAGTTAATACATGATCAATGAAATTATATGATTTTTATTAATCTAAAATATTCTAATTCTTTTATCATAATATTTTATGATAAAGAAGTAATTGATATCTAATTATTGGGAGAGATCGATTATATTTGATAAATCATTTCAATTATTTGATTATAGTTAATTGAATGAAAAAATTATTATTTCTGAATATGATGTTTATATTCATATTCGGAGTCTGACTGTAACTATCATACTTAGTATTTTAAAATATAAATATAAGTTAATTTTTTATGAATTAAATTTTATAGTTTATCTGTTTGGTTTATGTAAGTAAATATGTATTTTAATATATTTACTCCTATTTTAATATTATGATCCAAATAAGTAACCAAGTAATAAAATATTAGAATAAATGATTATCATTATAAATATTTAGTTTCTATCTCAACATGCATGATACTAAAATTATAATGTTATCTATACTTTCTAAATATGTTATTAATATTGTGTGTGAAGCCAAAGATAATGCTAGTGGTGGAATATACACTGATAAATACATATTTGTCGCATTAAAATATTTTTATGAATTTTATAATTTTTTTTATTTTAGTTATATTGTTAATAATAAGTTCATTACTCATATTATTGATGTAGGCGTAGTTGGATATTATATATTTAACTAATACATGATTTTAATATTAAGTAGGTATAATTCTAATGGAATCTTATATTTATTTGGAATTTTTTTTAGAATTGACGACAAGCATATATTATTAAATTTTTTTTATTCACTTGATGTTTTTAAATTATTTAGTGAATTACTTATTTTTTTTAATATAGGAATATAAATTTAATTTTTATTTTCTTTAATAAGATTAATTATGTGATCCATTTACATACCATAAAAAATTTTATTTTATTGATTATCTTTAATAGTTATGATAACATATTAATTACATCGTTATTTGAATGATTCTTAAATATAATTTTAAAAATTTTATTTTGAATATTATATACCTTAAAAATTCTCATAAAACACTCATGTATTGTAGGGTCATCAAAGAGATGTCGAATCTTAGGAAATTTTATTTTATTTTGATTAAATTTTTACTTAGAATTGACATTATGGATGATGAAGCATGCATATTATGAATTATCACGACTAGTTCATATGTCTGATATCATCGATGTAATTTTGTTATTATTTTTTTTAATTTATAATATTTTATTATTTCAATTTATATTAGCGCATCTATGAATTCTATGATAATTAGGTTAAAAATATTCGTACATAATAATGATTATTTTAAGATTCTCCACAAATTTAATTGAAATATTCATAATAATAATAATTAGTTTGATTATATTTTTCTTTCTCAAAGTCATTGTGATAAATGAAAGGAAATATACTAATAAAGTATGAGTTGATGTATTTTATTTTAATAAATATTCATTCTAATGATTTTATCTTATGTGGTCAGATTATTTTAATTAATATAGATATTTATGTATTTTGATTGAAAATATGTTTTTGTGGTTTTGAATTAGTTTAATGCAATTTGAATCTTTTAGGGGCTTTTATATATATCATTATTTATATGTCCATATAAATATACTGTGACAATATCTATGACATGCATATTAATTCCTTCATTATAGGAGAATAAATTTCTTCTTAATCTATATAAGGTCTTTATGAGAAACCTCGAGTAATAAATTTGCTTTATATTTTATAATTATGTTATTTTTATTTTATTTTCTCATAAAATTTGATTTATGTTCAACATATTTTATGTTTTTAGGTTTTTAAACTAGTTCAATCGCATCTTGTTTTGCCAACAAGTTAGCTTTAGCTCTGTTTGTACTTTTGATTATTTGTTTTCATTTTGAATTTTTTTTTTTAGATAATTATAGCTTTAGTCCAAAAATATATCATTTTGCTAACTAGTTTAAATACATTTTTTATGATGATTATAATCACTTGGAATGTAAATTTTTATTATCTAGGATAATTTTATCATGGTTTCTTAGTTTTTTTGTGCGACTTATTGAGATTTCTTCAGTGTCACATATTATTATCAGTTTAATAAGTAATTATTTAATTTATTATTTCATGAGCTAACATATTTATTAAATTGGATCTTATTATTTATTTTTATTGAATATTTTGTATTGATTAGTTTTTAAATAATACCAAACATTTCATATTTTATTTTTTTTCTTTTTTTTAATGAATTTTATTCTTTAGGCTAATAAGTCTTTCATGTTTCAAATGTGACTTAATATTGTTTACTATGATATTATCCAATTGTCTTAGATGAATATCTAGATGTGATTTTGTTATTTTCTTTATACCTGAGAAAGTATTGGATGAGTAATTTGAAAGCCCTTGCAAATTATTTATCTTCTAAATATTTAGTTCATGCTTTATACGTAAATTACTATATTTAAGTTGGTGACCTAAAATAATTTGTGAAGGAGAAATTCATGATTAAACCCATTCTATATGATATTTAGCTAATTGCAATTAATTATAATTTTGCCTTGAAAATAGTACGTCTCCAAGCATACATGACTTGATGTTTTGAGTTAAATTTTTTGACTAAGTAATTTTGTGCAAGTAATATTTCTAGTTAAAACAAGTCTGACATTTGATCCATGAATTGAAGTATCAATTAAAATTATGAAATAATAAAAAAGTTTATTTGGTTGATGAATTGACTCACAAATTTTACCTGCAGCTCGTTTTAGAAAAGTTGATGGTTCTAATATAAACTATTAAATATAATATATATTTAATTTGCCTTATTGAGCAAATAATAAAATAATGATTAGGTATACTAATTTTTTTTGTTATTCAAATGATATCCAAAAGAATTGTTAATAATACGATTCATCATTTAAAAGTCTAGATTGCCAAGCTGATTTTGCTGAATCATAAAAGTTTGAGTAATAGAACTTCTGAGTCATGATAACATATGATTTAATAGGTCAGATAATCATTTGGTACATTCCCCTTTAATAAAAAGAGTTTTTCCAAGAAAAGTTTATTTTTAAATATAAATGAAGTAATGAGAAAGTATTTATTATTATTATTATTTATAATTTTAATATGATATCAATTTCAATGAATATTCTTAAAGTTAAGAAGAATTTGGTTGGAGTTAGTAGAATAAATGACATAATCGATTTGAATTTTAGTTTCACTAGGTAAAATAATAGTTGCTCTTTCTGAGTCTTGAATTAAGTTTACATGATATGATATGGTATTAAAATTTGACTTTTCTAATATTAAGGAAAAAATATTTTTCGTCACAAAGGCATGTGAGGATATTCAAATGTATATATTCAAATCATAAAAAAATATTTTCAAATCATAAAAAAATGTATATATTCAAATGTATATATTCAATTGTATATATTCAAATGTGTGTGACTTGTCAAGGCATGTGAGGGATCAATATTTTTCTAAGTATAAATAAAGAAATAATTTAATAAGAAAATGTATATATTCAAATCATAAAAAATATTCAAATCTATATATTCAAATGAGAATTGTCATAATAAAATTCTAAATAGCCATAGAACATCCAATCATAAAAAAAATATTTTCACCATTGATTATATAGTTAATTTATTTAGTAGAATCTTCAAAGAAATTTGTAAAATTTTAATGGATTTAAAATATCGAGTTATCATTATCAATAAAATTTATTTCAACATTTTTTATTTTTTAATTGAGGCATGATAGAGTTTGATCAAATATTTTGAAGTACGACAGATACATAACTTTCTTTTATACCTTACTTATTGCATTCATTCGCATAAGTATGTTTGTATAGTGATTTTCTATTTTTTTAGGTCGTGGTACAAAGTGTGTCTATCTTTACCTCGGTGTTGTACATATTCACATCCTTGTCCATGCCTATAAGTTTGTACATATGTGATATTGACTTCATGCAATGATATGTTATGTTGCACGGACACGGATAAAGACACGGAGATACGACACGGCAGGATACGGGGACATGGCAAATTCTAAAAAATTAGGATACGGATACGTCATGATAAAAAAAATAAAAAAAAATAAAAATAAAAATTATTAATTATAAATATTAGGTATTTTAAAATAATTTAAAATTCTATATTTTAAAATAATGTAAAAAAAATTTAAACCCTCTAACACCCCTCCCCCCCCTCCCCACCACCCTCCCTTTACAGTTTCAATTTTCAAACTCTTCCCTCTCCTGATATTGATTCCAAAATCCCCATATTCTTTATAGAATTAGGTTACCTTAGGTATTGTCGGCGTCTCGGCGGTATGCTCCTCCCCTCCCCGTTTGACGCAATGACAATTGACAACTATTTCTCGCAATTGGCTTGTCGGCAACTCATTGTCGGCGGTGTGCTCCTCAATTTGTTGGAAATGTAGGAGTAATAGTTAATATATAGTGTATTTTCGACATGTTAGAATCGTAAAAATGCGTCAGTTGGTAAACGACACGTCTGTAGGTAAACGACGCGTCTGTTGTTAACGATGACTGTTTCCGAACAACGCGTCGGATATGTCTCTGACACGCATCCGATACGCCACATGGCGTATCGGATGCGTGGACACGGCGACACGGGTCGGACACGGCGACACGGGTCGGACACGGCGACACGGCAGTTCCTAGGTGTATCCGTGCAACATAGATGATATGGACTCAATGTGATGAGATTGATATGTTTTTAGTAGAAGTTCAATATGACATCGACTTGATATCTAGAATAAATACTTTTTAATAGAAATTCTAAGACTTAATTTATATGGTTGAATTTTAATATCTAGAATAAATACTTTTTGCCTATAATATCAATGACGACAAATTCAAATGTTGTGATGTTTGATATCAACTGAAAATATGCATATGAAAATTTATTAAAAAATATTTTAACTTACTAAAATAAAATTATATATCAATATTTAATTAGTTAAATAATACTTGATAAATATAAATAAATAAATAAATGAAAATCTTAAGAATTTGCTATATTTTTATATCAATTATAAATATGATAAAAGAATTCATGAGATATGAAATATAAATTAAAAGTTAAGATTTTTTTTTAATGTATTATAGCTATTGGCTATGATTATTTTGTCAGAAAAATATAAATTTGTACATAATTTGATGTTATGTATTATTTATTTTATTATTTCTAGTTATACAATATTATTTTATATAAAATTTGGTTATATGATATAATTGAAAAGAATTAGGAATCTTATGCATAGTTTCTAGCCATACATTTGTAAATTTGTAATCGTATTTTTATCTAATAATTTTCCAATAATTTATAGCTGTGAAAAGTGATTTTTTTTTTGTAATAATTTCTGATTAGAAAAAGGTGTGTGTGTATATGTGTGTGTGTGTGTATATATATATATATATTTATTCATTTAAATAAAATAAATAAGATATAAAAATATAAATAAAAATACAAGTTCATTACTTAAATCATAAATAAATCGTGATAATAATATTTTAGAAAAGAAAGTATATGTGAAGAAGTAGAGCTACGAAAGATTTTTGAATTATATTTTTATTGTTCTGGATTTCTTATTCATGATTTTGGAAATATCAGAATTAAATATAATTTTTAATTCTACACAATAAATTTTATAAATTAAATATATTATTTAATTCATGAGTAATGGTAATGTCATTCATAATTATTCGTATTATTTATAATATATATTTAATTTTGTTAATTCTAACATATATAAGAAAATTATCTAAAAATTCACAATATTATAATTATCAAACAAAATATACTATCTTATTAATTTTTATGCTTTAATACATATGGAAGTTTTATTCACACAAAATTTGTTGGGATTGATATATGTTTTTTAAATCATCATATTCAATTTATTTATTTTTATTAAGGAATGAATAATATAATGCTTAATTTGTTACATATTTACTTGGGAAAAATACATGATAAATTAATTGTTGTCTCATATTTTTAATTGTTGAACATGAAACCCATATTGGTTTTAGTTATTGACAAGGAGAGATAATAGGAAGGCAAGATAATAGGAAGGAGTGAAAAGAGGAGAGATAAATTAGCTTGAGGTGACCAACACACACACACACAAACAAACACACACACACACAAAAACACACACACACAAAAACACACACAAACACACAAACACTCACACACAACCACACACACACGCACACACAAAACCATAATATTAGTATAAATTTGCTTGCAAGCACAATTTTTTTTCAAAAAATGTGTTTTAGAAATATTAATGCACAATCTTAAAGTTTAATATTGAGATTAACATCTAAATATTAAAATTGAGTTATTCATAATCAAAGTTCTAAATTAATTGATTCAGTGTGTATAAGAACTGCCTGAGTACTAGAGTGCTCTGGGTATGTTCTGATCAAATCAAATTAATGTTTTTTACTTACCAAAGGATAATGGCGCAGCTATCATATCTAGAAGAATTTTAATGGCCATTTAAATGCAGGAATAGTTACTGATCCTAATGCTTCTGACCCAAGCAAACGCTTACGAACTGGCGGGGAATATCCCCATGCTGCCTATTCAACGCCATCTCCATTTCACCCTCCTCCTCCTGCTCCGGTCTGGGTGCCCCATGGGTAAATTTGTCTTTCTGTTGCACCAATTCTAGAGTTATGTGGAAGAAATAATGGCTATAAGTCGTGTTCATACATTCCCACCTTCCTCAGGTACATAGCTCAGCCTCAGCCAACTTATGAGCCCTATGGAGCTTATCCTGTTCCTCAATTAACTGTGCCTGCTCCAGCTCCTGTCCAAGTCCCTAGCAGTTATGTTTCTGTTCAGGTAATGCCTCCTTGTGATGCTTATTATTTTTCTAGTCTTGTCTGAAGCTGATATTATTTATTTGATTGTGAATTTTTTCATGCCACTAAAATTCTGCCCAAGGCTTTTGAGCAACTAGGGTTAAAATAATATACCCATAAGTAATAGGATGCTATATATTGCATGGAGATTTTCTCTATGACACCACCTTTAGTGGTAATTTGGCTTTCCGGCTGGCTGTCGATGTTGTGTAGGCTTTGGAACTAGTGATATTCGATAAATAAGTCCTACTTGGCGCACAATATTCCATAAATTTTTATTGCTATGTTTTCTTAAGGTTTTCAAAGTTGGGTCTTAAGCTTTTAAAGATGTCTTAAATGATCTGTTGAGGATATATATGTAAATACACATCACTAAAAACTTATATGTAGATACTTAATGAAAATGTACATGAGTTTTTTTTAATTTTTTTTTCATATTTTCTATACTTTTTTCTTACTAATCTCAGGGTAGATGTATATGATAAATTTTCATATTGGTCGATCATTTTAGTAGTGATCACGATAAAATACGTTTAATTTTATAATTCTTATGAGATCTAATATATTAGTAATGGTTTAAGCGCATCCAAAAAAGAAAATGTACACGAGTTGCATTTATATGAAAATTATAATTTATGAAGGATTAAAATTTAAATGATCGATCCTAATTAGGTTGTGATTATGCTTTGATGATAATAATTATAGATGGGATAGGCTGGGTGTAGTAGAGGTGCCGACCGAGGCTGGGCCATGCCGGCCTACCACGAAGCACGGGACGGTTCGGCCGTGCTGTGTTGAGGCCAACTGGGTCTCGTGCATGGCCTGACACGGTACCTTGACACGAGCCGAGAAATTGCCCCAGCGGCAGAAGCTGAGCTCGACGGGTGAGGCCCGCCGAGCCCTGAAAGTGAAGAAGATTTGCTGTGGATTGCCACTGAAATCCTATTTTTTTTTAAAATTAGGGTTTTTGTCTGACCGGGCCGAATCCGGCAGATTCGTGCCACGGGCTTATGCCGGGCTGACCTCCACAAAACCATGCCGGGCCAGACACGCCACGGACCACGGTACAGTAACCGTGCCATGCCCGGCCCGGCATGGTAGTACGGTCAGGCCGGCTAAAATCATGTCGGGCTGGCCAGGCACGACCTGTTTGACACCTCTAGGGGGTAGTTGGCGTAAATGTTAGAAGTAAAAGTCCTACTTAGCGCACGAGCGTTAAAATTTGGCTTTTTTGGGTGCTATCTAAACTTTAAAATTAATGACACTCAATCATTAAGTTTGTCCTTGGGGCGCACGCATGCATTCCAATACTCCACAAAGTTTTATTCCCACGTTTTCTTAAGGTTTACGAAATTGGGTCTTAAGCTTAGATGTAGATACTGAGAGAAAACATGCACGAGTTGAATTTATGCGAGAATCAAATTCAATCAAGGATTAGAATTTATATGATCGATCCTAATTATAGGTGGGGTAGGCTGGGGGCAAAGTGGGTAAATGTCTGAAACAATAAGAAAACATTCATAAAAGTAAAAAAAAAAAACTCTACTTAGTGCACAATCATCCTGCTTCTCGTGGCATTTGAGAGCGATTAATATCCTGACAATTTTACCCTCGAAAATCAAAAAAGGGCATTATCGAACCTGCCTGGCACTCTTCTATCCTCGAAGGATGCAAAATTTCACGGCACTTTCCCTGGCACGCACGCACGCACGCACGTTCTATTATTGCTGTTGCCACATGAATTGCAGAACACAAAAGATAACCCTCCTTGCAACACACTGTTCATCGGCAATCTGGTGGAAAATATCATCGAGGATGAACTCAGGGGCCTTTTCAGCTCGTAAGTTTGAAGCCCACTCTGTGTCTCATCTCTCTGCCCTTCCTAACTGCGGTGCGCTCCCCATCTCTCTCCTTCTCAGCACTGTGTCTTTTTATCTTATTGCTCTGCAGACAACCAGGCTTCAAGCAAATGAAAATTTTGAGACAAGAACGGCATACTGTTTGTTTTATTGAGTTTGAAGTATGCCCCCCCCCCCCCCCCCCTCTCATTGCTCTCCACCACCAGCTCACTCTTGCAAAAAAAAAAAAAAGTATGCTATCAGCTCTTTTTTTCTTTTTTTTTTTTTTTCTGGTTCGTTTCAGGATGTTAATAGCGCGACCAATGTGCATCAGAACCTGCAAGGCGCTGTCGTCCCGAGTTCTGGTTTGATTGGCATGCGCATTCAATATCCTTGCTCCACTTTTTTTTTTTTTTTTTTTTGATAAGTAAAAAACAATATCCTTGCTCCACAGAAAACCCTGTTGTCGGTCTGCATTGATTTTGGTTATTTTCAGTATACTTTGCTTCTCTAGGAAACATGAATCATAGTTACAAAAATATTAACAAAGTTGAATAAGGGGCAATGTTGGCTGGGTTAGTCCATAAGTTGGGTGCTTTTATAAACAGCATAAAAAAAGAAAATAATTATAAAATAAAAATACTAACAAATTTTGGAGGAGATAAACATAAGGTGATGTCTGTTTAATATCTTCATGAATATCTTATGTAGTTGATTTCTTATTCGATTTGAATGTCATGTTGTCTGACTATCATAATAGATAAAATAGTGGGAGACAAAGAGGAATACCGGATTTATGGGGGCAGCCAGCTCGTAAATAAGCTGGCTGCCCCCCGTAAATAATACAATAAAAGAAAAAAAAAATAAAAAAAAAAAGACTAATAAAAACTATAAACTACAAAATAGTAAACAATAACACCACTCTCTTAAGTTGGTGCATAAAAATCTATAATATTAATCATGGAGGAGAGAAATATAAGGTGGTGTCTCTTTAGTATCTTCATGATATGATATTTAGTTGCTTTTCTATTTGATTATATGTTATAATAATGATCAGGTTTAATTTTAATTTTTGAGGACGTAGTCTACTTCTATGTGTCTTGTCTACTCGTGAGAGAGAAAAATGTAAATCTAATCTTCTCGAGCATATGTCAAGTCTAAAATATCTCGCAAGTAATTATTATCATTATATTAAACTATGCACCTGTACTATATTTCTAAATAATTTTTTATTTCTTATTTTTTTTAGAAAATAAAATTGTCTTTGATTATAATCGTGCCTCACTCGAATCCGAACATCTATTTATTTGTAAATGTTTGTGATCATTGAAAAAGATTTCAAGTACTGAAAATTTTTTTATTTTTCTCAGTATGTGATAAATTGTATGCGAGTGAATATATCGAGGAGAATTTAAAAAATAATTATTTATATTGATTGTATAAATTATATTTGATCTGATAATAATCATATAATTAATGCTAAATATGTTTCTACTATAAATTGTTAACTAGATGGATCGTATCGAGAGTAATATTAGTATATGATTCAATAGAAATATTTATTGGTATACATTCTAAAATTCCTATAAGAGTATTAAGTGCATATTTTATCTATGATAATATGATATCTTTTATAAAGTAATTATTTTTATAATTATAAAATATTTGATCTTTCCAAAGTTAAATTTTTTAAAATTATGAAATATATATATAATAAAAAAATTTTTTTTTTTTCAAGGTTTATCGGAAGTTTTTTTTTATATTTTTATTAGAGGATATTTTTTATTATTTTATGAAATAATTAAAAAAAATAAAAAAATATGATTTGAAATAAAAAAAAATAATTAAGTGAAATATATATAATTACCAATGAAGGAAATAAAAAATTTTAATCTCTCCACCCTTAATTTTACTAGGTCATCATACTTCAGTGTTTTTGATCCTGTGTATCTCTACTCATACAAGTGTAGAAGTGTCAAGTTGGTCGTGTCTGGTTGGACTGACCCAAATTTTTCAATCTTGTCTGGCCCAATTTTCTAGGGTTGATTGGCCCAATTTATCTAGCCTAGAATTTATAACTAAGACTTGAATAGAAGATACAATGGACATAATATTATTGATCAGATTTTCTTGAAAGGTATAGATGATATAATGAAAGTGCGAATGCACACACACACACACACACACACGCAAACATACACACTCACACATGTGCGGACACACACAAAGACAGGCACACAGAAACAGACAGACACAGACACACACAATGTGCGCTTGAACGTTTTAGGGTGTTTTTTTTTTTCTTCTAAAAACCTAACTTTAGTAAAATAAAATACTGAACAAATTCATAAAATAAAAGTAAACAAATTATCAGTAAGATACAATGAAGCAACATGTTTATGAGTAGAAACAAAACAATTAGGGCGGAGAGCTGCAAATTGATATCGATGTTGAGTTTTACCATTTCGTTGCTTCATTTGCTTTCCTTCACTAGAAATCATACATTTTCGAAGAACCCATTTGGCAAGCGAGGCGACACATATAACGGAGGAGCTCCACAGCCTCTCTCTATTGCCTATTAATCGCTGAAAGGGGATGTTTTTCTGATCTCACTTCATGATAGGATGCATCTTGCAGCTGTTGCATGAGTCCATTTTCATCATTCCCATCCTCATCCTCATCCGCATCAACATTAACATCTCTTCCCATCTTTATTTTATGCTACCATTCTCCATGCCTATTTGTTGTCTTTTTTTTTTTTTTTTGTTAGCACTACATGCTTATGCATGAGCAAATCGTATTTAGCTTCTTAACATGTTTTAACTTTTTTCTAGAAGTTCATTCTTTCTCATTTTTTTTTTCTTCTTCTTTTTCTTTAGCCGTTCATGTGTTCATAATGTTCCATGTACATTTTGTGTTGCAGGGTTGTATATATATATACATATATATACTTACATACATATATATATATATATAAATAATATGTGTGTGTGTGATTACATAATTATTAACCTATCAGATCTTATTAGAATTTCAAAGTTAAAAATATATTGGGTGAGAATAATTTTGGAATAATTGATAACTTATAAAATTATATTGTATACATGTATTGGAAGTCATGTCTTGATGTGATGACAGATATCTTTTTCCAAGGCTAACGTGTCTTGTGTTTGAGATTCATCAGATAGTGTCTTCCTGATTTTTGAAGGCAAGGTTCTTGTACACTGGGTATGATATATATATATATCATGTGTGCGTGATTAGATGAATATTAACACATCATATCTTATAAAAATTCTGAAGCTAAAAGTATTTGGGGAAGAATAATATTAGGATGATTGATTTATTATGAAGTCAATAAGTTGCACGTGTGTGCCAGAGATCATTTCTTAATGTTATGACAAACATATTTCATCTAAGAGTGATATGTACCAGGGTTGAGATTTATCAGATAATAATTTCTTAATTTTCAAGGTATGGTTCTTGTGCGTTGGGTATGACATATATATTTATATGTGTGTGTGTTATTGCATAAATAATTAAATATCAAATCTTAAAAGAATATTTAAGTTAAAAATATTTGAGCGAGAATAATTATTAATGATTGATTAATTGTGAAGTTACTGTTTTGCACACACACACACACACACACACACACACATTTGTATATGCATTGGAGGTAATGCATTGATATGATGATAAGTATCTTCATCTAAGAGTGGCAAGTCTCAAGTTCAAGATTCATAAGATAAAGTCTGATTTTTGAAAGCAAGGCTCTTGTGCATTGTGTATCACCTATATATATATATAGACACACAAACACAAAATACACACACACACACACACACACACACACACATACTAGTAGCACAATCATTGGACTTGGTGGTGGCAAATGGAGCAGACAAATTCAGCAGGCACTACCACTGATGCCCTGATCATCACCCATGGAGTTTATTTGGAGAAGTTGTGCATATCTAATATCACTGATAGCAGAGCATGATTGGAAATGCATTTGCATTCATGGATGCAGCGTTCATGAGCACACTTTATAGTCTCATCATAAATGTCATGATCATCATCATCTTCATCGAGACATTTGTTACTAACTGGTGCAAAAATTGGTGTCTGCTGAGAATCTGCGTGGCAGGCTGGATTCCTTCCTCACAATTGCTAAGGTTTCCCTCCTTTTGGGATGAACTCGGCTAGCCACTTGCCTTGGATTATGGTTAGCCACTTGCTTTGGATTATGGGTTAGCCACTTGCTTTGGATTATGGTTAGCCACTTGCTTTGGATTATGGTTAGCCACTTGCTTTGGATTATGGGTTAGCCACTTGCTTTGGATTATGGTTAGCCACTTGCTTTGGATTATGGTTAGCCACTTGCCTTGGATTATGGTTAGCCACTTGCCTTGGATTATGGTTAGCCACTTGCTTTGGATTATGGTTAGCCACTTGCTTTGGATTATGGGTTAGCCACTTGCTTTGGATTATGGGTTAGCCACTTGCTTTGGATTATGGGTTAGCCACTTGCTTTGGATTATGGGTTAGCCACTTGCTTTGGATTATGGGTTAGCCACTTGCTTTGGATTATGGGTTAGCCACTTGCTTCGGATTATGGCTAGCCACATTTCTTGCTTGTTCATGTAAATCAAGTGCTGGGTCCCGGAGGTAAGAATATTATAGTTTTGTTGATTCTTTTAAGCGTGTGGTTTTGCTTATTATTTAAGAATATTTGTGATTTAAATAATTCATTAATTCTCCCTATTTGTTCTCTAGCTAAAACAATTGTTCAATGGTTTTAAATTTTATAATTGTTATTGTAGCACAGAATCATAAATTTGATATTATGTGATACATGAAGCAACATAAAATTATTCATAATTAAAGATTTTAATATTTGTATTTTATTAATTTGTCAATAATATTGATACATTTTTTTTTTGTATTTTGGAAAATATGCCTTTAATATTTTTTGTTTTTTATATTTTTAAATAAAATTCTCTTGTTCAAATTTATTTTGTAATTTGTTAAATAAAATCCCAAGTGGTGCAAACAAAATAACAAGTTTTTCTCATTTGTTGTCCCAATTTATTTTTTGGGTTTGAGTTTGATATAATAAAATTGGAAACGTTAAAATGAGTTGGATACAATAATAAGACAATTTTTGATAAAAAATTAAAATAAAATTTTATATTGTTAAAAATTTTTAAAAGAAATTCAAAATAAAAAATGTGTATATTTTATCTCATATATATATATATATATCTATATAACCTTATACATACACATGTATATATAACTCTACATATGTTTATATACATGCACACACACACACACACATATATATATTATAAGGGTATATATAATATAAAATGTATATATTTAATTATTAAATGTATATTATATTATAAATATATACTTTTAATTATATATATAGCTTTATGTATGTACATATAATAGCCTTATATATGTGTGCGTGTGTGTGTATGTTTACAAATGTATATATATAACATATGTAGAGAGATATATAAATATATTATGTGTTGGTTTATTTTTTTTTTTAACTTTTGAAAAAAGTATGATCCTTTTTTTAAATATTTTGTCAATTATTGCACCTAAACATTAGTTTTTTTATTTTTTTTACGCGAAACTGTGGGGGTTTGTTTTCGGATTTTCACACATTTAAGAGCACTGAGTACACATGTTGTCTGTCTGATGGCCATTCGAATGATAAACGCCATTCTCCAGCGAAGCATGTGCGCCATTTATAAATTCGAGCATCAGAAATTCTGAGTCTAAAATTTTCTGCTCCACTTCGTGTCGAGTTGAGTTCCGAGGCTGAAATTATGTCTCACTAACACGTTTTTGCCTCCACAATCCTATTACATATCGTGGTAGGAAGAAATAGGAAACCATATTTTCATTCGATTTCTTCATTGTTAGTGGTGATTACTCGTAACAAGAGAATCGCAGCGATGGCGTCTGCAAAAACACCTCGAGCGAGAGGGGTTGTGGCGGACGGTGGCGGCGAGATTAAACTCGAGGATGGCCTCTCTTTGTTCACCACCGATAAATTCAACGCAGATGCTTATGTTCAGTCCAAATGCTCCCTCAACGAGAAGGTTAGATTTTCAGCTGTTCTTAGCTGTTTCGTTCGATAGATTCTGATTCTGAGTTCTTCTGTGTGCGTGTTTGTGTTTTATTTTTTGTTCTTTTTGTTTATGATTGTGATGATTTGTTCTCTTGATCATTTGGATGCCAAGCAAAGAAGACTCGATTTAAAAGATGCGACTTCTTGTAGAAAATGCTCTCGGCACAGCCAGATGGATGTTATTGATAGGTTATTAGATGGGAAGTATCATTAATTTAATGTTAACGCTGATCATTCTTGTTGCTGAAATGGGAGATTAATTAAGATAATGTAGACTCATGCTGATATAAAAAAAATGGAAATCATTTTAGATCGTATGATGGCCATCATGATGATTTTTTCTTTTTTTTGGGTATTCTAAACTATAATCACAAAATAGAAATGAGAGAGTAAAATTGTAATATGATGATTTCATTAATTCAAATATATAAATAAGATACTTATAAATGTTTACACACACACACACATAGTTACATACATATATACACGGTAAAATTGGAGCATCTCAAATGTTGGGTGCTTTCATATAGAGCAAAAGAGAAAATAAGGACAATGTAATAGAAATAAAACTAAATCTCATCATAATTCTTCAAGTTAGTGTATAAATATCTGTAATTTCATAAAAATATATGTAATTTGTTTGCTAGTATATGTGTAAGTGTCAACTATAAAATCATTCTGAATTTTCTTTCATATGAAGTAATAGTAAATTTTGATTTACTATATCTAATTTTGAAATAGTGGTTTGATAAAAATGTGTCGGACTATTTGATTATCATCATAAAAGTCATTGTCACCTGGATTGAAATTAATTTTGTTAAAAAGTTATTGATCTATTTAAACTCATAACTAATCGACTTTATGATTCTGAATTCTATCTCAGCATTTGATCTTGAATTAACAATCTTTTGATTATGTTTTCTGGTGATAAATTTATCTTTAAGAAAAATATAAAATTTAGTGATAGATCTATTCTTTATTTTGTGAGAGTTGAACTAAAATTTGACTACTTTTCTACTCAGCTATGCTTGTTATTACTGAATGAAATTACACATCTTAGAATTCTTTTCACATATATGAGAATTCAAATAATTATGTTAATTTGAATATGCCCATGAGAATCTAGGAAGTGACTAGTTATATTAATATTATAAATAATATATGGGAATGATAGTGTTTAGTAGAGATATCAAATGAGTTGTGTTGTGCTGGTATGATCCGTTACAATGTGACATTCGTGTCACCATGCCTTGTGGTGCTCGGCATGGGAATCAGCTGGTCAACCTAGCATGACACAGTTGACCTGCATAGTTTAAAGCCGTGCCTGGCCTGGAGTGGGCTGTGCTGGTTTAGGCACGTCAGGGTCAGCACAATGACCTTTTTTTTTGCCATAATTTAATTATTTAATTTTATTTAAATTAAAAGGTTGAATTATATGAAATTTAATGTTCCATATTTGTAATTGTCGAAGCTCAATTGTCGAAGCTCGTTGTCATTATGTTGTTGTCATTGTCGAAGCTCGTTGAGTGAAAATGTAATGAGTTGTAAGCGAGGCATGACCTCAATTGCAAACTGCTACATAAGCAATATCTAGCCTGTGTGATAATTTTTATAAACCATGATTTGTCAAATGGTCACCCACAATACTTGACCTGACCTGATTGTAGTATGTCTTGAGTCTTTGGGTTGGTGGACTGTGCCATCAGGCCAGGCACATGGGTTGTGCCTGACCCAACATGAGACATGACTTGCATTGGCCTAGCATGACACGACATAAGTCATGGGTTGGTATTGTCTAGGGCCAGGAATGGTCTTGGACCGTGCTGTGTTTTACTAGGCATGATCAAATCGTATAGTGCTGCAGGCCATGCTCGGGCCTCCTAGCTCAGTTGACATCTCTACCAGTTAGTTTGTTAATTTTTTTATGATTTTCTTTATAATTAGAAGAATTAATTGATGTGTTCGTATATGTAGACAAGTTTGCATTTAGATCAAGTAAAAAGTTATTGTGATATTATAACACCAATGCTAACACTACATATCATATTAAAAACCTCAAGTTAAAGTATTTTTGTGAGAAGAATATTGAGATGAATAACCATCAAACTTTAGCTAATTCATAATCTATCTATGAGAAATAATAACATAAAGCAATAATATGATACTTATTATTTTGATTAAAAGAGAAAATATATTCTAATACATACTCCATAAATTTTTAAAAAAATGTCTCTTAACTTTTCATTAAAGTTTAATTTTTTATCATATATTTACACTTACATTTAATTACAAGATTAAGTCAAAATTTTAGAAAAGATCATATCTATGATAGGAGGTAATCACACTTAATTCATCTAACATAATTAGTCATCATTTTGGATGAGTAAATTTATCAGAAAGAATAATCGACATTTTATAACTATCAATAAAAGATAAAAAATTATAATATGTGGTACCTAACCAAGATTAAGAGAGTATCCGTGGCAGTGAGTATTAAATAAAATATATTTTCTTTTGATTATGGAATGGATTATTATTTTAATTGACAAAAACATACTGATCACAAAAACATGATTATGGAGAGCATAAGTTGAAGATTAAAAAATCAATAACAACATAAAGCAATGATTATGACGTGTCTAATAGAATATTATCGTATATTTTCTTAGCTGACATATTTCATTGTCAACATAACTAATTTCTTTCATTCCCGATCTTATAATCTTCAACTTATCTAATATTGGATATTTGAGATATGAATGTGTGACAAGTGCGTCAATTGTAACAAAACATCTTGAGGGGCTTCTAAGGGTGGAGAAAAACAAATATAATACATTTTTTTTCAAATTTAGGAAAATCATATTTCTCTATTGATATTGCAATAAAAATATCAGAAAGAGAATATAACATTACAATTTAATTGTTTAATCAAAAAATTTTTTAAAAACAATTAATGATGAAACTTGGGTTCAAAAAGATTTCTTATACAAGGAAATTACTTGATATTAATATTATCATCAAGGAAGCACGGACACGGCTCCCTACAGTCGTGTCCACGTGTCCGACACCTGGACACGACACGGACACGGCACGGATACGTGTTTAATGCGCCACGTGGCGTATTTGCACAATTCGTATCTGATGCACCACGTGGCGTATCGGATGGTTGCATCGGCAGCCGTATCCATGTCTATAGTGCACGACGTCCGACGACGTCGGGTGGCTAACGTAGTCGCATGGGCGACGTTGGCCACTGGCAGGGGGCGGGCTGCGATTTGAGGGTGAGACAGGGAGCGGGCACGATTTGAGGGTGAGAAAGGGAGTGGGCGCGATTTGAGGGGAGATGAAGGGGTGACGCGAATTGAGGGGAGAGGCATGGGCGGGCGAATTGTGGCATAAAATAAAATATTTTTATAAAATAAAATATTTTTTATTTTATAAAATAAAAAATATATATTTATTTTATATTATAAAATATTTTAATTTAATTTAATTTAATGAATTTTATAAAATACCTAATATTAATAATTAATAATTTTTATTTTTATTTTTTTTATCATGTCGTATTCTAGCCGTATCCGTATCCTAGTTTTTTAGAATTTACCATGTTCCCGTATCCTGCCATGTCGTATCCCCGTGTCCGTGTCCGTGCTTTTTAAATTATCATGTCCTATAACCCATAATAGGGTATCATTTACAATACTAATTTCAAAAATTATATCCTCAAAAAGTAAGAAAATTAGAGTACAATCATTTATGATATGAGTGTTGATACTATAGTCTATGACCTAATAATCTAGAATTATAGTAAAATATAAAATATTAGTATAGGTATAAGTATTTTGTAGGAGGTAGTAGTCTTCATGGAAAATCTATAATATTCTTTATGAGTAAGTGTATTGAGATTGTAAGTGTTCATGCAGAATATATAGCCCATGTAGATCCGACAATTTTTTATATGACATTTGAATCGTGAAATATCCTTCATAATTCAAGATGAAAAGTCTAATAATTATTTTGAATCTGCCCCAATCGCACACAAGAAAAATATGCTACATTCAGTTATTTTTTCTTAAGGCACCGTTCATAACCATCTCACTGCCACAATGCATGGTCTAACATATCTTTATGAGAGTGCCCCAATCTCACATATTAATTGCAACTTCTAACTTACTTCTTCCTTCTAGGAGTATCCTTTTCCACAACAAAACCATTAAAGTTGCTGTAGCCACCCCCAATCCCCCAAAACCACCATATAAATTATGTCCATTTGGCTTTATGCCAAAGCCATCTCTAATATGTATAAAAAAAAACACAGCAAATACCTTTCACCTCAGTTGCTCCCCAGTTTCACCACACAGACATTGTGTACATCCACTGCACCTTGCACACATTGTGCATGTTCACTGCACCACGCGCGCGCACACACACACCCACACAAACACTACTTTGCCATGCATATCCACCACATAGGAGCATGCTCGAACATGACACTGCACCAGACATGCACACATGCTACGGCACCACAAACATCCACATGAACATGCTGGAACACAACACTCCACGTTCACAGCATCACATGCACACGCACACTTGCAGCACACACGAAATCACATGTGGAACATGTTGGGATAGGTGCTTGCTCATGACACGTCATTGTTGGCACTGGCTTATTGTACCCCATCATGCATGTCACCTTTTCATGACTTGAAGCAAAGTTTGTGATTTTGAATCTAAGATGTACTTTTTGAGTACCTTCTACATATTTGAGATTGTCGCTTGGTTGATTGGGTATTTGCTTTCTGCATATCAGGATGAGACTGATAATTAATTTTAGTTTTTCTAATTTTTTGATTAGTTTTAGGATCTTTACTCTATATAGACAAATCCAAAATTTACTATTATACATAAATTCAAAGTCACTAAGATATTGACATCATTCAATTATCATTAAGATGCTAGTAGGTTGTCACTCATCATATCTCACAATCAATTGTTACCAAAGTTTGTGATATTGGTGATATCTTTTATCTTCATTCTTTTGGAGGCATCTATTTTCCCAAAGACACTATTTTTTAGTGAGCGAGTTATTTATATTCTATTAAATATTTATCCAAGTAGAGGGAGAGAAGGCCTGAGTAGTACAATAAATGTGAGAGTTATGATGATGTTTTCATTATTGGAAGAGGGGACTCACTTGAGGCACTTGATGACAGTTACATGCTGACTTAAGTTGGAGGTTGTGCCATTTCTTGGAGGTCATAGAGTGCCATTTGATCAACTCAAGTGTTTATATAGAGGTCACTCATTTATGTCATTCAAATCTCTAGAGATGAGTGAACTAGATTACTTTATAGCAACAAAGACTTTTGGTAGTTCATGTGATATAACTTTTTCATTTGTTGTCTCAGTCTCTGCTCCAAAGTAGTTGATCCAAGAGCTAATAATTATATTAGAGTTAATTGTTCTTTATTTTTGTCTTTTCAGCATATATAATTTTTATATATAATAATAATAATCATTGATATCATTATCAAAGCTAGTGATTATAATTAGAGGTATCAAACACGTCGTGTTGTGTCGGCAAGACCTGTTTCAATGAGGCACGGCTGGGCCTCCTTGTTGTGCTGGGTATGACTCGATAATCATAATAGCTGCCCAACATGGAAAGGTTGGCCTAAAGGTGTCAAACGGGCCGGCCCGGGCTGGCTTGGCCCGGCCCATTTTTTTGAGCACGGGGGTGTTTTCGTGCCGGGCCAGCCACGTCACGGTACAATCACCGTGCCGTGCCTGGCTCGCTCGGGCCAGGTAAAAATTTTTTTTTTATAATTTATTGTTTTAATTTTTATTTTAATTATATAAATTATTAAATTATATATAAAATTATAGATAATGTATAATATTATATATTTATAATATGAAAATTGTTAAAATTTATTAAAATTACAAAGTTAAATATTTTTATTATGTAATATAAAATTAGTTTAAAATTTATTAGAATTATATAATAGAAATATAAATTTTTAAATGAAAAATTAAAACAAAAAAAATAAATAAATCAATAAATTATGTTAATAAAATTAAAAATAAAAAAAAACTTAAGCAAACCAAATGAAAAATGACCAATCAGCCATTAGATATTGAAGGTCTGAATCAAACAAATTAAAGTTTCAACGTAACGTATAAATAAAGATTACAATCAATAAAAAATAAAATATCGAAATCAAAAAATAGTAGATCATCATTAATCGTCAATCGACATATCATGAGCACTGCACGGCACTGCTCATGGTTAGCTCGGGGGACCGCGGGTTGGGTCCAATCAGGCCCGACCCATGGTCTTTTTTGTGGGAGGGCGAAGCGAGGGGGACAAGGGACGAACCCGTGCTAGTGTGCTGTTCCACGGGCATCGAACCATGTCGGGTCAGGCACGGCACTGCACGGCTCGTGCCTTACCTGGGCACGGGATTTTCCATGCTTGGCCGGCCCGGCCCGGTTGACACCTCAAGGTTGGCCTGTAAAATGCTGGACCATGTTAGGCTTGATGTAGGTTGTGTTGGCTTGGGCTAGGTTTATGCCAACACAAACCAGGTCATTGGATTTTGGCTAAAATAATGATAGCCATTAGATTCTGGCTAGTAGCTATTGAATTGCATCAAATGGATATAGATTAAACAAATATTTATTTTTTTTTAAAAGCCAATTGCTACAATGACATCCCATGCTTTTCACTATCTCTGTCGGCATTTCATGCAATGGATGGGGTAGGTAGCTAGTTGTAAGGGCTAATGGCTACTAGCCACATAAGAGGATTTTAGCTTACATGACAATTTTTTTTTCAAAAAAGTCTCCCATGTGCAATAACTCGATGAGGCATGACCTGTGACTCGAGACCTATCCCTCCCTGATATTGGGTTAATGGGCAGGTTGATTCGAGACTAGCCCAGCATGGCATGAGCTAAGCCTCGGTTTAGCACTGTCCAAGATCAAACATGGTTTTGGACGTGCCCTGTTGAGCATGACACGTTTGAACAATGTAATGCTACGGGCTGTTCATGGTCTTCTGATTTAGTTAATACCTCTAAATTTATAAGAATCTCACTGTGGTTCCTATTACTTTGTGACCATTTTTATATTTTAGAGTTTACTCAAAATCTTGTATTTTAGGTTGCATAAGTGAGTAATTGAATTATAATATTATTTTTTTTTCTAGATATTTATTTGTAGGATTGATGAATCTCTATGATGACCTTTGTAATGATTGAGTTTATTGCTCCATACATTTTTTTTTTAACATTCAGGAAATTCTTTTCATTTTAAAAGAGTTCTCACGGCAACTTATAAAGTTTGTCAATAAAGAATATATTAAGATTTTTTATTTGATATTCTATACGGAGGTTAGTTTGATAGCTTTTTATATGGTTCATATAGATGTAAAAGGTATATGTAGGATTAACATGAATGAAGATTTATATTATTTTATTATTTTTATTAATAATTATATTTATTTTTGATATTTTTATATTGTTTAATATAATCATTGAAATTTAATAACAGAATTATGTTCTAGGTTGTTAGTATGATAAATAATTAGTGAGAAGAAAATCAACTTTACAAAATTACTGAAAGAATTTAAAAGTTATAAAATTAGTAGAAAGAATATAAAAAATTTTAAATTACCAAAATAGTCTTTCACATCGTATTTAATTGTTTTTTATAAAAAAAAATGTCAATTTAAATATTATTTTTTGAAAAATTTAATATTTTGAAGAATATTCCATGCATTGCCCATGACACATGTTAAATAAGAAAACTTATTTTTTATATTTTTTGTTTTGTGACATAGTAAATGAAATGATAAATATATTTATAATTTTTTTATTTCATTCCTCCTAAATTTGTATATTTAAGTCCTTCTGGTAATTATTTTTTTTATCATATTCTTAAATATAATTGTCTCAAATATAATCTTATTGTGATATAGATTTTTTTTAGCATATTATTTTTTAGGAGATGCTCATCTAATAGGAGGATACATGCGCCTTAACCCATAGTGAAATAGTTGTTTCATCTATTTGATCCTTTGAAGACAGTTGATAAACCCTATCTCTCAGGTAGAGGTGGTAAATGGGTCGGGAAGCCCCGCCATGTTCTGGGAAAAGAGGCCCGAGAGGGCCAAACTTTTGCATGGAACATGCATGAGCCATGCTGTGTCATTTGTGTGGGCTGTGACTAAACTTTTGCCTTCACATTCCAACGTGGCAAGAAACTACATGAATTGTCGGCCTGCTCCAGCCAAATTCAGCTTGGCTGACAAAATGTTCCCTGGTCATTCTTGGGTTGGGCATTAATCATGACTCGAGTTGGCATGAGAGTCTCACGTGATATTTTTTTTAAAAATAGTTAGTTGTAAGGTCCGGTTGAGGTAGCCACATTATTTGCACCAGTTTTTGACTCGATCTGACCATGACCATGACTTTTTCACCAAGTCATGGCTAGATGGGGTTGTATCTAGGCCTAACCTAAGTTCACGGGGTCTTGTTGGGATGCTTTCTTTAACAAGCATGCTGAATTTGTAGTTGAATGCATGTGAATGTTCTTTGTGAATATTGTACTTGATGGGAAAGTAGATATGTTGAAGTTAGACTTGTTGTGAGAGATTTTGCTTTGATGCATGAGATTGAATATTAAGATATATCTTTTTTAGTTTTCAAGATATTTTTTATCAAATTATTTTTTTTATTAGTTTATTATATATGAGTGATGTATAAGTTAGATATGAATAATATCTTTTTTTATGGTAATTTAGAAGAAGATATGTTAATGAAATAATTATTGGGTTTTATAATTTTAGGAATATTCACAATAATCAACCTCATATAATTTATAATAAATTATAATATATTTGTAAATTATGAAAAATTCTATATGAACAAAAGGAATTATTAAGAGTCTGATTCAATAATAAGTTGACATTAGATGTGCTTTAGGTGTGTAGTATTATGTTGATTTATGTATATGATATTTATTATTATAGTAAATGGCTTGTTGGGTAGTTTATAATTGAAATAATATGTTCATATATAGTTTTAAGTGTTTTGATCATATTCTTTATTTTTTTGAGATTGATATTATTTATTCAAGTGATGAAATTATTTTATTTAGTGAAAATACACATTGAATATATATAGAGTTGAATTATTAGGTGGTGATCTAGTAGATATTCAACTTAATTCAAATGAATTTTTTTTATAAATATCATTTATTGATTATTGGATATATTAGGATTATATGAAAACTTAAAGTACTAAGAAGTAACAATTTAAATATTATTGCCTAATATCATTTACTCGAGAAGATTATTAAGATATATTGCTCTAATGTATGAGGTTGATTTTTAAAATATTTCTTCTCTTGTTTTTAAGGTGATATCTATTTAATTAATTTTATTTCTTATAGTTTCTCATTGATAGGTGGTGTATCAATTAGATGTGAATAATATATATTTTCATGATAATATATAAGAGCATAAGTATATGAAAGAGCTATTGAGTTTTATAATTTTAGAAAGATATAATATTTTTATAAGTTATGAAAAATCATATATGAGCGAAAGTAATTATGAGAGTTTGATTCAATGGTAAACTAATAGTAGATGTGTTTAGATTATTCTTACTTCTTTAGATATGGTTCAAGTGGTGCACCTATTATGTTGATGATTTATGTACATAATAATTATTATTATAGTGAATATTTTGTTGAGTAGTTTTTAACTGAAATAATATGTTCAAACATAGTTTTAAGTGTTTTGATTATATTCTTTATTTTTTTTGAGATTGATGTTGTTTATTCAAGTGAAGAAATAATTTTATTATAATAGTACACTTAGAATATATATTTTGAGTTTGAATTATTATGTGGTGTTCTAATAGATATTCAATTTGATTTAGATATAATTTTTTTAGATATCATTTACTAAATATAAGAAAATCATAAGAGACCATAGTTATCTAAGAATTCTTAAATCATATATCATTTTTTGTTATTCATATAATTAATTGTTTCTAATACTCTTTTAGGGTAGCTCACTTTGACACAATTCAATACATATTTAGATATGCAAAGAAAAGTCATTAACCTGAGATTTCTTTTTGTGATAAGGGACACTTAATTTGATTAGTCACTAAAGTTTAGTTTAGCTATAATAGTTACTGAAAGGTGATTTATCATGAATTTTAAATTGTTTTTGACACATAATCTTGTTCTTTATAAAAATAAGATTTAAATTATTGTTTTTTGATTGAATGCATTGATGGGGTATATGATTTTGACATATGTTATTTGTGAGCTTCTTGGGATTAAACACTTGACATTTAGCTTTTAAGTTTGCAAATCAACTATTATGTTTTGTGATAATCAAACATGGTACTAAAGGTGTCAACCAGCTCGGCACGAGGCACGAGGCACGGCACAGGAAAATCCCGTGCCCGGGCTCGTGCCGTGCCTGACTCGGCACGGTTTGGTGCCCGTGGCACGGCACACCGGCACGGGTTCGTCCCAGTGTCGGGTGTCCCCCGAGCCCAATCACCTTGCTTCCCCCCCCCCAACGGGAAAAAAAATAAAAAATTTAAAATTCAGCCGTTGGATCTCGCCTTCGATGGCTAGGGGGCAGAATCCAAAGGCTCCTCATGATTCTACCCCCTAAAAAATTTAAAAAATTACTTTTTAAAAAAAAAAATTCGTTAATCTATAAATTTCATTCCCTCTCTTTAACATTTATGTTTTTCATAAACATATTTTCTTTCAAATCACTTATTTTTTCTCTCAAAAATCTTGCTCATCTGTCTCGCGACTTGGGATTTCAGTATTTGGCTTGGACTTTCCGGAATTTCAACTTGAGTTTTGAACTTTGAGCTTGACTGTGGTGTACCGTGTACGTGACCGACCTCACTGTTTTTACCGGGTAATTTATTTTAAGTTTTTTAATTTTCTCTCTCTTTCTCTCTAGTTTCTCTCTCTAGACTAAAAATATAAAATATTAAAGTCAGTCTTCTAGTCTCTAAATAACTATTCTGAATAATAAAAATCTTAAAAAAATTATTATACTAATGAAACATATTTAAATTTAAAAAATAAAAATATTACACAGAGGTCTGAGGCTGCTGAAATTTTGGTTTCTCCAGTCGTCTCAACCCGAACTTCTAAGGGTAGGGACGGCATGGCAAGTCTTATTACATTGATGGATCTTTCGATCAGATTTTCGTAAGATCTAAGAGTAGTACGCATCATGCAGACATATTTTCAGCCTGCTTATCATAGGATTATTAGGTTCACATCTAGGAATGACACGCTAAAGATATATAAGTTAGAAAAATAAAAAATAATTAATGAATTTATGACATATAGTGGAGTGATGTCCGTTACTTTCGATATCTGGACAAGTTACGATGAATCATCTTATGCATGTCTCACCGGCCACTATGTAGATTCTAACTGGACTATAAATAAAAAAAAATTTTAGGATTCTCTGAGATTCTTCATCCTCATGATGACACGGTCATTTTTGAGTGCATGATGAAAATCTTTAGGGAATACAAAATTTAAAATAAAATTTTTAGTGTCACATTCGATAACGCATCTAATAATGGAGTAATGATCAACATGTTTGTTAGGAATATTAGAGACGCACTATTAGGAGAGATTTTTTATGTCAGATACATGTGTCACGTGATTAACCTGATTGTTCAAGTGAGTATGAAGGTGTGTTTTCCTATGTTGGATAATATACGTAATGCACTAAAATATATTCACACTGCCTCGCAGATAATAAGAGTTTGATAGTCTCTGTTTGTCAGCGAATTTTAAGAAGAACTTTCAATCGGATCTGAGACATCGTTGGAATTACACGTACCTGATGTTAGAATCATGTGTTGGATACGAACACGTGATATCTGACTATGTCAATAGTAAGAGTTACGAACTTATTATTAATGATACTGACTGAGCTTCAGGAATTTCACTTATGAAATTTCTGAAGATTTTTTATGATACGACGAACATGTGTTCGTCGGTTTATACGCCCACTACTTGTATTGCATTCCGGTGCATATGTAACATTAGTAGTATGTTTAGGAAGTATCGAGCTGACCCGACACTTAGTCATATGGTTGCAGAGATGGAAACCAAGAACTTGAAATAATGGTCCACCGTTTTATTTCTTTATTATCTCACTGCATGCATGGACCCTAGGGTTAAGGTGGAAGGGGTAGAAAATACATTGACCTACATTTTCTTGTGCATGAATCTGAAAGAGCCATTTGAAGGGTTCATTCACGAGAAATTGACTGACCTATTCACATACTACGATACTAGGTATGGTGTTGATAGTCGTGAGACTGTGATTACGGACATTGATACATTGTTCGGAGATGATGATTTTTCCATTCAGCTAGCGAGGGAGAAACAGCGGGGTGGACCATCACATAGGAGCAAGCTTTCTCGGTACTTAGATACTGATTACTGCTCAATCCTATCACATTCTGATATTAAGAATCTTGATATATTACAGTGGTGAAAATCATATGAGTTCACCTTTCCCGTGCTATCTAGGATGACACGGGATTTACTGACTCCTCCGGTGTCGAGTGTAGCATTGGAGTTTGTTTTTTCTGTTGTAGTGAATATGATTTCAGATAGGAGATTGAGATTACGTCTAGATATTGTTGAGGCCTTGGCTTGTTTGAAGGATTGAGAGGATTCGAGGTTTAGCATCCATGATTGTGCTGGAGCTGGGACTGAGACATGGACTGCAGCTGCATCCACTATGATAACGGAGGAGTTGATTGTTGATGATGATGATCCATATGACACTGATCTTAATGTTGCGGCTGATGATGCTTATGATATGATGATTGATGATAATCTACTATTTTTTGATTTTGATGTTTTGTTTTTTATTGATTGTACGCTTTATCTATACGTTATGTTGAAATTATAATTTGTTTGGTTCGGATCTTCGATATCAAATGGCTGATTAGTCATTTTTCATTTAAGTTGCTTATGTTTTTTTTAATTTTTATATTTTTAAACAAAATGTATTGATTTTTTTATTTTTTTATTTTAATTTTTCATTTAAAAATTTATAACTATATTATATAATTCTAATTAATTTTAAACTAATTTTATATTATATTATAAAAAAATTTTAAACTTTGTTATTTTAATAAATTTTAATATTTTTCATATTATAAATATATAATATTATACATTATCTAAAATTTTATATATAATTTAATAATTTATATAAATAAAAATAATAATAAAAAAAATAAAAAAAAAATTTTTACTGGCCCGCACGGCCAGGCCAGCCCCGCGCGGCTATGCCCGAGCGGGCCGTGCCGGGCCCGACTTTTTTAAACCTTTGTGGGCTAGGCCCTGCACGAAAGCACGTTTGTGCTCAAAAAAAATGGGCTGGCCCGGCCCGGCCATGCCCTGCTCGTTTGACACCTCTACATGGTACATTATTTTTAATTTGGTCATTCATGAGTAAATTAAATTTATTGAGGTAGATTTTCATTTTATTTGGTGAAAACTCAATTTAAGTTATAATTGTTGTGTATGTGTTTTTTATGTAGTGGTCTTAATGAATAAAAGAATATTTTTCATGTGTTCTTTTTTCAAGTTTGTTTAGTTATTTACATTCTTAGCTTTTTAGATATTTTTATTTATTATTAAAAACTATTTATCATTTATTTAATATGTATATTTTACTATTTTTATTTATAATTATTCTAGATTCATGTGTATTTGTTTAAAGGAAGGTAAAAAAAATTTATATAATTATATTTTCATAAAATAATAAAATTAGAATCCAATGATATTATTAAAATATTGTATGTCTATCCATAATAGTGTACAAAACTCATACTCAATATGGATTTTACAAAATATGTACACACACACATATTAGTTTATCTTGTCTTTGATAAATTTAATAGATTATGTTTCAATATCTCATATCTCTTATTACTGATATTAAAATTGTACGATTCATGATTCGATTTATGAGTCAGGAGATAAATGATTTGACTCTTTAAAAAAATTAAAAATATGTATGAAAAAAAAATTTAATTGGTGAATTACGAATTGATTCACATGAATTAATTTAATACAAATTCTCAAGGGACTAAGATCCTTAAAAAGTTATAAAAATAAAAATTTACATACCAAAAAAATTACTAGCTGTAGAAATTAATTAACGTGAAAAAATATAACTTTAATTTTTTGTATTACTAATTTAAATGAAAAAGTAATAAAATTCCAAAAAAATCATAAAAATAAAAATTAAAATAAAAAAAATTACTAACGGTAGAAAATGAGAATTAATTACCTTGTAAAAAATTTACTAAAAATTTGATTCACAATTCGATTTAATTATTAATTCTTGATTCATTAATCAAATATTCTAATTTTTGATTTGAATTTTAATTTAACAATTATGCTTGAAATCTATAATCTTTGTGCAAAGGAACTTGTTATTATACCAAGAATCATTAACTTTCAATTTTTATTTAATCAAAGTGTTGCATGTCAATATTGTTGGACTTTAATCAAAGTGACATTGGATCCAATGTATTATTAAAATATTTAAAAATAATAAAATTTTAATATATATATATATATATATATATATATATATATTATTTAATGTATATTTTATTGATCATAAAATAATATATCATACTTTTTTATGTTAGTATCAAACTCAAATAGACTTATTATGAGACTATACATTTGATTGAAATATGTAGTTATATTTGCAAATAATTCTAGAATCTAGTTATGTAAATTCTATTCTCGCAGGTAAAATAGTAATTTAATTATTATATCAAGAAGATATGATTATCACGTTACCATTATAATTATTTGAGAATACTTTATTTACATAAAATTTTTTTTAACATTATAAAAAGAAAATATGCTATTAAATTTGTATTTATTAGATGTTTGAGTACTCAAATAGAGTATAAATATTACTTGCTTATGATATATGAAAATTATTAGTGTTGATGTTATGTTTTTTGAAATGAATTTTATTTTATGATTCCTTCTTAGATTATCTAAGCTAATGTGTTATATTTTGCTTGTCTCGAGTTTGACATGAGTTATCATAGGAGCTTCAATGCAACATAATGAGGGTTTAACTTTGACATCTAATTTCTCATTTTCTCAGGAGCACTATACGATGAATAATTTTGTTATAATGCGAGTGAAGGATTTTCTAGAGATGTCAACCGGGCGGGGCCGGGCCGGCCCGGCACGAGAATTTCCCGTGCCCTGGGCTAGTGCCGTGCCCGACCACGGCACGATTGTGCCGTGCCGTGCCGAGGCCAACTAAGTCTCGTGCCGTGCTTGGCCCGGCACGGTACCGTGTCGAATTTTTTTTTATTAGGGTTACTGGGCGCCGAAACCCTAATTATTTTTAAAATTAGGGTTTCTGGCGCGCCGAAATTCTAATTTTTTTTTTAATTTAGGGTTCGGTCCGACCGGGCTGAACCCGGCGAATCGTGCCGCGGGCCCGTGATGGTCATTGTTCCGTGCCGTGCCTGGCCCGGCACGAAAGCCCGGTTGGGCCTGGAAAAAAATGGGCCGGCCCGGCCCGGCACGACCAATTTGACACCTCTAGGATTTTCTAATAATACAAAGTTTTTCTTTCAATTGTTTCTTTTGAGATTACTTTTCTCATGCAGATAGATTTATTGAATTTTATTAGTCACACGAAGTAGAATTTGCTCATTGCTCATCTGAGAGAATACTCAAAGAGAGTCCAACTTATCTTGGAGATAATTTTATGGTTATTGATATTTTATTTGCTCTTTGGAAAAAAAAATATTAGAGTAATTCTTTATGCTCACTTTCCAAAATTGTATTATTTAATATTTCTTTTTTATTCTAGTTTATTTTTATATTTTAATTATAAGATATAAATGTTCTCTCTTTCGAGATTTTATCTCATCTTGGTATTTGTTAAGTTATATTGGAAGATATAAATTATTTTAATAATAGCAAAATTTTATAATTAATATTTTTTATTAAAAAAAATTATTGTTACCTGAATATAAGTTCTCATCGTGAAGATTATCTTAGATGTAAAATTGAATAATAGTAAAATTTAGTTGGTGGCAAGAGGCTTCACCATAGTTTTAAAAAGTGAAATTCACATCTAATCATAAAACGAGCACCTTATTTTAGGAGAGCATTTTTAGTTTTTTTTTTTTTTTCAATTATAAGTATATTTCATTATTATTTATTTTTGTAAATACTTATAATATAAATTTAAATAAAATAAGATACAATTTTTATTATTTCAAATGTATTAGTATATCATGATAGCATGAGACTTAAATAGTTAAATATAAAAATTATGCATAAATCAATGTTGGAAATAATAATAAAATATGAAAAATAAAATATAAACAATAGTAAAAAACAACATAAAACAAATTATAAAAAATATTATTATTTAACTTTATAAAATCATTTAGGTTATCATTAACAAACTCATAGGCTAATATGCTTTCATCATCAACTAAAATATTTATATTATAATGTTTATCTATCAAATCAAGAGAATATATGATCATAAAACTAGAAACTATTCTCCCATGTGTGTGTATAAATATATATGTTGCTTGATTTTTCATTGACTTAATTGGGGGGTAATTGAATCTATATAATATATTCTATAATATATAAATTGTGTTTTACTATGTTATTTGAAACTTATATGGCCATATTATTCCTCTTTCCCAAGGTCTTGGTAAGAAATTATATTTTTCATGGCTAGGTAAATTATTTTTTATATGCGAGATATTGTCAGTAAAATAAAAATTAATATAGAAAAGATATCTTGATAATTCACACCACATGTTTGATTGAATTTTTTTGTAATAAATTTTAACTTAAGATGAGCTACTTTATTATTTGGTCTTGTCTTCTAAATGACTGCTTACCCCCGTACATAATAATTTATATTTTGAAAATTGTGAAACTAATTTTCACGTCTCATTGAAGTAGAAGATATCTATTTATCTAATCATGGATTGATGTCATCTTGGATGATATAATCTCTAAAAAAAAAAACTTAGGCAGTGTTTGTTTTTTGGGCTGAACAATGAAAATAAATTGCTTTCAGTGTTTATTTGTTTATTTTTCAAAAATTTATGACGTAGTGTTGAATTTTTTTAAAAAAAGTTCCGAATAAAAATGTTAGAATATTTATTTTTTTTTCTATTCAGAAAAACTTATTTTCTAAGAAAAAATTTATTATTATTTAATAAGGAGGAGATCTAATAATATTTATGATTATGAATGACAAAGGGGGGTTTGGGATGGGACTATCTCATTTTGATTTGACTTATTTATTTTTAAATTTCACCTTCTTGTTTTCTAAGAGCAGTGTCAGGTGACACTGCTCTTAGAGAGGGAAGCTCGACATGACTCGTGTCATGCCACCCATGATCTACCTGGCTGGTGCTGGGTTTTGGCCCGATCCAATTGGTCACGCACGACCTATTGGGATGCAGACTGCCTGGGTCTTGCTACGTTTTGGCCAGGTCTGACCTAGTCTCCCTGACCCGTTAGCATGTAGACTGCCTGGGGCATACTGAATCATGTCGGACAGGTTATGCATCGCCAAATGTAACATGCTGGCTTGGGATGTGCATGCAATACACGACTCAAACCCAACCTAGCCTAGGTTCGATCATGGCTAACATGGGTTCAGTCCATGCTAGTTTGGGTTGGATCCAAACTAGCTTGATTTTGTCACCCATTTTGCAATGATCGACAAGTCACTGTGAGTTGTGCTGCATGTGTTGCAGCATCCCAAGCACAATATGTGTTATAGTCTGCGTTTAGTCTGAGTGATTCAGTATTGATAATTTAATAATCAGAAGTAAGGCTATAAGTAAAATTATTAGTCTTACATGAAAAAGAGAAATATCTATTATTGACTATATAAGTAGTTAATCTATAATAAGAATAAATGTCATTGTTGATGCACTTTGTGAGCATCTCTGGATAACTCTAGCATATAATCTCTCTCTCTCTCTCTCTCTCTCTCTATATATATATATATATATATATATATATATATATATCTCTCTCTTTCTCTTTGTATATTGTAAAACTTGTAATTTTATTTCTGGAAATAATATCCGATAACTTAATATTGTGTCATCCTTATTTCTATGATGCGTGCAATTTAGGAATAATTTCATCTGTTTGCATAATGTCAATTCATAATTTGCTCAAGCAAATTAACTATCAAAAAAATAATATTTCAAATCAAAATTAGGTTTTTCTAGAGGTGTCAATCGGGCTGGGCCGGCACGGAAAAATTCCGTGCCCGGGCTCGTGTCGTGCCCGGGTTTGGCAAGAGCCGTGCCGTGCCTGGCCCGGAACGGTTCGGTCCGCGGCACGGCACATCGGCACAGGTTTGTCCCTTGCCGGGTGTCTCGTGAACCCGACCCCACGATGCCCCTCCCGCAAAAAAAGACCGCGGGTCGGGTCTGATTCGACCCGACACGCGGTCCCTCGTATCCCGAACTGCTCGGACAGGCAACCCCGAGCAGGCCAGGCAAGGCACGGCGGCATGCTTGTGCCCAAAAAATTTGGGCCGGGCCGGGCCGGCTAGTTTGACACATATAGGTTTTTCTTTACACCATATTTAGGGTAAATCTACCCCTACTTTCTTCAGAATCCACAAATTGTCCTAAAATTTTGGCTTTGGTATCTAGTCAGTAGTATCCTAGTTTTTTAAAATTTGTCGTGTCCCTATATTCTGTGGTGTTGTATTCCGTTGTTCGTATCCTTGTCCTTACTTCTTAGATCATAACTATGCAATTGCTAATCTAATCAAAAGACATAGATATCATTAAATAAAAAATAAAAAAAATAAACATGAAATTGTAAACAATAAAAATAGTAGCATAGCAAAATTTTAGAATTCTTTCAAAAAGTTAAATTTTTTTTAAAAAAATTGTTTTAGCTCTAGAACCTCCTTTTGGGTGAGGTGCTCCTCATCATCAGTCTGCCCTGTGCCGAGTGTTTGTAAGAGATAATTTATTGGATGCACCTTGCCTGCGAGTAGATGAGATGTCATGACATGGACACGCCTTGTAGGCGTGCGTGCCTTTGAAAACTTTGACCCTGACACAAAAAAAAATAGAGTTTATTATTATAATACTTTTTTATCAAGGGCTAAAATAGTCTTTACTACTTTTATGTTATTCTTGATCATTCTTGGTAAATGTTCTATTTGTCTGCCTACCATATCAAATGTATTCTTTTCACATAATTCTTGGGGAGGTGACATGTAGAGTACAAACCTAATTTAATGAAAGACCTTTAAAATCACTAAATTAGTTATTTAATTTTTTTTTTATTTTATCGAATATATTATATTATCCTAAATTAATTAGATTTTTTTTTATATTTTTCTAAAATATTGATATCTTTACTTTACTATAATGGAAATTTAACTTTTTAAGCTATAGTTTACATATTTATAGCCGGAAGAAAAATAACTCATAATATTAATATTTTAATGATCTAATAATGTACATTAGGTACTGCTGAGCTTTGATGATATTTTTTCATAAAATAATAATATTTTTTTAAAAATTAATATTTCATATTGATTTTATCGAAATTTTACTTAATTTCTGATTATTTATCAGCCTGCCATAAATAAATAAATATTAAATATAATCATGTATATGGTATAAAATTAAAATTTCTAAAAGGCATGCACCTATCATTCGACACGTGACTGCCTTGTTGTGTTTATACTTTCACATTGTGAGAGTTCTTAATAATGAAGACCTTCCCTTCCATGATCCTAATAGCTTTTTTTTTTTTTTTTTTTTTTTTTTTTTGTTTTTGATTTTTAATGTTTTATTCAAGGTTTCTGTAACTGTCTTGTGCTTATTTGCGTGTTGTCTTTTGCTTTTGTAAGTCGGTTGCTCGGAGTCTCTGTGACACATAAGATAAACGAGTGGCTATGGTTGCAGGAAATTAGGCGCTTGCACTCGCATCTCTTGGATTTAAAAAAAGCTTCTGCTGAAGAAATGCGGAAAAGTGTTTATGCAAATTATGCTGCTTTCATTCGGTGAGTTGTTTTGGAATTATGGAGTGCATTACTACATTTCTAATTTTTTTTTTCAATTTATTTCATGTATAATGTTGTTTGTTTGATGAGTCTTTATGACACATATGGGTGTCCCAATTAATTTTAGTGTACTTTACACACACACACAAAATTGAATTATTTTACTATATTTTCTTTTTTTTTTCTTTTCTTATTCTTTTTTTTCTTTTCTTATATTCTATATGAACAATTAGTTTTTTTTTTTTTTTTTTTTGATTAATTAAACATTTGTTACTTATTGATTTTTATTTTGAGATATTGAAGTGTACAACTTTTATTTGGATCAATATTCATAATTATAGCACAATGAAGATGAATCATTAAAATTGTGCGCATTGAGTTTTTTAAATTAAGAGTTAATTAGACGAAGACTTGTGATGACCTTTTTATTCTCTGACTATATATTATACTAAAAATTGTGGGTTTGAATTCTTACATGACTTGCAAGAAGACACGAGATAACGATGTATCATTTTATACATCTAGCTTGTATCATATGTCTTATTATTGACTAGTTGATGCACTCGAGATTGATAAGTTAAATTCAACTAATTCTTTTATTTTTAATCATTTTTTATATGATCATTTAAGAGTTACTAGTAGAGTTTGACATTGTGGCAATATCAAAATAGTGAGGGCATGCCCTAGTCATTATTTATTTATAGTCTCTTAGAGATGAAAAATTTGATCTAGACTCAAATTATGAACTACCCTACATTCCAAAAATATAAGATATATTATTTGATATTATTATTATTATTATTTTTATGAGAATACTATAGCTTTGAGTTGATTAGAGTTTTGGCACTATCATCAGGAGCAATGAGATAGAGAGAGAGATGCAAGGAAAATGGAAAATCTAAATTTGTTTTGGTGACACAAAAACTAGTTTAAAATTACAATACCCATTATTTATATAGTGTGAGGAATCCCACATTTTGAGTGTCTTTAAATAATGAAATAAAAAAGAGAGAAAAACAAAGCAAACCTCAATATTTCCTTCAAGTTAGTGTGTACATATTACAAATATGCAACTAAGGACTGAGGACATTAATTGATATCTAACTTAATCATTTTCAAATAATTTAATTTTTCTATAATTCTGTTATGTTTGGTAGAATCGACTAGGGTTTGGCACTTTTAGATTAATTTGTAAATGAATTAAGTGGTGAGTCAATATTCAACAAATTAAGATGAAATATCTAAAATATATCTTATTTAAGAAAGAGTTTCATGCTTCATGAATATTCAACCTTTATGCCTAGGAAATACCATAAAAGATCATAAATACTTCATATGAAACTTTATTTATAGAAATAATTTTTGTTGTGATATTACAAATTGAACATCTTAAAGGTGTCAAAAGGGTAGTGTTGTGTTGACACGACCCTAATTCTTGTTGCCCGTGCATGGTACTGCACACTACAGTGTTATGTCCCGGCCTGCCGTGCTGTGCTGGCACGTGGGTATAATATGCGTTACCATGCACAAAATGTGGTCAATACTAGCTGATACCTGACATGCGAGGCTCGCTGAACCCTGAAAATGTAAAGATGTGCGGCGGAACGCCGCCGAAATCCTAATTTTTTTTTAAATTATGGGATTGTTCGAGGGCTGAACCCAGTGGTTTTTGGGCCTTGGGTCCGTGCCGGGCTGGCACAGCTCGGTAGCCCAGTTAGGCAACCTAAAACTGGGCTGTGTTGTGTCGGATCAGCCCATTTGACACCTCTAACTAGGAGACATAATCCAACAGGTGGCAACTATTTTTTTAAAAAATATTTTTTTAGTTGTCATGCATGATGCACACCCGTGACATGACACACATCACATCGATTGAATTTTTCATCGAATGTCATTCATATGGTAGACAAATTATTTTAAATGACCTCAGGTAGTGTTTGCCCGATTCTATCAGTGGACCATGGTCATTAAAAAAAGATTGGTGTTTATGGTGTGTGCATACTGTATGCTACATATTCAGAAAATTAAACATGTGAGATTATGCGGCATCTTAGATTGGGTTTCTGCCAAACCCAAAGGCTCAACTTGGGCAATACCCAAATGTGTTTTGTCAGCCAGGCAAAATTTGGACCATGTGGGCCGGTGATTCGCATCGTGCCGTGTCGTTACCATACTACTGTGGCAAGTGGGCCACACTCACAATCCAACACAACACACCAAAACTATTGAAAAATACTCACTAAATATTGATTTTTTTTTGCCTTAATATTTTGGCAATGCTATCATTGTCACCGCCAAACATTGACATACACATCACTGCACCAATGGAAGGTACATTGCTGCCTGAGAAATTCAATTCCACTCCCTCATGGAAAGGTAGCTCTGATACCTTGTTGCGAGCTGATTATAATTTTGGCATAGGTGGAAAGCATGAATGTTGAGGAAGGGGAGAGAGAGAGCGAGAGAGACAGAAGAGAAAAAAAGAAAAATAGTATAGTTTATCAATGAGAATAAAATTAATTTGAAAAGAAAATACTCACCATATGTATGGTTTGAGACATCTCATATATTGGGCACTTCCAAATAAAAAAATAAAAAAAATAAATAACAAATAAAAATAAAGCCAAACATAAATTACCATCATTCTCAAGTTTTTTAGTGTGATAGAGAATATATGACACATTGAATAGGCAAAGGTGTTAGTATAAACATAGCTTTGAGAGATTTTTTAGTGTATTGATTGTGGGAAGATTGATACTTTGGTTTTGTGTTGAATTTTATATTCTAATTAAATGTGTCAAATGGGTCATGCCATACAGGTAAGACTCTTTTTTTGTAAAAAAAAATATTGTTGGTTGCAAACTATAATTGCAGAGAATTATTTTATAAAAATGCTTTTTATTCTGATTCCATTTTGTACAAGTAATACAATGATTTATTTATAAGTTATAGTTTGTCCTCATAAAATTGAAAATTAAAAATTATTATCATTCATAAGAGTAACTGCTGACTCTTAACATTTCACATTTCGAATTAAAAATGGATATTTAATCTTTATTTAACAAGACTCATAAATTTAAATGCTCTTGCCATCTTTCATGCCGAGTAATATTTTGTATTTGTCGAGTAGTATTTTAGGTAGTGGTTTGGTAAAGATATCCACGACTTGGTCATGACTTGCCACGTGTACTAATTCTATTTTTCTTTCCTTCACTTGATCTCAGATGAAGTGAAAGCGAACGTCAATATGCTTGTTTATCTCATGATTCATCGGGTTCTTGCTCAACTCAATTGCTGATTTGTTATTAACTCGTATCTCAGTTGCACCAGATGTTCCATATTGCCCAATAAATTTCTGAGCCATATCTCATGACGTACACACAAAGTTGCTGCCACATATTCAGCTTTATATGTCGAGATTGTCACGATTGGTTACTTTGAAATCTAGGTAAACACCGTATCACCCATATAAAATATATAATCCAATGTGTTTTTCTGATCATCCAAGTCTCTGCACCAATCACTGTCGGAGTATCCGACAGTGAATATGAATAGACTGGCTCCTTCATGAACCGACTTACAATGCCGACACTTAATACAATGTCCGTCCTTGTGCATGTGAGATAGTGAAGGCTTCCCACTAGACTTCAGTATTTGCTTGCGTCGTCTCGTTTTACTCCTTCAAACTTAGAGAGTTTTGCACCTGGTTCCATTGGTGTTGAAACTGGATTGCAAGATTTTATCATGTACTTCTTCAAAATCTCCTTTGTACATGTTTCCTGAGATACAAACTTACTTGTCTTTTCTTGTCTTACCTCCAGGCTAATGAAAAATTTCATCAAGCTTAAATCTGTCATCTCAAATTTTTGTGTCATAGTACTATTGAACTTTTGTATTATTTCATTATTATTTCTCAAAAAATAAGATCATTAACATAAATGACAATAACTAACATATTACATTCACTCTTATTCACATAAATGACATGTTCGTAGGGACATTCCTCGAACTCGTTCTCTTTGAAGTATATATCGATATGAGTATTCCATGCCTGCGATGCTTGTTTCTACCCGTAAATTGTCTTCTTCAATTTTAACACATTCTTTTCTTCTTTGATTTTCATGTACTCGAGTGATTGTTTAATATACACTTCTTCAAGCACACCATTCAGGAATGTCGACTTGACATCCATTTGTAATATCGATCATTTAAATTGAGCCGTCTGTGAAATGTGCAATCTGATTGTCTCCATTTTTTTGCAACGGGATCAAATACCTCGTCATAGTCGATTTCTGCATTTTGCTTATACCTTTTTGCTATAAGTCTTGCCTTATACCATTTTATTTTTCATTGAGCATTTATCTTTCTCCTAAACACCCACTTGACATCAATGGGTCAAGTTCCTTTCGGCAATTCTGCTAACTTCATTGTGTTGTTATGATCTATTGTTTCAATCTCCTTGTCCATGGTAATTTGTCACTTTTTGTCTTGCACTGCATGTTTAAAACTTATATTCTCGAAATCCACCAAAGGACATACAAGGTGTATCTCATTTGTCGAATCATACAAATCTTGTAAATTTCGTATTTTGGGTTGTTATAGTTCATCTTCATCATCAATGATTTCAGAATCTTCTGGTGTAGTTGTTGGCATAGCAGATGATGATTCTCCAACTTTGATGATATCCTCTATTGTTTTATTTCAATTCCATTCATTTATTTCATGAACTCGTACATCACGAATCACTAGAATCTTCTTATTTACTGGATCGAATAACTTGTATCCTTTTGTTTTCTCATCATACCCAATAAAAATATATTTTTTGCTTTTGTCTTAGAGTTTTATTCTTCGTTGATCAGACACGTGTGCGTAGGCCAAACTGTTGAATCCTTTGATATGAGAGACTATCGGTTTTTGTTCGCTCCATGTCTTTTGTGTTTGATCATACAATTGCGCATGTGGACATTGATTTTGAACATTGACGGCGAATTACACGGCTTCTGCCCAAAATTCTTTCGGCATTTTCTTACTTTTGAGCATTGATCGAACCATGTTGAGAATGATCTGGTTCTTCCTCTCGGCCACACTGTTTTGCTGTGGAGAGTATGATGTGATTAGAAATTGCCTTATGCCTTGCTCATCACAATATTCCATGAAAACTATTGAAGTGTACTCGTCACCTCTATCTGATCATATAGATTTGATGTGTCTGTCTGTTACCTTTTTCACCAGCACTTTGAATTTTTTGAACGTCTCGAACGCCTCAGATTTTTTTTTCAAAAAATAAACTCATTTTTCGTGAGAAATCATTAATAAAGGAAATGAAATACCTTTTGCCTCTGAAAGATTCAAGAGTTATAGGTCCACATATGCCGGAATGAATCAACTCGAGAGGTTGCTTAGCCCCATATTCTGTATTCTTTTGAAATGACATTCTTGCCTATTTTTTGAGCACATATTCTTCATAAAATTATATTCTTGTATTTCATGTCTGATAGTCTGTGCATCATGTTCTTCTTTGCCAACTTCTTTAGGCATTCATGATGTATGTCACCAAAATGAAGATGTCACAGTGACGCATTGTATTCTATGTTAACTTGTAAATATTTTTCTCATACACTTCTCAAATTTAATTTGTACATCTAATTTTTTTTTCCATTTCAACTTGTGCGACTGAACGCCCTTGTTTGTCTTTCAATAGTAATATCTGGTCTTTCATAAAAATTGAATAACCTTTCTAAATGAGTTGTCCCATTACTTAAAATGTTACTTTTGAGGTCTGGTACGTAATATACATCTTGAATTGATCTAACGAAACTATTCTTTTGTACATAATAAATTGTACCTTGGCCTTTGACCTCAACTTTCAAGTCATCTCCAAATAATACAGATATAGCTTCAATCTTTCACATCTCTTTGAAATAATGTTTGTTCCCGCACATATGGTTGATTGTAGTTGTGTCGAGGTACCACACCGTGTCGTTGTCGGTGTTGACTTTGTTATATGCTATTAAGAGAATTTTCTTTTACCGTATCTTTCGTTGCTAGGTTAGTTGTCTCTTCTATCTTTTTCTAGACTCGATATTTTTTTGCAAAAATACCTCACTTTTTCACAATTGTAATATTTATCGGAATTACAATCTTTCGCTTAGTGATCATATTTGTCACACTTGTAGCATTCAAAGTTGGAATAATTTGACTGACTGCCTCTTCTACGATCGCGTCCTCTTCCACACTAATTTTGTTGGTTTGATTGCATAATTTTCTCATGATACTCTTATTGACCGTGACTTTTCTCACTGTGACTATTTCCTCGACCATCACGGCCATGCTATTTATCTCAAAAATTGTGTGAATTAAATATATTTTCATCATTAATCGATGCTTTGGTATAAAGTGTCTGCTCAAGTGTCTCTTCCCTCTCCTTCTTTTTATGATATTCAAGTGCTATTAGGGAACTTACAAGCTCTTCGACTGTGAAAGTTGCTAGATCATTTGACTATTCTATGGTACATATCACATTTTTAAAATTGTCGGTTAACGATCTCAGAATCTTTTTCACGATCACCGCATCAGACAACTTTTCTCCATCTTGGTTGAGCTGATTCACCACGATTTGAACACGTGTGATGTAATTGGACACACCTTCTGACTCCTTCATCTTCATGTCTTCTAACTTATTGTAAAGAGTTTGAAGACGAATTTGTTTAACTTGGTCGGTTCCTTTGTATGTAATCTCCAAGATGTCTCACGATTCTTTTGAAGTTTTTGCATTCACAATCTTCTCAAAGCTCGACTCATCAACAGCTCAGAACAGTATGCACAATGCTATCTTATCTTTTGATCATATTTTTTTCAATATTTTATTTTGAGCTGCCGTATATGCTGTGGTAGATTCTTATTCTTCGAAATCATCTTGAACCATTGCCCAACAATACACAGAATCGAGAAGAATTTTTATTTGTATGCTCTAATTCTTGTAGTTCACATTCGTTAATCGGGACAGCGGTACATTATTGATTATACTCTCCATTCCCTCCGATATAAATTTTGTAAAAAAAAACATTGTTGGCTGCAAATTATAACTGAGGTGAATTATTTCTGAAAAGAGACTTTTTATTCTAATTTTATTTTTTATAGGCAATACAATGATTTATTTATAGGCTATCATTTGACTTTATAAAATTAAAAATTGAAAATTATTATCACTCATAAAAGTAATTGCTGACTCTTGATATTTTATCTTTCGCATTAAAAACAGATATTTAATATTTATTTAATATTTTTTGGTGGCCCAATTGGGCCACCTTGTCATGCTAGGCATGGTCTGATAAAATAGTTGTCATGTTGGGCATGACATGACTTGTGTTTTTTTTAGATTTGCATGGCCCGACCATTGAGTTTGGTAGAATCGGGCTGAGTCCTGTCGTGTTAATGCTGGGTCTTGTTGGGTTGTACTTTAAGCAGGGTTGTGCTAGTTTTTGATTTTAATTTATAAATTAGGTTATCTATAATGAGTAATGATATAATAAAATAAAATGATAAAAAATTATAATAATTAAAAATAATAAAAAAATTCATTATCCAAAAATTAAATAACATAACAATCGTCAAAGTCCAATCCCAATGCTAATATATGACAGTATGAAATGGATCATCATTATCATATAAGTATTTAATGGTATTATTAGTGACGAGCTCAACATTTTCAAAGTTTCACGAGTCTTCATCTGCTAGTAACTTCTATACTTTTGTTTCATCCCTTATCCTAGATACTCAATCTTTAATCTTTTCAATCTTTTATGCATACAAGTATCTCAATGATATATGATTCTAGTCTTAATTTTTTATTTGAAATGATATTAACTATAATAGAAAAAATTGACTCCTATGCTAAGCTCAATACTAAAGAAGTCAATAAATTTCATGTTTTCTTAGATAGCATGAGATATGTGGACTTATGATTTCTATCATTGTAAAATATCATGATTTTTGTTATTGTTATGTGATGAGATTTATCCATAATTAATATCTAAATATCGAGACAACTCGCTCATATTCGACTAATTATTTCATCATTTTTTTTTCGCTAATTGAATGGAAAATTCATCATTTTTGAATATGGTATCCATGTTCGTACATGGAGCTTGGTCACAATTACTATCATATCTAGTATCGTAGTATGTAAATAACTTAGAAAATTTTTTGTGGGTGGCTCATTCATATTAGTGTTCTTGATTTATGCACTTGGATTTATATATTAAAATATTATCCATTCCTTTCATTTTAATCCTTGGATTCATGTAGTCAGTCAGGTAATGAATAGATGGAATGATGAGCTAGTTCTTTGAGTAATTAGGTTTTATCTCAATAGATATGATAACAAATGTGTGTGCATGTGAGTGCAATGTAAGTGGTGGGCGTGTACACAGATAAAGATATGTTAATCATGTCATAAAAAATTTTCATGAATTTCATAAAAGTAATTTCTGTATCACAGTCAATATCGTTAATAATAAATTTCACTCTTATTATTTACATAATTAAATATCATGTGTTCGAAATCAAATATACGACTTCAACATCAGACAAGTATAATTTTAACAGTGTCTCACTTTCCTTTGAAATTTTTTTTTTCTCTAGATCCGCAGACAAATAGAGTTATAAAACTCATGTTGTTTGTTAGACATTCAAAGATATTTTGGTTTCATATTTTTTTTTTAAATGTGGTGAAAATAATCTTTATCCCTACTTGTATTGTCAAGTTAATAATATAATAATTATATTTAAAATGAAAAATATTGCCTAATGATTTGTATCTAATCATCCTAACAAATATATTAATAATTACTCAATTATTTGATATACTATCAAATATGATACTAAAAATATATTTTGAATATGCTAATCTCTAAAGATCTTTATTATGTATTTATTTATGACATGGCTATAATGAGGATATAAAAATTTTAAAAATTCCTAAATTTTTTTTATTAAATATTATTTAGAATATACATAGTGGGCGATGAGACATTCAAAAAATGAATTGTCATGATTTGTCTAGATATACGATGTTATGGATACCATGCCAATGTATTCTCTGAATTTATTAATTATTAATTATTTTTATAATTTATAACATTTAAAAATATCGTTCCTACACGTGGATCTAGGAATCCTACGATAAACAGTCTAAAAGTAGTTCTGCATGATACTAACAATTCTAAAATTCTCCAAAAATCTTATTGGAAGACCTATGATGGTAATAGTCTTTTCATGCTTTTCCTCTATAAGTCATTGTGATATATAAATAGAATCAAAAAAAGTTAAATTAGACTTAGTTTTAAAAACTTTATCACTTATGCTCAGTTGAGTTTGTCTAGGATTTAATGCATAATTTTTTTTGTTGTATTGATTGACATATTTTTTTTTTGTGTCAAGTTTCACACGTATTTCTATATATATATGTTTTTTATATTATTTATATTGTGTTGATTTTTTATTGACATCTCTAATATTTTTATTTTTTATTATGTTAAAATAATTCTAAATTATAATTATTTTTTTTAATTTTTATTTTTTAGGCATTTGAGTATGCGTTGAGGTCATGAGAGAAAATATTATTTATGTATCAGATTTTTCTGTAGGATTATCATTATTATCTATATTTAAATCTAATTTGATCTCATTTTTGTTACATTCACTATAGTTAATTTTTTTTAATTATTTTATTGTTTATAATTTTAACAATTTAAAAAAAGCAACAAAATAATATTCAAATACTATTTTAAAAATAAATTAAAAAATCGCATCCTTAGTCACACCATGGTGCATTTTCTGTAGCAATAAGAAACAACAAAAAAAAATTAAACTAAAAGTCTAAAACTCTAGAAGCTTAAATACAAAAATGTGTTATGAGAGTGGAGGTTATTAAAGGGCAAAGGAGAATAGGAGATGAATATTAGAGAGTTGAGAATCAATATAGAAATGAAAATAAAAAATTTATAATTCAGAATTTATTTTTGTAGATTTTTTTAAACAAAAAATTATATATTATATATATATATATATATATATATATATATATATATATATTTATATTTATATTTTTTTATTTTTTTATATTTTTTTATTTTTTTATTTTTTTTTATTTTTTTTATTTTTTTTATTTTCAAGTAGGTAGAAGCCCGATATCATTACAAAAGTTGGATATTAGAATAATATTAATGTTAGTCCTTTTTTGATATATATATATTAAAATTTTGTTATAATTTATTTTTTGTTAAAGTGTTTTATGAAATACAATGGTATGCTATTGTTTTCTATTCTTGTAGTGTTTATATGTAGGTTCAACACACTAGACACACACACACACACACACACACACATATTGTTTATATGTATTGTTCATCTTAGGCACCCCCCAACCCCACCACAAAATATATTATTTTTGAATTCTCACTACGATTCAATTATTCCCAAAGCATTTTCTCTATACTTCATATTATTGCCAATGTCTCATTTTCTTTTCAATCCCGAAAATTATAGATAATATATTTGATATTTTATAACTTTGTATATTAGATTGTTGAAATTTTATTAATTTCTTTTAGAACTCCGGATACTTATGGTAATAAAAATTATTAATGATTATTTGATTATTATTATTTTTGATATTATTTACTTATTTTATTTAATTAATATATAAAATTATATATAATATCTAGTAAAAATATAATACACACATACACATATACTAATATATATATATATGTGTGTGTGTGTATATATATATATATGTATATATATGTGTGTGTGTGTGTTATATATATATATATATATATGGTGGAGTATCTCATGGAAAAACTCGTGCTTTAATTGTGCAGTATCTTAAGGCTCTAAAAGATTTTTGTCTTCATGTGCCTTATGCCTCAGTAACTAAAACTAGATTTATTGATAATTTTAGAGTTGAATATTAAACAAGTGTTATCTATTGATTATAAGGTATGATAGATGGAAGAATATGTTAGAGCTTACTTTCTGACACGTTGAGATAATAATATGAGGGTCACATCTCATTTGATTCACTCAAATGGAATGAGATCCTATAGGATAATCTTATTTGATAACTCAAGATATTTTTAATTTTTTTTTAATATTTATACTTGATTTTTATGATTGTCATTATCTAAAAAGAGATTAAATCTTTTCTATTTTTATAGAATTTTCAAAAAAAAAAAAAAGTAAATTCAATTTGAATGTGTTGTAATGTTCTTTGAGGATTAATTATTTTTCAAGGATTCAATTCAAGAAAATATATATTTAGTAGAGGTGTCAAACGGGACGTGCTGGGCCGGCCCTGCCCGTTTTTTTCAGGCCTGCCGTGCTTTCGTGTCGGGCCAGGCACGGTTTTGTGGAGGTTCAGCCCGGCACGGGCCCGCGGCACGATCCGCCTGGTTATGCTTGGTCGGGCCGAACCCTAAATTAAGAAAAAATTACAGTTTTGGCGCCTCCGTAACCCTAATTTAAAAAAAAAAATTAATTTCGGCACGGTACCGTGCCAGGCCAGGCACGGGAAATTCCCCTGCCGGGCCGGCCCGGACCGGGTGACACCTCTAATCTTTAGATATTCTAATAATAAACTTATTTTCGTGTCTAATTATTGTTTTCCTCGTATGTTTGCACATGATACAACCAATACGATTGATTTTTAGGAGATCAGTGATATCTCTCTTAGTCTGGTGCACCAAGGAGAAGGACCTAGAGTTGTCCCATTGGACACGAGGTGTGAGTCTCCCCGACAGGGAGATGAAAGTTTGCAGACTTGATGATCTCAATCTAAATATATATATTCAATAAATGCGTTCAGTCTCACCGCTATGATTCTTTTCTCACATCATTTCTTCTAATTTGAAGCAGCGACTTGATTTTTTTTTTTTATTGTACTTCATAAGAAACCATTTATGTGTTCAACTAGAGTCATCAAATGGGCCGGGCTGGCCCATTTGGATTTATCTTCTCTCTTGGCTCTGGTACTGATATAGTATCCTATCTGTGCCAAATTTTTTAATTTTAATTTATAATTTTAATTTGGCGTAGTGTGCGTGTTAATTTGGTGACGAATTGCAATTTTCATGCATGAGAATATGAGGTGAAGCCTCTATAAAGCATGTGTTTATCCTGCACACTTTAAGTTAAGCTACAAATTATGTTGAAATTATTACATTTTATTTAATAATTTTTAGATAAATAAATAATAAAATAAAGACAAGTGAGAAATTAAAAAAAAAATACTTTCGAAGTTGAAATTGTGTATTCTCTCATTGTCCTCACTCATGTGCTTAAAAAATTGTGAAATATGCAAACTGTAATGGTGTCGACATATTATAATATAATTAAAAATAAAAATATTATGAGTATCAAAGAAGATTCACCACTGTGTGTGTGTGTGTGTGCGTGTGTGTGTGTAAACACACACACGCACATATATTTATAGGAGGATTAATTATATTGATAATCTTAAGAGACATGTCTAATAATATTTCAAAAAATATAATATATTTTAAATAAACTCAACATAACTGCATGGTCTTTGAAATTGGTTCAATTTTAAGTTTATTGATTTCATTTATTTACTACAATGAGTTTGAGAAAGAAGTAAATGCAAAATTAATTACTAATATGAGTTTTCGATTAAATTTTCGGAGGATCTTAAAGTAATTTATGTTATGCAAATATACTTTCAGTCTGATTATTGTAGAATTCATATGCCAATCAATAAAAATGATATAATTTAGAAAAATAATTAATAATTAATAAACGAATAAAATATAATAGAGTGATTTTTATGATAGTTAATATATGAACTAATAGCGACGATATTTTATTTGTATGACTCTCTGCTCACTATGTTGATTAAAATTTAAAATTAAATATAATAAATTTAGAATTTCTCGAGATTTTATCTTCACAATGCCCCGTCAGGGATCTTTAGAAAAATTGATATTGAAAATAAACTTTTTAAGATTATATTCAATAATTATTAAATATTTAATAATATTTAATAATTAATAAACCAATAATAATACGCCTTCATTTCTTCTTCTTCCAGCACTTCAAAAGAGATATCAGACTTGGAGGGGGAGCTCTCATCCATGCGAAATCTGCTATCTATCCAAGCCACACTAGTCCATGGCCTGGCAGATGGAGCTGACCACAGTGCGCTGTCTGCAAAAACCCTAGATCTTACAATAAGGGATCACGTGGACCCCACTGCCGGAAAATTCTCGGAGATGGAGAAGTGGGTTGCCGAATTTCCTGATCAGTTCGACGTGCTGTTAGCCGAGAGGAGAATCGGCGAAGCTCTGGCAGCCATCGATGAAGGAGAGCGCGTGGCTTCGGGTACCAAAGAAAAGGTCTTGCTGACTGTTGGCGCGACCCAGTCCTTTCGGGCTGCTCTCACGGAGTCGAGGAAAAAGTTGGCCGATCTACTCGCCGAAACTGCTTGCCATGCTTCGACCCGTGGGCTCGAACTGCGTTCGTTCATATCCGCCATCAACAAGCTCGGCGACGGTCCCCGTGCTCACAGCCTGCTTCTCGACGCTCATTCTCTCAGGTTCGAGCACAACCAGCAGAGCCTTCGCCCGTCGGGCGGCTTGCCCGGAGGAGCCTACACGGCCGCGCTTTCTCAGCTCGTATTCTCCGCCATCACCCATGCCGCCAGTGATTCGCTGGCAATTTTTGGCAGCGAGCCAGCCTATGCTTCAGAGCTGGTGATGTGGGCCACAGGGAAAACTGAAGCTTTTGCTGTTCTCGTCGAAAGGCACGCCCTGGCGTCTTCTGCTGCAGCCACTGGTGGGTTAAGATCTGCCGCAGAGTGCGTTCGAGTAGCACTGGGCCATTGCTCTCTGTTGGAGTCCCATGGGCTGGCCCTCTGCCCTGTTCTCTTGAGGCTGTTTAGGCCCAGCGTCGAGCGAGCACTGGACGCTCACCTGAAGCGCATCGAGGAGAGCACTGCTGCTCTAGCTGCTGCCGACGACTGGGAGCTCTCTAACACCCCAGTGGCTGCTCGCCTCTCAGGCAGGTTTTCGACTTCTTCTGCCGGCGCTGCAGCCTCCTTTCCTCACAAGCTCACCAACAGTGCCCACCGCTTCAACCAGATGGTCCAGGTGAATAATAAATCGCATAAGCTCCGAAGTTCTGCTTTTCTGTCTGCCGTGATGGTTTCCTATCTTCTAGGATTTTGCCGAGGACGCGGAGCCTCTCACGTGCATGAACTTGGGTGGGCGAATGCTCGAGTGCATGTTCCAGGTGTTTGATTCGTACGTGAACATGCTTATTAAAGCATTGCCCGGCTCGATCGAAGAAGAAGACTCTGCAAGTTTTGGGCGTAAGATTGCGCGGATGGCTGAAACTGACGCCCAGCAACTTGCGCTGTTAGCAAATGCCTCGTCGCTAGCAGACGAACTGCTCCCCCGTGCCGCCTCGAAGCTGTCCTCTCCAGGCCATCATCTGAATCACGGCGATGATCCGTCGACGAGGTCTTTGGATCGCAGCCGTTTTCCTGAGCTACGGGAATGGAGGAAGAGGCTCGTAAGCTCCGTCGACGTGCTGAAGGACGCTTTCTGCCGGCAACATGCACTGGACCTTATTTTCAACGACGACGGGGACAGCAATCTCGATGCGAAGATGTACATGAACATGGATGAAATTGTTGAGATGGTAGAATGGCTTCCGTCTCCATTATTCCAGGTATGTCTAATATTTCCAGATTTATTTGGTTCTTTAATTTTAATAAATCACTTAATTCATTTTTTATTTTAAATCTTTATTCATTTTTATCAAATAATTTAAATTTAATTCGAAGATAAGATCAATATAATTAGAATACGTATTTAATTTTAATAAATCATAAATCTAGAGGGATAACTTATTGTTGAATAAAAAATATATAATTCAGACTTCTCGATTTTATTTTATAAAATATAATTAGAATACGTATTTGTTTAGGAAGATAATTTGTAAAGAATATGACATAAATAAAATATTTTTATGGAATAAAATAAAATATTTTTATAAAATAAAATAAAATATTTTTATTTTATAAAATAAAAAATATGTATTTTATATAATATAATTATAAAATATTATTATATAAAATAAAATAATTATAAATATTATTATATAAAATAAAATAATTAGAAATATTATTTTATAAAATAAATAATATATATTTATTATATAAAATAAAATAATTATAAATATTATTATATAAAATAAAATAATTAGAAATATTATTTTATAAAATAAATAATATATATTTATTTTATATAATAAAATATTCTAATTTAATTTACTTTATTTTATTTTATAAAATATCTAATATTTATAAAAAAAATAATTTTTATTTTTAATTTTATTTTTTTCATCATGTCGTATCCGTATACTAGTTTTTTAGAACTTGTCGTGTTCCCATATCCTGCCGTGTAGTATCACCGTGTTCGTGTCCGTGCTTCTTAAGTCCCGGTAATAGATCACAAAAATCTGGTTATCTGGTTTATGGTGACCTATTCTCAGTCATGTGTCATGGTTAATGTGTCGCTGGACTGTGCCGATGAGCCAGTCATCTGGGTCATGCCTAGCCCAGGCTGAGGCACTATAGTTTCTAGTCCAGCCATGTTTAAAATCAGCATTCTTACCAGATCATGTGGGCGATAGTATTTGTGTAATTGCATGTCTGTTTGGCTCTTATGATCGGGTTTTCTTTCCACAACCCACGCAGGAACTTTTTCTAAAATTGAATCAGTTGGCTAATATAGCTGCTGATATGTTCGTGGGAAGGGGGAGGTTCGGCACCTTGCTGTTGATGAGACTCACGGAAACGGTCATGCTCTGGCTTTTGGAAGATCAAGGATTTTGGGTCGAAGTTGAAGAAGGCCCAATGACATTGGGCCCACAAGGCCTTCTTCAGGCATGTTTTTATTTTCTTTTTTATTTCTTTTTTTTTTTCCCCCAAGTCTCATTCTCACGCGCCCGCACCGTGCTGTCTTGCATATGAAATTGTCTTCCGTGGTGGCGCAGTTCTGCCTGGACATGAAGTTTGTCCTCAGCTTTGCTTCCCAGGGTCGCTACTTATCAAGAAATCTTCACCGTGTTGTCCAGGAGATCATCGAGAAGGCGGTCAGCGCTTTCTCCGCCACGGGAATTGACCCTGAGAGGTACCAAGCTAATTTTCCTGATATTTATTTATTTATTTTTTTTTTAATTTTACGCCCACCCCCCAACTAGCGCCCACTCAAAATTCAAATCCCAAGTATATCACATGAATACCGCCCACTCTCCCCCGATCACACCATTGGAAGACTATCGCACACTCTGCACGTGTTTTTTTAAAAAACCTTTCTCTCTCTAACTCTTTCCCTATTGTCCCATAGCTCCCCATATATGAGCCACGGGCACCTCCCGTGTGAGCCATTCGGGCCAGGGCTGACCATGAGGCGCATATTTGACATCACTAGGGTTCGAACCAGTGTCAAATATGATCAGCGTGTGGTGGCAAATATGATCATACACTAAAATCAGTAATTTTATATTTTGTGCCGAACAAAATGTTTTGAGCTTTGATGATTACGATGGCAGTTCTAGCTGTTCTTGACTTGTGTGGCCTGTTGCCAATTTTTTAGCGTGCTGCCAGAGCAAGCTTGGTTTAACGAAGTGTGCCAGGAGGCCATGGGAAGATTGAGTGGAAGGTCGAAGGCAATTGATGGAGAGAGGGAAATTAACAGCCCGAATGCTCGATCAATTTCATCCAATAGATCACACGGTAGCTCTTAGTGTAATTTGATCGTGCTGCTGTACGAACAGCCGCTCAAACAGAAGTAGGTAGAAATTGTAGAAATTTGTATTCATTTTTTTAGGGCTCTTCTTTCCCATCATCTAGATTGCAGGAAACACTTGTGCTTATGATCTGATGATATGTCTGTAGCAGTAGGAAGTAATTGGCCAACATGGTTCTCTTTTGTTAACAACGCAGACGAAAATTGCATGATCAAAAACAAAACACAAGCAATTGTAAGTGATAATATCCGACAGCTCGAGAGATTTAAACATAAAAAGAAGAATTACATGTTAACCAGGTGAAACTCGACACGATCTGATGATGTTGTGATACGTCGTCGGGAAGGAAGGCAAAAGAAAACCAAAGATGGAATCCTTGTAGCATTAGAGATGGCCTTGTTCGTGCTCGTCTGAGCGCATGGCTGCAGAAAAGAAAAACAAACCAGTGATATTTTCTGTAACCTTGGGGATCCTTCTTTGGCTAATGGATTGCATAATGATTCGGCTAGCTAAAGAAATCGATCAGTTTCTGCTGCACGAAAGCAGCGACGACAGAGGCGACGGGGCATGGATCAAAGAAGGCAGAGTGGAGAAATTTTTTGAGAGCGGAATATGTATTTCGAATGCAAAAATCAAAGAGAAATTAACTTATCAGTTCTAGATCTAACAGGAAGAACGCCTCTTCGATCTAAACAGAAAAGAAAAAGAAATCGACAAACATGTAACATGTTTCCATAAGAAATCGATGAAGAATAAAATTGGAGGAATAACTGAAGCGGAAAGCTGACCAGATCCGCAAGAGAAACAAACGAATAACGATGACAGTGCCGATCTAAGAGCGCCTTGAGCACAGATCATATGAGCGAGAGGAAAGAAACGAATTAAGCTAAAGCTTCCGATCTAGCAGTAAATTTCAAAAAATATGAAGATTGAAGGAGAACGAAGACGAATCGTACTAGGTTTTTGAGGCTTGCCGTCGATCCACTTGGAAACGGAAAAATGAACCTTCTCGCGAGCTAGGGCTTCAGATCTGTACGGCTCTCTGAGGCAGTTCCTCAGCAGACTAGCGCACAGATTCGAGTAAGTTATGTACGTCATGCCTGCTGCTCTCCACGCCGGCGCCGCTCCCTTGGATGCCATCTGCAGACCCCAACTCCCAGCAACTTTCGAACTGAGTTCCCTTCTCCTACTGTGACTGGTCTAACACAAAATTCAGGTTTTAATTTCAAACTTTGAAATTAAAATTACGCTTTCAATAAATATTGCCATTTTGTTCTATTAATTTCATGTTTCATTTAAAAAAAATTCCACATCATTATTAAGAAATAAAAAATAAGTAAAATACATAAACTTGTATACATTTGTATACGCTTTCATGCATATAAAAAATGTATACGTTTTTTTTATAGGCATACATGTATATTAACAAATACACTTTATATGTTTAGCGTATACATTGTACATGGTTTTATATATGTGCACTGTACATGTTTTTTTCATAAATGTTTTGTGTTTGTGTGTGTACTCACACACAAACACACACACACACACACACACACACGTTTGGTGTGTGTGTTTTTTTTATTTTGTTTTTTTCAAAATAGTGTTTGATATGTGTGTGTGTGTGTGCGCGCGCGCGCATATCCTCAACTCCACTCAAATGAAGAAATTGTGAATGAAGGTCAAACAAGCCTCCGCGGACAAAGGAAAAACCTTTAGTTCGGTTATCTCACACAACGCCATATGGCAATTTATGTGTTCACACATAAATTTTGATAACTTTGAAGAAGTAATTTTGATGGCAATTGTAATGTGAGCTAGAGCTAGGCCTTGGCCCAACCTCAATTGCATAGGGGCATGTCTGCTAAACTCATTAAGGCTTGGACTTACTTCCCTCTCCTTCAAGTGGTAATGTTGTGGGCTAAACTAGGTGTTTAGGGTGAAGAGGAAAGCAGATGGGGCAGTGGATAAGCTTAAAGCCAAACTTGTTGCTAAGAGCTATAATCAAAGATCGAAACTTGATTACATATAAACACTTAGCCCCATGATTAAATTTTTAGCTGCGTAGTTTCATCATAAAAACAAAACCAAAACCCAAAGTCTTAATACATGTGATGAACAATATCACATGGAGCAACTGAGAAAAAGTGGGACCCATGGACCCAATTCGTGAACTCTCTTCTAGCTATCTTGCATAACAACTAGCTAGAACTCTGCCTAATTTCAATGCTATAACAACTCTCCTCAACCTCAATTTCATGTTCATCTGCTTATCATTCTTGGTGCTATACCTTAATATCATTCACCCACTCGTATGCTATTCACTGATCCCTTTTTATCCTTTCTATTGGTCTCTCTATTGCTATCCATCAAATAGGCATTGTGCACTTATATTCTAATGTCGCTATGACTGATATGCTACTTATTCCTGATTTTCATTTCCTTTTTTATTAATTAGTATGCTGACTAAAATTATCCATCATGTTGTAAATTTCTTCTTCAATTTTTCTCTTAATTGGTAGAAGGTATGGAAATCTCTATGTTTTGGAATATGGCTATCAAACATTTGGTTACTACTCAAAAGTATATATTTATGAGATGATTTTTCTTTCACTTAGCTACTTCTGAGTATTGATTATGCAAGATTAAATCAATTTTCATTTTAAGAGTCTTTGATTTTCTACACACACACACACACACACACATATATATGTATGCATATATGTATGCATGCATGCATGTATGTATATGTATGTATGTGTATGTATGTGTATGTGTGTGTGTGTATATATATATATATATATATGTATGTATATATGTGTGTGTGTGTTGTTTTTATGAATTTTATGTAATTTTTGGGTGTTATGGCTCTTGAAATAGGCTAAAAGCATTATGCGATATATGATAGCCACAATTAAAACAATGAGAACATGGAAATCAAATTGGAAATACATATTTGAAGTCATTTTTGTTTTTTTTTACAATGGAGGTATACGAGTTATAACTTTGTATGTCATATTAGATTCATAATATTCAAGAAAGATTGAAAATTATTAGCATAGTTATTTTGGAAATTCTTACGAGAGATTTATATGAAATGAATGAGTCAATATAAAGAGATAAAGAACTTCAAAAGGTTAACTATTAGGTGGATCACAACATACGTTACATTATGAGAAATTTCTTCTACCCTATAAGATCGTGTTCACCTTATATTGTGCCACTAGATGGATAAATAACTATTCGAGCACATTTAGTTTAACTTCTTTTGTTATTTCATTGTGTGAAAAATATAAATTTATACTCATTTGTGAAACCTCGAAGAACAAAGCTAATCTTTATAAGCTGAAACTTTGATTGAGTTAATATGACCATAATATTTTGCAATTACTTCAAAGGATAATGCAAAAAATTAACGAAATTCACCGAGATCAAAGAGCACAAGGAATTGGGATGATTATTAGCCAAATTGCTAAAGAAAATTTTTCTAATTCATCATAATAGAAGGTTGAAATATATAAATTATACTAGATTAGCTCAATCCTAGATATCTGGCTCATGAAATGGTGCTTAAAAGAAAAAATAAATAAAAAGGATATAATAAAAAACTAAAATACAAATATCCACTTTTTAAACAAGTTAACAAACTTAATATTTAGATTCATGAAGAGTTATCAACTCAATTATATCTAAACTACTAAAAAGGAATCATCTTATTTAAGGATAATTATGTCAACTCATGTTGACTAACTAAATCAAACAATCCCTGGTAATTGCACTGGAAAGTTATTGTGATTTTGTTATCGTGGCTAATTTGTTAATTATACAATATCCGAAAAACTCATCAACGAAAGTATTTCATGTGCATAGTTCATATAAGTAGTAAAGAAGACTTTCATCCAGATATCATTCTCGCATAAATTATATCAATAGGTTAATTATTTAATAGTGAAACAATTCAATTCTAATAAAATGGATATTCATAATATGAGATCAATCTTAAATCAATGTGCTTATTCAATTAATATAGGTGCTGTTTGTTTAAATTAGCTCAAATTATATAATGTATGAACATAGAATGAAGCTTAAAGTATTGTATAATGAGTTTAATGACTCATTGCCTAGTGACATATAAGGTGGTTGTCACCATTGAGCCCATCATAATAGTTGCCCCCTCATAGCTATCTTCTTAGTATATCATCACTGATAGAATAAATTATCTCTACATGAGAGTCATTCATAATCATATACCTTTTAGGAAACTTTATCAATTTTTATTGATGATTATTTCATATGCACACTTTTATTCTTTGACATTTAGTACAAATATTGATATAATTTATAAGTATTTGTACTTTCAGTTTTGTAAGTACCATACTCACATTAATTTATGTTTTCCTTAAGTTTCACCAGTGAAAACTACGAGTAAAAATAACTTATAAGGGTGATCACCATCTTGTGAATCATAACAAATTCATGAATATCCTGAGGATTACCTGTCACCATCCTCTTCGGTAATGATGTAGCTTCCATAATAAAGGTAAAACCCTTAAAAAAATATTTTATATAACATCCATCTTAATTAAGAATTACTTCTTCAAATACATGTACAATAGATTGACTTGTAAAAGTCTTTATACTTTCAACTTTTTAAGCATCATACTTATAATGATCAACATATCTAAATTTTGAGTTTTAACATATAAGTTTATCAAACATATCTTAGTCAAAATAAGTACCACTTCCTTTTTTCCATATGCATGAGTAGGCCTCAAGGTCTACTTATCATTGTCCGCCACAATAATATCACACAAATCTACCAATAATAGAAATCCTAATTCAAATTATATTTAATTACTCATCCAATAATATCTATAACATAATATAAATCAAATATATTCATTAATATAAAATCAAAAGTTATATCACATAAAATAAATTACATAAATCATCGACCACACACTATTTTGATAAAAATTCTTGAATCTATCATAGATATGAGGTTTAAGAGTCATACCTTCAACTCTAGAAATTATCATTAAGTCTTAGATTCCCTCCTTGCTTGTGGAGCTCCTAAGAAGTGTAAATTTTGCCTCTAGGATTTAGTAGATGCACCATGGCTTTGCAAGTTGTTTGGTGGGAGAAGAAGAAAAATGTGAGATATTCTAGAAAGTCACTTTCTTCTACATTTTTATTTAGGTGATTCTTTATTACTCTACGTAGGAAATCATAGCTTTTAGAAAAAAATCATAACTTTCTTCTTCGTCTCTTAAGTTTGAGGTTGTGATTCTAGAAAATGATAGTAACTTTGAATGTATCATAATCATTCTATAATATAAAGTCATGACACTAGGCAATGACCATGACTTAGGCTGAATATTTTTGTAATATAAAATCATGGTACTAAGAAGTGACTACTATTTCATACACCTATCATCATATTCTTCATAAAGGGATATATGCTAAGAAAAGTATGGAATTATGAATGACCTCTCATATTGTTATATGGCAGAAGCACTAAGAAAGAATAGTGAGATTGACATTAGTCTATCTTGATCATCATATAGATATGATGCTATGAAATATTCTTGGCATTGGGAAATAGCCTCGACACAAAAATTTTACTTCATATGTCTAAGTGTATGTGGCACAATGAGTGGTTGTAGCACTAGTCTTCATTCTCTCATATATCATATTATTGTAGAACTACAAAGAAGTTGCAACATAGGAAATTAGCCCTTACATAATAATTATGGCTTTGACTTTCTCTGAGGTCAAGAATCATGACTTTGAAAAATAACCATACTCAAGTAATATCCTTTGACTTTTGTAGCTCAAAAGTCATACCTCTGTAAAAATCACATGACTTTGACTTGAGACTACAAAGTAATATTGAAGATAAATTCATGATGCCAGGACATAATCATAAATTTTAATATTAATAGGGTATTTGGTTACTGTGACATAAAATTAATAGCATAGTTATTTATATTTTATTAGACAAGTATGGTTGTGACTCCATGATCATATTATTGCCACAAAAAATATATCACATATAGTAAAATGATTGTGATGATGAGTTGGTAGGGTTGTGAGATACTAAGATTGTCATGACCAACTTTGTAGAGTTTTGGCCAAGAATATGTTAAAACTACACAAGACTATATTTTACCTCTCAACTAAATACCTCGAAAAACTTATTGATTTCATGATAATTCATCAAAATTTACCAAAACTCTAAAATCATGAAATTAATCTATAATTACTTCATTTTTATGGTTACATATTTTCACAAATCACCAAAATATATAAGGATATTTAAAAGCTCTAACATTGAATAACCTTCATCAAAATGACTTACATATCTTATATCATCTAGTTTGCCAATAGACATCAAGTTCACATGAATATCTGATAGGTACCAAATATCTCTCAACTTTAGCTAATGTCCTATATCTATAGACAAATATCTTCCATGCTCAAATTTTATGATATTATAGCTCATCTTTACTATGTCATAATTACCAAGTGTATGGACAGTAAAGAAGTCAATATATGGAGTGATATGAAATGATAGTTTTGAGATAATAAGCTAATCATCATCCTAAGATACAATATTAATAAAACTATCATCACTAACTAGCATCAATCCACCTTCCAAGGCAACGGCAGCCTCTTCATATAGTTTATCTCCTCTTATGCATTATTGATATAGTCTTTTCTAAGAATAACAATCTTTTTTCACATATCCCGCCTTGTTACATTGGTAACACTTGACTATTTTTCTATTTTGTGAAATATCTTTAGAAGAATGAGTTATTCTATCAGGTAGTGTGTGCCTCATAATACACATCATATTTTTTAAAAATGAGAATACCATGAGAAACTCCACTATTCTTATCTTTTCTTGTTTCTTCGGACAATAAATTTTTTGAAACATGTATTGACATTATACCTCTATGTGATGATATGCTTATAGAAATTACAAATTTTTCCTAGTTATTCGAAAATGACCTTAATATTAGAAAATCTAGCAGCTCATCTTCCAAGACCATCTTCATGGATGAAAGTTAATTCATTAGTCTTGAAAGATGTTGATGTCCATCGACATTAAAGTACCATCCTCAAACTTTAGGTTAACTAGATATCAAATGATAAATAATTTATTTTTATACTTATTCTTTTCAAATAGACTCTAGTTTATCTCATAGCTTATTTGCCTTTATTTCATCAGCAATATGTTGATAAGTATTGCTACTTATCTATTGCTAAATTATGAAGGCAACCCTTTCGTGTAGATGTGTCCATTCTTTTTCACTCAATTTTTCACATTCATCTTCTTCTTTACTAAGTCATATAACTATTTGACTACAAGGTAATCATGTATTCTATATTTCCAAATAAAATAAATAGTCTTAGTTAACTTTATTATCACTGAGTGATCCTCCAAGATAAAATCAACAAAGAATATAACTGACCACAAATAATCAGCACAAACAAAAATAAACTAAAAAGTGTCGAAAATCAATTTATTGATATCTGAATGATTGGATATCAATATAATGATAATGAATAGACATGATACTATTTCAATATCAATGATGAACATCTTCCTTGATAGAAGTTTGGATACTAATTTTTGAGTGATATAGATAATCTTGCTCTGACACTAATTGTTTAGGTATGACATTTGAACAATGCTTATTCAAAACCACAAACTATTAGAAATGAAACATGGTTATTTAAACAATTGAAATAATAAATTAAAATACCCAAAAGTGAAGAAAACTTCAATGCACAATTAATGAAAATTCAATATAGAAAAAATAAAGTCCAAATACAGCACAACCAAATCAAACAATATATGCTAAAGACTACTTCACACATGCGTGGGGTCTATAAAGCACGCAACTCCTAAAATTATATTTGGACTAAAATATAGTTTTTATGATATAAAAAACTTTAGAAAAATCAAATCTAGTATAAACTCATAAACCATGGATTTGGGGTGAATAGTTTGAATCTATTTTTGCATGAATCTTTAGGTGATAATATCAGTTCATTGAATTCTCGACTCAGAATCAGCAATGTGCTCGTGCCTTCATTATTGGGGCAAATAAGAGATTCTGTCTAGTAATTTTTTCAAATCTTTAAATATTATTCGAACTCCAATAACTCTTGGCAAAAAAATTGTATAAACAAAAATAAACATCAGCACGCACACTATAAAAAAATACATAACACATATTACACTAGCAAAATATTGGTCTTATAATCCACACATACAAAATGCACAAATTATAAACTAATAATAATATGCACTGCACAGTATAAGCAAACACACCACAATAACATAATATGTATATCAGTAAATTAACAATTATACAATATGCTCCAATAAAAAAATACTATTGAACTAATACATATCCGAGAGAAAGCCACGAAGGGCAGACCAAAATGTACGCCCAATAATACTTTTGCACGAAGGAAAGAAGAAAATAAGTTTTTCCAAAATAAAACTAATCTGAGAGAAAAAAGAAGAATAATCCACCACACTATGGACGAAAATGCTCACTTGAAACTTTTGTAACCTACAACTATAAAAGTGGGAATTATGTTTTGGGGTATTTCCCCATAAATTTTTAACATTTAGAAACTAAAATTTTGATATTTTTAAAAAAGTTACAAAATTAAAAATAAGGGCACCCAAATTCATAAGTACTAAACTATCACAACACTGGCAATGACCATGGATTTGACATTGATTGGATCCTCCAAAATTTACGTCTCAACCATGGCTTTATCGCTTGTTCTCTCATTTTTATTGAAGTTGTCTATATTAGATTCCTTTTAGGTTATAACTTTTAAGAATGTCACAACTTCATATTAGTCATTTTCCTCGTTTTTCTTAATTTCACAACTTCAAAGTTATTCTCATTATATTTTTCATCTTAATCACTTTTATAACTCCAATGTTGTTCTTCAATATCATTTCTTTCATCTTCATCAAACCAACAATCTTCTACAAAATATTTCCATCAAATGTCTACTTTTGGACCTCACAAACCTTCGTAAATATTAAATTTTACTTGCTCATCACCAATATGGAGAGTGAAATCCTTTTCACATCATCATAATGGCTTGTTCAATGGAAAAAAATTATTATCATAAAATTAATGAAGCATGACTACCTTCATATCTAATACAACAAAATTTGTTAAAAAAAAATATACTAACCTTAGTTTAAAATATCTTCAATAATCCCATCAGAGTGTTTGATTGTCTACCGATCATTCATTTGGAATGAGAGAGGTATTTGAATACATTTTCTAAGATACAACATTCGTGTAATTGACAAAGGGTATTAAGTTGACACTTAATCCTATGTCACATAATATCTTTCAAAATAGGTAATCATCTATCGTAAAAGGGATAGTATAATGCCTAGGATCCTTCAATCTCCTTAGACATATTTGTTGAATAATCACTCTCCACTTCTTGGTCATATTCATAGTTTTATCTGTCTTCAACTTTCTCTTACTACTTTTGATATCTTTCATAAGTTTCATATAGTTCAATATTTGGGCTAGAGTTTCAGCAAATGATATATTCTTTTCTAGTTTTTAGAATATATAGAGAAATTTCTCAATGTGATTAATAAATTTCTCCTTCCTAAAATATTGAAGAAATAGAAGATTCATCAAAATCTTACCTTTAGTTTCATTCTGATTAATTTCTTTTTTTTTTCATAGCCTTGGATAATCTCTTTTTTTTTGCACTTCCATTGGAGCCATGGCTTAGTGAGGTGCCACATCATTATCGGCTCCATTTTTGGACATATTTTTAGTGAGAGCAATAACATTTAAAAATTTCTCAATGAGAACCATGATTTTTGGGAATTTCATAGGACTATTAGTTCTACAATTTCTAGAGTATTTTTGGTTAATGCATTATCCACTTAACTCTTTTTCATTTCAAAGAAATATAGAAAAGAACTCCTTAAGATTTGCCATTATCACTTGCCAGTTTATTAAGTCTTTTTTCCTTCATTAATAATGCTAATAATCCAATTTAATTCTCTATATTCTTCATTATTAAATTCATATTCATGCTTTCTTCTAGAGTTGATTTCTCTTCTCTTCTTATAGGTTGATAATTTGAGTTTGATTCTCCTTAATCATTATAACTCACCAATTTGTTCCCAAAGTTTCTTGGAGCTTGCCTAACATTCCACAACTCACTGCCATACCCTCCATATAAAAGGTATTCATGATTTCTCATGTTCGGATGAAAATGCATTGGAACATTATCATTAGGTTGAAGCACATACCATTTGATTTGCAATCCATTTATTTCATCTATTTGATAAACACGACCTAAATTCACCATTTTGTGTGGTTACAAAATAATGAGTTCTCCTAATCTTCTTCTCTTTCTTCTTGGGTTTCATGCTTCCTTAGAAAAACCATCCATTTTTATTTTTATTGCGGCAAATAAATCCAACTCCAATGCTCCATCTTGTCTTCTCCTAAAGGAATGATCAGTTAGAGTTTAGTATTTGTTCTTTTCTAGCTCCACAAACAAGTAATATGATTCTTTTAGTAAATTATTCATTATGAAACTGCTCATAGTTATATTAATTATGCATCTCATCATATAATTTAATATGTTATAGAAAGTTTGAGTATGGAACTATAATTTAAACTCGTGTTGAGGGCACCTCCTCAATAACTCCTTAAAATGATTTCAAACATCATATAAAATCTTCTGCTCATTATATCAGAACTGTTTATCTCACTATATAATTGAGAAGTAATTTGAGATAGGAAAAACTTAGTGAGAAAGACTCTCACAACTTCATTCCAACTCTCAATAGCGCTATAAAGATAAGCAATGCAACCAACTTCATGTCTTATCTCTTAATGAGAATAAGAATAAATATAATCGTATTGTTTTGGGGCTAACTCCAATCATCTATTTTATATCGCATAGCTCCAAAAATAATGCAATATATTTATTAAGATCCTTTAATATTCTTTCACTATATTGGTGATGATGAACCATCAATATCAGACTTAGTTTCACCTCAAAATAATTTACTTCTACTAGTTGTATCTGAATACATGAATAACTGTACATCATCATGAACTACCAATAATCTCTCAGTGTATGGTAGTGGATGGGCTATTGGATAGTTTTTCCAGTTCCACCTATGATCCCTCATAGCTTTCTCATTAATACTTTACTACCTAGACAATAAATCAAGTCTACTTCAGAGTTATTCACTAGTTCGTACCTTTTACATAATATGGTAATAACTCTTGATAGTTACTTTGTATGTACATTATTATACTTCGGCCTCATATATCACAAAGACTAGAAACTAATGTGGATTATAAGTATATATATTTTTGGCTTTGTAAGAACCATACCTATATAATTAATATATGATTCCCTCAAGTTTCACTGGTAGAAACCATATAAGTGAAAACAACTCAAAGGGTTATCACCATATTCTGAGTCACAATACACTCGCACATGCTATGTGAATTACCTGTTATTATCCTACATAGTGATAATCTGACCCCCACAATAAAGATAGAATTATTAGGAGAATATTCTATAAAATATCCACCTTAATCAAAAACTATTTTTTTTTTTAAAATATGTACAATAGATTGACATATAAAATTATTCATGCTTTCTGTTTCGTGAGTGTCATACTAATATTGATTTATATATCTACATTTTGAGTTTTAACATATACATTTGTTTTATGTATCATAGTTAAAAGGAATATCATTTCCTTCCTACAATATGCATGAGTGTGCTTCATGGTTTATATGTCATCATTTATCATGATAGCTCACACAGTCCCACCAAAAATAAAATCTATAATTCAAGTTTTATTTAATCACTACATCCATTAATTTTTATTCCATAACATAATCAAATTTATTTATATAATCTCAAAACTATGTATACATCACTTAAGCAAATTATGCAAACCCTAAATCTCAATTTACTTAGATATTAGGGAGAGATTAATGAGATACAATAGAAAATGTCTTGTGAAACTCAAATATTCAATGACAACACTCAAGAGAATTTATGACATAAATGCTAATCCATGCATTTTTGATTAATTTTCCCAAATCTACTCTTTAAGATGAGAATTGAGAGTCATGCCCACCAAATCTAGGATCTAGCTTATGTTTTACATTCCTTGCTTGCTTTTGGATCCTATAGAGAGTGTGAAAATTTCTCATGTGGTTGTTTGTAATTCTTTGACTCTACCTTGGTGTGTGAAGAAGAAAAAGATAATTTTTTTTTTTCAAATCTATTCTCTTTCCTCCTTTATACTTTGATATTTTTGCATTTATTTAAGTAAAAAATTGTTGCTTTTGAAAAATGTCATGAATTTAACTTTCAAGTCTTGAGTTTGAGGCCATGACTTAGGAAAGTGGTTGTCTTTGGAATGAACCATAATCTTACTATGACATTAAATCTCGATACTATGAAGTGTCTATGACTTGGGCCTAATAGCTCTATAACACAATTTCATAATATTGAGAATGATTGAGGCTCTAACAATGGTCTATCTCATTCATAATTTGGTTGTATCTTTGGGAATATAAGTTGTAGTACTATGGATGGTCTCTATTGTGCATATTATGACCAATGAAATGAGAATGTTTATGGATAGTCATGACTGGTCTTTTCTATCTAGAGCAAATTGTCATGACACTAGGAATGATCACAACTTGATCTTTTCTCTCTAGAGTAAAATATCATAGTATTGGAAATGATTACGACTGATGCATTTACTCTTTGTAATATATAGTTGCAACACAATGAATAATCACAACTTTGGTATTTTCTCACCGAAACATAAAGATTATCATAATTGGTTTTGTATAGTTGTGACTAATAAATGATGTCACTACTACTTAATAACATCATAGAATATGTATCCAAGTCATAACATAAGAAATATAATGATTCTGTATTATTTCTCTACCCTCCAAACATTTACTCTATCAAATCTATAATTTTTTTTTTCAAAATAAATGCTCAAATATATACAAACACAATGATAAATACATGTCAAATCACCAAAAAAAATCAGAACATAGAGTACCAAACAAATTCTCATGTTAAAAGTATTGCTCAATTGCATAAGAAGAAGTATGAGTTAATCATAATATTATTTCATTCAGTAGACACTTCTTTATCATCTCTTCCTTTTAGTCTTAGGTTTGTACCACTGGACCCTTGTTGCACACATTGCCTTTTAATCACAATTGGATCCAGAGCCAACTTCATAAGGATCTTAGATGTTGTATTACACATCTTATTAGTTTTATCCTACTACATTGGATCCACATAGGCTCTTGCATCCAACATAGGGTTTGGCTTCTCTCCTATAACCTGAAGAGCAAGGTATGCTTTGTCCTTATATCTTTCAGGTAGGAATCTGACTCATGTAAACCTCCTCAATGTAGGAGCTATCTCGACTACATCAATCTCACTAAAATCTTCATAAATTGTTTGCTCTACTTCTTCATCAAAAAATTATATGTCACTAATAGAATGGAGTCGCATTTCCATTTGTGATATCAAGATAGGGATAAGTCATGACTCACTATTTTCATGTAGCAACTTCGTCGTTTCAGAACTATCAACCTTGTTATGATTATCAGTAACCTCTCCACTCTTATATTCCTTGAACACTATATCATGACTGTAGATCATCGTTCTCATTTTTGGGTCCCAAATATTGTAGCTTTTAATGTCTTCCTTAAAGCCAAAGAACTTATACTTCAGTGATTTGAAGTTAAACTTATTCCTCATTTTCTTAGGCACTTGCATGTATGTATCATACCCACATATCCAAAAATGGGCTATGCTCACCTTCCTACCATTTAACACCCCAAAGGGTGTTTTATCCTTCATCACTAGCATGTAAGTGTGGTTCTTCAAAAAACATCACGTGGCAACAACTTCAACCCAAAACTCCAGCTTCAAGCCTGCCTAACTTTTCATGTACCTCACCTTTTTTATCAGTATTCAGTTCAATACTTCCACCACTCCCATTAGGCTATTGTGTCATCTTGATCATTTTCTCCCTAGCAATACTTTGCTTGACAAAGAAGTGACCAATAGAAGAGTATTATGCACCATTATCCATTCATAAAATATTTATTCTTTTGTTAAACTAATTCTCCACTTATGCTTTGATTTTCATGAACTTTTTTAGCATTTTGTTTTTTGTCATTCTTATTGATTACATACCCAATAGAGAACAAGTAGTTAATCAATGTGTGAAATTCTTGCAAATGTAAAACAATATATATCAACCTCCTCCAAGCACAATTTATACAATTTCTTCATCAGAAATAATTTGTTTGCCCCCAATTTAATTAATAAAATAATTTCAACTTCTTCCTCAAATCCTTTGTAGATTTCTCACTAAAAAAATATTCATCAAAAGTTTATCTCCCAGACACAGTCATATCAAGTTTTGCACTCTCCGTTCCAACTTGTCTCAATTGATTGTAGAAGATGCATCTTATTTTTGATTATTTATCATTGGCTTCGGTTCTTTGATTATAGACTAATAATCTCTATTAATAAGTAAATCTATCATTTTTAATTTCTATAATTCGAAGTCTTTTCTCATGAACTTCTCAATCTGAACACTAGATGCTGCTATATTCACCACTCTTAGATTCATCTTTCCACATATATAGTAAACACTAACTATGAGTGTCAAACTAGGCTTTGTGACTGAGCCTATGCTATGATTTCAGATGTTGATAATCAAGCCATCACTATAATAGCTCTAATACCAAATGATAAATCCAATAGTTCTAAACACTTGACTTAGATATAAAATAAAAAGTTCCATGTATCCAAAGACATTCACTTTGATAGCAAATATTGAATCCATGGGTATTTGAGACAATCTCCTCAAATAGCAAATTATATGATATCCGAGCAAAAATCTAGAGGTCGAATGTAATTTGAGCTTTATGATATAAATGTTCTCTGATACTAAATTAGACATTGATATAGAAATTTCTCGATATTGGTTTAGGATTTTGAGACATGAAAGAATTATTTTCTCAAAGATAATGCAAGCATATAGGTGTCAATCGGGGCCGAGCAGCATAGGCACAACCCACTATACGATATGGTTCAATCATCCCTAGTCAGACACAACACAATCTAGAACATTTTCTAGCACTAGACCATACTGCCACATGGCATGACTCATACCATGTGAGTTGGTGTGAGTCGTGCCTCATTCCAGGCTAGGGTATGACCCACTTGCCTAGCTTGGTGGCATGGTTCACCTAGTCCATGGTCCTAGGGCCAACTACAATTAGATAATGAGTCATGGGTTAAGTCTCATCAAGTGACTACTCGATGGAGCAAATTTTTCTTAATCCAACCATATGTAAGCTGAATATTTCTTACATGGCTGACTGTGATATGCCAACCATGTAATTTGACCACCCATTACATTTTTATGCAATAAGCTTCTAATAGTGAAAGGGACCAGACATGCTTGTTGCTATCCAAGTTAGCCCATCCAAAATAAAAAACAAAATCAGTGTAAGATTATAGTAGCCATCAAATTGATTTCGATGGTTATTGAATTTGGTAACTATTGCAATTCTGATCATTTTTAAATAAAAAAATCATAAAAAATAAATAATATATATATACATACTTGAATTTTCTTTTTTTTATCTATAAATAGAAAAGAAATTTAAATATTTATTCTCATTTTTTTCTCATTTCTCTTACTTTCTTAGTTTCTCATACTTGAAATTTTATGTATAGTCTCTATTTAATCTTTTTTTTTTGTAATATATATATATATATATTAGATATACATATACTATACTTTTTTTTTTTGAATTTCAATTTACATTCAAAACTTGTACATACAGATTAGATGGTTCACGGTGGTGTGAGTGTGCATGTAAATTAATGCAATACTACAATTTACTTGCTTGGACTTGATTAAAATTTACAACAAAATGGTTTGTGGTATGGTACTAATTTTTTAATTTTTTCTTTACCAACAATTTGCTTTAATAAAATAATTTCAACTTCTCCCACATATCCTTTGTGGATTTGTCACTAAAAATATATATCAAAATTTTATCTTTGAGTGACAATTAGATCAAGTCTTGCGCTCTCTGATCCAACTTGTGCCAATTGATCACATAAGAGGAATCGAATTTCTGATAATTTATCATTGGCTCTGGTTCTTCGATTATAGACTAATAATCTTTATTAATATGTAAATCTTTCATTTTTAATTTCTACAATCCAAAATCATTTCTCATAAACTTCTCAATTTCAACGCTAAATGTTGCCGAACTCACCATTCTCAGATTCATCTTTTCACATATCTAGTAGATCCTACTCGTGAGTGCCAAACTAGGCTTTGTGAACCTAGTCTACGATTTAAAATGCTGATTTTATGCTACCACTATAATTTCTCTAATACCAAATGATAAATCTAATAGCCTAAAATAATAGACTTTTATATAAAATAATAATAACCAAGTATCCAAAGAAATCACTCTGATACCAAATGTTGAATCCATGGGTATCTGAGACAATCTCCTTTGATACCAAATTATATGACCTCCGAGCAAACATCAAGAGGTCAAATATAATTTGAGATTCTTGATATAGAAATGAAGAATTATAGATATATAAATTATTCTTTTAAAAATGAAGCATGCATAGAGATTTCAACTAGACTGGGTAGCCCGGGCACAGGCCACTGCATGACACGGTTCAATCGTGCCTGGCTTAGAACAATACAGTCCAAGCATGGCCCGCTTGCTTGGCCCGGTGGCATGGTCCGCTTGCTTGGCCCGGCGGCATGGTCCACTAGCTCATAGGACCCAGGACTGGCTATGGTTGGGTCACTGTTAATGGATCAAGTCCTGTTGAGTGATTGCCCGACAAATAAGTTTTTTTTTTTTTTAATCTAGCCATGTAAGTTGAATATTATTTATGTGGCCGATTGTAATATGTCAGTCACGTAATTTGGCCACCAATTACAATGCAACAGGCTTACGACAAGGACATGGAGATGTCATGCATGTTACTATTCATAATCTCACTAGCTATCCTCTATCCTCTATAAATATATGATAATTTATAACAAAAAAAAAAAAACATGTAATTTCTAATTTCTTTCATCTTGAGAATATAAAATACCACCTTTTTTTTTCTGCATTAATATTTTACAATTTCTTCATTTTAATTCATATTATATTATGATACACCAACCTTATATTATGTAAACTATTTTTAGGTATTTGCATATCTCAAATGAAATATAATACATCATTTTCAAAAATCATATTCTCCTTTTGCATCAACCTTATTTTAAAAAAATTAAATTATTTAATCTTGATAATAAAAGCTTCTAAATAACTCTTTTATTTATGAATTATTTATATAGTTTGTCGCAATCTTTATACTTGTAAAAAATAATTATCTGATTTAAATATCTAATTTTTAAAGCACATTAATTTATAACACAATCACTAGCACAGCATAATTTATAAGAACTCTAAAATTAAATATATTTTAAAAAATAATTCTACAATAAATAATTTTTTAGGATATTATTGTGTTGATGAGCATCGAGTAATGATTTGAGTCAAATTTTAAAATAATTTTGTTACTAAATTACTATGCCTATGACTATAAATAACAAATCATGGCACAAAAAGACAAAACATTAGCTAATATCTACAACAAATATATAAATACATCTCTCCTGGTTTACTTTTGAAATTTGAAACTGCAAGACAAGAAGAATGTGCACTTGTTGTATGCATGTGGGTGTGTAAGCATGCGCATGCGAGCACATGAACATGCGCCCAAGCCTAAGCACATGTGCTCATACATTGGGACGAGCATATATTGGGTGCATCTACACGTGTGTGTGTGTGGGTGTGTGTGTGAGACATCGCACACATGCACATGCATGTGTGCTATCTTCTCACGTGCTGCATTAATCTTCTCCAAATGGTCTTCCCACAATGAAACAAAGTGAAGATCACCAAGCCATATAGTAGAGGTATGGCAATGACACAACCATCATCTGTGAAATTGATCAAAGTCTGAAAAAATAAACATTTTAATTAGAAATAACTTCAAAAATAATATTATTCTCGGGATATATATCATGTATTATTATTATTATTATTTTGTTTAATGTAACATCTAATAACATAAATTTTACTTTTTATATGAAATTATTTAATATAATTACTTTTTTATGATTAAATAGTACTCATTTAGCATATTTTAATAATTAACATAATAAATTCTTTAAAAAAAAAATAGTAATTTTTTTTTTAAATTATAAAAAATAATTGATAATGTATGCAACATTATAAGTTATAACTTATAATACATATTATATTATGTGGCGTACATGTATCATAAGACATATATTATACCATTGTATCGTATCATGTATTATAAGTTCTTAACAAATATGTTATGATTAGAATTGAAATCACAATCATATTTTGTTAAGATGGTCTTAATCACAAATAAGAATAACAGGATTCATGAGTTAATGGTAATCGCACGGCAAGAAATGAAGAGAAATTGAGATTTTACCAAAATTGCAGCAACAAGATGAAGAACAGGAGCGAGAAACTGGTCCGATCTGTTCCCTTCAGCATGCCCATTGAATGCGATGACCATGGAGCAAGTGTGAATGGTAACAAATGCTAGGGCAACAAGTGCTGCAATGGAGGTCAAGAATTAGTCAATCTTGATGAATCAAAAGAACTTGACCAACAAAAAAGAAGCTCTTCGGTGAGTGTCTGTCTGAAAGTTCTAACTCACAGGAAACGAGGAAGAAGGGCAGACGCGAACACTTGTCCACGAAAAATGTCGCTGGGCCAAATGACAATGTTAAGAGGCTGAAGCAGAAAAACACCCCGTGGGCAAGACCATGACCCAGACCACCAGCTAGAATAGAGATTCATCGTCATCATCAACATCATGATCACCAGGAACAGTTGTTAGATGCTCGTCTGATACAACAATTTGCAGAAAAATCTGGAGCTCGTTCATGACTTACCAAGAGCAATAAGAAGCTTATCGGTAATAAATAAACGAGGCTTTGAGATGTCGTCAGCAAGGGCGTCCAAAAAATCTTCCAACTTTCTATATCACAGAACATCAAGCATGTAACAGACGAAAAACAAACTGTTTTAGGGTTTTCTGCCATTGCATAACCCAGGAGAATCAGATTTCATCTAGGGGGTCAATCCCTGAAATTAGGGTTTCAGCATTATGTCTTTCCTTGTCCACGAACAGAATTCAAGAATTTTACTGCGTACGCGTGACATGCCGAAAGAAATTGAAAACACAGTAATCGTACAGATTAGAACTAAGAGAATCTCAAACTTTGAAGAAATTACTTACTTGGATATCTTCAAAAAAAGGACCCGCAGGCCTTCCTGAAAACTAACTGATGAAATTATGAGCACTGCATATGGTGACCAGTTGGTTGAACTCAGAGGAAGAAACGGCCTCCATGCCACGGAGAGCAGGATAAGAGTAGTAAACCAAAAAAGGGTGCTGCGCGTATTGATTCCATTAAAACGAGATCAGGTAGAAGAAGACTTGGAAATCAAAATGGAAAAAAAGAAACTATCTGCTATGTTTCTATCAATTTTAGCAGCGGAAAAGGGAGTCTAAGATTGTTAGTTTATTGCACATAAATTGAATTTAAGATGAAGATAAGAGAATCGCGCATAGATTCTGCGACCAGGAGTCATGCTGGCCAACTCGAGACCAATTTCATTGCGAATCCATTTCTTCGATCTCCTCCTTTCACGAATCAATTGGAATTCACATGACCCTACTGGTATGAACATGAATTTACAAAATCATGGAACCCTAGATTCGGTAGAATTTAGCCGCAAAGGAAACTAATCAAGACGAACACGAATTCATTCCTTCCCTTGGGCGAGTTCCACGGTAATTAAACGTGAATATCTACTTCCTTCCGCCATGTGTGAATCCTTGAAAATCCTTTCAGAACCTGGTTCAACACATGGAAACTAAGGGTGTTGAAGCGTCCGGTGCTTATCGATCGTTACCTGGAGAGGAGTGCTATGATCAACAGAGGTTTCTTCGAGATGACCGACGCGAAAAGAGAGAGCGACGGCCCGAATGCCAGCAATGCGTACCCGATCCCTGCGGCCACGGTCATGTCTCCTGTTGCAAACGAGAAAACGAATCATTTCTCCTGTTTCTGTTACAAATGAGAATCTGCAAGCGCGACTCTAACGAGCAGGAACGATCTAGGATCTCAAAACATGGTGTCCCTAGTTTGAATCACAAATCCAATAACAGATGTGTTGGCTACCTCAAAATCGAGGGAGATTAGGAACAGACAGAGATTTGTATCGCAGTGATGAGTTTAGAGTTTTGTACGGATATAATTTATTTTAAATAAATAATCCAAAAAAATAACGTTTGTTTCAAAAATATAACTAAACTAGTACGTCTAGAACCAGCGTTGCAATGATCGTTGTTGTGAACGGCAACCATTGACTTGCTGTTGATTTTTTAAGATTAGAGTCTGGTATTGTGAATGTCGGCTATTGAAAACACTATAGAGATCCTATTACGCCCCACGCTTCTCGTCCATTGCTCCTCTACTCTCGCCCGTCTCCCCTCCTTCATCTCCCCTTGCCCACTTGCCCTCACCTCTCGCCCCTCACTTCCCACCTCATCCCCCATTGTGCCGCGGGCTCGTGCTGGGCTGAACTCCACAAGACCGTGTCGGGTCAGGCACGACACGTTACAGTAACCGTGCCGTGCCTGGCCCGTAACGAAAGTATGATCGGGCTTGAAAAAAATGGGTCGGGCCTACTCAGTAAGTCCCGTTTGACATCTCTAGCTCCATTGAACTACTTCATGGAGCTCCGTCGATCTCAAGCGAGCTCAAAGTAGAGGTGTCAACCGGGCCGGGCCGGCACGGAAAAATTCAGTGCCCGGGCCCGTGCCGTGCCTGACCCGGCATGGTTTGGCACGCGGCACGGCACACCGGCATGGGTCTGTCCCGTGAGCCCGACCCCAGGATGCTTTTTTCCACAAAAAAAGAACGCGGGTCGGGTCTGATTCGACCCGACCCACGGTCCCCCGTATCCCGAACCACTTGGACAGGCAAGCCCAAGCGAGCCAGGCAAGGCACGGCCCGCCGTGCCTACGGGCCGTGCCGGGCTCGGCTGTTTTTAAATCGTGCCGGGCCGGGCACGGTACAGTAACCGTGTCGTGCCTGGCCCGGCACGGTAGCACGATCGTGCCCTAAAAAATCGGATCGGGCTGGGCCGGCCCGTTTGACACCTCTAGCTCAAAGTGGAGCTCTAGCAAGCTCCACTTAAAGCTCCATTGTGGAGCTCGACGGAGCTCCACGTCGATATTTGATCTATTATCTATATATTTCAATGATATTTAAATATTTGATATTATTTGATTTTTTTTTATTTTTTACATATTTTTGTTGATATCATTGGAAATATTATGAGTAATCATTGAGGATTCTTCGTAATCCTCCTTTTAGTCATAGTTGACCCAAGATTATAGAGATATATTTTTATTTTTTTTATTATTTTATGTTGCGTTGTAAAGTTGTACACATTTGTTTATCATTTTGCTTTTTTTTTGTATTGCTGAAAAGTTTGCTTGCAAAAAGAAAACCATCCCCACCCTTCATAAGGTGGTGGATTTGTTGTGACTTTTTCATAGTACAAAAAATTATCATTTATGACATGGTCCCAAAAGTTCTATGGTCCATTATTTTCATATAGTATAGTTCCACAAATATGTGAGTCATACAAGTAATAAAGATGAAGATGAACATAAGTCATATTAATAATCTCTTAGGGATTATGTCGGTAGTTTGACTAACCAAGTGTGAATTAATCGCTACAGAAGTTGAGAAGATTGACTTTGACTTAGATTGATACTAAGACTTCAGGGTTGATTTACTTCCTCATGTATAATAAGTTTTCTTTAATATCGAGACAATGTTATACTTGATTATTAGAAGAAGAATAAGATGATAGCTACAAGGTGACTATCAACATTAGACTGTCACCATCAAGGATGATCGATCCCCTTATAATTATTATGCCTTTGGTATTTCACCACAGAAAGCACACTTACTCTGTTCACGGTTCAACTAGACTTATATTCCTTTTAGGCAATACATCAAATATTATTGATGATTATTTTGAGTATATATTTATATTATTTGAACTTAATTATCATAAAAAGACTTGAAATAAGGTAATATTAATTATGTATGATCTTTTGGTAGCATAAGTATCATACTCGCATTAATTAATATATATTTTCCTAATGATTTTACCTATGAAAGTCATACAAGAAAAAATGATTATAGGGCTATTAGCACCTCATAAAGCAGATCCTAGTGCATGTCTCCTAAGAATTACCAATTACCACCCACCACAACCAACAAATAATTCTCATACTGGTGAAACCTACTATCTTAGACATTTTATATAATTCTTACATCATTTGAAGGCTAGTTCTTCTAGAATATAAATAATGGAATGATCATAGATTCATTTATCATTTCAGTTTCATTAGCACTTTACTCATATCAATTAAACTTATATAAATTTAGGATTTTCATATGAATGTTTATCTCATGAGATAAAAATGGAAGGGTTGTCACTTCCCTCATATCCTACCTTAAAAGTGTGTTTCATAACATACTTATTACCATCTACCATAGCCGACATGCATACATCTATTTCATATGGAATCCTAAATCTCAATTCTAATTAATATTCATATCTATCAAAATTCAAAATATATTATTTTTATAATAAAATATTATATAATCACAATCATCATACACATAGATAAATCAATCATAGATCTCTACTTATCTTGACATTGGAGGAGAATTCATATAATAGTAAGAGGTTTGGTGCTTCATCTTGTTAAATTAAGGGTTCCCAATGACAACCAACATGAAAATATATATCTTAAATCTAGTTCTAAATTAATCCTTACTTGCATTTGACTTATATTTACCCCTAATTCGGGTTGGAATTCTTGGCCTTTTTTGACATGTTCTTGGTCTAGAAATCCGAATTCATTAGCCTCCTTCAAAAAACTCTAAGTCTTCCTTCTATATTATTGGGGTTCTATCTAGTTGCTATATAGATTTTTTAGTTAAGAGTCTTGACTTTAGGTTGAAGTCATAAACCCAGGTGCTCTTTGAATCCCCTCAAGACCATAAAGTCATGATCACATTGAAATTCCATAATTGAAGTAATTTTTCGCTGGCACATAAAGTCAAGATGACAAGAATGACCATGATGGAGAAAGTTCATTCCATTAGCACATGATCATCGTAGCACAAATATCATGACTGAGATAATTATTCTTTGGAGCACAAAGTTTAGGTTGCAAGAATGATTGTCTAAGGTAATTCCTCACTGCAACATAAAGTTACTATGAAAATTGTTGCCATGACTCAAAATTATTTGGTATTATTTAATTTTTAGCTCTATAATGAATATGTAACAGTGCTAGAAAATTTCCCTCCTTATATCAATTTGACACTTAGCTGTTATGATGTAAAAATAATATCATTGTCAAATTTGTATCTAAAATAATTATAGCTATGACTCCAATATAATGTCATTGACACAAGAAATCAATTAAATAGTAAAAAATTATGACATCTATATAGTATTGTTATGACACACAAAGATTACCAAAACTTGTTTGTAGAGTGTTAGCCAAGAAAGGCTATCGTAACTTCTCAATAGGCATGTGCTAGTGTAAATAAGTCTTGATATTTCTTGTTGTTTTGCCTTCTAATTTAGTTTTTCACTAAGTCTACCAATTATTCTCAATTTATATATAATTTCACTACTATTCATAAAATTCCATAAAACTTACAATTCAGTGAACATTTGTTATGAAAGGCCCAGATTTAGGACAATCACATCATAAAAATAATATAAAATAATCACAAAAAGTTACTATTTTGAGTACTTAATATACTCATATACTAAAATAGTTGTTCATCCTTGAGTAAAGAAACTCCCTTTCTCTCTAAAGATTTGTTTGGAATAGCCAAAAAAAAAAAGAACATAATACCAACCAAAATAGTAATCACATAATGCATTGACATGGAGAAGAAGATTGATGGAGTGGTCGATCCTTAGTGAAATTTATACTCTAGAAATCTCAAATCAGGACATGAATATAGAAGGTTTCTCTATATCTTCCATGTTTCTCATTTCCTATTATGTCTTCTTTGAACTTATGTTACATAATACTTATTATCTTCTCATGATTGAATTGATTGAATCATAAAAGTAACCATGTGAAAACTATATATTTTTCTAGTTCTCATTGTAATTATCCAAATCCTTTATCCATTATTTCTCCATATACCTCATGTTACTTTTAATATGTTCTACTTTATTCTTATCATTATTTTCCATTGATTTGTGATGGATTCATAGAGCTTCTCAAAGGCTCCAGTCCTTTCTATCACTTTGGCTTCACTCTTTTCATTACATTTTGTAAAATCTTTATAACCTAACCCTCGAACTTCTCTTAGGTGAACACAAATATGACCTCCTTTTTTCTAAGATGCATCTCCTAAAATGCATCTCATTGCTACAATTTGATTATGTCTTCCTCTTACTTATTCTTTACATATTTTTCTCACTTATTATCTCTTTTCTCCAATTTTACCACTTAAGGAACTATGCATCGACATTAGGTCTTCTTTCAATTGAATCTCCATTTCATTAACTTCCAACTTCATATTCTTTAGCAGGGTGAAGATTTCTTCGAAGTCTCATTTCTATCTATCCATTTAAAAGTTATATGTGACAAATGATTCTCCCTCAAATTTCTCTTCGAATCTTTACATTTCAACTACACTGGCTTTGAGAAATATTAACATTTCTTGCTCGACATTAATTGATTATTGCCCTTAAAGTACCAACTTTATCTTTTTATCTCATTCAAGTTCTCCCTTCATATCAACCAATATCATGGAAGATATACATGGGCATCATTCATCTATGTCTTCAAAAGTGGAGACTCCTTTAGTATGACATAATATAATAATCAAAAATATGTTAAGTATATGGCCAAAAAATTCTCCTCATTGGATGTTGAGAATTGACTTCTCCAAAATCTCTCAATATAGATTTTGTACCCTCTTACAAGGATAGATAATAAAATCACCCAATCTTGAATGATGGTAAAGAGGCGGAAAATTAGTTATAAAATAGAATATAAAAAATACAATCACATTTTATCTCTTCTATTAATCATTCCTTTACTAAGTGTCTATAGGTACTTTTTGATAATACTCTCTAACTTTTCTTACCATCCCTCAACATCTTATAAAACCTTTATGAAAACTCATTCAAACTCCTTGTACATAGTACCTTTTGTCTTCAATGTTTTCGAAGTTAAAGTAGAATTGTCTCATGACTATTTTGTTGCCTCTTTTTTACGTGGGCGCAATACCTATTTCAATCCATCATCTCCACCATTGGCTAGAAAAGTAATATAAAGTTTCCAAATCACTACTAACAATAAAACATTTTTTGCTAGGTTATATTCTGAGGTATCAAATGGGTCATGTTGTGCTAGTATGGTTCTAAAAAAAGGTAGCCCAGCATAGCCAATTGGCAAGGCTTTTGGGCTGGTCATGCTGGGTCATGCAAAGCTGGGTTAGGCCTAGCCAAGCTAACCTAATTCATTCTAGACTAGTCTATGTTAGGACAAGGTTAGCCATTTGGCCAACTGGGCTGAAACTAGCCCCTCATGGTCTATTGTGATAAGTCATACAATGTTGTGCCTCTTGTGCCAAAAAGAATGGCCAAACATGGCTCAAGGTTCCTGTGGCACTTCCAGGGATGGTTATAAACCATGTTGGGCTATGCTAGGCATGACTTTTAAAAACATATGTTTGGGCAGCAAGAATTGACAGAAATTCTCAATGGCATTTGGCTTCTATTGCTTTCCAATAGCCTTGTGACTCTATTTAGTTTCCTCTCTTCTCACGTAAGCTTCAAAACGGGAGTTTTTTCATTCATTATAACTTTGAATTTCAACAACATATGTAATGATAATTTATATCGATAATGCTAGTAGAAGAAGAAGAAAAAAAGTCTTTTTTGGAAAATATTAGGATTTGTGCAGTTTTATAACATTAGGTTTGTAGTCGCAACTTATAAAATATAGCCATAACATTAATCTTGACCATGACTTTTCTATAAAAGTATAATCATGACCGAGTTTAAGTATTACTCATTTTGGTGTATGTAAGTATTTGAGTAGAATATGTGCATAAAAAAAATAATGAAATAAATTACAACATACAACACAAAAATAACTCTATAATTGTCTTCCAAATAACACTATATTTAATATCTTTAGCTTGAAAAATTTTTTAATCTCTATTTCAATCAGTAACTTCAATTTTTCTTAATATCATTTCTATATGATCTTTCTTCTCAGCATGTCTTCCCGACATCTCCTTTAATATTAAGCGATTTATCATGTTACTTCCTTCAAGACCTTCATTAATATCATGACTTTTTAAGAAGACGTGAAAATAATATTTGTTCTCTATAGTAGTTGGGTCAAAATTAGGGATTATGTTATAGCCTACTTCTGAAGCTTTTATTTCTTTAATGTCATGACTTTTTCTCTTATCACAATTTTTTTCTTCATCTATCCCACTTGTATAGTCGTGACATTTTTAAAAGTCATTACTTTTTTCTATACAGTAACTTCACTCTCTTTTTCCCTCTAATATTTATTGATAATAGTCTATAGTTAGTATTTTGATCTCAATATATCCTATATCAACATTGAGCTTTTTCATCTTATAATTTTTCTATAGTCTTGTGAACTCCCTCAATGATTTCTCCATGTTATTCACTTTGGAATTTCACCATCTCAGCCACTTATTTTGAAACTTCAAGGTAGTTGTCATTCGTTCTTTTTTTATAAAGACTTTTAAAAATGTTGTGACTCCAAAACAAATTTTTTCATCAAGGCTTATTGTAACTTTTTTTTCTTCTTGAATTTCTTCTAGCTCACTAGCTTCTCCATATTAGTCAATCCAACAATTATTCAAAAAACCTTTCCATTTGAATTCCATGTCATATCTTTCAACTGTGCATATGAGGCTATCTATTCTCTAGTAGTTTCCTTGATATTATCTAGAATTTATAGGCTTCTTATAAGTTTGGTTTTACTTGCTCTCCACTCTCGTGAAATATAAATTCCCCTTTTTTCATATCAATCAATATATATCGAGTTACTAAGAATGGTTGTCCCAAAATCAACAGGCATATGAGTCTTCATATCCAACACAACAAAGCCAATTGAAAAAAAAATCTATCTTTGACTTGCAAATCTTTGATTATTGTCTTCAAAATTATATACAATGACATTTATAGTGAGAGAGAAGTTGAAATTATCTTACAAAGATTCAATTATTGCACTATGGATAATGATATTAACTTTATATTTTCTCCCAAGTTACATAAGGTATTCTAGAAGGTGTACTCTATAATAATGCATGAAATTATAAAATTCCTTGAATCTTTGAGCTTTCTCAAAAGATTATATTGAATAATTGTAATATACTTCTTGATCTCACTCACTATTTCATATATGTTTAATTTCTTCTTACTACTCATGATTTCTTTCACACATTTTATGTAGTAAGGAATCTAGGATAAGGTTTCATTAAAGAATATGTTGTGTTTTAGTTTTTATAGATATTGAGGAATCAATCAAATTGCTTATCTAGTTTTCCATTTCTAAACTACAAAAAAGGAATACTAGGTTAGAGAGTTTGTTTACTATCTACATAATTTTTAATTGACATGTTATCATTCTATTCATCTTGGTTCATTTATATTTTCTCCTCAATTTCTCTCTGTTCTTATGTGATAGCTGATTGTATAAGTTAAACAATGTGATCTGGTAGTGTCATGAATTTGGAAAAACTTGTGGAATTAGATGTTGTGGCACAAGGCAGTACAAATTTAGAAAATGTCATGACATTATTAGTCATAGGTTCTTCTTATGCATCAATAGCACAATTGGATTTCTCTCATATTGTTTACCTTTTTAATTTTTTACTACTTCTAAGTGTTATAATCATTCACCTCTTTGGATTTGTGTCAGTATCACTTGATAGTATGTTGATGCTTTTCTCCTTTATCATTAGTGGTAGTTGACTAATTTAAATCTCAATAGTCTTCATCTTCATGTCCTTGTGATCTAGCCATATTTTAATTAATTTCATTTGGTTTTCTTGTGCATCATTTCCTTTCTATCTCTGAGCAGTACACGAATGCTCTCTTCAAATGAAGACTTTTCTAATCCCTTTGAGTTATTGTAGTTGGAACTTGAAGCTTCTTATATTAGATATCCCATTGAGTTACTTCAATTTTTTTTTTTGATATTATCTTACATTAACTAATTCGCATGACTTTCATATGATTCACTTTCATAATTTCTCATATATTTGGATAGTAATGTACAGGGGCATTGTTATAAGTCTAAACACATACCTTTATTTTTATAGATTAATGTTAACTTATTTTACATGAAAATTTGAATCAAAATTTATGTCTTCTTGTTATTGAAAAATGCCTATTTTTCTCATATTAAGCCTTTCCATCATTCTGATCTCTAAATTTATTCAAAAATACATCAAGCTTCGCTTCCATCACTATTAGTCTATCTAACTCTAATATTCCTTACTTCCTTCTACTAGCTCTTTTATTCAGAGTCTAGTAGTTATTCTTAGTTAGCTCTTCAACTAAGAATTGGATCTCATCAGTTGACAAGTTCATGACGGAGCAACTAGAGGCTATATCAAGTATATACCTGATAATATAGTTCAAATCATTAAAGAATGTGTAGGCTTGGAGTAATAATTCAAATATATATTGTGGGTACCTCCTTTGTATATTTTTGAATTAATCCCAATCATCATACAATATTTCATGCTCCTCTTATCTAAACTAGCTTATCTCTCTTTTAGTTGTGATATAATTTGAGGTAAGAAAAGCTTTGCTTAAAAAGCTTGTACAAGTTTTTTCCAATTTTCAATTAATCCTTTAGATAAATATTGGCATCATCTCCTTCATTTCTCTCTCAATGAAAATAGGAAAAGTCACAACTTAATTCCATATAAGCTAATTCTATTCATCTTTACAATATGACACAACTCTAGGAAAATGGAGACAACTATTTATATCTTCAAAAAATTATCTACCATAGTAATGATGTTATACCTTGTTTAAAAGATTAGGCTTCAACTCAAAATAATTCTTATGTTTTAGTTTCATTTGTATCCCAAGATAACTATCCATCAATGTCATTTACCAAAAATCTCCAAGGTCTCGTTAGAAATGAGTTGTTGAACAAATTATTTTGCATCCCTATGGTTATTCCTATTACTACTATTATCCTCTATGTTTTCTCTCTCAATTCTCTATCTCAATATATTTATTCTCGATCTCTCAATTTCTATATCTAGAGATGTTGACACATTCCTAGAACTTTGAATCATAAACTATGGTGGCTACAAAAAAAAAACAAACTACAAACCACAAAACAAATACTAAGCAATTTTTTTTTTCAGCTAACTAGAAATAGAATTATCTATTTCCAAAAATGGTTATATCAATTCAAGTTAATCAATCAAACACAAATATATTCTTAAAAATGGTACCAAAAATTTATTGTGATTTTATTAAATTGATTTGAGCATAACTCTAGAACCTTATTAGGTGATTGATTTTGTCCAATGAAGATTGCAAGTATATAGGTCGCATAAGTATTAATGTGAAAAAAAATATAGATACCAATCTCATAGGGATTATATGAGTACTTTGACCAACAATTAGTGAATTAACTACTACTCTAGTTCAAAAGATAAACTTGAGTCTTAGATTGATACTTAAACTTTAGGAATGGATTATTTTCTTGTGTGTGATGAGTTTTATATACTATTGAGGTGATGTTATGCTTGATTATTGGACAAAAAGTATGATTATATAGATTTCATCCTATGTCCCTTAACTATACAAGGTGGTTGTTAACCTTTGACTATTACTATCAATGATGGTTCTCTTTAGTTGTTCCTTTGATATTTTACCATCGAAATCATTCTTAGGCTATTCTTAGGTTATCCATACTTAATTATTATTTTGAGTATGTATTTCTATTCTCTGATTACAACTATCATAAAAGATATGAAATAATATGGTATTAATTTCATTTGAGCTTTTGATTTCGTAAGTGTCATACTTATATTAGTTAACATATATCTCTATAATTAATTCACTTATCCAAATCATATAATATAAAATGTTGATAGAGTTGTCACAATCTTATGAAGCACATCCCTATGCATGAGTTTCATGATTTACCTATTCACTATCCACCACAACATCACATAACTTCTATATTATATTTAAACTCATGTGTTGTATATTCTACATAACCCTCACATTATTTGTAGACCAATTTTTCGAGAATATGCACAATGGAATGAGCATAGATTCATTTATGCTTTTAGTTTCATGAGTATCATACTCATATCAATTAAACTTATATAAATTTAGAGTTTCTACATATAAGTTTATCTCATGAGGTAAGAATGTAAGGGTTGTCACTTTCTTTGTATCTTATCCAATGTTTGTATCTCAGGATTTACCTATTACTAACTATCATTACTAACACAAAAATCTATTTCATGTGGCACCTTAAATATCTATTATAATTAACATCCATATTAATCAACATTCAAAACATAATATATTCCACAATAAAATTTTATACAACCACAATCATCATACACATTTATAAACTAATTCTAGATCTCTACTTAGCCTAACATAGGAGAAGACTTCATGATACTCATTAGGATCCAAGTCTTAAATTTGGTTCCCAATCAATCATTCTTTATGTTCAACTTATATTTTCTCCTAATTTGAGTTTAAAATTTAATTCCTTTTAAGTTTGGTGTCTTGGCCTCAAATCCAAATCCCCCAGCTCTCCTTTGAAAATCTAGAAGTCCATATTTTATATTATTAGGGTTCCATTGGGTTGCTATGCATATCTTCAAGTTGAGATTCATGATTTTATGTTGAGGTCATGGCCCTAGGTGCTCTTTTAATTCCCTCTGAAGCATATATTCATGGAAGCATAGGAATGCTACGATTGAGATAATTCCTCTCTAGAACCCAAAGTCATGAAGGTAAGAATAACCATGATGAATGAAGTTTCTCTATAGATCATGTGGTCAATGGAGGCAAGAAAATCATGAATAAGATAATTATTCTTTAGAGCACAAAGTCATGGTAAAAAAAATAGTCATGATCAAGATAATTCCTCTTTAAAACATAAACTTGCAGCATGAAAATTTATTAGTATTATATGATTTTTGGCTATGTAATGAATATGTCATGGTGCTATAAAATATCATGACTTCTTGTACTAGTTTTATACTTTGGTTACTGTAATATAGATATAATGTCATAATCAAATTTCTATTTCAGAACTAATATGACTGTGACTCTAAGATAATATCATAGTCATGAAAAATATATTGTACAATTAAAAATTATGACAACTTGTAGTATAGTCATGATGTATAAAGATTGTCACAACTTATTTGTAGAGTTGTAGCTAAGAAAGGCTAGTGAAACTTCTCAATAGGAATGTACTACAATAAATAAATCATGACATTTGAAATATCATGACTTTCCTTTACTATTCTGCCCTCCAATTCAACTTTTCACCAAAATTACTAATTATACTTAATTTAAATTTAATTTCACTACAATCATCCAAATTCCATAAAATTACAATTCAATTAAAATTTTTCATTTAAGGCTTAAATTTAGGACAATCACATCATACAAATATATCAAAATAATCATAAATAGTTAGTAATTTGAGTGCCACACGAGGTCCAAATGACTACTTTTTATGGTACCAAAGGTCTCTAAATTTAAATCCAATGCCTTGTTTTTTTTTTTATTTTCTTATTCATGGCTGAAATTATTTTGTTCATTACCATGTTACATGTGGTAACTAAAAACTTTCATCCAACAACTAATTACTTTGGAAGAGCCAGTTGTCTCCATTACTTACATATCAAGATTGTCTTGATCTATGGATGACTTATTCTCAAAGCTTTCTCCTACTATTATTGATGATTCTTCCATGCTTAATCACAAATGTCTTGATTGAAAACTAAAGATCAATGTACCCTCAACCTTCTTCTCTCATCTCTCTCTTTAAGGAAGCCATAGCTGAAGCAATTAGTTTAACCACCTATCGAGATGTATGGACTACATTGGAATATGTTTTTAGCCATGCTCATGCTTCAAACAATCAATAAATATGAATAAAAGATAAACTTTAGTTGATAAAGATAGAAACCAAAATTATTTTTAGAGAAATTGTTAAGTTGCATGAATTGAATTCAATCATTGTATCTAATAGGGATGTGAAAATTATTAGTTATTTTTAAATAACTCTTTGTAAATTATCTGATACTACTTTGAATTTTCATAATCTTTTCATTCTCAAAATGATGGTTAATCTGAGATTTTAATCATAATTTGGGTGATATGCTTAGGTGCTTGGTTAAGGTTAAACAAGGTGTCAAGAATTTAATTTTGTTAACAATTGAGTTTTTATAATAATTCTATTATTCTTCTTATTTTTCTTATCTTCATTATTCTTCTTACTCTTCTTTTCTTTTTATTATTCTTATTCTTCATCTTATTCTTCTTATTCTTATGCTTCTTATTCTTAAATTTGTTTATTTTCATATTCTTCTTATTCTATTTATTCTTCTTGTTCCTCTTATTCTTCTTGTTCCTCTTATTCTTCTTGTTCTTCTTATTCTTTATATTCTTCTTATTCAACTGGTAATATACATATGTATGAACTCGTAGAAACCTTTGCAAAATGCATATATGACTTACATGCTGAGATTAGGCAAAAGATTCCTCTAACGAATACAAAATATAAACTAACTACTAATGTACATCATAGATCTAAGAAATTTAATATTGGTGACTGTGTCTTGATTCACATTCATTTTGAAAGAATTTCAAAAATATTTTCAAAAAAAAAACTTTATGCAAGAGCCATGACAAATTGGGCTCTTATTTTATCAATTGTAAATCGAAATCTAATGTATATATTCTTGATTTGCTAAATGACATTAATATTAGCTTTATTTTCAATATAGAGGATTTGCTACCTTATTAAGGCACTTTTGAGCCTCATACTTTGCCCTCATTTTTAGGTATCCAAGCACCAAATGATAGGTATCCAAGCCCAAGGCCATAACTCCACCAAAAAGCTAGCTCTAAGGTGGAGGTTTGTCCTCATACTTAAATACACCCATCTACCTTCTCAAGTTTCTTCGATGTGGGTCGTATCATTCCATACCCCTTGAGAAACCAGAATGTCTACGGATGATATTCACTCTGGGTGGCTCTCACTCTGGCTAGCATTCACTCTGGACCCACCTTTAGGGTACCAGGTAGCCCTCTTCAAGGTGGCCCTTTGCCATGTAGTCCTCTCATGCTACATATCATGCTCTTAATAAGAGCACAAATGATAGTTAGCCCAAGGCCCTAACTCCATCCAAAAGATAGCTTGAAGGTGTAGGTTTTCCCTCATACTTAAATACTCATCTACCTCCTTACGATTCTTCGATGTGGGTCGTATCATGAAGCTAGAAAAGATACCCTCATTAGGCTTATGTTGTATTATTCTGTGGAGATTGTAGATATTATCCTTGACAATGAGTTCATGACTTCTATAGATTGTGCGTTTTGTCATTTCTTTATCATATGGCATGATTATTTTGATTTTGTTGCTACTTAAATACAAAAGGATGATCTTCACCATTAGGATCTTTTATTGTAGGACTATCATATTTCTTCTTACTCTTTGAAGCCAATTTCTTTTCAACAAGGGAAGAATGATGGGGCATGGATTAGTTCCATATCTAGGCCTAGACGAGATATGAAGCCCAAGTCTAATCAAGATTTTTGTTATTATTAACTATTTATTTTATCTTATTTTGGGATGTCTATTGGGATATATTTATTTGGATTTATGGTTGTGTTTGTTTGTGCCTATAAGTTGTACCATATGTTATTATTTTAAAACTTTTTGAAAATAATTTGAAGATTAGTTTCTATTTGTTAATTTTTCTTTGCCTCTATTACAATTTTAATCCTTTATAGTCGAGTTATATCACCTTGTTCCCAAAGTTGAAAGTTATGATTCATTTTAAAAATCACTTGAATCTTTTTGTATGTCTTCTCTGGCTTTTACATCAACGTGTGAATATGGAAATGGCCATTTTTATAACAATACCAATCTACATTTTCAAGGGCATACAAATGGAAGCATGAATAGTCATAACTAGAGGTGTCAAACGGGCCGGCCCAGCACGGCACGGCCCGTTTTTCACGTGCCCAGCCGTGCTGCCGTGCCGTGCCGGGCACGGCACGGCACGGTTTTTAAAATTCGGGCACGGCACGGCCGTGGGCACGGCAAGGCCGTGCCGTGCCGTGCCGGCCCGCTCGGGCACGGGCGCACGGCAAGGCAGGGCAGGCGGGGCGGGGCGGGTCGGTCTGTTTGGACCCGACCCGCGGTCTTTTTACCGGGGGCGGGGCCCGGTTGGGTCACGAGTCACGACTCAGTGAGTCGTGACCGTGAGTCGTGACTCGTGACTCGTGACTCGTGAGTCGCGACTCACGAGTCACGACTCAGGCACGCGGGCCGACGTGCCTGAGTCGTGCCGTGCCAAGGCACGAGAAACATAGGAAATGGTTGTGGTTGTCACTCCTACATCCCATTGTATCGAATATGAACAATTTAAGGTCTTATGATTGATAAATGTCAGAACCACTTTGATTGAAGTGACCCATCCAAGCTTGTTGGAGCCTTTCAAATTTGTTATCCTCTTTCTAAAGGTTCCTTGTCTGACTGATATCTTGACACCAATGCTTTTGCTAGCATAACATTGGACTTGACTGCGCTTGACATTTCCAAAATTTATGTTGGAAAGGATAGTGTTATTGTGGGTAGTAGGGCTTCTCTACCTATTACCCACATGACCACATCAATACTCTCTCTCTCTCTCTCTCTCTCTCCTAATATTCAATTACTTGATATTTTAGTGGTCCCATGTCTAATTAAAACTTTTTTATCCATCTGTAAGGCAACAACCAATTAATTCCTCTATTATATTAACAAATTCATTTTTTATCATATAGAACAAAGCAACATGGTGGCAATTAAAGGACATAATGGTGATCTTTATGTACTAAATCATGATATCATATTGTGACTTTATTATAATACCTAACTTTATTAGTTTGACAATGTACCAACAGTTTGTTAGTGAGAATATTCTATCAATAGAAATTTATAAGTGCACAAGTTATACAATTTGTAAATAGAACTTTCATCCAAATATTGATCATATAGGAATTATATTGGTAGCTCGGTTATTCAATAGTGAGATAACGCATTTCTAGTAAAATATATATTCAAATTATGAATAATCTTAGGTCTATGAGTTTATTCATTTAATCTATGTGATGTATATTTAAAATAACGCATAGTCACCCAAGCCAGTTTATGAGTCATCGGCACGAGGCATGGTTCGTGCTGACCCAGCATGGCAAGAGCCGTACCAAGGGGCAATCCGGCGCAACCCGAGGCAAGTTTCCAGACCATGCCCTGACGGGCCAGGCACTAATGAACTGGTCTAGGCCCCGGGTCGTGCACTAGTTCATAGAGATGTAATTAGGATATTGTTGTTGAATCGAAATATATATCGCTTACTTTATATTTGCTTGCCTTTTTCCATTTAATAAATAGAATCCAAATCTACTAATTCATAGAGATCTAACATAATGATTGCCCATGGTATTCTTCTCATTTCCTTGTTGGTATCAAGTTTCTTTAAAAAAGATTCCATTTTTATTTCAATTATGGTGAACTAATCTAACTCTAATATTTTAGATTTTCTTCTCCTAAATGAGTGATCAGTTGAATTTTTATTGTTGTTTTTTGCTATCTCCTCAAATAAATATATGTCTCATCCAATAATTTATTTAGAACCTACTCTCCAATGGTCACACCAACCACGCATCTCATCACACACTTCAACCCATTATAGAAGGTTAGGACTTGGAACCATAACTCAAATCTATATTGAGAATATCTTCTCAACAAATCCTTAAAATAGTCTCAAGCATCAATGAGTATTTCATGCTCATCTTACCAAAATTTACTTATCTCACTCCATAATTGAGATATAATTTGATGCAAAAAAATATATAGTGATAAAGACATTCACTAATTCATCTTAACTTTCAATGGAGCCCTAAGTTTAACATTGGAATTAACTATTTGCTTTATCACTTACTAAAAATAGAAATAAACATAATTTTATTATGTCGGAGCTAACTCCATTCATTTTTATCATATTGTATAGCTCCAAAAATATTTCCACATGTTCATTAGGATACTTTGATGCCCTCCCATGATATTAGTGCTAGTGAACCATAACTATAAGACTCAACTTTAACTCAAAGTAATTGACTTTAACTAGTTGCAATTGAATATATGAAGAACTATCCATCATCATGACCCTTCAATTGTCTCCCAATGTGTGGTAGTATATAAGTTGTTGGACATCTTGCCCATATCACTTCGGAGATCTCTGTTATTGCCAGTTCCCTTTATTGCCTCTTTGTCTAACAAACACTCTTCTATAGTTCTTTTCATTTCAAGGTCTAGAGGAATTAACTTAGTCATAAAGTTTCAAACTCATATAAGAGTTCTAAAAAGAAAAAAATTATCTGAATTATTAAACTCATATAAGAATACAACTATTCACTTTCCAAACAAGTTAATAAGATTTAGCATATAGATGTAAAAAATTTTATTAAACTCAATATTATCTGAATTATTAAAAAATTATATTTTTACATATATAATTATGTCAACTTACTTTGACTAATAAAACTACATAAATCCTAGTAATAGCACCAAAAACTTATTACGAATTTATTATGTCACTTAATTTTTTTGGTTAGGTGATGTCCTGAAAGCTCATTAATGAGAATATCCTATCAATAGAGAAATATACGTGCATGAGTCATACGAGAAGTAAAGAGGACTTTTATTTAGTTATCAATCCCACTGATATTGTATTGGTAGTTAAGTTATTCAACAATAAGATAACTCATTTTTAGAAAAATATATATTCAAATTGTTAATAATCTTAGATCTATGGGTTTATTCATTTAATCTATGTGGTGTATATTTAAACTAGTTTGACTTATATTATATCTGGATAGAGAATGAAGGTTGGGGCAATAAGCAATGACTTCTTGCCCTAATAAAATACATGGTGGTTATTATCATTGAGCTCATCTTAATGGTGGTCACCTCATAGTTATCCACTCAATACATCACTACCAAGACAACAAATTATATATAAATGAGAGTAATTCATAAATTCATACTTTTTAAATAACTTCATCAACAATCCTTGATAATTTCTTCATACAAATACTTTTATTCTCCTACCTCAAGTAACAAAAAGTCCAATGATTATTATAGTTTGTAAGTATTTGTACTTTCATCTTTGTAAGTATCATACTCATACAATTAATATATTCTCTCTCAAGTTATACCAAATAAGAACAATATGAGAAAGAATAACTCACAAAAGTTGTTATCACCTTGTAAGTCACAACATACTTGCATATGTTCCAAGAATTGCCTATCACCATTCTCCTTGGTGATAATGTAACTCTCACTCTAAATATGAACCCATTACGTGAATGTTCTATATAATATTCATCCCAATCAAGAATTTATTCTTTTAAGATATATATAATGAATTGACATATAAAAGTATTTATACTTTATATTTCATAAGTATCATACTTATGATAATTATACCCAAATATTGAGATTTATATCTCACACATCATAGTTGAAAGGGCTATTACTTCCTTCCTAATATGTATGAATAAGCCTCATAATTTACTTGTCATTGTCAATCATGACAATCTCACACAAACCCAACAATAGTCAAATTCCAGTTCAAGTTCAATTTAATCATTCATCCATTATTATTCATAATATAATATAAATCAAACGCATTCAATAATAAATAAAAATTATTATCACATCACATATATTAATTTACACAAATCCTAGACCACGTGCTATTTTGGTAACATGAAAACCATTGAAAATATTGTGTATAATAGAAGAATTATGCTAATAAGTTTGTAGAGTCATGATATACAAAGAAAGTTATAACTAATTAGGTAGAGTTTTGGCCAAGAATGGACACTAAAATTAAGCAAGACACCATATCTTCCTTCTCAATTAAGCACCTTCAAAAACTTATTGTTTTCATGATTATTTATTAAAACTTGCCAAAACTCCAAAGTCATAAAATTAATTCATAATTTCTTCCTTTTCATATCTATATATCATTATAAACTACCAGAATACATAAAAATATTTTGTAGTCTTAACACTAAATATACATCTTTTATTTTCATCCTTAATGATTCATCTCTATGTTCTTTGCATGAGTCATGATATACATACCCTAGTCATGCAAACCCATCTATTATTTCTTTATTAAATAAAATGGACAAATCTTCCTTACTTCTTTATTAGCTTCCTCATTTATTTGTTCCACTTGCTAACTTGCTAAGACTAGAATAATAAACTTTTCTTTCCAACAAGTGATAGTCATCCCTCTTCTATCTTGAGCCTTGTTCATTGTGATATTTGGGTTCTATCCATGTTGATATCTAACACAGGATTCTTTTATTATGTAATATATATAGATTATCATTCATGATTTTCATGGATTTATCTTATGACCTTAAAAATTGATTTTTTCTCCATCATTAATCAATATCCAACATTTGTGGAAAGTCCATACTCTTGCAAGATTAAATTTGTTGAGAGTGATGATGATGTAGAATTTCATAGCACTCACTTTCGATCTCAACTTTGTTCTTCTGGCATTCATCTTCAAATGTCTTGCTTTGCTCCTACCCCTCTTAACAAAATGATCATGTTATACACAAAAACTATTGCCATGTGATTGACATGATGGGTCGTGCCTTTCTCATTCATTTGTATGTTCCTACTCAATTTTGGGTTGACTCCTCTACCACAACCTTTTATATCATCAAAAGGTTTCATGGATCTCACTTTGGTAATATCTCTCCCATTAAACTTTGCATGGTAAGACTCCTAATTACATCAACATTCCCCCTTTTAATTGACATGTATTTTCATTTTTATGTCATTATTCATCTCATAAAATTTCTCCTCTTAGTATTACTTATATATTCTTTTGATTTTTGTCCCTCCTACAAAGGTTTTCATTGCCTTCACACACTCACCTCTATAATTTACATCACTAGACATGCACCTTTCGATGAGACTTATTTTCATAACTTAAATACTTTCCAAGTCAAGCTTACAACTTTTGTGTTTTTTAAATTTTTTTTGAGCCAAATATCATTTCCTCCTCTAGCCCCACACAGCTCACTATTCTACAATGTAACTATTTGATCCATCTAAGTCTCAATCCAGCACCACTAGATGCATCTGATGGCCTAGTGATTTTATGAGTTCATGTAGGTTCTAGTTGAGCTCTTATTTGTATTCTTTTTAATACCCCTGCCTCAACAACCTTCCAAATAATAGTGATAAGATTTTTTTACTCCAACCCATGATGATTGTTATGTCCAACCGCAATCCCTTACTTCTCATACTATGATCACTAGAGGTAAAGCATTTTATATGCTTTGTTCACCATTTCTAAGACTAATTGTTTCAAGTATTCTACTAAAAACCTTGCATGGCTTATGACAAATATTTAAATTAAGACTCTCCATGTCAACCATGCTTTGGATCTTGTTCCATGTCCTCCTATCATCATAATTGTGGGCTCCAAATGGATCTAAATACCTATCTGATCTGATGACTCTATTAAACATTTGAAAGTACTTCTTATTGATAAAAGATATGATCAATGTCTTGGCCATGATTATACAAATAGCTTTTGTTCTATTGTCAAAGCCTCTACCATTTGTGTTGTTCTCTCTATCAATGTCACAAACAGATGGTCTCAATGTTAACTTGATGTCAATAATGCCTTTCTTAATGGGCTTCTTAACGAACATATCTATAAAGAGCAACCTCTTCCCTATAATGATCCTCACTTCCTTACATGTATCTACAAACTCAAAAAATAATTTTATGCCTTAAAGCAAGCCCATCTTGCTTGGTTCATCAGTCTAGCTCATTTCTTATGAAGTTTGGTTTCTCCCATAGTCCTACTGATGCTTCTCTACTCTATCTTTCATCGTCATATGAATCTTATCTATTTACTTGGATGTCATTATTATCACACACAATAATTCTTCTCTCCTTAGTAGTCTTGTGTGTCTCCTTAACTCTGAGTTTGCTATTAAAGATTTAATCTCACTTAGATACTTTATTGATCTCAAAATGACTCATACTCCTAGTGGTCTTTTTATCAGTCACACTAATATGCTCGAGATATTCTTGTCTAGGCTAAACTCCTTGGTTACAAACCCATTGCTACACCTATGGTTGTGGTTCAGTGACTCTCTTATGATTGCTCTTCCTTACGAATTAAGATATACTAGAAAGTTGTTGTGTTGAGGATTCTCCACAATCCTCCTCTTAGCCGTAACTAATCCATGAACAATATTATAAAGATATATTTTTATTTTATAATGATTTTCATTTGTGTTGTATAATTGTACACATTTATCCATCATTTTACTTTATTGTATAACTGCTTATATATAAAAAACAATATCAACCTTTCATAATGTGGCAGATTCAAAGTACTACTTTGACTAAAACTAATTTGAGGATGCTGATTAGTTTTTTTTTTTTTAAGAATTGCACAATCTTCTCAAATATAATTCAATAATTTTGAAGAAGCTCAATGAGAGAAGACAAATTGGGCTAACTCATGCCATGTCATGAGAGAAGACAAAGGCATATAGCTAGGTTGATTTGTCCAATTAATTTTCATCTCTAAACCTTTACTAAATATTATCAAAATTATATTATTTAATATTATAAAATATATTAGATGATATTTTAGATATAATTTGATGATAAGATATAAATTTATCATATTTCAATAATATTAGATGTTCAGAAATATTAGATAATATTCCATCATATAAAATTAATATTAGAAAGAATTTTGCACAAACTTTTGGACAAAATTATTTTAAGATATTTTTCTTTGCCCCATTTCTAGATCAGTCTAGGTATACCATTGGACTTATGATTCACAATCAATACATTATATCATAAGATTGCCCCAATGAGTTAGACTAGCCCATGAGCATGACATATATTTCTTACTAATGTATAGTGTAATTGTCATTTAGAATTAACTAAAAAAAGTTAGCCCTAAATAATTTTTATAATTTAAAATGGGATACTAATTCACAAAATAAATAGTAGTTAAGAAAAATAAATTAGAAACAATTTCATCTACTAAATGTTAGTAGAAATTAATCATATGTATAATTGTTCCAAAAAATTACATACAGCAAATATACATATAGATTCACGCATGCATTCATGCGCTTACGCATATATGCACTTACACATGTGTGTATGCATGCACTTACGCACGCATGCGCGCGCGCGCACACACACACACACACACACACACACAATTGTTTGTATTACTAAATAGGGACAACTAATAAAAATGGTATCCAAACATGTGCAACACTCATTACAATAATATTCACAAATTCTACCAAAGTTTCATAACATCCTTGTAATAATATTGAAGACCCATAAATTTGAACCACTATTTTGGAAGGTCAGATAATGCTTGCCAAATAATGTGATACACAAAAAAGTTTGCATTTATTGTACATGCTAGGTTATATTATTATTATGGTAGTATGATATTGTAACTTACCAAATGTCAATGAAAATATTACTAAAATATGATATTAAATTGTGACCAATTTGTTAAAATATAAATTAAATAAAAGATGCACATGAAACAAATTGAGACATAAGAAAAAATGGAAATAGGATTCCATTAATTACTTAATAATATATTAACTTTTTATTTTAAGCTTTACTGGGTAAACAAATTAGTTAAAAAATATCATTTTTTTTCATGGAATTTTTCTATAGCACAAAATTTGATATTTGAAAAAAAAAAATGATGCACGACAAATAGTAGAGCCATGTTTAAAACAAGGTCACAACTATACGTACCAATTCATGTACACATTACCAATTAGCACGACCTAGTACTTCTCAAAAAGAAGGATGCTCAACACATGTAAGATTGATGGGCAAGGCGAACCAACCCAAAAATGGGCATGACACCATGGTATATGGGTGAGGCCCCATCTGGGTTAGGTACCCAGCTACATGGTGGCACCTAGTTGAGTCACAATTTGGGCATGGTCTAGCTCACCGGGTTAAACTAGGCTTGTGCACATGCCACATGGGCATTTGTCTATAACATGACTGAGTAGAGAAAGCACAATCTTTGGCTCCAATTGGATGTAGGCTCAGCTCATGTCGATATCAAATCATTGCCCCATCGGGGATGATATCAAATCTATGGCACAATCTCTATCTCTATGTGAGGTGGGAAGAGGTCGTGGGCTAGGTTAGGCCACCCAAGCCACTAGGTACATCTAAATTCAAGTGGCTTGGTCATAGCATTCCTAGACTGACACACCACCTTGCCCATTAGACTCGACTGAGCCCTTATATTCATTAAAGTTTCATGTGGCTCAGCCCATTTACTTGGTTGACCTAATTGGGATAACTTAGAATATTTATTAAATTTTTTTATTATAAAAATACTTATTATAATCATATGATAATCAAAAAAGTGAATTTGAATAATATGAAATTTTATCTTTTTCTAATGATGTTGCAATGTTTGACGATGTTAAAAATTATAAAAATAACATTAACTAAAATTTAAATCTATTGTTGTGATTAAAATTAACTTTATTAAAACCTAATTTTAATTCAAAATAATTATAATAATAATGCAAGGTACAAAAAAAAAAATTATTAGAAGTTATTCATTTACATATTTGAAAATTATAATATTTAAGGCACTCATTCATTTTATTTATTAAACAAACTTAGCCAAATTTGTCATAAATGAACAAAAATTTAAAACTAGTTCAATAATTTTAGATTTAGCACCCCATTACACACACGCGCGCACACGCACACACACACAAATTAAATTAAATAAAATAATTTTTATTTTATAAATGAGTAAATATGAAGGTCACTAGCTAAATTATCTTCATATTTTATAACTTCTAATAACCTCTGTCACTAGCTAAATGATCATTGGCCGCTCTCAACATTATAGCCCAAATCACACAATGGCATGCCCAATTTTGAAGCCCTTTTTGTTGGCTATGATCTATTGGAGTAAGTCACTAGTCATTCAACATGTCCATTATCTGATGGCGCTGCTCCATCTAAAATAAGCAATTGGGTTTGTCACAACAAGTTATTTGTCAGTGCCATCCCTGCCTCCACCTCCACCATCATCACTCCCCTTCATAGTCAGCACTAGCATCATATATGTGCTAGTAGATCTCAAAATGAGGCTATGTGTTTGAGATCTACATGTCATAAAGGTGTTAGCAGATGAGAAAGCCCTAATCAATCCTCCCATATTCGCGATGACCTAACCCTTTACTCTCTTAATGGCACAAACCACAAACCACAATACTAAGAGCAGTTGGAGTCTACTACTCAATAACTTGCGGTCTTAGAAAATGATACAAACCACAATATTACCTCTATCTATGTGTTTCTTTGAGAAGAGTCATGATTAATCCTATGGGTTTCCACTCAAAAATGGCCAAAATATAGGCCCACAATCTTGCTATAAGTAAATGGGCCAGTGCCAGTCCAATAGCACTAAAAAAATATGAGCCCAATTATTAAATCTAAAATGAAGTATCATGCAGATCACAAAAAAAAAAAAAAAAATAATCAACCTAGTTTCAAAAGGAAATTCTCACCAAGATGATTTATATTATTAATTTAAATAAACAATATAATAGAATTTCAGCTAAATAGATATATTTATTTTATTGTAATTTCCTTTAATTACTTTTAGAATGTACTCTGTATGAATAAAAATTCAATGCACATTTGTGATTTTTAGTTATTTTTTAAAGGTGAGAAAATACATACCAAATAACATAAAACATAATGTGAGTATTGTTAAATTATTTTGGACTTCCAATATAAATTAAATAATTTCATTTATATTAATTATAATTCATTCCATCATATAATTATAATTATATTCTCTCACTTATTCAAAATACAATTCAGGTTCTTTGTCATTTAATACTTATTAACCTCCACATGCAAAGATTACATATATTAATTGATTAAATTAAATTACTGACAATTTCATTTAATCAATATCTTATGTTTTCCTTAAGACCTCCTACTTATCTTATTTGATAAGCCAGATTAAAAATCACATGCAGGATTTAATATTATTAAAACTTATAAGTATTCTTAAGAGAGTATTATTAATCCTTTTAATATGGCATGAATTCCATCAATAATTAATATTCATCATACAATTGATACAGTTATCCAGCTTATTGAGCTTATTAATCTATTAACGAATCTTACGCTATATAAATTAAAATAAATTATCAATAAGTACATGTATTTATTAATTATCTCAAGATTAATAGTAATAATATTCACAATAATCATGACATGTTGATTATTTTATATGTCAATAATAATATTCACAAGAAGTTAGAATTTTATAATTCCACATGGTCAAGATATGTCTACTAAAATCTCATGCTATAATCTTACTAATAGTGTGTCTAACTCTATTTAAACTAAAAATTAAGCTTATAATTCACAAGAATTGATGATTTGATCTTCTATGTGTGATCCAAACTCTACATACAAAATCATCTACTATATAGAACAAAAGATACACTTGCATTATATTAAAAAATAAACATAGCTCATACTTTCACATGACTCTCAATATATATTTAGTTCTACTAATCTCTCACTTAGACTTAAAACCATGATCCTACACGTCTAACTCCTAATACTTTCACATGTCTATTAAAAGTTTTAGCTGATAGGCTGTTTGTGAAAGGATCTGCCTGTTTATTTGCTAATGTTTTCTTAGTTACCACGACGTCTTCTCTTTGTACAATATGTCTGATTGGATGATATCTACATTTAATATGTTTTGTCTTTTTATGAGTCATCAATTGCTCCACTAATATTATAGTAAAGCACGATGTAATTGCATCAAGGCCATAGTTTCTGAGCTAAAATGCCTCCGAGGTTGTCACATACACTAGGCTTCCTTGATAGAATCAGTAATACAAAATTACTTGATACTCCTCAAACTTATGGCTCCACTTCAAAATATAAACACATAATCAGAGGCTGACTTTCTAGAATTATCATATAATTCAAAATTCAAGTCTGTATACCCTATAGGCACAAGATTGCCTACCTAGTAAACTACCATATGATCTTTATTCCTTTTTAGGTACTTGATCATGTGTTTCATCACTATTCAATATTCATGTCATGGGTTAGACTGATATCAACTAACCATGTCTATAGCAAAGTAGATATCAGGTTTAATGAAAAGAATCATATACATTAGTCTTCGTATAGTAGATGCATAATGAGATACTTTAATCTTTTCTATCTCTTCGTATGTTTTTTGAAACTAACTCTTTCACAAAGTGATCCTATGTCTAAAAGAAAAAAAAAAACTCTTTTTTGGAATCATGCATGCTAAATTGATGTTAGAATTTAATTGATATAAATTGCATATGATAAGTCCATCATTCTTTACTTGTAATTTCACAAAATCTTAATCCAAAAAATATGACTAACCCATGTATGTATGTATGTATGTATGTATATGTGTATAAATCAAATACTAAAGGTGACATTGTTTTGATGCATTGATACTATGATTATATATATATGTGTATGTATGTATGTATATGTATGTATGTATATATGTATGGATATATATATATATATATACATGTATGTATGTATGTAAGAATGAATTAGAAAAATAAATACTATTTCATTAATTAATGAATATGAAAAATAACTAAATAAGAGAAATTTGTTTTTCACGCCATCATCCCCACAAACTCAACCCATATTATTCCTTGGATGGGTCTTAGGATCCCAATATTGGAGCAGGTAAGACTCTCGTGTCAACCGCATGATAGGTGATCTAACAAATACCATAAGGAAAAGCAAAGTATCTAACATCCCTAGGGATCAAACTAATGCCTATAGGGTTAGAGCATCAAACATTTAGTAATTTTAATCCTTATTTAGGTGGATAAAAAATCATCAAAAAATTGTAATTATTCTTTTAAGAACTAGCTCGATATGTATTAGTAATTTCCATATTTTCACAAAAACATGGTTTTTTTTTTAAAAAAAAAAACCCATTTTTATATATAACAGACAAATTTAATGTAATAAATGAAATGATGATTATTATATTAATTTTCCAATGCAATGTAGCAAATGCATGGCCAATTAAATATGGGCAAGTTTCCATTGGTAGCATGGCTGCCCCTCGAGCCAAGTGTCAATCATTAAACTAACCTTGTTCTTTAATTAACCCAACTTTAATTAGCCCCCATCTCATTAAACTTTAAATCCTACTCTTCTCTCAAACTTTTTTTTTTTCGTTTCTTTTTTTCTATTTATTAACGACAATTTCTCGCCAAAAATTCCTTTATTAAAAAATGTGCTAGCTTAATAGTTCAATATCATTTTACAAAAAAAAAAAAAAAAAATTTAAAAAAAATTTTAGGCAGCTAAATGTTTAAATCTAAATGCTGATTATAATTAACCAAGTAGGTTCCCAATTAATTCAATATTTAGCTGCAGCAAAGTAGCTTTCAATTTTCACTGTCTCCATGTCTGCCATTGTTTTGGCAACCCACACATCTGGCAGACACATACATTACAAACTTCCAAAACCCACAGAATATATAAATCGCATACCTAAAAAAGCCTCCTCCCCAGTGATTTTTCACAGCAATTTATTAGTCTCCTGCAACTGCTGGAAATCACATAAATGAAGGCCTCTTCGCTTGCTTACTCCTCCTATTCTTGCTATTCTCCACCTTCTTCTTCCTCTTCTGCATGCATTGCTTCTGATTATGCCTCTGTTCATCCGCAAGACCCATCGGATAAACGCAAGCCCAAGTCAAAGCGCGCGAGGAAAAATCCCGTCTCCGAAGATCACAAACCTTCCATTAATGGCGACCTCACGGCCACTGGTAGAAGAAGCTCCGTTTATCGAGGCGTCACGAGGTGCCCATTTCTCTATTTCGTTCTCCCTTTCGTTTTCTCCCCCCGACTTTCAGTTATTCATCTTCATTTGTGCGCGCGCGCGCGTGCTTGTGTCTATGTGCATGCGTGCATCACTGCTATAGTATATGACTATTACACACGCGTACACTTGCTCATGAGCAATGTACAAGTGTATGCATGACACACACACACACACTTATATGCGCAGGCACGTAGATACGCTCGTGGTTTTTCTTTTCTATAATTAATGACAAAACAATCGCAACTCAAAATCCAAAAAAATAAAAACTGTTGGGTTCTTGATAAAACAAACACATTTGTATCCATCATTCCGTTTTTTTTTTTACCAAATTTATATCCATTCCAATTCCCAATTGTACAATATTATATTCCTGATACTTTAAACACACACACATAATTATTCTTTGGAGAGCTAGTGTATATACGTGTATAAATTCGTGCATGTATATCTATGTGTGCATATATATATATATATATATATAAGTGTGTGTATATATGTGTGTGTGTGTGGGTGTGTGCATACATATATATTGTATTTTGTATATACATGATCAGTATATTGTGGGTGAACAGGCACAGGTGGACAGGGAGATTTGAGGCACATCTTTGGGACAAATGTTCGTGGAATAATGTTCAAAATAAAAAGGGAAAGCAAGGTGAATCTATCAAATTAAAAAAGAAAAAAAAAAAATTAACTTAAGTATTTGGGGAGCAAGATTGGTCCAGGCCATGGCAAGAAAGTTTTTTTTTTTGGTGAAGTAATAATGTAATTTATGTATAACATACATTTTAAATATATATATATATATATTTATATTAAAAACATAAATATTCTAATTTTTTGATTGGTGGTGTTGGATGAAATATTGATCTACATGCACTACAATGGATGGCGGAGTAGTTTATTTGGGTAAGTCAAAATTTCTTTTACAATATCATTTTTTCTAATTTTAGATAAAATTAAAATAATAATAATAATCATAATTGATAAATAAATACAGGGGCGTATGACGAAGAAGAGGCAGCTGCTCGCACATACGATCTTGCAGCTCTAAAATACTGGGGAGCAGCGACAATTTTAAATTTTCCGGTCAATTTTCTATTTTTATTCAATCCTTTATTTATTTTTTTTGTATAATTTTTACACCTTACATTATGTCCAATATAGACACAAACACACACACACGGGCATATAGATACAAGCACACACACACACGGGCATATAGATACAAGCACACACACACACGGGCATATAGATACAAGCACACACACACAGATACAATCACACATGCACACACGTATAGATACAAGCACACATGCGCACACACACACGTATAGATACAAGCACACATGCGCACGCACACACGTATAGATACAAGCACACATGCACACGCACATACACAGATACAAGCACACATGCACACGCACATACACAGATACAAGCACACGCACGCACACACACACGCACACACACATGTATAGATACATATAAGCACATGCACACACATACATTACAAAAACTGAAATATATTAGTAAATTTGAATGTAGATAGAAACATATGGTAAAGAAATGGAAGAGATGCAAAGAGCCAGCAAAGAAGAGTATCTGGCATCTCTTAGGAGACAAAGCAGCGGATTTTCAAGAGGCGTCTCAAAATACCGTGGCGTTGCCAGGTAAAATTCACCATTTCATAATAACCTGTGATATTACATTTTTGGATCAAAGGGCCACAAATGAAAACTCTACAAGCTAACGGCCACGATGAAACCTTGCAGGCACCACCACAATGGCCGCTGGGAAGCCAGAATAGGAAGAGTATTCGGCAACAAGTATCTTTATCTTGGCACATACAGTAAGTCCTACCCTTTCTTTATAAGCTTCACATCACACACACACACACACACACACACACACACACATGGCATACACATACCCATTCATGTGAGTGCATCTATATGTGCAGCAGTACATGTGTGTGTGCCTACACACAAACACACACACATACATATATACACACACATGGCATACACATACCCATTCATGTGAGTGCATCTATATGTGCAGCAGTACATGTGTGTGTGCCTACACACAAACACACACACATACATATATACACACACATGGCATACACATACCCATTCATGTGAGTGCATCTATATGTGCAGCAGTACATGTGTGTGTGCCTACACACACACACACACACACATATACACACACATGGCATACACATACCCATTCATGTGAGTGCATCTATATGTGCAGCAGTACATGTGTGTGCCTACACACACACACACACACACACACATATATATATAAGCAAAAAAATATATAACTGGTATATTACACTTTTTTGTGGCAGACACACAAGAAGAGGCAGCAGCAGCATATGATATGGCAGCAATAGAATACAGAGGAGTAAATGCAGTGACCAATTTTGACATCAGCAACTACATCGACCGCCTGAAGCAGAAGGGCATTCCCATCAACATCTTCCAAAACTCACTTCCCAACTACTCTAAAGAATCAAAACTGGTTCATACACAATTTGAAGTTCACCATCTTCATCATCCTTACAGACATGAACGTGAACAAGAACAAGTTGAACAAGAACAAGAACAAGTAGAACAAGAACAAGTAGAACAAGAACATGAAGAAGATGTTCATCAGCAACAATGGAAACAAGAAGAAGAGGCACATAAAGTTGTGTCGTGCTTGGATTTTTCGTCGATCATGATTCCAAATTCCATTGATGAAGATGATTTTGGGTGGAACTTTTGTTTTGATTCTGGACTAACGTCATTGCCAGCACTCGATTACGCATTTGAAAGCACCGGCGAGTTGTTGCCGGACCTGTTTGCCTGCCCCGGGTTCGAAGATGACGTGGATCTGATGTTTGACTCGTGTTTCTTTGGGAGCGAGATGGCCAATATCGGGTGCATCTCAGCAAATATAGCAGAGTGTGGGGTGGGTGTTTCGAGGCGCTTGGAAGGGGACAATGGAAAGGAGGGTTTATTGTATTCCACTTCACCCTCTCCCTACTCTTCCATAACTGCTTCTTTCTCAACTCTATACTCTCCTTGAAAGTTTACTCTTTTCTTGAATTTCATAATCTAATATAAATTTGAAATTTATTACAATTTTTTTTTTTTGTTTTTTTTTTTGTTTTAGTATGGTGTTTCTGTTTTGGGAAGAATAATATTAAGGTAAACGATCACTTGGATAGTTCTTATTTTGTGTGCATATATTAGAGGTCATGCATTAACCTCTTTCTTTCATGGATAAGACTGTCAAGATATAAATCTCTTCTAGACCCCACACTACAAAATAAGAGCCTTGTGCAATGGATATAATATTCATAAATATATATATATATATTTCAAAATAAAAATTCACTATTATATGGGCCTTAGGATCATGTTTTTTTGGCTCTCTATTCACTCTCTACCCCAAGCCCAACTCACATATGGGCCTTAGGATCATAGCAAGTAAGGCTCCCATTCCAACCACATGATAAGTGATCTAGTAAACACCCTGGGCAAGCATATAGTTTGATATAAGTGGCCTTGCTAGTATAGTTTGATTTCCAAAATCAACAAGTTTGGATTAGGTCAGATCGAGTTGACATAACTATCACAGTTGAACTAACTAGTATGCATAGAATTAGACAAATCTAAAATAACTCTCACAAATATCAAATATGAGATTTTTTTTTTTAAAAAAATTCTAGATGAACTCATCTCCAAAAATTAGTAAAACTACATCTTTTGAGTCTCAAACCCGAAACTGACCATCATACTTGTCAGCACACTACAACACTAAGTTTACACAAAAATAAGATACAATATATATTATTACATTCATTCCTAGGAGATAATCTGATCAACTAGAAAAATAAGAGATTTGAATATTTCTTGTCATAATATAAGAATTAAAATATAAAATCATGTTCACTAGTACTAAAAGTTTCTTCATGCAAAATAGTTACTTAGAGTTTTTAGCATATATATATATATGTATGTGTATATGTGTGTGTGTGTGTGTACATATATATATGATGATGATGATGATAGGATAGGATATATTAGGTTTTAGAGTATTTGGTTCAGTACTAGCTCAAGAATCCTTTGTGATATATGAGTATTAAATATATTTTTTTAAAAAAAATTCTATAAAATAACTATAATACTAACTATGCTAAATGAAAGTAGATGTTGAGTGATCAAGAAACATATATATCAAGACTAAAAAAGATACAATTAAAAAGGAACTTAATATAAATAAAATTAAAATAATTCTCATTAAATGATAAAATAATAAAAAATCATCTAAATGAGTTTGTTTGATAATGTCAAACATAAACCTCCTAGCATATATGTTATGAAGTGCAAGACTGTTCATTTAGAGAGCAAAAAATGAACTAGAAACAAACATAAAAAAAAATTAGATAAAAATAAAAACAATGAGATCTAATGCGCATTACTAACCACAACAATAATTTTATGACCATGAGTAGCCAATTAGCCATCACAATCTCACTGACACAGAGCCAACGGCTAACCCAATAATGAGTAGCATTCATCTATTAGCGTTTATTAATGAAAAACAAAACTTAAAAAGATAAACCCATACAAAAATGAGTCAAATTAGCAATGTAATAATTTTAATTATGATATGCGATTGCACAAACACTAACACACCAGATCTCATAAGAACTCATAAAATATAAGTATTTGAACAAAAAAAAATTAAAATGATTGATCACCTGAAAAATTTTTGTTACACACACACACACACACACATATATATATATATATTATAAGTCATGCCTTGGTGCGATGACAAATGCCATCGGCCAAGAGCAAATGGTATCTCTCAGACTTTCGAGAGTAAAGTTTTTGAGATATCAACCTCTCCTAGACCCCATGCTAAAGTAAGAGCCTTGTGCACGGGATAATACCCCTAACTCTATAATTTCACTAGTTGACAAGAACACAGATCAAATAAATAATCATTTTATTTAAAAAAAAAAAAAAGTTAACATAAAAATCAAACTTAAAATAAAGCTGATATTTTTAATCAATAAATAACTTTAAATTGAAGAAGCCATTCAAACTTGATCACGTATCATGTTTGGAAAAAATAATCATGGTACCTCAAAAAGAAAGCCAATGTGGGTTCTTATGGTGGTACGGTTAGGGAACGGGTTGATCTTGTTCTGGATCAGTTGCAGAAACTAACGATGCAGATTGAATCTTCCCACCAAGCTCCAGCCGCATCAAAATAACACCTCTGATAGGGATGGTCAATGAAGGATAAATCACATAGTAACAAAGATTTAAAACAAAAATTAAGGACTCAATATGCATAATGGGTGCATATGTTCATGCCTGACTGTGCGTGTGCGTGTGCGTGTGCTTGTGCATGTACGTGTGCATGCGCATGTAGTAGTAGATGGTGTTCAAGTTCCCGAGTTTGGAAATGAAAGCTCTACTTTGGAGATGAAAATAAGTAAAAAGAAGTACCATAAAAAAATTATTGAGGCTTCATTTTAATTTTCTTTTTTGTTTATTTTTTTTCCCTTTTAATATCTAAAATCACCTGACATGTGAGTTGCCACAAACCATATATAGTTAGTTGTATTTTCAAATTTTTTTTTTAGTAATTAACAAAATTTTATTTCTCACTCTCACTCGCACACACTCTCTCCTCTTTCCCTCCCCCTCTCTCTCTATCTCTCTCTCCTCTTTCCCTCTTCTCACTCTCCCTCCCTCTCTTCCTCTTCTCTCTCTCCTCTCTCTCCTCTCTCTCTCTCTCTCTCTCTCTCTCTTTCCCCTTCCTGATTTCCACAATGACTAAAACTTGGGTGGCAACAACAATGTGTGCTAGCACTTAGTTGTGGAGCTGAGAGCGTCGTTATAATGTCGAAGCATGAACCTATGTAAAATGAATATTTTTGAGATTTTTAGTGTGTGATGAACAAATTCAATGGTTCATAGCCCATCAACATTGACTTTGGTATAAATTTGATATAATTAGTGCGTGAAAAAAAGTGCTTGGAATATTTTTTTTTTTCAGAATCTTAACATAAAACTATGACCATTTGTGTAAATTTATCTCCGTTTGATATAATTTTAGAAATTTACTGTATTATGAGATTTATTTTATAAATAAAAATGAAGACAAATAATTAGAATCAATATGAGACCACTAAAAATAACCCAAGCCGAAACTAATAGACATGTCACATATAATCATAATTTTCTTATTTATTTTGTCAAGTCTAGAACTTATAATAATATAATGATCAGTGGCATTATTATACGAGCCATAAGACATAATAATGTCTATGTTAAGAATTTCTCTTTGATATAAATTTTATATGTATCATATTTTTATCATAATTTATTTTTTATCAATTACTTTACTAAACAATAAAGATGTGATATTATTTTTTTTCCTGTTGTTTATTAATGTTGGATCAACCAATCAGACATATTACTTCTTTTAGAATTGAGCGAGATAGATTATACTTATTTTTATCTAGTCATAGGAGATCCTCTATATATTCATATACTATTGATCCATTACTAATATACTCTCGATTGAGACATCAACCATTAGATAGACTAAAGATTTTAGAATTAATAATTAAAAGAGTAATTTCTATTAATTATGAGACATATTAATTATGAAAGTATACTAGAACTTCCTATTTGATAAGTTACAAGGGCATGAATAAGGGGGAGTCCTATTCCATCTGAATCACTTAGGTATTTAGAAACCCTGTAGAATGGCCACCTATGATAACTTGAGATATTTTTTTTATTTTTATTTTTTATTATTATACTTGATATATATTATTATCAATATTTAATAAAAATCTCGATTTTTTTTATTTTTATAAAATTTATGAAAAATTAAAAACTAAGTTTGACTATGATATTTAAATATCGAGTAGCAATACTATTTTATAATATATTTGTTATTAATTTTCTTATTTTTTTTAAGAATCACGAGATGAGTAAATAATTATATTATTCACTCATTTCTGCACAACATAAAATAGTCGAGAAGAAAAACTAATAACTACTTGAGATAGTTAGGATATATCTACTTCAATTAGATGTTGTCTTCTATTCTCTCAGGATGTATCCTATTCTAACTTGTACACCCCAATAGAGAGACATCTCTACCTTCCTTCAAGATTTTGGTGTATACTTAACTTGTTCGAGATCTCTCTTTAAATAGGGAAAACATGGTTGTCCATGTCATCAATTATAAATTTGTTGGGTACTCTTGTACTCAGAACTAGCCTACCCTTACGAGTGTCGATGTGACATTTTTTAAGGATAAATCTTTTAAGAACTCGCTAAAAGAGAAAGCACATTCAAATACCATACTAGTATTCTTATTCCCATTACTAATTGTTACTCCTCAGTCCTCACACAAAAGTAATTGCATCATGAAAGGAACAGAAAGAATTAGTTTACTCAAAACCTATTGTCTCTAATACTTTCTTTTTTTTTTTAATTAAAAAAAAACATATGTTCTAGTTTCTTATCATTCCTTGATAACTATATGATCTAGAATATTCTTTCTGAGATAGTTGGTCATTCAGGATGAAACTCTAAAGGCAAAATTAATCAATTCAAGATCAAATTAACAATGAAAGGATTTAGAAAGAACATAACACGATTATATCTAATCATACTGAAGCACTTTTTTTTCTCTCATGATCAAAATAAATAATATTAGGTTATTATTTTCTATTACATCGCACAAAATAGAATATGTATCAGTTAGATATAAAAAATTTAAATTCTCATGATGATCTTGATAAAAAAATATTTATAAAATAGTCGCCATGATTTATATATATTGTGAGTATTGCATGTTCAAAACTATTCTTTAGTGATCAATAAAATTTTATTTTTCTTTTTTCCCCTCTTCTCTCCCTCTTCGCTCCCTACTTTCAAATTTTCATGGCTGCCAAAACCTCAATTGACTGGAACCCCAATTGACCGCAACATATATAAACACCTAGGCCTCTTAAATCATACTGGAGAATAACACTTATAGTCATTTTGATGGATGAATAATTAATATAATTTATAGATTATCAAAAATATTATATGAACTGAAGCAATCACTAATAGAATGATTCATAGAGCGTTCACTGACAATTTAAACAATCACTAAAATTCTTTTATAAGAATACATGAGTCACGGGTCAAGTCCTGTCAGGTGATTGCCCAACAAATTGGGTTATTTTTATAAAAAGAAAATAATAAGACCACGTAAGCCGAATCTTGCTTACGTGGCTGATTGCAATTGGTTGACCACGTAAATCAGACACCCATTGCGTTTTCATGCAACGGGCTCAACATAGATGGTCCGACATGGTCTGGCACGGCCCTGTACTCGAGTCTGGCATGACACATGAATCATACCGTACTGTATCTAACACAACATGTATGTGTATATGTATGTGTATGTGTATGCATGTGTATAAATGTAGATCAATACCTATTATCGTCAAAATTACCTTAAAGTCCTTATCACTTGTACTTAGAGTTGCCACGAGGAACAACAAGAAATTGATGTAGAGAGAACTAACCAACATATCAACATACACACCTCGCATAACGGGATTGGATAGAAATGTCACGAACTTTGAGCCTATTAACCGTGCCACTCTGGCTTACTAGAACAACTTGTTCATCACTTTCTCCATCCTCTATCAAAAGAGAAGATAATTTGAGTATCATGGAAAATTAAAAAAAAAATCAAAATCACCATTTCAGGCGTCAAAGAAATGATTTTTTTTTTTTTTTTTTTTTTTTTTTCAAATATCGGATGCACCTGCCAGTGAAGAACCTACTAAGAGGACACACACCAAACGATCCTCCTGAAAGAACTATAAGAACAAAAAAATAAATAAATAAAATGCAATTTTTAAGAAACCAGCCATCAAAATTATGGCAACCAAAAGCCCTGATGATACCTTGCAAGAGACCAACCCTATCCTTCGTAAGGAAGATAGCCGGAAATCACTGAGAGGAACTCGTTTTCCGCAGCCACCCTCGCATACGAACAACAGCCAGGGACCACCACGTTTAAGGCTGCGGGAACAAAAAAAATGAAATTGGTCATCAAAAGACAGTAGTGCCCTTGAGAAAGTGCCTTGTGAATCAAGAATGTTACGCGTGGCATGCACTCGAAGAAGCATGAATCACAGTCTCAGTCACTTGTTAGAGAACACAAAAAATGGAATAGTGCTTTAAATGTCTACCTGCTCTCGGAGCCTTCTGGCAACCCAACCACGTCTTTTCTGATAGCCGAGGGGATAATGTCAATGCTTGCCATTTTATCCCCATCTTTTAATTTCATAGAAACACAACCCCGGGCCTTTCTGCCTAATGCTCGGACCTGATTCCATGGAGCAAGAGTACAAATTATCATGGTGATAGGTTACATGAAGCTAATCAAGTTCAATTATCATTGTTGGGGTTTAAATTTTAATTTAGTGTGTAATTTTATTTATTTATTTTTGTTTATTTATTATTACATTGTGTGGTACTACCCAACGTATAAACTGCCCAAAGCTACACACACACACACACGTATATGTATGCATATAATTATATTTTTCATTATAGATCTAATGAATTAAAAATTATTGTTTACTTTGTTCTCTCTCATATTTCCCTTCTCTCTTATTCTTCTTTTCTCTCATGAATCCCACGAAAAACTTTAACAAGTTCCACAATAGTATTGTTGGATCATAAAATTTATTTGAAGCATAATTATTGATTTATTTTTCTTTTGTTTATTTATTTTTCTTTTATTTATTTATTTATTATTATATTCTTTGTGAGTAATCAACCTATAAATTACCTAATAATATAATATATATATATATATATATATACATATATATATAATTATAATTTTCATTAAAGATTTAATAAAGTAAAATTTATTTTTTATATATTTTTTTCTTATCTTCTCCTTCTCTTTTTGTCCTCTTCTTGTTTTCTTTCTTCTTTTATAAATCTCACAGAAAATTTTAATGGGTTTCACCTATGTTGCACGGATACGCCACTGGACGGACATGTCCACATGTCGGACACGTGGACACGAAGACATGGTACGGACACGCGTCGGATACGTGTCCGATACGTCACGTGGCCTATAATTGACAAATTCCATGTCCGATACGCCACGTGGCATATCGGACAGATGTGTCGGAGACGTATCCGATGCGTTGTTATGAAACCGACGCGTCATTTATCGAACTGACGCGTTTTTACGATTATGACGCGGCAGAAATATAATATATATTAATGCTTACTCCTACAACTCTATCAAATTGAGCATACTGCTGACAGTGAGTGGCTGACAAGCCGATTGCGAGAAATAATTGTCATTGCGTCTAACGGGGAGGGGAGAGAAATTGGAAGCTGAGGAGCACACCGCCGAGGCACCAACAGTACCTAAGGCAACCTAATTCTATAATCCATAGGGGGGTGTTGGAAGCTGTAACGGGAGGGGGGGGGGGGGGTTGGTGTTGGAAGCTGTATCGGGTAGTGTTGGAAGCTGTATCGGGTGGTGTTGGAAGCTGTATTTTTTTTCATGCCGTATCCTAGCCATATCCGTATCTTAGTTTTTTGAAATTTGTCGTGTCCACGTATCCTGCCATGTCATATCCCCGTGTGTGTATCCGTATCCGTGCAACATAGGATTTCACAATTATATTATTGGATCATAAAATTGATTTGAAACTCAATTAATAATTAAAGTTCAAGTTCATTTTCTAGAATATTCTAAGTGTTAACTACATTAATTAACATATTAATTATCAATTTAATGTTATATGTGCGATTATAAATATGTGTGCTGAGAATTATTCATGATTAGCATATATATCTCATTTTCTATTTATTTTATCATAAAATAAAATGAATAATAATAATAATTTTATAAGTGTGAGTTATATTATAATTTTGATTTTGGTTTCAAACAAATTTTTTGGTTGAATATTTTATTTTTAATAAAGTGGTATGAGATTCTTAGTTAAAAATATTATATATAATATTTAAAATTGAAAGTCTCAACAAGATAAATCAACAATATCAGAATCATTCTCACCGAAATTTTCACACATTTCCATGTACCAACAATTTTTCCAAAAGTTTTTGGTACTCTAAAAATTCATCTGTGCAAATATATTTTGAGAATTCTTGTTATATTGAATTATATAACAAATGACATGCCATCATTCTAAGTCTTGATGCTTGGCAACTCAAAGAAACCAATATTGATAAGTTAGAGGAAAAGACCGTGAACATGGTAGAAATGACATCCATAGATGAGGTTAAAATTATAATAATTCCAACAATAACTAAGAAAGAGAAAATTCAATAAGTGATCATGGAAGAGAAAATCTGAGTTGCGAATATGATAAAAATCAAGTTCAATATTATAATTGTTAGAAGCTTAACAATTATTCTTTATAATATAGAGCTCCGAACAATAAAAATAAAAATAAAATGCTAACCATATGGAGAAGAAAAAGAAGATTAATGATAAAAAAAAAATAATTCTTCTTTAACAAAGGGAATTGGTAATATATGAAAGAAAGTATATGTTCATAAAATTAGATAAATCAGTAAATAAAAATGTCTCATTTGGAGATGATTCAATAGTAACAGTGAAAAAAATAAATAATATTCTTATTCATTTGAAAATTTATCAGTTCATTTCTAATATGTACTATGCTCTCAATATGAAACGAAGCATTTTGAATTTGAAAATAATGTAGGAAAAATATTATGACAATCACATGAAGAATCATTAATATTTTTTATATAAAAAAAGTCAAATAATTTTATTGGTCATAAATAATTTTTGACCAAAGTCAAAAAATCAAATGTTTGTGATCAACTATGTTGCACGGACACATGGATACGACACGGCAAAATACGGGGACATGGCAAATTCTAAAAAACTAGGATACGGATACGGCTAGGATACGTCATGATAAAAAAAATAAAATTATTAATTATTAATTATAAATATTAAATATTTTAAAATAATTTAATATACTGTATTTTAAAATAATTTAAAATTCTGTATTTTAAAATAATGTAAACAAAATTTAAACCATCTAACACCCTCCCCCTCTCGAACCTTTCCCCCCTCCCGAACTCCCCTCTCGAAACCCCCCCCCCCCTCCCTTTATAGAATTAGGTTACCTTAGGTGCTGTCGGCAGCTCGGCGGTGTGCTCCTCCCCTGCCCGTTTGACGCAATGACAACTGTTTCCGAACAACGTGTCGGATACGTCTTCGACGCGTATCCGATACGCCATGTGGCGTATCTCATACGGATTAGTGTCTGATATGCCACGTGGCATATCGGACACGTATCCGACACGTGTCCGACCCGTGTCACCGTGGACACAATAGTTCCTAGGCGTATCCGTGTAACACAGGTGATCAACACACAAAATGATATTGCAAAATGCTTAAAATATTATTATAAAAATACATCATGGCAACGACATCTTTGCTTTGGACATCTCAATTTCAAAAGGCTAAAACTACTATCACAAAAAAAAAGATGATAAAAAGACTATCTTGCATCAACCATCACGATCAAAGTTGTGAAATTTTTCTAATTAAAAAGTAATAAAAAAAAAAGTTGTCCTAATGAGTCAAAGTCAAGAGCCAACAAACTGTATGAGTTTGATAAAACTAAGTTTTCTCAATAACAACTATTCCTTTCTCATTATTGATAGTTTTCCAAAAAAAAACATGGAAATACTCTTCAAATAAAACTCAAAAGTATTTTAAGTCTTCAAAAAGTTCAAAGTTGCCGAGGAGAAATAAAGTAAAAATAAGATTAAAGAATTGAGATTTGATTTTAAAAAAAAAAATTTCTATCAAAAGAATTTCAAGAGTTCAATGAAATAATTGAAATAATTAAAAAAGATAATTGCAAAATTCACTTATCAAAAATGATATAGTAGAAAAAAAAAAGAACTAAATTATCATCAGCATAAACTTCATGGTACGCTCAAAAACAAAAAATTGCACAAAAAAAATTAAGGCGAGAGCAATAGCATGTACAATTTACTAGTTAATTTAGTTTCGACAAGAAATATTTTGGAAAAAAAAAATACAATAAGAAGCATGATGTGAAAGAAAAAAAGATAGTAAGATGATAAAAATGAGAATTTCATATTCATTAGCTATGATTCAAATTCAAAAGGCTATAAGATATACAATCCTAACAATAAAAAAATATGATCGACCAAGATTGTATTTGATGAAGAAAAAATATTAGATTTTGAATCTCATATGGATAATATAAATTTATCTTTATCATTTGTAGATGAACCAACACAAATAAAATAACAAGGAAAAGCCTAATAAAAGCTAATAATCTCCTACTTCTCCAACACCAGCCACCAGGTTCATCATTTTCAAGTGGAAGTGAGAGCATCATGCAACATACAATAAGCCTTCAAGAACTTTATAAGGTAACTAAACAACAAGGTAATCTCATATTATTTTATTAATTTTATGCCATTAAATAAAATATCAAAAAGCAACAAAAAAATTTGAGAGATACCATGGAAAAAGAAGTCAAGTCTATCAAGAAAAATAAAACCAAAAAACTTATTTCGTTTTCCAAAGAACACAAGGCAATACATATCAAATTAGAGGTATCAAACAGGCCAAACCGGGCCAGCCCGACCCGAATTTTTTGGGCACGAGCGTGCCGCCGTGCCTTGCCTGGCCCGGCACGGTTTAAAATAACCGGGCCCAGCACGGCCCGCAGGCACGGCGGGCCGTGTCGTGCCTTGCCTGGCCCGCTCGGGCTTGCTTGTCCGAGCGGTTCGAGATACGGGGGACCGCAGGTCGGGTCGAATCAGACCCGACCCACGGTCTTTTTTTGCCGGAGGGGCATCGTGGGGTCGGGCTCACGGGACACCCGGCACGGCACGGCTCGTGCCTAACCCGGGCACAAAATTTTTCCGTGCCGTGCCTCGTGCCGGCCCGGCCCGGTTGACACCTCTATATCAAATGAGTATGCAAAAATTAGTGAAATACTAAAAGAGAGATGAAAACACACAAGATAAGAATAGTTGTGAAAGGCTATAGTCAAAAAATGAAGATTGACTATGATAAAGTATTTGCTCTTGTTATTCGGTTAGAAACATTAAGATTGATTATTTTTTTGTTAGCTAAAAACAAATGAAAGATACAACAAATAAATATAAAATTTATATTTCTAAATAGATTTATTAGAGGAAATCTATATTCAGAAACCATTAGCCTACGGAGAAAAAGGTTATGAAGGCAAGATATTAAAATTGAAAAATACTCTTCACGAGTTAAAATAAGCACCAAGAACATAAAATAGCCGAATTGAAAAATATTTTCAAATTGACTAACTTCAACAACTATCCTTATGATCATGCTCTATATATCAAGATTAAAGGTAGATATATTTTGATTGTGTGCCTCTATGTTGATGATTTGATATTCACTAAAAACAACTCAAGCATGCTCATTGAAATCAAAGAAGTGATGATCAAGGAATTCAAGATAAAAGACAAGAGATCCATGACATACTACCTTAAAATTGAAGTTACGCGCCAAAATGAAATAATTTTTATTTCACAAAAGACTATAAAAAGAATATCTTGAACAAATTTAAAAATAAAGAATTATAGGTCAAAAAGCACACTAATAGGATATAGAGTCCAACTATCCAAACCTAAAAAAGGAAAAGTGTAGATCTAATATTTTTCAAAAGATTGATAGGAAGTCCATGCTGCATAATCTACACGAGTCTTGATATCTTTTAGGCAATCAGATTGAAAAGTTGCTATATGAAATCTCTAGCAACCATTCATTTCAAAGCTCCATCGCTACAAAATTTATCTTTTCCAACTAAAAAGTATTATTAACTTTAGCCTATTTTATTAAATTTTAAATAATTACAAGCTTGTTGAATATACTAATAGTGATTATGATAAAAAATAGATGTGTCAAAAGTGTCGGGTAGTGTTAGCATGACCATTTTTTTTCCCATTTGATTCACCGTGAAAGGTATAATTTTTAGCATGAGTCATGTCGGGCCACAATGACTCAGGAAATGTGAAGCCCAACATGGCCCATTGGCAACCATATTAGCCGGGACATGCCAAGCTGGGTCAAGACATTTAGGCTAGTCCGGTTCATTCCAGGCTAGCCTAGGTCAATTCCATGCTAGCATAAAATGTGACATGGGCCTACCAGGCCAAAACCAGCCCAAACATGCCATCATGCCAGGTAGTGCCATGTCGAACCTCCCGTGGCAAAAAGTTTGACCCAGCATTGCACGAGCCCAGAGGCAGGCTAGCCCACGGGATATCCATGCATAGTTATGAACTACGCCATACCACGTGTTGTGCCCTAGCAGTCTGGCCTAGTTGACACCTCTAGTAGAAACATTAATAATCAAAGAAGTACTATCATGCTCATATTCCTCAAGGGAGATATTGCGTTCACATGAAAGTCAAAAAAAAAAAAAACAACTAATAATCACATCATCTACTTGTGATGTAGAATATGTTTCTACAACCTTATGTATTTGTCATATAATTTGACTTGGAAATTAATTTATGGAAATAAACTTAACACAAGATAAATCGACTAAGATTTATGTAGACAATAAGTCAATCATTATAAGAAAAAATGTGAAATTTAAATATGTAAAGTCAAAAAACTAAGTAACAATTATTTATACCAAGTCATCGATAAAATAAGGATTTAAAAAATTAAATAACTTGCTAATAGTCACAAGATCAAGTTTAAAAGAGGCTTGATTTGAAGGCCAATCATATATTAAGGCTCAAACTTCTACAATATTGTAAGTGTTAATTATCATTATTATCATATTAATTATTATTTTAATATTATATATATAATTATAATTTGTGTGGTTGATATATACCCATGATTACTATAAATAACCATGCCACTATTCATTTTATCATAAAATAATAGGAAGAACAATAACTTTATAAGTATGATCTGTATTGTAATTTTTATTTTTGTTTCAAAAAAACCTTTTGTTTGAGTATTTTATTTCTAACAAGCACATCATCATTGTATCAAAATCCTTTGAGGGTGAATCAAAGATGACGCATGATGCTTTGTTTTGTAACACACCTTTTGCCAATGATTGAATAGACAACATCACCACTGTAATGTGTGGAGAAAAGAAAATTTTTTATTTTTTTTGTTGTATGTTATTGAGTGATTATCATAGCCAGACACGTGAGGACCACTTTTTTTTGGTCCATCAAAGCTCCCGTGATCCTGATAGAGACTGCCATTGTGGTTCGTATGGTAATGCCAAATTTACTTTGGTAACTTATATTTTTTTCTATAGTTGAAATAGACTGAGGCTTCTAACCTAAAAGTTTGATGTAGCGTCGTGATCTAAGAAGCACGGACACGGACATGAGGGTACGACACGGCAGGACACGGTAAATTCTAAAAAACTAGGATACGGATACGGTTAGGATACGGCATGATAAAAAAAATAAAAATTATTTTTTATAAATATTAGGTATTTATAAAATAAATTAAATTAAATTAAAATATTTTATTATATAAAATAAAATATATTGTTTATTTTATAAAATAAAAATATTGTATTTTATTTTATAAGATAATATTAATAATTATGTTATTTTATAAAATAATATTTTATAATTATATTATATAAAAATATATATTTTTTATTTTATAAAATAAAAATATTTTATTTTATTTTATAAAAATATTTTATTTTATGCCACATCCCCGCACAAATACGCCCGCCCCTGACTCTCCCCTCAAATTGCCCGCCCCTGCCTCTTCCCTCAAATCGCGCCGCCCCTGCCTCTCCCCTCAAATCGCGCCTGATCCTGCCTCTCCCTCAAATCGTGCCTGTTCCCTGCCTCCCCCTCAAATCGCGCCCGCCCCTTGTCAGTGGCCAACGTCGCCCATGCGGCAACGTTGACACCCGACGTCGTCAGATGTCGGGCAATATCAATATGGATACGGCTGCCGACGCAATCATCCGATACGCCACGTGGCGTATCGGACACGTATCCGTGCAGTGTCCGTGTCGTGTCCACGTGTCTAGGTGTCAGACACATGGACAAGACTGTAGGGAGCCATGTCTGTGCTTCCTTGGTCGTGATTTTTTTTGAGAATTTTCCTTAATGACACAATGTGACTAATATTACAAGATTGTTATTTAATAAAAAAAGATAATTGAAATTAATGTATGACTAATAGAAATAATCTAGTAAAAATAAAGACACCCACATATTTCTTGTGTTATATAAATGATGATCTGATTTGTGATCAATGATACATGAGCTACATGTTAGAAGAGTCACCACAAGTCAAGACTAATAAATGAATAATAATTAATGTATAATTACTATAACAATTCTATTAGCAAATTAATCTGAGTGTGTCTAACATATTTGATTCTTATAATACATGCAAGAAGAATTAGAAATTAGCTACATGGATATACTCATTTGGGATATTTTACATGTATGATAGTATTACTCAAATGATACAACTCATACAAACTGATTGATCAAAATGATTCAACTCATTATGCACATTAAACACAATTACGAGAAAAAATTATTGGGGTGATACTTATGTTGACACACTAGACAGTATTGCAAAGTCTAAATCATCAAATTTATAATATTATGCATATGCATTGAGAGAGCGATACACTATTTTATAGGCCCAAATCTTTGGTGAGAAGATGCTACTTTTCCTCTACTAGATCTACTAGAGAGTAAACCATACATCTAAAACTACATCACGATTGAGTAGAGATGATAAGATCAATCAAACAACTAAAAAAATTTCACAATATAGTGGTAATGAGAGAGCTAATAGGGGTGTTCTGAAAGATAGGAAATCAATGATGACTATTACTTTAGTGGAAAGTTGGGATACACTCAAGAGAAGTGTTGAATATTTCATGAGTTATGAAATACATTCTGATACTTAAGAGCATGCACATCTGATTTAGAGGTGTCAAACGGGCCGGGATGGGCCGGCCCGGCCCATTTTTTAGGGTACGATCGTGCTTCCGTGCCCGGCACGGCCCGCTCGGGCTTGCCTGTCCGAGCAGTTCGGGATACGGGGGACCGCGGGTCGGGTCGAATCAGACCCGACCCGCGGTCTTTTTTTGCGGGAGGGGCATCGTGGGTTCGGGCTCACGGGACACCCGGCAAGGGATAAACCCGTGTCGGTGTGTCGTGCAGCAGGCCGAACCGAGCAGGGCCAGGCACGGTACGGCACGGCTCGTGCCAAACTCGGGCACGGCACGAGCCCGGGCATGGAATTTTTCCATGCCGGGCCGGCCCAGGCACGGCTGAACCGTGCAGTGCCTCGTGCCGGCCCGGCCCGGCCCAGTTGACACCTCTAATCTAATTACATGATCTACTAAGGTTGGATCTTCTACGGGTATATCTATTAGTCTTGCAATATTTATTCAGGAGTACTTAAGATTTTTTTCCTTAGGAGGTACATGCTCTATCTAATACACTTTTATATCTATTATTTTTTTTTCACCAACTCATTATAAACTTGTTTGGTTATATATTCACAAATTAAAACTCAAATTAATACTTTTTTTTTTGAGATTATTGTGATTAATGATATCATTATATGAGCAAATGAGTATTACAATACCAATATTAGATCTTTTCTTTTGATATGTATTTTTTTTGGGGCAAAATTTTATTATAATTTATTTTTTATAAGTTAATTTACTAAGCAACTATGTTATGATGTTATTTTTTCTTATTCACGTGTCTATGTACAAGATTAATAGACTAGACATATGGCTTTCCTATGGATTGAGCGAGATAAACTAAAATTATTTTTCATGACACACAGGAACCCAACTAAATGTTTAACTACTATTGATCCACAAATTATAAATCCAATATTGGATAAATTGAAGATATATCAATTATGAAAAAAAAACTAAAACTTCATTTCTAATATGTCATGAAAACATACTCTATTGGATAATCACAGAAGATGATCTGAGATACTTGATTACTTTTATTGATAATAATACTTGATATATGTGATTATTAATTTTAAGAAAAAATATAAACTCAATTTAGTTGTATTAGAATGTTATGATGTGCAAATGCTTTATAATATATTTTACATTAATTTTCTTATTTTTTGAGAAGCATAAGATGAATCATCAGATATCATATGCTAAAATTTTTATGTAATATGAGATAACTAAAATGAAGAACCAATATATTATTTAGATAACTAGGATTATTATACTACTTAGGTGTGTCTCTAAACTTTTATAGGAGAAGTGGTGTTAACCACTAGTTTGCTAATTAACAAAATGTATCTTTTATTCTTTTAGGTTGCATCCCATATTAACTTTATATTCAAAAATAAGTCTTTTACCTTCCACTAAAATTTTTTGGTTGATGTATCAAATGAGTTATGTCGTACAAGCAAAACACATGAGTGTGACACGATCATGCCACTGTGTCGTGCCGAACACGACATGATATGATTCTTATATTGTGCTCGGCACAACATGAGAACCAAGCAGCCGGCCCAAAATTGTGCAGGGCCTAGAGTGGGTTGCACAAGTTCGAGCTGGATCATGCAAGCTTTAGGTCAGCACGAACTTGCTATTATTTTTGCTCAAATATGATTTATGAATTATGATTATCTAATTTTATTTGAACTAAAAGATTAAGATGTAAATCAAATTAAAAAATATTAATATCTAAAATAATAAAAACTACAAAGTGCAATCTAATTCAATATCCAATACAATACATACTACATATATTAATAAAAAATAACATATAAATCAAAATGAAAAATAAAATGATAACAAAAATAAATACAAGCACTATAGCATAATATAAGTATCACATAAATCAAGAATAATCAATGATCAATCGATACATACGGTCTGATACTATGGATGTAGATGTAAATCATCATCATCATCATAATCGATGCGTCTGAATATATCGCTAATATCCTTAATATCCTCAATTTTTATATCTCATTAATCATTATCCACCAATATCTCTTGGGCCTAATCCTAAATGCCTAACTACAAATCTTCCAGGTCTTGCATGCATGCAAGTATCTCAATAATATCTAATCGTATTCTTAATATTCTATCTAAAATGACATTATCTATCATAGAAATAATAGACTCTGATATTATGCTAAATAATGAATGAGTCAATAAATCACGTATTATCTAAGATAGCAAAAAATTGATAAATTTGCATGATTACCACAATAACAAATTATATAATTTCTTATTATCATCATATAATAGAATAAAAGAATAATTAGTATTTGAGTACTAAGACAGTTTGCTCCTATTTAACGAACAACCTCATCATTTGCTCTTGGCTAACTGAATGAAAAAGTCATCATCTCTAAATACGAAATCTATGTCCGTACTCAAAACATAACTATAACTATCATACATAGTATTATAATATTAAAAAAAATCAATTAATTTTCATGAATAAACACTTCAAATTGGTATAGCTAATTCATGTATTTGAATATGTATATTAAATATTTTATACTCATTCCACCTTAATCCTAGGATCCATACATACAACCAAGCAATATAAACTAAAAATTAAAAATCAATATTTCAAACACTTATTTTCTATATCAACAACCATAATATTAAATGTAGGATAATCTTAATAATTACTAAATATTCTAAAAATATTACATATGCACCTAAGTATAATATAAATGATGAGAGTTTACACATAAGAACACATTTTCTAAGCAATACAAATGAATACCATTATACCAATCTGAATTGTTAATAATAAGTTTATTACACTTACTATTGACATAGTTGAATATTACATATTAGTAGTCAACACAAAACTCCAAAATAAGATAGGTATAATTCTAATGATATCTCACATTCGCTTAGATTTTTTCTTTTTAAGCCCCGCAAACAAACATAATCAAATAAACTCTTATTGTTTGCTAAGCATCCTAAGATATTTTAGTAAATTTTTATTTTTTTTAGTGGGAAAAAAAAAAATTTATTCATGCATATACTATGAGGTTATTCACGTGTGAGATACACCTAACATGAAATATCTCACCTAGTGGTTTTTTTCTAATATTCCTAACAAACATATTAATAAATACTTATTATTAGATATATTATTAAAAATTATATAAATTATTTTATTTTTAATTTCAAATTCCATATTTTTCTAGGCACGGTCGTGCCACCATGTTGTGCAAATTCTCATGCCATGTGTGGAGTGGTCCATCTGCCCAACATGGCACAGTAGACATGGCCAAGTACACTAGCATGCCCGACCATGCCAAATGGTGGCACAATCCCGAGTGTAGAGAATATGGGTGGCCAGGCTTATGAGCCGACCAATTACAATTAGTCACGTTACCGATTATTTTTTAAAAAAATTGACTGCTAGTGATGGAGCAGTCAATTTTTTAAAAATTTGACCCGTGACAGGGTGGGCGATCACCCGAACCAGTTAACGATGCTGTCAGGGCCAGGCACTAAGGTCGTGCCTGGCCCGACAAGAGGCACGGCTCCTGCCAGCCCAACGCGGCATTAATCATGTCATGGGGTGGCCTAGCCTAGTCCAAAGCACGAATTTTGGATCAGTGCCGTATCGAGCCAAATACTACTGAACCAAGTTGGGCCATGGGTTGTGCCGAGACCGCTTGACTCGTTTGACACCTCTAGCCGTGTCAGGCCAGCAAGGCTCGGTCGTGCCATGCTGGACCAGGTATGGCTCAATCAAATCTATCTAAAATATTTTTAGATAAATTTGATTTTAAATACAATTTGGCTCATCAATCATATTCATATGCCCTATTCACTCATTTCTCATTATATACCATTTCAGATCCTACATCCTAAAAATAATTTATTTGCCTTAACCTCATTCTAGATGTGATTTATTTTTACTTATACTGCCACTTCTACGTTGGAACGGGAGATTCAAAAAAAGACTAAATTTAAGATTCAAGAAGATAAATTATATATTCTCAATTCAATAATAAAATCTCTTTCTAAAAATTTTAGTATGTTAGACTATTTAATTGTGTATTTTCAACTGAATCACATATCACTAACTAAATTAAATACTTTATCCTGGCCTAAACAATATTTGATCTTAGAATGTTAGGCTTGTCAATTTGAAAGGTTTACCAAATCTTCTATTTTACACATTAATTTGGATTGAGTAAGAACTCATTTGATCTAATATACTCAGACATATTAAAACCTAATACATATCTCACAATAGATAAATTTAAATATTTAATCACTTTTATTGATAATTGATTGAGATATATATTGATATATCTCTTTTGAAATATATCATATATTTTTCTATTTTTTAAAATTTTAATAAAATAATAAAAAATTATTTTGATAAAAACCATACAATTAAAGAAATAATAATGTATTATAATATATATTAGATTAAATTAATACTTACCGTATGAACCCTACAATTATATATTAGACTTCCTATACTGATATATTACATCAAAATAAAATTGCTAAGAGGAATAATAAATATCTTAATTAAAAAATTGGGACACTCCTACTTGGAAATAATTTCCTAAAATATTTTTGAATATATATAATTTTAACCACAATTTATTATATCAATTGGATATTGTTTTCTCTCGTTTCTCAACATATAACTTTTTAGATCCTAGATCCCGAAAAAAAATTATTTACCTTATAATTGTTGGATGCAATAACTTTTTTTTGATCGATTTCCAAGACGAGACAAGTTGATATTCAGTGTCTTGATATTTGCCTTCATTTAATACTTTAACATCCAAAGAACAATGATATTATTTATTAGAGATTTATAAGATTTTTGAGAATATAACTATTATCTTTTTTAACTAACACTTATTTTCAAAGTGCTTGAAAAGAGTGTGCATCTGAATATTACACTAGAATCTACTATTCTTCATCCACCTGTAGCCATGACTTGACCACCAATTAGTACAGAGAGTCACTCACCCTGCTATAACTGAGCATGTTAGTAATTAGTATGATGGTACTCCCATAAATTATCATATTTACTAATTTATTCAAATTGTATTAAATTTGAAGAGAGATTTCTTGAGTAAAGAAATCTACTTCAAGCCTAAAGGATATAGTAATCTATGAATCTTCACCAATACAAACTTATATTAAGTTTATAACTAGGAGACTTAATTATTTAGTACTTCAAATTTTTCACCAAAAAAAAAGAGATATCCCCAACCTATTCAGATCATATATAAGCATATCAAAAAGTCAGACAATCCTGTAGTCAATCTATTTGATCATGATCTTCTAACCACTCTTTGGAAGGACTGAAAAAATTATACTCAACACAAAATTCACAAGTTTTGTTATTCTCATCTTTATTTTTTTTGTTTTGTTTATTTTTTTTTTTTTTGATAATACTAGAATACTCAAATCATTGTCTAAAATATTATATTATACAATATATCACCAAACCATGATGAAATAAATGAATATCCTCCAGTCAATAGAGCTTAAAAATTAGCATCTTATTTTTGAGAAATTTTATTATTAGTTACAAGTGGCTGTTAATTATGAAGATAAATCTAGAAGAAAAGATAAATTATTTTAACATAAGACTTTTAATTATAAAAATCACCCAAGTTTTTTGGTATCGACTACCAGAACACTTACATTTTAGTAGGCAAGATAACATCAACATGAATTTTTATTTATCTTACAATATCTCATAATTGGATAATATATCAGCTAGACATGAAATATATATTTTTTTATAATGATGTTAAGAAAGAGATGTATATGGAGTATTCAATTTGATTTCAAGCAGTATAAGCAAATATTATTTGCATATTGCAAGACTTTGTATGGCATAAATTAGTCATTAAGATCTTGATTTATAAGATTTTAATAGATAGTCATCTCAAATAGATTACACGTGTATTATGATTTTTAATTATTTTTTCAAAGAAATCAAGATGAAAAGATGATTTTGCTGATTATCTATATGAATGATATTCTAATTAAAAGAAATTACGAGTTAGATATCATCCAACTCAAGCAATGTTATTGAGGAATAACCTTGGGCGTCTGAGATACTTTCTTAGCTTATAGGTAGTATAATTTATGAGAAATATTATCTTATCACAAATAAGATATGTACTTGATATTATTATAGAAATCAATCTTTTGAGTTGTGTTCTAGCATATATTCTAATTAATCCAAAAATTATTTTCACTATTGATTCAACCCCTCTACTTGACTCTACTATATATTTGAGAATTAGAAGAATAATTAATTATCATATGTAGAATATCACATACGCAAATAGTATAAATAATTATTTTCTATAGTATCCTTCATAAGTTTACTTTGACATTATTCTTCACATACTGAGATATCTGAAGAAATCTTTAGAATTTGAGATTACTTTTAAAAAATTATAAATACTTCCAGTTGGATGGATATTAAAATTTGAATTGAATATCAATTTATACTAACAAGAGGTTTATGAAAGAATTTTGCATTTTTCTTAGAGACAATCTTGTCTTCTAAAAAAAATAAACAATTATTTTGAAATTCTATCACATTAGTAGAGTTCAAAACATAAATAATAATTATTTACAGAATACTTGAATGCATATACTCGAGAAGATATATGAACAATCTTCTTTAACTAACTTTTAATGTGATAGTCAAGTAACAAGGAGTTTAGCTTTGAATCTGATATTTCATTAACAAACAAAACACAAAAAGATAAATTACTTTTTTATAAAAAAAAAAAGATTCAAGATGAAACTATTACTATAACATATATTTAAATAACTAAACAATTAGTAGATATTTTCATGAAAACTTTCAAAAAGTCTCAACTTACCTTTCATTTTACCATGCTTGGTGTTGTGCATTGTGCACGCCAGCTTAATAAACAGTATTATTATTTTCTTTTTTTTATTTTAATTTTTATACTTTTATTAGGAGCATTCAAAATGTAAAAATATCCTAATCACTTTTGTTAATTATATAGAGATATTTAATATATAAATTCTATTATAATATTATTTATATTTATTTTTCAACTTTAATTTATAACAAATTTAAGTAAATATTTTTGAAAGAAATATGTTACATGGAGAAAAAATTTTGATAACTAATCATAATAATATCAAATTTTTATTTAAATGATTATTATTTCTTTATCACATATCATCCTAGAATTGGCTAATCTATTTGCAAAGAAAACGTGCATTTTCAAAATTCATTAATTGACAATTTGTCATAATCATTTCAATTTTACTTGTACATCAATCCTAAATAGATTCATATCTAAAGATTCACAAAATTTGGGTAGCATAAATTATTGATAGGATTCAATCTTGGCGGTCATTTTTTAGTGAAATAAAAGAGAAACATCGACACATATTCCTCATGAAATTATAGACATGAAATTTCTCAACTCAATTTTGAAAAAAATATTTTTAACCTAAACTTATAAAATACATTAGGTTTTGCTTGCCACAACCATTTTTGATTTTCTAAGTAGAGAAGATGGATTGCAGAGAATAATATGTTCTAAATGTTTGGGAAAGAATCAAAATATGAGCATAAAGAATTTACATTGTCACACGATGTCAAGATGACCATTCCATTTTGGGAGGCCATTGCAACAACATCATCACTAGTACAACAGCGGACCCATTTTAGCTCATCACCAGGTACCTAAAAAGTTAAAAAATATATACACACATACACACACACATACACACACACACACACACACACACACACATATAGGCTACGAGCACACCACTATGTTGAAGGGTCTGAACCCTTGCTAATAGAAAGGTAAACAAACCAGTTGAATTGCTATCTTCCCAGTTGAACGTATGGCTGAAAATGATTCCAATGGTACTTTCTTGACATATCCATTGGTCGTTAGCATCAGCAGAAACTGATCTCCAGAAAACCCACTCAAAGGAATAATTGATGTTATTCTCTCGTGGTGGGATAGAGATAAGAGCTGGAACAAGCATGACAAGAAATGGCAGAATCTGAGGCACAAAGAAAGTAGAATATTGTTTAGCAGAAGAATAAGAGAATGATTAAAACCTGAACAAGTGGTGTGCCCACAGCAGTTCTGCTAGATTCAGGAACTTTGTAAGCACGAGCTGAATACACTACTCCATGATCACTGCACGACAAAACTTACCAGTTTGTTTACTAAAGAAATATAGGGCAAGCGCACTAATCAGTCATTTTTTGTATATATTTACGAGCATCATTATTAGTGCTAGCTAATACTTGGATTCATCAATTTATTTCTTTTCTCCATGTTTCTCACGACTATAAAAATTATAGTATTTAGAATTCAATTTTAGGCTATATTATGCCGTTAATATTATTGAGATTATGTTATCTTATTGTTTGAATATTATACCTTAGTGTGATTAGAATTATTTTCATCAAAGACTGGTAAGTCTCGAGTTTGAGTTTCATCAAATATAACCTTTCTGATTTTCAAGAAAAATATTATTGAAATATTAAACTCTCCCGTATGGCACACTAAATGAGAGCCTATGTACAAAGTATGATATTTTATATTATTATTTTATTAAAATTTAATATTTATCATATATATGAGTGTTTCATTATATTTTCTTGTACCTCGCATATTTATGAGTCATTAATGATATGCATGCAAAGTTTTAAAAAGTAAAAGCATATAGTGAGTCATTTTTGTATTCATGAGGCGATGCGTAAGTCTCGATGCGTAACTTTTTTGTTAGGAAGTACAGCGTAAATTTAATAAATTTTAATTTTATTAAATTTTCTACTTTTATTTTATTTTTAATTTAATAATAATTAATACTATTATCAAATTTTAATATATTTTTAAATTTATTATATAATTTTTTTAATAAATTAAATAAATTACCCTTGAGTTTGCCCCTATCCCCTGGCTCTCGCCCTCACCCCTCTCCTCTGCTCCACAAAAAGCTCGATGGAGTTCCGTAGAGCTCCAGCGAGCTCCATCGTGGAGCTCCATCGAACCAATACTTTTTTTAACGCCTTGAGGCATTTAACAAACATCTCGCCTTGAGGCGCATATCAAGGCATTAAACAAAACACCTTCAAAAACTATGTATGCGTGTAGTAAATAGTACATTTTATTATATTTTCTCTCATGAATTATTCTAGCCATCATGTTACATAAGTTGATTTACTCTAGTTTTTTTTTTCTCCAAACAAAAAAAATAACATATGGGATAAAAAGAAATTGAATAGTGTTTTGGATGATTTTTTATCCAAAAACCTAAGCGCAAATTGATATCTAGTTTTATTTAATGTTCATATCATGGTCACCCTATCAAAGATGCAACATCACAATGCTAGTAGTCCATCAACATTGAACTATAACACTTTGAATGAATCAAAATTAAAAATTATCATTCATTGGTACGATATTAATCACATTCGTCTAAGTGCAGTATATCTGATATGACTATTTGGAGGTATCAACAACCCGTTACAGTGTGACATAGTTGTGCACCAGGCCATACTTGGCATGGAACGAGAACCAGACTACTTGCCCAGCATGACATGGTTGGGCCGCAAAGTGCAGAGTCATGCCACACCATGTAGGGAGGCCTAGCCGCACAACTGTGACCAGCCACATAAGTAGTATCCGGCTTACATGATTATTAAAAAAAAAAATACATCACTGGGCAATCACCCGATGGGACTAGATCCATGACCCAAAAACCAATCATAGCAAGTATTGAGTCACCAGGCCGGTGGACCATGCAGGTCATGTCTGGCCTAACATGAGGCAGGGATCACACTAGCCCAATTTAGTATGAGTCATGCCACAAGCCGCATAGTCCTAGACCGTGCATGCCGGACCTGGCACGACTGAACCCTATCGTGTCACTGGCAAGCCTACCCGATTGACACCTCTATGACCACTCTGATTCATGAAGCAACTCAGGTCAAGATTTCTCTCCGGCCCAAGCACGACCTGAGCCAAATTTGTCCCAATTGAGTCGATTTCACATATATTGCCATGTAGCCTTTGATTGCAACACAAAAGGCACATCCCACCACTCAGCACAACCCAAAAAAGATCACAATGCTTAGCCTATGTATGTCCCACTCCCAAACATGGGTTTGGCCAGATTGGGGCTACATGTGTCAAACGAGCCGTGCTAGCCGACACGGTCCATTTTTTTCAGGCCCGTGCAAGCCCGCGTGCAGTGCCTGGCATGGCATAGTTCACTGGAGGGCAGGGACGGCACGGCTCGCCACCCAAAATCAACATGGTTTCGAGCCAGTTCGTGTCGGGGTTTGAAGATACAGCCTACGGGTGCTCCCCAAAACCGTGCGGGCACTCCCGTTGACCCACACGACTCGTCAAGTGTCGTCCATCGGGCATTGCCCCGTCACTGCCTCACCCATCACAACATCACTTGTCAGCGCATTGCCCCTCACCCCGTGTCGGGCCCACGTGCCAGGTACCAAAGTCATGCATGGCACGGCACAAGGGCCAATTTACCTCAGCACGGCACAACATGATTTGTGCCGAGAGTGCACCCGGAACGGGATCGGGCACAGTCCTAGACCATGCCATGACGGGCGAGGCATGGCTGAACCAGGCCAGGTTCCGGTCTGAGCCAAGGTCGTCCAGCCTAGTTGACACCTCTAGTTATGCAGTTCCTGCCACTCTCTCTATTTGTTACCTCTAAAATGTAAACATACTATTTATATAGTATTAAAAATATGAAAAATTTGTGTTTTTTATTTCTAACATGGAAAATGTCAAAGATAATACTTAGTACACAAGACTAGCACTTTAGTACATAAATAGTAGAGATTAATATCCTGATAAATTTATTTCTGGAAGTCAAAGATGTTATATCTGTTTAATCTCAAGACTAAGACTTATCGTTTTTAGATAAAGATAGTTATCATCATATTAAGACATGATCTCTAGTATATATAATATATTAGACTATTTCAATAATTTTTCAATAATTGATTTCAATAACTTTCAATAATATTTGATTTCATATTATCATATTAATAAATATCAAATAATTATATTTTTCAATAATTTTATAAACATCAAAAAAATTAACAAAAATATTTTAGTCAACCAAAAAACCACTCTCATCCCACTTAGCATCTTAGCTAGTATACTACATGAAAGTCCAAAATACTAAAAAAGGCCAATTGCATTTTTAATCTATAACTAAAATCATGTTTATAAAATTATTTATCAATATGTTTATATATAGAATTTTTAGTATCACAACATGAATGAAATTATAATATTTGGGGTCACAACATTTTTTGACTTGGAATGAAATCGTAATAAAATTTGTGTTATTATAATTGGTGAGTTTAGATTTATATCACAATATGTCTAAGCTTCATTCACATCATGAATGAAGTTGCGACATGTAATGTATTGTCGTTACTTATAACTTAGATTAATTTTTTTTTTTTAGGCTTTATAAATAAACCCTTTTGAATATAAAATCAAAATTAGCAGAAAAAAAAATTAGAATGTATTGTTTTGGCTTATGCAAGTTATAGTAATACACAAAAAAATTTCATCTTCCTTTTTCTTTTCTTTCTTCCCTCTCCCCTTTTTTCCTTTGATGCAATTACTTCTTCTATGAGATCTTTCACTGTGTGAAATATGATGTATCTATCAGAGTTTAATGTAGCAGAAAAAAAAATTAGAATGTATTGTTTTGGCTTATGCAAGTTATAGTAATACACAAAAAAATTTCATCTTCCTTTTTCTTTTCTTTTTTCCCTCTCCCCTTTTATTAATATTATAAAATGTTATCATATCAAAATATGATCTCTAACATATAAAATATATTATATTATTTCAATAATTCTTCAAAAATTGATTCAATAACTTTTAATAATATTTGATTTTATATTATAAAATTAATAAATATCAAATAATTAAAAATCTTAAACTTTATAAATATTTAAAAAATGACAAAAATAATTTAGTCAACCAAAAATCAACTCTCCACTCACCTGCATCTCAGCTAGTATACTACCTGAAGTCCAAAAACTAAAAAAGACATCTTATATAAAAGAATAAACGACAAATATATTTGCTCATATAATTAATAATTAAAATAACGATAAAAACTATTGAGGAATAAGTTAGTATATGAAAGAATATTATAATAATCTTAATAAAATATTTTTTTCTTCATCATAAGCATCCCAATTTAAATTGGAGTAATGAAATCAGAGATGATATGTATTATTTCCAGCTTAAAAAATGACATTCAATTATTTATATATATATTCAAAATAGTATTGCTTCATAATATTTTAATATTATAGTTAAATAATATTTTTCATAATTTTACAAAAAAAAATAATCATAAAAAAATTTTAAAAATAAATATTCACAATAATTCAAAATAATAATAAATATTAAAATTTATCATAAGTTTAAAATCAATAAGATTCTCAAATGTCAATTTAAATGATATAAATAAATATCTACTAATATCAAAATTATAGTGGTCAGATAGAAAATTCTGATATATCTTTCAATTTAACATATCTCATAGTTAAAAACAAGGTTTCCTATTATGCATGGACTCATAAGTCTCAACTTAGCCTATGAAAGACAATTAAACTACGAGAAAACCAAAAAAAAAAATAAAAAGATCAACATCTAGGAAGTCCAAGTCATGCCAACATAAAATAAAATAGAAAAAACTAATCCATTTAATAAGAACATATTTTCTGAAAGTCATTCAATTGTGTAAAATAATAGTACAAAGATAAAATTAAAAATAAGTTATTATATAATAAGCACTGATAATAAACTATAACAAAAACCAAATACAAGAAAAATACAAGTGGAATAAAAAAAAATCTATGTTTAGGTCTTCATCATCAACGGCTTAACAATTCTAATCATTGGCTATAATAAAATGAACGACACCATAAAAAAGAAAAAAAAAAGTGATAGCATATGTAGGGAAGTCAAATTGGGCACATCAATGAGAGGGAACGATTGGGTCCAACTTGGCCCACCTCATCCAGTGGGTCAACTAGGACACGCCCATCCCCAATTCATGCAAGCTGTGAAATTGGAGTGCCCGCCCCATGCTTAAAAAAATAAAATAAAAATAAAAATTTGGGGATAGGTCAAGATGCTAACATTTCGCTGGGGGTTACCCCCAACAACCATATGATTGTGGCTTCAGTAATGGCCAAGCCAAGACCCACCAGACCAAGGCTCCAAAAAACAGCCTGCTCGTGCCCACCAGGCTCAGAAAAAAGATCAGACCCACCATGCCATGGCAAAAAGTTTGGCTCAGCAAGGCCCAACCGTGCCACAAGCCGGCCCATAGCATGGTTCTAAACCATGCCGTGCGGTTTCTCATGCCGTGCTGTGGGCCATACCAACCACCCGGCCCATTTGACACCTCTAACTTCAACACTTAAATACATATGACACAGTAGTTTGCTCGTGTATCAATCACTCACAAATTAAAAGTAAAAATCAAAAGCTCTGAAACATCTGATGCAGCTCAAGATGAAAAAGGAATACCCACCATATATCACGACTATGTCCAATCATCCAACAATGTGAAAAATGAAAGAAAGCTCATCTTAGAGATGTCAACCGTGCCGGGCCGGGCCGGCCCGGCACGAGGCACGGCACGGTTCAGCCGTGCCTGGGCTGGCCCGGCACAGAAAAAATCCGTGCCCGGGCCCGTGCCGTGCCCTGCTTTGGCAAGAGCCGTGCGTGCCTGGCCCTGCACGGTTCGGCCCGCGGCACGGCAAACCGGCACGGGTTTATCCCGTGCCGGGAGCCCCGTGAGTCCGACCGCATGCTTCCCCTCCCGCAAAAAAAGACCGCGGGTCGGGTCTAATTCGACCCGACCCGCGGTCCCCGTTTCCCGAACCGCTCGGACAGGTTTGCCCGAGCGGGCCAGGCGAGGCACGGCACGGCCCGCCGTGCCTACGGGCCGTGCCGGGCCCGGTTTTTTTAAGCCGTGCCCAGCCCGGCACGGAAGCACGATCGTGCTGGTTAAAAACGGGCCGTGCCGTGCCGGGCCGGCCCGTTTGACACCTCTAGCTCATCTAAACTAGATCATCATGATAAATATACTAATAGAAGCATTTTGTTCAACTCCACAAAAAATTTTATAATTCCAAACCATTCAGGCGACTATATGGGCCAAAGCTACAAAATAAGAAAGTTGATACTTAGCAGAAAAAGCTTAAAACTATTCCAAAATGTATTCAAATCCTAAAGTTTTTTAAGATAAAGTGATGCTCAGAGAATCCCACCCACATCTACAGACGCTATTTCAAAAAAATCCGCATCCAATGGCAGTGGATGTGGCACCAACAACACAACAATAATTGTCACCTTATAGAGATATGCCCAATATTATTTCTACTCCGATACCATTTTAAGAAAAATAAAAAATACGACACACTTTTCATTATGACAATCTTGCAAGTCATTATGAAATCCATTAAACTTATAATTTGAATCACTTTTAATAAAATTCTAAAATTTAATAGATTTTGCTACTATTAAAATTTGTGGAGCGAGGTTACCAAATAAAATATACCAACAAAAACATCGCCTTCATCCCTACAATAGTCACTACTTTGCCTGCCTCATTCAAGTAGAAATTTAAGTTAAATCATAAAAATAGGCATTCGAATGCTCGGATAAAAAAGCCTCTAAACCCTTAAAAAATTCTTAAAATTATAATACTTCTTTAGTAAAATGTGCAATATGAAAAACTATAATTTTATTGACACAACTACCAAGACGAATAAAATATATGACAACAAGAAAACAAAGATGGATGAAAGTTTGTAACTGGTAGCTCTAGACAATGACAACAAGCCACTCTTTGTGCTATCATGCTATGTTAGAAAAAAATCCAATATAAAACAATACAAACATATTATAATGCAACTCTTTTAACTATGCTAAATTATAATGCAACTGAATAAAAAATAAAAATACAACATATTATAATCTCTATTTATATGGAGAACATACTCAATACGCAAAGTTTTCACTTAGCACGGTTTCTATGAGAGATTAATATTTTGAAAATCTTAACTTTAAAAAACAAAAGGATTCTGCTTGAGGAGTCTCAAATCTAATACCTATCACCTATGTTGCACGGATACACCTAGAAACTGCCGTGTCGTCGTGTCCGACCCGTGTCTCCGTGTCCGACCCGTGTCGCCGTGTCGGACACGACGACACGGGTCGGATACGCGTCAGAGACATATCCGACTCGTTGTTCGGAAATAGTCGTCGTTAATAACAGACACGTCGTTTACCAACTGACACGTTTTTACGATTCTAACGCGTCGGAAATACATCATATATTAACTATTACTCCTACATCTCCAACAAATTGATGAGCACACCACCGACAGTGAGTTACCGACAAGCCGATTGCGAGAAATAGTTGTCAATTGTCATTGCGTCAAACGGGGAGGGGAGAAGCACACCGTCGAGGCGCCGACAATACCTAAGGTAACCTAATTCTATAAAGGGAATGGGGAGTTTTGGAATCTGTATCGAGAGGGGGGAGAGTTCGAAAATCAAAACTGTAAAGAGAGGGTGGGGGGTTAGAGGGTTTAAATTTTTTTTACATTATTTTAAAATACATAATTTTAAATTATTTTAAAATACAGAATTTTAAATTATTTTAAAATACCTAATATTTATAATTAATAATTTTTACTTTTAATTTTACTTTTTTTATTATGACGTATCCTAGTCGTATCCGTATCCTAGTTTTTTAGAATTTGCTGTGTCCCCGTATTCTGCCGTGTCGCATCTCCGTGTCCGTATCCGTGCCCGTATCCGTGCCCATGCAACATAGCCTATCACCATTAAATGAAGACACTTACCATTACAAAAGACATGAACTCCAATACATACATGAAACATGAGGATTTCCTAGGTAATCAACTATCTCACTACTATTCTTACCTAAATACTTTAAATTTCAAAATTCTTAAGAAATCCAATATGACCATTTGTGTAATCACGTACAATCTCAATTTATAAACAAACATATTTTATTATGCATGTAGCATGGAGCCCCATGGATTATTGGACTTGAGGCATTTACTAAAATCATGCATATTGCATGCTCGTTGTGCTTAGTTTTGTGGATTTTAGAAAAATATGTCACACTGATGTTTCAATGAATGCTTATTTCAGATGTGCTTCAGGTTCGAGTGGTTTGTCTCACATATGCATTAGTGTTTGTTTTAGTGAGAATTTGGAAAAGGAAAAAACAAGCTCAACAGCATATCTTCCGTGTAGATGAGCAATGGAACTCCCATATCAATAAAATTAAGGGCAAAAAATAGAACACAAATACCTGAAATAGAGAACAAAATCGTGAGCATGGCAGAATATGAAGTCCGACATTGCATCGTTTATTCTCAGCTTTCCAACAGACTTACCAATTGTCCCCCGATTTTGGAGATTAAAAGTGTCGGGTTTCATCCGCTTCACATATCCCTTTTCACTGAGTGCCTGAAAATTGAGTTATTTTATTTCAAAAGGCATGCTTATTGCATTATGAGCCACTACCAACTCTATTGTCAAGGACACAAATGAGCTTAGGCACAAACCAACATAAGCTCTTCGTTAGGAATAGTGTCTGTGTCTTCATGTTGACAAATATCAGTATCCTCCATCACTGATCGCCTGGGACAGGAGAATTTATTTTTCAGCTCCATCACTTCGTTTTGTATCAGCTGGAATATCAGAAAAAATAGAAAGAAGAGAGACAATAAAAAAACAAAAAAATAAACACAAAATGACTGCAAATAGTTTTCAATCATTAATTTGATCATTTTGTTTTCTATCAGATGGAATATTGGGAAAAATAAAAAAGAACAAAGGCATAGTAAAAAACTAAAAAAAAAGAAGAACAAAATGATTATGGATTAAAAAAATATTCACAAACAATTAGAAAATTAGGAAATATCAAGATATCACACTTGAAAAAAAAAATCAGAAATTTTATAAAATATATGTGTGCGAGATAATCTCATAGATAAACTTTAATTTGGATTAGAACAACTTACGTGATGGGTATTCTCATTTATAAAGTTAAAAGAAACTAAAAAATAAAATAAATAATAAACCATAATACATTACGTCTTGGTATTGGTGTCAAACGTGTCGGTCAACTAGGGCCCTTCACGAGGCATGGCCCATTTGAGCCATGTCAATCCCTTCACGAGGCACGGCCCATTTGAGCCATGTCGGGTTCCGCATGACATGATCCAGGACCGTGCCTAAGCTCGTGCCTGGCGGACTCTGGGCATGCCTCGTGTCATGTAATGCCAAGGAAAGTAGACCCACGTGACATGCCAGTCACGACCCGAGTGCCTGACACGTGTGCACGACTCTACACGTGCCCCAGGGATCGGCCAATCGAGTCAGCAGTCGAGATCGTGTCCAACCCGATGCCCAACACGGCAAAGGTGCGATGCCTAATGGGTAACGCAACAAGCCAAACCACAAGCGAGTCAACGGGAGCACCCACTCAGCCTTGGGGAGTGCTGGTATCCCCAAAGCCCAACATGAATCATGGTGACTTTTGACGGTGAGCAATGCAGGGCCCGCCCTCCAGGGAATTGTGTCGTGCCAGACACAGCAAGGTACAGTAGAGGCAACCTAGGAAAAACTTCATTAAGAGGAGGAAAATGAAGAACGGATGAAATTCACGGTAGAGGAGATAGCTCAAGTTGAGACAGAAAAAAAGGATTAAAGATTTTGTTTGGTGGAAAAATTCCATACTGACAAATCAATCACCTTTGTAGCAATGAAAACTATGCTGACCTCCTTATGAGAACCAATGATTAAAATATTAATTTCTACGGATATATCGGTACTTGGATTTTACGGATATATCGGATATATCGAAGGTATATCGGTGTGTATTTGTATATGAGTACCAATCAAGGATAGATATATCGGTCTTAATGAATATATCGATACTTAGAATTTATGGATATATCGGAGATATATCGGTGGATATATCGGAAATTTTTATCATTGATGAGAACTATGTAAAGGAATTATAGTCTCAAAGATTGGGTCCTTCAGATATCTTTTTCAATTGTTTCATGAAGTGGATGTTCAGAATGTCCTCCAAGAAGGTCAATAGACATTTAACCAACACATGTTGCTATTACGTAGACTTCAAGCGACGAATCAAGTTCACAAAATCAAACTCAATCATATAATTTTTTAGGTACAAGTTTATAACCTACCATTAGGCTTCCATTCTGCTAATATTTTGAAAGACATGCGATTACATAGGAGAGTTCTTAGAAGCTGATGCTAGCAATTTTAATAGGGCTTGGCGCCAACATCTATGGATACGAGTGAGCTAAGAAGCACGGACACGGACACGGGGATACGACACGGCAGGATACGGGAACACAGCAAATTCTAAAAAACTAGGATACAGATACGGCTAGGATACGGCATAATAAAAAAATAAAAATAAAAATTATTAATTATAAATATTAGGTATTTTATAATATTTATTAAATTAAATTAAATTAAATTAAAAATCTTTTATTATATATAATAAATATATATTATTTATTTTATAAAATAAAAATATTTATATTTATTTTATTTTATAAGATAATATTTATATTTATTTTATTTTATAAAATAATATTTTATAATTATATTATATAAAAATATATTTTTTTTATTTTATTTTATAAAAATATTTTATTTTATGCCCCTGCCTCTCCCCTCAAGCACGCCTGCCCGCCCCTACCTCTCCCCCTCAATCACGCCCGCCCCTGCCTCTCCCCCTCAATCACGCTCGCCCCTGCCTCTCCTCTCAATCACGCCCGCCCACCCCTGCCTCTCCCCTCAATCACGCCTGCATTTGCCTCTCCCCTAAATCACGCTCGCCCGCCCCTGCCTCTCCCCTCAATCACGTCCGCCCGCCCCTCTCCCCTCAATCACGCCCGCCCGCCCCTGCCTCTCCCCTCAAATTGCGTCGCCCCTGCCTCTCCCCTCAAATTGCGTCGCCCCTGCCTCTCCCCTCAAATCGTGTCGCCCCTGCCTCTCCCCTCAAATCGTGCCGCCCCTTCCTCTTCCCTCAAATCGTGCCGCCCCTTCCTCTCCCCTCAAACCGCGCCCGCCCCCTGCCAGTGGCCAACGTTGGCCACCGACGTCGTCGGATGTCGGGCTATATAGACGTGGATACAACTGCCGACGCAACCATCCGATATGCCACGTGGCATATCGAATACGGATTGTACAATGATACGCCACGTGGCGTATCAGACACGTATTCGTGCCGTATCCTTGTCGTGTCCACGTGTCCAGGTGTCGGACACGTGGACACGGCTGCAGGGAGCCGTGTCCGTGCTTCCTTGCGAGTGAGTATAGAGGTTCAGAAGCCATTAAAAAGAAGAATAAAAATTAAGAGAACCGTGGACAAGTGGTTATGGGTAAACTTTTAGAATGAGAGACTCCATTTTTTTTGCTGTGTATGGGTGTATAGGACATACTGAACATAAATGTACTAAGCTTTATGATTACCCTAATGGTAAGGCTCCGCAGCCATATGGCCCTTGGATGAGGATACGTAATCATAAAGCTCCCAACAACAATGGCGACATGGTTCCAACTATCGCCGATGATCAGAAAAAAAGGAGGAGAAGCTTTCGATAAAAGTGATGAAATAACGAATTACCAAGAAATGACATGAATATGATTGGAAAAAAGATGCGTGCTGGCACCATAATTGAATGAGAATAAAATCAACAACTTATTACTCATTATAATAAATCAAAAACATCGTCGACTATTAGATAACCTTTGTCATGCAGAGATAGAGTTAAATCTAACAGATGAAAGGATGACAAGAGTTTTGGCACCAATAATTGAACCAATGGTGGAGCCTAGTTTTCGAGAACCATGACGTGCTTAAATTAGAACTGTCGTGAAATTTGGCAACCCACCTACAATTCAAGTGCTGAGACACTTAGTTCTCTCTAAGAGGCTAAGCTTTGTGCTCTTTATGAAAACCTTTTTAGATAAAAAAGAGTAGAGCATATAAGGAAGATGTTACAATACGAAAGATGCCATGTAATTCCCAAGGAAGGTCACATAGGGGATCTAGTAATGCTGTGGAAGGAGCTTAAATGGACTGCTGTAGTTGGTTCTTCAAGAAATTATATAGATCTGCATGTGATCATTGAGGGTCGAGGAATGTGGCGACTTACTGGCTATTATGGTTTTTCAAAAAGACAACGGAGACATAAAGCATGGATAATGCTAGAATAACTATCTAAATACAATCAATTGTCGTGGTGCTACATAGGTGATTACAATGACCTACTCCCACAAGTAAAAAAGAAAGTGACATAGGAATCACCAACACTAGCTTATTAAAGAGTTTCGAAAGGCTGCAGAGGTGCCTGGCCTCAAGGAAGCACGGACACGACTCCCTACAGTCGTGTCCACGTGTCCGACACCTGGACACGGCATGGATACCTGTCCGATACGCCACGTGGCGTATCATTGATCAATCCATATCTGATACGCCACGTGGCATATCGGATGATTAAGTCGGCTGCCGTATCCATGCCAAGAGTGACCAACGTCCGACGATGTCCAATGACCAACGTCGCTACATGGGGGACGGTCACTTGATGCAGGCGACGGGCGCGATATGTGGGGAGGCAGGGGGCAAGCACGATTTGAGGGGGGGAGGCAGGGGGGTGAGCACAATATGAGGTGGGAGGCAAGGGGCGGGCGCTATATATGGGGGGAGGCAGGGGATGGGCGCTATCTGTGGGGGGGGGCATGGGACGGGCGCTATCGGTGGGGATGCAGGGCTGGCATAAAATAAAAAAAAAATAAAATATTTTTATTTTATAAAAAAATATATTTTTTTATATAATATAAGATAATTATAAAATATTATTTTATAAAATAAAATAATTATAAATATTATCTTATAAAATAAAATACAATATTTTTATTTTATAAGATAAAAAATTTATTTATTTATTTTATAAAATAAAATATTTTTATTTATTTTATTTTATTCATTTGATAAAATACCTAATATTTATAAAAAAATAATTTTTATTTTTATTTTTATTTTTAATTTTTTTATCATGTCGTATCCTAGACGTATTCGTATCCTAGCCGTATATGTATCCTAATTATATTCGTATCCTAGTTTTTTAGAATTTGCCGTGTCGTATCCTCATGTCCGTGTCCGTATCCGTGCTTCTTAGCCTGGCCTGATTGCTATTGGGATGTCAGGATATCAATTCACATGAAAAAAATCTTGGTATGATCCAAATTAGATTGAAGAATGCCTTGATCGAATAATAGTAATACAATCATGATTAAAATTCTTTTCTCATAACATCGTTTACAATTTTGAAGCTATTGAATCCAACCATTTACCTATTTTTCTTGGTAATGGGTATCAGACACATACAAATTCGTCGACGATTCCAATTCAAAAATAGATGGATAAATGAAGAGGAGTATGGTGAGATATTAGAAGGTAGTTGGGCGGCATCATCTTAATACCTAGTCAAAAAAAATTGATCGCATATAAAGGTGTCAAACAGGCTATGCACGGCACGTGGTATGACCCGATTTAGTAGTGTCTGGCCCAGCACGACACGGTTCATAATTGTTCCTAGTGTCGGGTCATGGCACCCTATTGTATGGTTCATACCGTGCTGCCCCACCGACAAGATTAACCAGCACGAGTTGAATTTAAAAAAAAATAAGGGCAATCAATTTTTTTAAAAATAATCGATTGTAATTGACTGGCTCGTAAGCCGGCCACCCATCAGCCATGCACTCATGATCGTGCCACCGTTGGCCATTCGGCATGCTCATGCACTTGCCCATGCCAACCGTGTCGTGTTGGGCTGATAGACCACACCACCGTGCCGTGATGGGCCAATGGACCGCACCATCATATCGTGTTGGGCCGGTGGACCACGCCACCATTTTGTGCCTGGCACAGCACAATGACATGACCGTGCCTTGAAAAAATATCAGCACAGCCTATTTGACACCTCTAATCATATGTGATAACGCTTTGGTTGTATGGGGAGGAGATTCGAATAGAAATTTTCATAGAAGAATTACAGAGGCAAAACACTAGTTAGTCGTGCTATGAGACAGAACGGATATTGTGAGCATGGAAGAGTTTAAACTGATAAGGAAACAATATAGTGAGATGTTGGTTCAAAATTAGATATACTAGAAACAATATCAGAAGGAGATGAAAATATTTATATATATTTTCATGCAATAACAATAAATAGACAAAAAAGAATCGTACCACTACACTGAGAGATGGAACTGGAGCATGGTTGAAAAGTAAAGGAGCACTGAAAAAAACGATGACTAATTATTTTATAAAATTATTTACCTCATACGAGAGTGATCAAGCAGGTTGTTTAGATAAAAATTGGTGTATAAATTGGTGGCTAAGGCTTAGGCCAAGCATTAAAAGAAATTCTTGTTGATAGTGATATCACAATCCCAAGGAGCGTTCATACATGATAGTTTGATTACAAATAATATTTTCTTATCCTCTGAAATCATTCATTTTCTGAAAAGAAAAACACAAGAAAAAATTGGCTACGTGACTCTAACGTTGGATATGAATAAGGCTCATGGTAGGGGTGAATGGATCTTTTTTGGAAAAAATCATGCTGAGAATGGGGTCCAATTTGTTTATTATTTGTTTATTATTTGTTTACCACAAAAGGATCTACGCCAAGGTAGTCCCCTACGACCATATTTGTTTATTATTTGTGCTGAAGCATTCAATGCGTTAATTATTGAAAAAGAGATATTGGGTCGTATCCATGTTGTCAAATAGCAAGGGGAACACTACATATTTTGCACTTATTTTTTACAGATGACTGCTTCATCTATTCTAAGGCTGCAGAGTAGGAAACACAAGTTATAAAGCAACTTTTGCATGACTATGGTGAAGCCTTTGGGAAAATGTGTCAATTTTAGCAAGCCCTCAATTTACTTCAATTGCAATGTAAGCAGGATTATATATGTCGTGTCTGCTCTTGAAGACTACGGATTATACTTGGGCATCCCGTCATCGATAGGTAGGAATAAAAAAATGATATTTAATTACTTTACGAACAAGGTACAGAAGAAGCTTCATAATTGAAAGACTAAAAAATTATCACGTGCTAGAAAGAGAGTGCACTTTTTTTTTTCATACGACAATGCAGTACAACTTATAGAACTGATCTTGTTCAAGTAAGGTCGTAAAAATGGAGTGCACTTGAAGACAATAGCCCAAGCAATTCCTATACATGTCATGTCTGCTAACTTACTTCCATTAAGTGTTTGTCATGACATAGAAAATATCCTGACTTTATTTTGGTGGAGCACAAAGTAAACAAGGAGAAAATGTAGATGTGTCAACTGGGTTGTCCCAGCCCGTCACAAGGCACGGCATGGTTCGGCCATGCCGGGGCCGGCCGAAATCAATTTTTTTAAAAAATTAGAGTTGCGGAGGCGCCAAAACCCTAATTTTTTTTAAAATAGAATTTCGTGCGTGCCCAAATCCTAATTTTTTTTTAAATTAGGGTTTCGGGCATGCCAAATTCCTAATTTTTTTTAAATTAGGGTTTCATGCACGCCGAAACCCTAGTTTTTTTTTAATTTAGTGTTCGGCCCGATCGGGCCGAACACGGCGAATCGTGCCGCAGGCTCGTGACGGGCTAAACCCCCACAAAACTATTCCGGGCCAGGCACGGCACGATACAGTAACCGTGACGTGCCTGACCCAGAACAAAAGCACGGTGAGCTTGAAAAAAAATGGGTCGGGCCGGCCCGACACATCCCGTTTGACACCTCTAGGAAAATGCATCAATTAGTTAAGGTGGAAATTTTTGTGTAAACCAAAGGTACTTTGTAGTATTGGATTCAAAAAACTACATGACTTTAAATTGGCTTTATTAGATAAGTAAGGGTGAAAGTTACTCACGGGCCCTTCTTCTCTTGTTACCCAAGTCTATAAAGTAATGTACTTTCCTAATTAATCACTTTTGAAATCCAAACTATGCTCAGATCCTAGCTATGTATAGCAAAGCATCTAGGCGGCCATTCGTTTAATTAGGCAGCATAATAGAATTCAAGTTGGGAATGACTTAAATACTAATATTACTAAGGACCCGTGGTTAGCAAGTGGAGATAACGGAAGAATCATCTCTCACCAGGATAAAATATATGACAATGTTAAGGTGGCTGGTCTGGTGGCTCCGAGGGCACTCCAATGAGACACTGACATACTGTAGAATTTATTCAACTCGAGTGATTGAGAAATGAATCAGAGTTCTAGAGTAACCTGTGGAAAATTGACATACCACCAAAGGTGAAGATCTTCATGTGGAGAGTCCTACGAGGTGTCCTCCCTATGGTGAATAACTTAAGATAGAGAAGAATTTCAATTGACACTTTGTGCCCAGTGTGTGTTCAGGAACAAGAGTCAACCATAGTTGTGAAATGCGCGCTTAAGGCGCGCCTAGGCTCAAGGCACAACCACTCCCTAGCTATAGCGCCTCACCTTCCAAGGCATGCGCCTTACTGAAGAGATGCGCCTTATATATTATAGTTTTTTAAAAAAAATACATTTATTGTCAAAATTTATAATTATATATTGAAATTTATATAATTTCATTTATTGTTTTTATCAAAATTTATTTAAATATTAGGAACATATATTTTTTTATCAATAGAATCATATTTAATAAAAATTTATGCGCATCTAAAGTCACATGTCACTTCACAAAAGCTCACGTCTTATGTGCGCCTTGCGCCTCAAGGCTTCAAGAAACCTTTGCGCCTTGGTGCATCTTGCGCTTTTTAAAACTATGGAATCTACTTATCATCTTATAGCCAAGTATCCAATAGCCAAGTATCAACAAAGGAAACAATTATTTTTTTCATTTGTAAGATGATCTGTGAAATCTTCTACTTATTTGTGGCTAAGGCAGGGTGTTCTATGACAAATCCTGTTGTTTAGAAAGAAGGATCTCCTGACTTTTTGATTTCTATATTACTTTTAAAAATTTAATAAAATATATTCAGATTCAGAAAAAGAAAATCACAACACACTATTTAAGAAATAAATATTCAGAATATCAAATATTAAGAAATAAATATAAGCATAGATCTTTTTAAAATATTCATGAAAAATAATAATAATCTCATCTAGAATATTCTCTCTAATAAAGAATCAATTCACCTTGATTTATCACAAAAGAGACTAATATAAAAAGTAAGTGGGTATTTAATATTGTCAAGAAGCATGATCCAAAGTATATGACAAGTGACAATCATCTAAGAAACACGGACACGGACACGAACACGAGGATACAACACTGCAGGATACGGGGATACGACAAATTCTAAAAATCTAGGATACGGATACGACTAGGATACGGCATGATAAAAAAAATAAAAATAAAAATAAAAAATATTAATTATAATATTAGGTATTTTATAAAATTCATTAAATTAAATTAAATTAAATTAAAATATTTTTATTATATAAAATAAATATATATTATTTATTTTATAAAATAAAAATATTTTATTTTATTTTATAAAAATATTTTATTTTAATGCACATCCCTACACAAATATGCCCGCCCCTGCCTCCCCCTCAAACAAGCCTTCCCCTGCCTCTCCCTCAAATCGCGTCCGCTCCCTGCCTCACCCTCAAATCGCGCCCACCCCCTGCCAATGGCCATCGTCGCCCATGCGGCAACCTTGGCCACCTGACGTCGTCGGACGTCGGACACTATAGGCATGGATACGGCTGCCGTCTGCCGAGGCAACCATCCGATACGCCACGTGGCGTATCAGATACGGATTGTGCAATGATACGCCACTTGGCATATCGGACACGTTTCCGTGCCGTGTCCGTGTTGTGTCCAGGTGTCGGCCACACGGACATGTCTGTAGGGAGCCATGTCTGTGCTTCCTTGACAATCATTATTACATTCAATTGTCTTTGTGTTGATCTCGAGACACACATATGTCTCTTAATTTTTGAAAAGATAAAATTATTTTCAAAAAAAAAAATATTTCCTCTCAGCAGAAATTGATATCGAATTTAAATTTTAAAAATGAATAACTAAAATCATTCATGATCAAGAAAAAAATACTAAAGTTCAGAGATTTCTTAATAAATCTCTGTATGAAAAAATTGTGTATCTAGTTAAATATGTCATAAAAAATCTATGAAACAACTAATTATACTAATTATAATTATTAAAAATGTATATGAGGGATGCCTAAAGCCAAAGCAACACGATGCCTAGGCAAAAGCACCTCACCTTGGGAAAGACATGAGGATTTACAAAAGGCACATGAGACACCATCAGCCACGCGCTACAATGTAACCATACCTTCACGGGAAACCTATTCTCCCATACCATGTAATATCACATTTAGCTTTTTGAACCTTCAACAAAGAAGATAGGAGGGAGGAGAAATCACACGCAAAAACAAAAATTATTAAAAAAAATAAAAATAAAAAACATCTCTTTTCCCTAATGCAACATGACCATATAGATATGATTTGTGGCAACCCACAAATCAATTGCTCCAAAACAATAAAGAACAAATAAAATAACGAAAAATAATAAATTAAAATTAAAATATACAAGATTGAATGAAGATGATGTGTCGTAAGAAAACCAACTGACCAAAATTTAAAAACAAAAAGCAAATTTTGATCTCATAAACCAAACATGCACCATAAGAAGATCACATCAAATTTTATAGAAAGAACATGAGAAACCTGCACGTCTAAAGACAGAATATTACCTGTAAAATATTTTCTTTGCTGGACAAAAGTTCATTTATCTTTGAAATTTCTTCCATCAAAGATTTACTTTCACCAACAAACTTCTTCTTCTGAACAATGAAAAAATGAATTCATCAACCAAGCAGTATTTTGTCGAAAGTACTTAACTTTAATGATTAAAGAAACAAGTAGCACAACAAATAATACACCTCTAGATGAGTAAGTCTTCTTAGGCTTATGTCAAGTAAAGCCTCAGCTTGCTTCTCGGAAAGATTGTATTCTACAAAGACCATCATGATGTGTAAGAAAAAGTGCATCCATCAAGTATTGTCTAGCCATCATATATGATGTTTGACTTAGAGTTTTATGTTATAGGATATAAAACTATAAGTCAAATTTTATATATAATGTAAGTAGCAAGTAGAACGTACACAAAATTAAGATGTTATTGCTGTTTTCTCTCTAGGCTTAATACTTTTCCACCGTTGATCCACTTAACTATTCCAATGTCATTTTGACATGAAAATAGAAGCAACAAAGACACGTAATAAATCACTATGGACGAGGTTTGCCATTGCCACCATCAATCTCTTGCATTGCAATTAGAGGTGTCAAACGGGCCGGGCCGGGCCATTTTTTTAGGGCACGATCGTGCTACCCTGCCGGGCCGGGCACGGTTTAAAAACAGCCGAGCCCTGCACGGCCCGTAGGCACAGCAGGTCGTGCCGTGCCTTGCCGGGCCCGCTCGGGCTTGCCTGTCCAAACGGTTTGGGATACGGGGGACCGCGGGTCGAGTCGAATCAGAACCGACCCGCGGTCTTTTTTTGCGGGAGGAGCATCGTGGGGTCGGGCTCACGGGACACCCGGCACGGCTCTTGCCTAACCCGGGCACGAAATTTTTCCGTGCCTGGCCGGCCGAGGCACGGCTGAACTGTGTCGTGCCTCGTGCCGGGACGGCCCGGCCCGGTTGACACCTCTAATTGCAATGCATAATCAAACTAAAAATGTCAACCAGGTGCTCGGGCACGACCAGCGGCACAGCCTGGTTCAGCTGTGCCATGCCAAGCACGGCACGGTCCAGCACCGTGCCTGGTCTCGGACCATGCGGACCCATGGAACGGTCATGTTGTGCTGGACTAGCTCAAAGTGTGCATCATGTCGGGCTAAGAATGACCCGTGTCTAGTCTGATGGCACGATCCACCGAAACTAGGACTCACTAAGAGTCATTGGTCAAGTCCTATCAGGTGACCACTAAATAAGCAAGTTATTATTTTTAAAAAAATTCGACCACATAAGTCGGATCTTACTTACATGGCCGATTGCAATTGGCAGGCTGCATAAGCCGGCCACCCATTTTGTTTTCGCACAATGAGTTCCGCAAGGATGGTCTAGCACGGTCTGACATGGTCCAGCACAGCCCTATCATCGCGTCGTGCTGAGCTGGCCAGATGATCACCATGAAACTCTTAGATTTAATGAAACACCGAGCAATAGGAGTATCATACTGGCAATCAAATGGTTGGAAAGAAAAGCTATTTGCCTCCATTAAACGTTCACAAATGCTAGGTCGCCTTAAGATCATTTTAGCTTGTGAAAGGACATCACAGTAGTCACGAACTTATTTTGACCTAGTGTCCGAGTCAATCACATTGAAGAAGGAAATAGGGTTTCAAGTAGCTTGAATCAGTAGCTCATAGAATTAAGGTGTCAAGTGGGTTGGGCGACCCAAGAAAGACCCAAAGCACAGTTCAGCCGTGCCTGGCCCGGCAAGGCACAGTCCAGAACCGTGACAGGACATGAGTCGGGCCGGACAGAGGCACGACTCATGTCATGATGGGTCAGAGGCTACCATGCCTTGTGACGGGCTAGGCACGACCACGTGTCTGGCCCATTGGCTCACGCCTGCTTTAACACCTCTATCATAGTACTCTACAATAAATACAACTACTTCTTAAGTAGTTTGGAACTGAATATTCAAATTGATAAAGTCCCAATAAACTCCAAACAATAAAGATTTCCTCTATAATACTCTACAATACCAATAATAGAATGGCTAAATATATAAATCAATCTTCAAATTTCATAAAAGATAAGAAAATTGCTCTTACATTTTTGTGTCATGATGATTGTCATGGCAAACAAGGGAATAAACTAATTCCACCTTCTCACAAAGAAAAATAAGTCCAGTTTGAAATAGGCATATATGGATGCTTTGAATTATCAAGACTAAGACGTGCTGACATATATACTTCTCTCAAAGCACATGTTAGGAAATAATCTTGTGCATTAGCTATGATCTAAGAAGCACGGACACGGACACGGGGATACGACACGGTAGGATACGGGGATACGGCAAATTCTAAAAAACTAAGATATGAATACGGCTAGGATACGATATGATAAAAAAAATAAAAATAAAAATTATTAATTATAAATATTATGTAATTTATAAAATTCATTAAATTAAATAAAATTAAAATATTTTATTATATAAAATAAATATATATTATTTATTTTATAAAATAAAAATATTTTATTTTATTTTATAAAAATATTTTATTTTATGCACATCCTCACACAAATACGCCTGCCCCTGCCTCCCCCTCAAACACGCCCGCATCTGCCTCTCCCCTCAATTCGCGCCGCCCCTGCCTCTCCCCTCAATTGGCGCCCGTTCTTGCCTCACCCTCAAATCGCGTCCGTTCTTGCCTCACCCTCAAATCGCGTCCGCTCCCTGCCTCACCCTCAAATCGCGCCCACCACTCGACATTGTCAGACGTCGAGCACTATAGGCATGGATACGGCTGCCGTCTGCCGACGCAACCATCCGATATGCCACGTAGCGTATCGAACACATATCCGTGCCGTGCCTATGTCGTGTCCACGTGTCCAGGTGTCGGACACGTGGACATGGCCGTAGGGAGTCGTGTCCGTGCTTCCTTGGCTATGATGTATATACATACACCTCTCTCTTAGAAGATAGATTTTGAGTGGACTTACATTTTTTCAATATCAAACAAAATTATCAAGGAATATGATATATTGTAGGTATAATGAGACATGATCGCCTAGTTACTTCAAAGAAAAAACAAAGTAGTAAGAATTGAGATGTTGAGGCAAGTAGAATATTTCGTATTATACTTATTGCTGGAGGAATAACCAAATGAGAATGTCACCACCAACTCAAATATGATCAACATAAAAAATATAAGATTAAAATTGATTGAACGATATAGGTGACATATGAGTCCGAAATAATATAAAATTATTTGCTACATTAAAATAAAATTATTTTCAAATAATTATTTAATTAAACATACTTTTTAATTTAGAATATTCAACTATTATAAGATAAGATAGTAAATATGCATACGTAAAGACAAATATTTTACATGATTTGAACATATGAAGAAGAAATCATACACTTGTCTAATTAAAATATATTTAAATTAATATGATAACAAATAATATAAAAAGAAAAGAACCCATTAAAAATCAAAGTATAAAATATAATCAACAAAAATATAAATGAACCAAATTTGTGTGAGAAATTATAAAAGAAATAATAACAATTAGATAACAAAAATTTGTATGATTAATAATAATAATATGAAGAATATAATTTTATTTTAATAATAATAATAATATAATAATAATAATAATAATTATAATTATAATTATAATAATAATAATTATTATTATATGTTAATATAAGTATGTCTTATTACAATGATAAGTATATTGTAATGATTTATCAAGAGACAAGCCTTATTGAGAGTAACCTATTCCAGACCTCATGTGATGAGACCTTTAAATATTGGATATGATCTTGATTATTTGTTAACAACCAACTTTTTTTTTCAACTGCTTAAGATCAACAATCATGAAAGTAAATATAATTTTATCTTATTATAGTATTTTCACCAGCTCATGAATTTTTCACTAATGAACAAAGCAAACTTGAATTTCATCTTTATTCATGCTAGATAAAAATCATAGTGTGCATACACTTTTTGGAATGTATTAGAGTAACTTTTGCACAACATCAAACTTACAATGTTACCATTACTTACATATTGAAAACCTTTATTGTGTAGCATTACCATAAAACTATGTACTACCACTTGTTAATTACTTTAAACCATACATTTTTTTAATAGAGATTGGATAAAAGTAATTGATCATGAAGTAAGAAAAATATGGAATCATAAGACAAGTTATCTATAATAGCATATTTTCTTAATCCAAGGTTTTAATATAAACCTTAAATTGATAATGATCCAAATCCATTGTAAGCTACATATGATTAGAAATAATTTGGAATCAATTTTAATAAGCCAAAATTTTGATTTATAATTTTAAAATATCTAGCTTATAATATTATAAGATGCATAGAAAGCATCGTGGTTTAGTATAGATTATATGTTTATTTTTTTATTTTTTTTATATTTTTTTTGGTATATTATTTCCTAGTATCTGACATGTGAACTGCCTCAAATCATATATAAGTTTATTTTTTAAAATTTAGAAATTAATTAAAATAATTATGTTTTTTTTTTCTTTTTTCCTCTTCTCTCTCCTCCTCTCCCACTCCCTCTCCTGTGCATCACTAGAATCCTAATGGGTTCCATTGCAAAATGCTACAACATTGTATTAGAGTCTGATTGGAAACAATTAAAGGGTGTGAGGCACATGTTCAGGGCAGCAATGCGCCATACGTATGGCCCGAAGGGAGTTTTCACCAGCGATTCGCACTGGCAACAGCAACACGGATTTTAAAATGTTTCGGTAATACTGTGGAGGATATTTTGTCATCAGAAACGATAAGTTCATGTGATAATTCTTATTATAATTTATAGGTACATAACAAGACATATATATTTCCTCATTTTCCTATTGATCAAGCAAAATTCTACAGATTTGGTCATTGATGATAAACACAACAAGAACCAAAATCATATCCATAAAGCTATGATCAAGGTGGTAACCAGGAAATGACAATTATGTATGATCCAATTGGAGGAATATCTAGCTAAATAACAGAATGAGAAGAAAATCACCTCAATATTTGAAATAACTCATAGAAAGAAACATTTAGAGCATACGGAATGAGGTAGAGTAGTTAAATGTGTGTGTTGGAGGTCTTGGAAAGAGTACTGTAATGACTGATCAACTAGAAAGTATTTAAGTTAATGTATATCTTAAAGGACATATTTTGGTGCAATTATAAGTATTTTGTCCAAGGACGGCAAGTCTCGATTTTGAAACTTATGATATGCAGTCTCTCTGACTTAGAAGTATTAAGTTGGCCGGGCGGCCCGAGCATAGCATGAAGTAGAGGTGTCAACCGGGCCGGGCCAGCCGGCCCGGCACGAGGCACGACACGAGGCACGGCACGGTTCAGCCGTGCCGGGCCGGCCCGGCACGGGAAAATTCTGTGCTCGGGCCCGTGCCGTGCCTGACCAGGCATGGTTCTGCCCGTGGCACGGCACACCGGCACGGGTTCGTCCCATGCCGGGTGTCCCTTGAGCCCGACCTCACGATGGCCCCTCCCGCAAAAAAGACCACAGGTCTGGTCTGATTCGACCCGACCCACGGTCCCCCGAATCCCGAACCATACGGACAGGCCAGCCCAAGCGGGCCAGGCAAGGCACGGCACTGCCTGTCGTGCCTGCGGGCCGAGCCGGGCCCAGCTATTTTAAACAGTGCCTGGCCCGGCACGAAGGCACGCTCGTGCTCAAAAAAAAAAATGGGTCTAGCACCTAAGTCATGCCGGCCCGACTGAGTCGCACCTAGCCGGATATGGCACGATCTAAAATCGTGCCTGGACCTAAGTCATGCCGGCCCTAGGCATGACTCATGATGTGCAGGCCGGAGGCTGCCGTGCCAAGCCAAGCACAACCTGGACGCCTGGCTCATGGGCACGATCCACTGGCATCGTAACCGTGACCTGGGACCGCAGACTGAGAAGTGAGCACGGTCAACTTGGCCAACGGCCACCCTAAATGGACCCATTTTTTTAAATGATAATTATTTTTTTTAAATCAATCCGCCCCAAACACAATGAGTTTTTTTAATAAAACCAACCACACGTACGGTGGTTATGGTGTGGTGCCGCTGTCCAAAAAACCAATACGATCTGGTACAACCCAAAATAACCCGGCATGAAAGGCACAATTCTACCTGGACTCGTAAATGTCATGCCATTACGGGATGGGCAGACTACAAGTCCTAGGCTCCTGTCGTGCCGAGCAAAACTTGACTTACTTATCGAGTCGTGCCCGGCACGGCATGGTTGGCCGAGTTGGCCACCCAAAAATATGTCGTGACGGCACAACACAGCCCATTTGATACCTCTACTCTGACTATCAAGTATAAGACTATCAAGATATTAAAATTTTCTAAATATTATACTAAAACAAGAGTCATATGCAGTATATATGATCTCCACCTTCACAAAGAGATACACTAGTTGATACTAGAGTAGCCAAAATCTTAGCCTTCCTAATTGTACGAACCTATGACATTGTTTTTGGTAGAAATAGCAAATGAGCTATGAGGTAAATGAAACATTAGAGATGCAAATTTAAGTCAAAGACCAAAAACAATGCAACAGAAAGGGAAGGGTGAAATTGTCATACTTTGGGGATTCCAATGTCACATTTCAACAATATACATGACAAAACAGATGTTATAGCAAGAAAGAGCATGAGCTTAACAAAAATAATGAACTAAAGATGAATCTAAAGATGCAGAAAAGACCAATATAAATTCAAACTAGCAGAAATTTTTTGAAAAAAAAAAAGATAAGCTTCTTTCTAATAATAATGGTACTACTAAAGAAAAAACATGAAGGATGCAAATTGATCATAAATCACTTGGAAAACAAATCGTTAAGAAGCCAGAAGTATAGATACAACTAGATTTGCAAGGATCAATAGTTTGTCCACCAAACCATGCTCATGTACATGGATGAGACTAGAGGTGTCAAAATGGGCCGGGCCGGGCCATTTTTTAGGGCACGATCGTGCTACCGTGCCCGGCCCGGCACGGTTTAAAAACAGCCGAGCCCGGCATGGCCCGTAGGCACGGCGGGCCGTGCCTTGCCTGGCCCGCTCGGGCTTTCCCGTTCTTGCGGTTCGGAATACGGGGGACCGCGGGTCGGGTCGAATCAGACCCGACCCACTGTCTTTTTTTGCGGGAGGGGCGTCATGGGGTCGGGCTCATGGGACACCCGGCAAGGGACAAACCCGTGCCGACGTGCCGTGCCGCGGCCCGAACCATGCCGGGTCAGGCACGGCACGGCACGGGCCCGGGCACGGAATTTTTCCGTGCCGGGCTGGCCCAGGCACGGCTGAACCGTGCCGTGCCTCGTGCCGTGCCTCGTGCCGGACCGGGCCGGCCCGGTTTACACGTCTAGATGAGACCATGTGTTTCGAGTTACGGCATACACCACATTGCATTATAAAGAATTTTTTTAGAGACAGTGCACCATTCACATCACCACTAAGAAGTGACAACATTATCTAGAAAATGATCGCATTACATTTTACACAAAATATTGATTAGAAACTAACAATAATGGGTAGCACACTGTTGGGATATGGCTACTCCCTATGCTAATAAAAAGAGGACATGTGGAGTGGCCAATGTTGCATCTCACATCAATACAGATCCTACATAGTACACAAGGCTCTCGATTAACATGCGATCTGGAAGAGATAAATATCTTGACAGTCTTATCCTCAAAAATCAAAAAAAATTACGTTATATGAGTTTCAAATCGAAAACCTACTAATTTTAAACATAAATAGTTTGTCACAATATCAAGACACAACCTCTTGCAATTCACATCTATGATTAAAAAAATAACATCATGGCAGCACGTAGTGTCAAAGAGGGGTCATTTTACAATATCAAGACACTACTTGAAGTAAACATAAATTATCATTTCTTTCTAGAAAATATTACAAATAAATTAATTTCCACTATAGAATAAGAGGTCGTGAAAATCATAACCAATGAACAAGACTTCAACTTTATCACAGAGTTTAGGAGAAGAAAATATCTTGATATTATTACTAGAGATATCAAATGAGTTGTGCTGGGCAGGCCCGGCACGGGCCCGCAGCATGAAATCTGCCAGATTCGGCCCAGTTTGGGTCGAACAAAAAGCCTAATTTAAAAAAAATTAGGATTTCTGCGGCGCGCTGCCGCTAGTCTTCACCCTTTTGAGGCTCGGCAAGCCTCGCCCGTCGGGGATCGGCTCGTTGTAACCACGCTCGGTGCATGATCACGCATGTCGTGCCGACGTGCCCGACATGCTGTGACGTGCCTAGCATGGCACGCATGCCAAAAACTTTAGTCCGGAACGGCACAACTCGTGCAGCAAGTGCGCCAGGCATGGGCCCGGACACGGCATTGTAGCGTATCATACCGGCCTACGCACGGCTGAATCATGACGTGCCTCGTGTCGGGCAGGACCAGCTCGGCCCATTTGACACCTTTAATTATTACTCATAAAAATCAAAGAGATTGCATCTGATAAGCCTCAAACTCAAGACCTATCGCTCTTGTAATTCAATTTTAAAAAGTACACATATTACTTGTTGCAGGCGAATGACAACAAAGAAGACAAAGGAAATATCATTGAACATTGCTCACTATTTATCAAACCAACGGAAGCAGCAACGGTACTTGAAGCATCCTTAATTGTATTAATTACTCCTTCCAAATTATCAAGCCCTATTAAAATTCCCTGAGCACAAATGCAATCAAAAATCAATAAAAAAGTATGCATGAGAAGTGAGAAATCAACATATATTGCAATGATATCATGGATGAATTTCATGTTTGCTTTCAAAAACATAGACAGGTCATACCAATCACACGAGCAAATAATAGAAACCATATAATACCCATTACAAATTTATAAGTATTACATATATACTTATAGTAGAGAAGAAAGAAGTGTTGATGAAATAGCACATGACCAACAAAACTAGACCTGAAATTTGTGCCGGCCAAATCGACTAGACCAAGCAGCATGACATAGCCAGATCACTGAAAGCAGAGCATGCGAAGCCAGGGATGTTGGGCAAGCATACCCATCATATCCACTCTATGTATTTCGAGGGTAGTAGTTGTCTTAAATCAACATTTAAGGCAAACCCTATCATTGTGCATTGTAGCCAAGATTATAACAACATTGTGGCTGTGGATGCAATGGGGTCAACTAGGTCACAAAATTATTCCTTGTCTAGCCTAACACCCTAAACAAAATAAGTAGGGCCGAGTTGTGAACATTTTCATGGATTTCATGCCAAGCTAAATGGCATGTCCCAAATTGTTAGTAGATGTGTCAAGTGGGCCGGGGTGCAGGGGGCCCGGGCACGGTACGAGGCACGGCCCAATTGAATCATGACTGGACCTGAGTCATGCACGCCCGAAGCACGGCTCGTGCCATGATGGGCCAGATGTTGTCGTGCCTGGGCCAAGCACAACCCGAGGGCCTAGCCGATTGGCATGGTCAACCGGCAAAGTGAGTGTGACCTAGGACAGCATCCCAAGAATGGGTCACGAGTCACCATGACCTAGGAATGGGTCACTGGCCACGATGATCTAGGACCACACCTGAGTTGTGTAATGTGTTTAATTTAAAAGTATCATTTTAATATAATACAATTCAAATTAGATATTATAATTATAATTTATGATTATATTTTTTTATTGTTAATTATTGTTTGTTATTTTTATTTCATAGTTTTCTATTAGACTTTTGTTTGAAATAAAATTTATATTTCTTTTTTTTACTTTAAATACAATATAATAGTTATAGTTTATGTTTATATAATTATATTTAGTCTTTTAGTTATATATATATATATATATATATGCTTTGTTAACGTTATGTCTAATGTATGTTGTACATGTAATTAGTTTTTTTTTCTTTGTTTTGTTTATTTTATTTTTTTTAATGTTTCTATGGTGATTAGTCATTGGTGGGTGGTGGTGGTAGCGGTAACCTCTAGATTGTTCTTGTGGTGGCAAAGCCCACAAAATTAACACAATCCGGCATGACCTGAGATGACTCCGCACGATAAGCATGAGTCTATCCGAAATCATGCCGGTCATGCTGTGCCAAGCAGACTATCAGTCTTACCGTGTTGGGCACAACACGACTCTCATGTTGGGTTGTGTATGGTACAGAACGGTGGTCCAACTGAGCCACCCAGGAATGGTTTGTACCAGTACAACATGACCCGATTGATACTTCTAATTATCAGCACTATTCTATACTAACAAATATATGATTATTGAGTAATCTATATGGATTGAACTAAGTCTCAATACTCCGACTTAACATTGAATCTAGAAAAGATTAATATTTCAATAATTTTACCTTCAAATATCAAAAAAACTACGTCGGATGAGCATCAAACTTAAGACTTACTATTCTTAAATAAAGATATTTATCATCATATCAAGATATATCCTCTAATACATATCTACAACATTAGTACTTTTCAAGGGACCAATCATATCAATAATATTTTCGCTCAATAACTTTTAAATTCAATTTTATTATGAGATGCGGTGTACTAATTTTTGTGTAATCGCGCTTAATATTGAGTAATCTAAATGATTAAGAAAACATACCTCCATAATGTGCTGTCTTTGTTGAGCTTGTGACAAGTTGAACCTAGCCCGTCGCTCAACAACTGAGCATCTAAAGTCTAAGAATGCCTGAAAATAAGAAAGAGAATCAGTTGTTAATAAGGCTAACACAAAGATGAAAAGGGCATAGGAGGAAGATTGTTTATAAAAAATGATGTGAAAAAAAGTGAAAAGAACTCGAGCACGCTAATGAAAACAAAGCACAATAAAAATCAGCATTTAAAAATGGGTTTAAAATATATAAAAAGAACACTTAAATGTCAACAGCTAAATTAGGATAAGTAACAATTTCCAATCCATAGAAACCCCACGTTTCAAAATGAAATAACACACTTAGAGATGATCGAGCATTGGCAGACACCTGAAGCAATTCTCTCAGACCCATTTGTTTAGGCTCTCCGTTCAAAACTCTGCAATTTTAAACTGAATTAGTCAATATAACAGCAGATGATGCATTGAACAAAATCCAAATTAAAAACACGATCATAAATAAAAAATAAAAAACAACATTGAAGGTTTAGAATGAGGCAGCCAACCGCAATAAGCAACAGGCAGCCAGGCAAGCTTATAATTTTTAAATAGATAGTTTTAAAAAATACAAATCACACACAAGAACTTACTCTGTCCTTGAAGAAATAAAATTTGCATATAAAACAAAGTATATATGTGTTTGTTTACTATTGTACTAATCTGAAAAAAGAAAATAAAAAAAAATAATATATTTATCAGTAATATGAATATGAACTTTTGTATTGATAAGCCAAAAGTCTAAAATATGAGTAAAACAACCAATAAGTATAAATGTCAGAGCAGATGAAATATATGATAACACTTGGATAGCTTCGACAGTCAATTTATTCATCTACAAATAAATATTAATATATATAAATACAAAATTAGAATTTAAATACTTAAAAAAAATAACTCCTAAAAAATAAAATAATAAGATAATATTCGAAGATTTTAGAAGATTTATCACTGACTACAATACTGTTTTCAAAATGAAAAAGAAAATAATACATATAATATGATTATTAGTAATATAAATATTAACTTTTGAGCAGATAATCCAAAAATCAAAAATACGAGTGAGCCAACTAGTAATATATGAATGAATAAAAGTATATATTATGATTTTATAGATAAATATTATTATATACTATTTTCTAATAAGTATAAGTGTCAGAGTAGAAAAATTCTATGATGGCTCTTGAATAGCTCTGGTGGTCAATATATCTTTCTCAATATTATATATATCACTCAGCATCCTTTCTGGAAAGAATACCCAAATAAAATTTTTGATTTGGCTCATCCTCTAGGAATGTGTACATAAATAAAACTACGGCTTGTCTATTTTTGTCTCAGTTATGACTTATGACAATACTTTTTCATATTGCACTATATTAAAGTTATTGCTCAAAAAATTCAAATTTCACCAAAAAAAGAAACTGTGCCAAATTAGGGTTCCCAAATCCCAACTCATGTCCAAATGGGGTGCCCTGAATTAAAGATTCTTCCATCACCATCTTTGACACCAATCTTGAATTTATTGTCGTTGAACTTTCGATGTATGATGTATGATGTTGGAAGTTGGCACACAGTGGGCGCGCCTCCTTAGAGGGTTTACATCCCACGCCCGCGCACACCCCCAAGGTCTAATATTTTTTAGTGTTAGCTCTGATATCATGTTGAATTTTAGCCCATGTAATAGAAAATCAAATGTAATCACGCTTATAATAATCAATATACAAATCAATATACGCTCTGATATCATGTTGAATTTTTCTCAGTGCTCCCATCAATAACACAATAAATAAATAAATAAATAAATAAATAAATAAATAACAATAAAACTATGAACTATCACACAAGTGATATAGCCAAAACTGAAAACTTGCAGATGGTTTATAGTTACAAAACGAAACTACTTACCCCACCATGTTGCAACTAAAGCTAGACTGAAGAGTGGTATGATGATATATGTTGTTTACAACAACAGATGGATCGGCACCTTTTTTCAGCTGTTGCAATGGCAAGATAAATTGTAGTTGTAAAAGAATATTTGATTACAGCATTAGAGTATAAAACTGTCATACCTCAATTACTACGCGCATTCCAGAACGGTCACTTTCATCACGGATATCACTGATGCCATCTATACTCTGCCAGAAGAGTTTGCGTTAGTAACAGTAGGTTTTCTGTTCGGTTTACTAAATTTATGTTTAAATAATAAACAGAAAACTATTTTACTTACCAAGGACATCCATTTTCAAGAGTTCTTTCTCTTTTCCTTTAGGGGTATCAACCGGGCCGTGCTGGGCCAGCACGAGCTGTGCTTCCAGCCCTAGCTAGGCACAACCCGTGTGTATGGCCCGGTGGCATGGTCCACTGGACAGCAGACCCAAGACCTGCTATGAGTCGCAGCTCGAGTCCCATCAGGTGACTGCCCAACAGGACGAGTTATTTTTTTTTAAAAAAAAAATCTGACCACGTGAGCCGGATCTTGCTTACGTGGCCGATTGCAATTGACCAGCCACATAAGATAACCATCCGATGCATTTTCACGCAACGTGTTCCGACTGGGACAATCCGACATGCTACGAAATATATGATATTTTTAAAAATAAAGCTGTCGAGATATTAATCTTTCACAGAATGCGCACTGAGTGAAGTCCTTGTTGGCTTATTACATTTTTTCTACATTTTTATGAATTACTACATAGCTAAGAGATGACAAATGGGTTAGGTGGCCCTAGCACGGCCCATACAAGAACCTGCCGATGTGCTTCAAAACATATGGTATGGCCCAGGAAACCAGCACACATGGGCCTAATTCGGCCCAAGTGTTTAAACATTCCTGGGCCCACCCCTGGGTAGGGCAGAAATTATCACCAGTGTTTGGATTGGAATTTTGTAGAATGAGTATGTTATTGGCTGACTGCCATATTAGCATAATCCATATGGACTGATATGCTGCACATATTCATTTGAACTATTTGTCACTTGTGTTTTTGAACTGTTGTTTCTGCTGTGAAGATATGCACGCACGCACGCACACACACACACGCATATATATATATATATATATATTATTGAGATATATACAATCAGTGCAAACTAGATTTACTTTTAAAAATAGAGTTTTGTACATTTTAGTTTAATTTGGTATTTTATTTACGTGTATGGAAGTGTCTAGTTAAACAAGAGTTTTGTACACTGAGTACAAACTTCATAAGAGTGTGTCTAGTATGACTCTTATATACTATTTTTTGTATGTGTGAACGAATCAACATTTTTTTTATCATCTATATAATGGTATATCAATGAATACAAATAATAAAGTGTGATTGATGCATTTAATGATAGTTGTAGAGTAAGAGACTGCAATTCAGGTGCTCAAAATACAGCTACCTAATACATAGATGCATCATCATTGCTCAAAAATTAATGGAACTCTAAAAAGATAGTATTGTCTTTGGTTATCAAAACAGAATCATCTATTTTTGGATTATGGGCTCGTCCTTGGGGCTTGCTAGGGTTTTATCATTCTCATATCTGGGGTGTTGCAGCATGTGGTGTTGTACTCAACCCACAAGCTATCATAAATCAATGAGATAAGAAATCACACTTCCTAGGGTATGGATTGATTTCGCTAGGCCCAATTGAGCCCAACAATGCCACCCGGTGGAAAAAAACTATAGCATATCAGGCATGTTCGCTACTTGCACATAGATGTGTCAAACGGAAAATACCGGGCCGGGTCGACCCGGCCCAATTTTTTTGAGCACGACCTTGCTTTCGTGCCAGGCCAAGCACAGCATGGTTACTGTATCGTGTCATGTCTAGCCCAGCACGGTTTATTCAAGCCGGGCCGGGCACGGCCAAGCAGTAAAAGTACCATACCGGGTCAAGCCCGCAAGGGGCCAAAACAGGCACGTGCGGGCCTGATTAAAAAAAATACAATTTTTATATTTTTAAAAATGTAAAGCATTGTATTAAATTATATATAAAATAAGTATTATATTATATATAAATAATGTTTAAATTTTTAAATTTTAACTTGAAAATTATTAAAAATTTAATAAATTACAAAATTTACATTTTTTTTAAATTTAATAAATTACAAAGTTTAAATTTGTAACTTGAAAATTATTAAAAAATTTTAACTTGAAAATATTTAAAAAGTTTAAATTTTTTTATTAATTTTTAATAAATTTAGATTATAATTTATTAGAATTAAAGTATAAAGTTTTAAATAAAAAATTCAAACACAAAATTAAATTAAACAAAAAATTACGTTAAAAAAATACAAAGTCAAAAAAACAAAACAAAATCAAATATCCAATCAGTCAATAGATACCGAACCAAATTAAATATAACGTAACATAAATAAAAAAACGTATAATCAATATAAAACAAAATTAAGAATAAATAATACAAATCATCAACTATCATATAGGGTGGGGTGGCATGGCATTGGCAACTGGCATCTGACAACGGGCAGGGAAAACCGGCAACCACATCAATCATCAATCGGCATATCATGAATCATGAGCATCATCAACCACAACATTAAAATCACTATCATATAGATCATCATCATCAGCAATCAACTCCTCCGCTTTCGCAGCGGATGCAGTCCATGTCCCAGCTCCAGCATGATCCTAGATGTTAAACCTCAAATCCTCTCAATCTTTCAAACAGGCCAAGGCCTCAACAAAATTTGAACATAATCTCGATCTCTTATCCAAAATTACGTTTACTGTAACAGATAAAACAGACTCCGATACTACGCTTGACACCGGAAGAATCAGTAGATCCTGTGTCATCCTAGATAGCACGAAAAAGATGAGCTCATATAATTTTCACCACTATAATATATCAAGATTCTTAATATCAGAATGTGATAGGATTAATCAATAATCGATATCTAAATACCGAGAAACCTAGGTCCTATGTGACGGTCTACCTCATCGTTTTCCCCTCGCTAACTGAATAAAAAAATCATCTATGAAGAAAATATCCATGTCCGTAATCACAGTCTCACTACTACTACCACGATATATAATATCATAGTATATGAACAGATCAGTCAACTTCTCGTGGATGAACAATTCATGTGAGTCTTCCAGGTTCATGCACGAAAAAATATAAGTCACCTTAACCTTAGGATCCATGCATGCAGCGAGACAACAAAGAGATAGAACGATGGACCAATATTTTAAGAACTTGGTTCCATCTTTGCAATCATATTGCTATGTGTCAGGTCAACTCAATACTTCCTAAACATACTACTAATATTACATATGCACCTAAGTACAGTACAAGTCATGGGAAAATAAATTGACGAACACATATTCGTCGTGTCATAAAAAATCTTTAGGAATTTCATAAATGAAATTCCTGAAGCCCAGTCAGTGTCATCAATAATAAGTTCATCACTCTTACTATTGACGTAGTCAGATATTACGTGTTCGTATCCAACACATGACTCCAACATCAAGTACGTGTAATTCTAATAGTATCTCATATCCGTTTGAAATTTTTTCTTCTTAAGATTCACAGACAAACACAGACTGTCAAACTCCTGTTATCTGCGATGAGTACAAATATATTTTGGTATATTACGTATATTATTCAACGTGGGGGAACACACCATCATACCCACTTGTACGATCAAGTTAATCACGTGACACATGCATCTGACATGAAAAATCTCTCCTAATGGTGCATCTCTAATATTCCTAACAAACATATTAATAGCTACTTCATTATTAGATGCATTATCAAATGTGATACTAAAAATTTTATTTTGAATTTTATATTCTCTAGAGATTTTCATCATGCACTCAAAAATGACCGAGTCATCATGAGGATGATAAATCTCAGAGAATCCTAAAATTTTTTTATTCATTGTCCAGTTAAAATCTACATAGTTATTGGTGAGACATGCATAAGATGATTCATCGAGATTTGTCCAGATATCGGACGTCACAAACATCACTCTACTATATACCATAAATTCATTAATTATTATATATTTTTTCAAATTTATAGAATTTTAGTATGGCATTCTTAGATGTGGACCTAGGAATCCTATGATAAGCAGACTCAAAATATGTCTGCATGATGCACACTACCCTTGTATCTTCCGAAAATATGATCAGAAGACTCATCAAAATGATAAGTTTAATCATGTCTTCTCTACCCAACTTGCTGGGGTATATGAAGGAAATAAAATTTGAGACTGGACTCAATCCAATCTCAAAAAATATAGTGCTAAGTTGGGTTTGCCTAGGATATAATGTGCCATATTTTTTGATACATAATTCGGAATGCCTCTTAAGATACTCAGTCTCAAACTACCAGTTAAATTTCTCATACAATATTTACATTGTGTTATTTCTTCTTCTTCACCCCTAATATTTTTTTGTTTTATTATATTAAAATGAGTTCATACTACAAAAGTCCTCCAATTTTTTTATTTTTTAGATGTTTGGGTTGAAACGACTGGAGAAACTAAAGTTTGAGCAGCCTCAGAACTCTGTGTAAGATTTTTATTTTCTAAATTTAAATATATTTCATTAGTATTAGTCATTTTTTTTTTGAATTTTTATTAAACAGAAGGTAGAGCTTAGATGATAGATTTTAGATTTTCGGATTAGAGAGAAAGAGAGAAAGAGGGAAAGTAAATAAAAAAACTCAAAATACCCGGTAAAATAGTGAGATAGATCACATGCACGATGCACCACAGTCTAGTTCAAACTTTCAAACCCCAGTTGAGAGTCCCGAAAAGCCAAGCAGGATGAAAAAATCCCGAGTACCGAGAAAAATAAGGGCAAGAGTTTTGAGAGAATTTTGAGAGAGCGAAATTCGAGAATAAATATTTATGAAAAACATAAATATTATAGAGAGATGGATGAGATTTTATAAATTAAAGGAAAAAAAAAATTTATGTTTTTTTAATTTTTTATTGAATTTTGAGGGGGGCAGAATCATGAGGGTTTTCGGATTCTGCTCCCTAGCCGTTGGAGGCAAAATCCAATGGCTGATAATCAAATTTTTATTTTTGTTAACCATTGGGGGGGATTCGAGTCGGGCGAAACTAGAGGTGTCAAACGGGCCGGCCCAGCACGGCACGGCCCGTTTTTCACGTGCCCAGCCGTGCTACCGTGCCGTGCCCGGCACGGCACGGTTTTTTAAATTCGGGCACGGCACGGCCCGTGGGCACGGCACGGCCCGTGGGCACGGCACGGCCCGTGGGCACGGCACGGCCCGTGGGCACGGCACGGCCGTGACGTGCCGTGCCGGCCCGCTCGGGCACGGGCGCACGGCAAGGCAGGGCAGGCGGGGCGGGGCGGGTCTGTTTGGACCCGACCCGCGGTCTTTTTACCGGGGGCGGGGCCCGGTTGGGTCACGAGTCACGACTCAGTGAGTCGTGACCGTGAGTCGCGACTCACGACTCACGACGCAGGCACGCGTGCCGGCGTGCCGTGCTGGGCCAGGCACGGCACGGCACGTGGTTTGTTCGCCCGGGCACGGCAAGGGCCCGGGCACGTTTTTTATCGTGCCGGGCCGGCCCAGGCACGGCCAAACCGTGCCGTGCCTCGTGCTGGGCCGGGCCGGGCCGGCCCGTTTGACACCTCTAGGCGAAACCATGGGCAGGTCGGATTTGAATCGGACTCATGCCTGCGTGTTTTCCCTATCCGAACCGAATGGCGCTGACAATGAGATGGGGACGTGGGGTGCAGGACATGTCCCATGCCAGCGGGCTGTGCCACGAGCCACCAAAGCATGTCGTGTCATGCACAGCACGACGCCCAGTTGGCCTCGGAACGACACGGCACGGCACGATGGGTGTCGTGGCTGAGCACGGCAAGAACCTGGGCACAAAAAATTCTCGTGTCTGGCAGGCCCAAGAACGACCGAATCGTGTCGTGCCTCGTGCCAAACAGGCCTGCCAAGCCCGATTGACACCTCTACTTGCACCTCTTACAAAAATATTTTGAGCATTCGTGGCCAATTTGTACTCATCGATCACACTACACAAAGGTCATATAGTTGTTGAGTTACAAATTTTTACATCTAAAAAAAACTAGGTGTCAAGTGGGTCAAGTCCAGCACATCACAATCAAAAATTGTGCTTGGATCAGGGTTGTGCAGGCCTGAGGCACAGCTCATCTCGTGTTGGGCTGTGGACAGACATGTCTAGTGCCGGGCCAGGCACGCCCCAAGTGCCTGGTCTGGTAATCACAATCCAAATGCATATGACCCATGACACAAGACCGGGCTGAGGTCACAGACTATGGGGCTAAAGAGCCTGCCACATCTGCCCTGGACTTTATTTTTAAAAAATGGTCATGTGCCCGATGATCGTGCATGTTACGATTTCATGTAATTGATCGCAACACAAAAAGTGGCACGCCAAGTGAGTCACTTTCATTGTCTGTAAATAAATATTTTTTAAAATTTTTGATAATCTATAACCATTGGATTTGTTTTTAATAGCTACAGTACAAATCCGATAGCTGTCAGATTTTGATCCTTTAAAAATATAAAGAATTTTCAAAAAATTAAAATATATATATTTTATTTTAAACCAAAAAAAATTATATAAATATAAAATAAATAATTATACTATTTAATTCTCTTTTTTCCACTCCTATTTTAAATTTCTTCCTCTCAATGCTTCTCTCTGTCTTTGCTCCCCTAGCTCCTAACTAGTCCAACAACATATTATAATTTTAACATGGTGGAAAGTCGAGTAGAGACTTCTACTAAAATAAATTAACATTATGCAATTGCAATTAAAGTAACTTTTTTTATTTTTAAAATTTTATTATTAGTTCATTACATAATATAATATTTAAAATATAAATTATAAAAAATAACAACTAATAAGTTTAATGATAATAAATTTGGCGTAAATTTATATAATAACAATAACCTGACTGAAAAGTCTGAGATAGAAACTAAGTTCTCTCTAATAGTCTCGACTCAAAATCATTGACCTAAAAAATCTAAAACTATGTAGACTTCAATAATATAGACTTTCTTTAAGATAATAATAAAAAAAATTACACTTATAAAAAAAATTGACACAATATAAATATTATAAAAAAATATATACATGTAAAAGTGCATGTGTCATTAGTCATTTTAAAAAATATGCTGATTAATACATCAAAAAATATGATTTATTGAATCGGAGACAACCAACTATGAAATGAGATCTTTGAAGTTGAATAATGTTCAACTTCATAGTCATTATTCATATACAATAATGAGTTTAATAGAAAATGTATGACCAAACAAATTATGACCATGGGTCTTTGATAGAATTTTTGGAAGATCTTAGGATAGTCAAAATTATACATACTTAATTATAGCATGCATATCGTAGGATTTTTGAGTACACTAGTAGAAATAACATAATAAAATATTATAAATTAAAAAAATACATAATAATAACAAATTTAAGAAATATAATGAAGTGATATCTATGAGGTTCAATATCTGAACTAGTCATAATGATGCATCAATCGTATCTCACCACACACTATGCAGATTCAAAATAAAAACTAATAAATAAATTTTAAATTTTACTAAGATCTTTCATCCTCATTATCACTCTAACATACATGAGTATATGACAAGAATTTTTAGAAAATTTAATATTTAGAATAACTTTCTATAATGCATTTAATAATATAATATCTATTAGTATATTTATTAAAACTATTAGAGATGCTCTATTAAGTATATGTTACGTAATTAACCTAATAGTGTAAACAAGAATAAAAATTATTATCTCTACTTTAAAAAAATAAAAAAATTCACTAAAATACTTTAAAATACCTAACATACAACAAGAATTTTACACTATATATTTGCCATCATGGATCAGAAAAAAATTCAAATAGATGTGTAATACCATTAGAATTATACTTAATTAATGTTAGTATGATGTATTTGCTACCAACACATGATATCCAAATATATCAATAATAAAAATAACAATCTTATTATTAATAATTCAAATTGTGATATAAAAATTTTATTTAAAAAATTCTTAAAATTTTCTTAACAAGTATATTCAAATGATAACATGCTTAAAATTTTATCATTTGAATCGATAATTCAAATGATAAATTTGTATTCGTTTGAGCATACTTTCACCACTTACAAAATATTTGGGTGCATAAACAACAATAGTAACATGCTTAACAAGTATATAGAATGCAATTAATTTAGTATCATAGCTATTAAGATAGAAACTAAGTATTTAAAATATTAGTCCTCAATTCTAATTTTGTATTACTTGACAAGGATTAAATTGTATATTTACATATTACGACACTAAATACAATAATTATAACAAGACTTCGAGTATAAAAATAGATAGCATATTCAAAGATGATAACTTTTTCATTCAATTAACTAGAAACAAACAATTAAGTAGTCATTCAAATAAGAATAAATTATCATGATATTTAGATACTGATTATTGTTTCATCATTTCAAATGATAATAATAAAAATTAAAATATTTTGAATTAAAAAAAAATTATATAAATCCATTTATCTTGTGCTATCTAAATGACATGTAATCAACTTACCTCTCTAATATCTTGCATAGTATTGAAGCCTATTTTTTCTATTATAGCCAATATTATTTCAGATAGAATATTGAGACTGTAACCAAATATCATAAAAGAACTTATATGTATGAAGAATAAAAAATATTTAAGATTAGACATTCAAGATAAAACAAAAGAGCTGCTGGCATATAACTCAAGGGACATCGAGATCGACAATATTAAGGCTACCATTAATGATACCTTCAAACACATACATGATGCTTATAATCTAGATCTACATTCACACTATCATACTACATGTACTAATTGATATAGATAACTAATGCTATTTTGAACTGTTTTTTTTTTAATTTTATGATTTTTTTATTTTTTTTATTTTTTTTATTTTTTTATTTTTGTTGGTTTTGCTTCATGTTATGTTATTTATCATATTGATATTGTACTAATAGATTACTTTTTTTATTTTTGTATTTTTTTTTATTTTGCATAAATATAAAATTGAAATTTCATAATATTTTAACTACACATATAAATATAATATTATAATTTTAGTATATCTTTATTTGAATTACAGGCACAACCCGACATGAATCTACCCGATTGCGAGCCAAACAAGCCATGTTGGGCCTATTAATTTATATATCGTGTCTTTCTTGCCCAACATGACCCATTTAATACATATAATCTGGAACATCCTGGCATGACCTGACATGAATTTTCAAAAGGTATGTGCTCTCCCAAAAAATTTTCCCTAAAAACAATAAACCCCAACCACTACAAAAAAAGGATTTCCTAACAACCAATAAGGGTCTTAAGGCATTAGGTAATTATCAATGAAGAAGAACATCAATTTCTAAGTTACATCTGCATTAGCATAAAGTGCAACACTTGTGTTAAGCTTATTATTAATTTTTTATCATTCCCTCGAGTTGGTGATAATCAATTATCCAGTCAAGCTTTATACAATAAAAGAGATCAGTCTCATTGATGTTGAACACATTGTAAGGTTCATAATGCAAAATAGTTTCAAGTAACTCAAACTTCACTTTTTCAATGGCATGTAAATCATCAGATCCACTTTCACCATACAACTTCACAATACGAAGTTTATGATTTGCTAAGAGCTTTTCCATCTAGCCTTGTGAAAAAGATTAAAGAGGTGTCAAGTGGGCCTTTCAGGCCAAAACGGCTTGAATTTTGGTGGCCCATCCGGACCACAGTCCCTTGTCATACACAGCACACTTTCTCAATCTGGGTAGTGCAGTGTCGGCATGAGACCGAGTGAAACTGCATGGAAAGACCCAATGACCCAGCTAAGGTATTGAGGCATACCGGGCAGGGCGTGTTGGGTCAAACTAATGCCAACTAAGGGTTTATAATTTTTGTTTTTTTATTATATGTTATCATTAGGATAGCGAGCTGTTTGTGTCATGTCAGAAACAACAAAAATGCAGCCATTTAACTTTTATGGTTTATTTTGTTAAAATGTGGCACATTTTGTGCATGTCACAGCATGAGGCCCATGCCGACCCAGAACGACACAAGTCGTATCACGGGCCTGCATGAGGCAGGTCCAGGCATGGCTCTGGATCGTGCCAAGCAGATTCAAGCTCACTTGACATCTCTAAATGATATGCACTGAGAAGAAATAACATCAAGGGGGTTTTTTAAAAAAAACACTCAACTTGCTTTTGAATCAATTTCCATGAGAGAATCACATGATTTTTCCTAGCAAAAGTTAGTCTATTCAACAAGAGCAATGTTCAAATCCAATGACTTGTGTGTTACTTGTGTCATTTGGCACCGTTTGACAAGTTAATCTTATGTTTTGCCTATGAAGGTAAAGTTTTCTAGGTAACATTGCCCCTTCAACTTTGTTTATAATACTCTCTTGCTTGCTTATTTGTTAAATTTCAAATTTCAACAGTTGCATGAGTCACTAAAGTTCATAATTCACTTTGCACTCGCTCTACAATTTGCTTCTGTGTCGTCTTCGGGTAATGTTTATCAAGATGTTTGCATTTGTAAAGGAGTAGTTTCCTAATGATAGACATTTGATCAAACAACAAATGTCTATCATTAGACCCCATATTACGGGTCCAAAATTCTTTTCCCACAAATTTCATAACGTCCAATTACGCATAAAAATATGCATACACTTCATTATTTAGAATAATTAATATTCTATAATGGTTGACAGACAAGTCATCACTAGACCATATCAATTATGAGAGACTCTACAGTACTATCGTATTAAGGAATTAAAATTAAAATTAAGAGAAAGAATGCTCTTTTTAAGGGAATAAACTCTAAAGTGAAGAAATAAAAAAATACAAAAAAATATAAATGAAAAAAATAACAAAAATAAAAAATAATTATAAAAAAAAAAAAAAAACCTTAGCAGATAAACTTTAGCAGAGATAAACTTTAGTAGAGACATTTTCATTGATGATTCTATCATACTGAAAAAACAATTTCCTTCATTGATATTTTTAGCTTTCTTTTTTGATCCTAATAAGCTTCTGCCTATAAAAGGAGTAACCACTTCACTTTTAAAAGATGAGTGACATCCCAAAGCCTTCAAATTTTGAAAATTTTTTCATCCTTAAATCATTGAAATTAAAGTACTTTCTATAGTCTCCAAAATTTATAGATCTTTTGTCAAAGTTGTTACATATTTCTGAATCAATAAATGATTCATAGTGTATGAAGTAAACAAATATTAGCTCACGTCATAATCAATTTATAATGATCTTTTATTGGTCTCGAGTACCCAACATCCTAATTTTTTTAATACATATAACATAGATATTTGCTTATGAATCAATCAGAAACAAAATCAAGAGCAAAAATACAAACTAAAAGAGTCATAAGAACAAGTTGCAATGAGTCTATAGTGGGCCTAAAAAAATTGTTACATTTCTATGTAGATATCAAAATTACATTAATAATTAGAATTTGTGTCAACAAATTTATAGTATGAGTAATTTGCATATCTACTCCAAAACTCTCAAAAATAGGTTGCACCTTCTATTTCTAATGATATAACACTCAACAAGCATCTCGAGTATGTCTAATCGACCTAAAATATGAATACTAGGAGGAAGCTCTCTAGATTTCTACCAATCCCCATGGCTAGTGTAGAACTCAATCTAACATACAAAGAATACCTAACACTTGGTTGTAAATATCTAATCTAAAAACATATATATCGCTCTCAAGATTCTACTCGTGTAGATCCAATATGCTACACGTCTCGTGGCTAATTATGAATATCTTAGATGAAAGAATAGATGTGACCTAAGCAACTAACCAAGAAAAAAAAGCAAAATATGAAATATAATTAAACTAATCTCAACATGTTCTAAAAATCTTGGATTTACATATTTAGGAAAAAATTTATACCTGCCTTAGTGACTTTCAAGCAATAATTATATATGATGAATTTAATTTACATGTTAGAGATCTTAGGTTATAATAATTTTTTTTTATAAATTTTTGATATCTATAGAGTATTTTAATCATTAAATAAATTAAAGGAATTGTACAAAGTATAACACCAACAAACATAAGTAAGAAACCTTGATACCAAATAAGAAAAAAAATCTCACAGTCCTACAAATTTGGGCAGTAAGGAATCTAAAATTCTATGCTACAAAAAAATTTTGTATCGTTTTGTCAGTACTCATGGTAGTCCGACCGGCATAGAGGATGAAAATTTTTATCGTAAGATCACGAGTTTAATCTCCAAAGATGTCGCATAAACTTTCAGAGATTTTCATCATGAATCTAGATCCTAAGACTAATATATAGGACAAGGTGCAACACAGATTGAGCTTGAAGAAGAAAAGAAGAATAAAAAAATATATAAGTTGATGGCACCAAAAATTTTTAGTATTTGAGATCATCTTACAAAATGCATGGAGCTAAGTTGAAAACTTGAATAGCTCACATCACCTTAAGAACTACTCAAACCATAAAACTTTTGTAATGTTTATTATTTTTCACTTTTATTTTGAACAAATATAATACAAATGATTGATTGTTGTAGTGATTTATAAAAGGCAAGTTATGCGTTTCCTTATGGTTTTTGCCTAAATTTTTACCAAAATGTATAAGAATGCATTTTATTTCTTCATTTCTCTTTCTTTTTTGGCATGCCTCTTGTTTCCCTAGTTGATCTTACTGAGAAAATAATAATTCAAGAGATCAAAGGCTATATCTTCCATTTTCCTTAAAAAAACATTAAGTTAGGTTGTAAGAACTATATTATTTAAGATTTTAAGTCATGATAAATATAGTGATGAGTATTTATTGTTCCCTAATAACATATCAAATAATATTCGTTCGGTAAGAGTCTATGATAGAAAACTAAAGATCAAAATAATTAATCGAGCAAAATCATTGTGTCACGAAGAATGTTATATATCCCTTAGGATCAAAACAACTAAAGATCGAGCAAAATCAAATGTGCCACTAAAGATCAAAATAGTTTGATAAAAATAAACTCATGAAAATCATATGTCTAATTTAAGATTTTTCATTCTAACAATAAAGTCAAATATCTAATATCTTACCTAGTCATTAAAAATGTGTTACTAAATTTTATCTTTAATGGTTTTTTCATCAGTTTGGTTTGTGTGTAATTCTAGGATACCATAAAATGTTCAAGGTGTTGCACAATTACTTCAAACTTATTCCAATTAATCAATTTTTTATGTATCTCTCTTTGATAATCTCGTTGATAAAATTCATCCTAATGGATCATCCTAAATCATTGTACAATAAGGATTCATGTTGGATAATTTTTAATTTTGTATTAATAATCATACGTACAGAGTTTATGATTATAAATTATTTTTGACAACGCATATAAATGATCATCATCAACTACAAAATAAAACGAATACAAATTAGTAAGATATAATAAAATTAAACACAAAAGAAATATTAAACTTTTATGAGATTACATATTCCACTAACTAAAGTGAATAGATGAACATAAACCTTGCATTTCTACTAGAATTGACTTTTCAAAGATTAATTATTGAGTTTTATTTTATTTTTTATTTTTTTATCTATTTGGTATTGTTCATAAGCACTCAACTTATGAACCACCCCAAAGCATTTGTGTGTGTGTGTGTGCGCGCATGTGTGTGTGTGTGATTTATGTTATAAGCAAACATTAACAACTATATATCGCTTAACTAGAAAATAGGTTAAAATTTAATTCCATTTCTTTATTTTATCAAGAAAATTGCAAATAAAAAATATATTATCAAGCCAAAATGATAATATCATGAAAATTTGATAAAAGAAAAAAAAAATAATGATTCGGCCAAAATATGAACAAATAAATACAATTAATTTCTAACTTACAAAATAAATTATCTAAATCTACATGCCTACCATTCAATGTATATGTATAATTGATTTTTAAATACCCTAATTTTTTCAGTTGAAAATTAGAATATACCTAATAACTTCTTGAGACAACCCAAAAGATGGGCAACATTCATAAATGCCAAAAACCAATATTTAATATTGATGAACACTTAGCATGATACAATTGATTGTGGGGTTAGGAATGTCGAATAAGAAAAAATGATGATACCTTGTCTTCTACGAGTTCAGCAATTTTTTCTATGAGTGATGCTTTGTTGATTTGATAAGGAACCTGCTAAATCAGGAAGAGAAAACTGCATGTGTTATAAATCAATAACGTGTGACTAGAAGGACCACCCACCTCTTTTATGATAACCGCAATCCGATTATTTTTCTCATCAAGATCTTCAAACACTACTTTCCCTCTGGTGACAATACGACCTCTGCCAGTTCGATATGCCTCTAATATTCTTGATCAGAGAATAATGTTCAGCAATTAGATATAGTGCAGATACACACGCTAGCACAGTCATTGTATGTGCGTATTAGCACTAACATGATAATTATCATCACTTCCACAAATGCAACATAATGTTCAAATCAACCACTCTATGCTACAACTTGCTAAACTAATAGATCATTTTTTTTATTATGTATGCCTTTTTGTGAGGCATCCCACTTAACAAAACCAAGTTTCATCATGGTGTGAGGAATTATTGTAATATCGAACCCCCTTGGATTGCATTAATCATTTGTTTTGAAAGGCGTGTTTGGGCCTTAGCATTCTTCCATGCTGAGGCTGCACAAAAAAAAAAAATATTATTTCCAAAAATTGGAAATAATATCTGAGGTCCTCCCATTGTTTTCAGCAATTCACGCACTTTTGTAAAAAAAGAAACATTTTGAAAAAGAACTGATTTCTACCTCATCAACATGATCATCCTCATGGTGATTGGTGAGAATATCATCTTCATTATCATGTAATTTAAAAGTTGCAATATTACCTCTAAGAATGAATCATTTTCCTTTATAACTTGATCACATATCTTAGTTTAAAGGCAATTAAGCATGTACATTTTGTATTAAAAATATATAGTTGATTATTGAAGTAATGTGATGAGTGCTCAAATATTTTAATTCGAATGCCACTAACACGTTGAATTATGTTAGAACTTCAAAATTAAAAGTATTTCACTGAGAATAATTATGTGATAAATGATAACCATAAAAGTATTCCTGTTACATGCATGTGCTGAAGGTCGTGCAATGATGCGATAGCAAAATGCTTTCTTTCAAAGGAGTAAGTTTTGAGTTCAAAGCTCATCAGACATAACCTCTCTATTATTTGGACATAGCATTATTGAGATATTAATCTATCTCAAATCACATGCTAAGTAGGAATCTTGTATACTAGATACGATCTCATTATTACAAGTTGAAACTTGTAGAAATGTAGTTGCAATTTAATTTTTTTTCTTCTAATTAAAAAAAAAAAGACACTTCTAAAAGCATTTTTAATATCTACCAAAGGACTTGAAATGTATACCAATCACATTCTAAATGTAATATGTTTTATAAAATGCTTAAAAATGTCAAATGAATCATTCTTATAGAGATCCAGATGAACACAAGCTTTTATGTTTATTTATTAACAGAAAAGTTATTTCTCAATAATTTAAATTCAAAATATTTATGAAAATTTTTAAGAAAAAAAAAAAACACAATCAATCATATCACGAAAAAATATAGATACAAAGTTATTTGAAGCACTTTTATGTTATAGACACTCCCTACAAATGTTATACACATTAAATATAAAATTTAAATTTCAATACTAAATCTCAAAACTCTCCTTTGAGACAAGAGTAAACATCTCATATGCAGAACATAAAATTTCCATTAAGGTAATTGTAGGCTTATCTAGAATAAGAAAATATCATATTTCAGAGATAAAGATATAGAGATATAAAGTGCAATAACAATATTATTCAAGATTGACAAGTATTTTCAAAATACATTCTAATGTACTATATTATTCAAGATTGGAATAGGTCATGGTATAGGAATTAATTATTCGTCCTCTTAAAAAATTAATGATTATTTGTGAGTAAGTGTCAACCATGAATATTGTCCATAGTTACAAGATAGACCGACTCAAGTCATGTATGATGACAAGAATACATACTCTTAAACAAGACTTTTCTCATCAATGAAAAATAAAAAAATATATATATTCATACTAATCTTGAATATGAAATCATAGATATAATAACTTCTAATAATTCATAAGCAAATAGTCTCTAAATGTGTTTACCAAATAAGAAATGCCTTGATTAGACTAAAATAGTCTCCTAGTGCTTGATTTGATAAATTTTCTTTGGGAGTTGATAAAAAAATTTTAGATCATTTGTCCATTAGGATATGTTAATGATATTATCATTATGAATGATAATAAGTTCAAAACTTCTTAATTGAGATATTTTTTTATCAAATGTATATTCTCATATATGCATGACTCAATCTTCATGAAAGAATTGATAAAATATTCTTGTAAGTTTTAACTTTCTTACAAATTAAAAAATGGTCTTCAATTACATGTTATCTTGATAAATTCTATTATGTTTAGAAGAATCTTAAAAAAAAAAAACTCATTTATTTAATAATTATTAGATAAGATATTACACAGATTTAACATAATTAAATATTTCTTTAATTTTATTTGACAAATTCAAATGAATGATATTTTATGTACATTTTTTCATTTGAAAAATATATTACGATTATAGATATCTTCCAAATTCAAAGATAGTTGAAAAAATTTTCAATTGTAATTAAATTTTTATGTGTAAATAAGAAATCAAACAAAAATTATAGATATTATGACTTAAAAACAAAAGCAAAGCGTAAGGTAAAAGCTAACAGAACATGCAAGTTTCTTTGGATCTAATAACTTATTTAGAGAAAGATTTTTTGAATTTTAAATTAGTTAACTTTTTTCAGGATAATCAAGTTAAAAAGCATACTCTTTCTAATTTAATTTTAAAATAACATACAAAACTAGTTTACAATATATTTTCACTTATATAATGCAAAAAAAAAAATTATACTAATATTATTATAACATATGTTCATATTAAAAATCAGATTACAAACATATGCATAATATATTAATGTATGAGTATGAGAAATAGTATTGAAAATATATTTCTTTTTATAAATACCAAGTGGAAGTCACGGACTACAATGGGCCCAGACAACCCACCTAGGCCCTGGGCATCATTGAACCAAAGTATTGAAAATATAATTGTAGTTTAGAAATTACATACAAAAATGCTAATAGTATCTTAGGATGCCCCAATTTTTTCTTATATCATTTATTCACATAACATTAGTAATATCTATGTGTGTGTGTGTGTGTGGTACGTGTGTGTGTTCATTGGTTCATTATTTGAGTTTTGGTCGTAAATAGTACTTTTAAAATAAAAAATCCAAATTTTAAGGTTGGTTTCAAAATTATGCCTAAACTAGTGCGTCTGAAAACAACGTGATAATAGCCGTCGTGAACGACGGCATTGCCACGCTGTTGAATTTTAAAAATCAAAGGTCGGCGTTGTTAATGCCGACTATTGAAACTAATGTGAAGATCTCATTATTGTTATCTCAGCTAGCCCATTGCCTCTCGCCCTCGCGCCGCTCGCTCCTCTACCCTTGCCCGTCTCCAGAAACTCCTTCGTGGAGCTCCATAGAGCTGGACGGAGCTCCACGAAGGAACTCATGGAGACGGGCGGGGAGGAGGGGAGCAAGCTGAAATAACAATAATAATATTTTCAATAATCGGCATTCATAACGTCGGATTCTGATTTTAAAAAATAAACAGCATGACAATCGCTTCTATTCACAATGACGGGCTTACCACACTGTTTCCAGATGTACTAGTTTGAGCATATTTTTGAAACAAGCCTTAAATTTTAAATTTTTTATTTTAAATACATTATTTCCGTATAAAACTCTCATTATTTTATATTTCATAATTTTACAAATTTTTGATACGATAATTATTGTAAAAATGGGACTCGGATATTTATATACTTAGCTTAAGTATATTTTCTCAATCAAACAGAAAATTTGAAACCAAATATGAAAAATAAGCACGATTGCTTTAAATTATATATATATATATATATAGGACTTTCTCATCTAATGTGCCAAGATGAGTACCTGATTTGTTTCTTATTCTTCATTCAAAAATATGAAGACCAAATCAAATGCGATTCAATCCTAATTATATCACTTGATGTTATTCAAATTAACAAGAATATATTCTTTTAAAAAAATATAAATTATATTTTTTTCTTAATAATTCCATTTATTTTCATTAAATGGATAAAATTTGGAATGATTATGTTGTTAGCATTTAAAAAAGCAATAAATAGTTCAAATTAAACTCTAGGAAGAATGCTGCCAAATATCCACTAAGAAGGCTTTTCTTAGTTGCTAAAATACTCAATATTTCACTTGAGTATTGATGTTATTTTCTTCAAAAACAAAAAATTCTTGAAACTAAGCCATTATGGATCACCTTTCTCATGTAGAGAGTTCTTTTTTACCTATTCTATGTTATTATGTTCTAAGAAAGAAATATGTTGAGTACATATTTGTTCTTATGTTCTAAGAAAATATATTCTAACCATATTTTGTATAAGACTATTGAATCAAATAAAATGGGATCTCATATATATCAATAGATTCGTGAAAAGAAGTAGTCTTAGATGTTTTCCCTTGATGGCCTGTTATGTATCATTTTCTATCTCAATAGTACTAATCAAATATTAAGCTTTCACTTATTATTCATAAAGATAACATATGATACATAGTTATTTGAGGCATAAGACATATTGTACGTAAAAATCTTTTGTGGTCTTGGAATGCAAGACACAAACATTTTTTGTGAGGAGCACTCTACCTTATATATATATATATATATATATATATATATATATATATTAAATATTATCAATAATTTTTATCTATTAATAAAATATAATCATGTAAATGGCATGAAATATAAAAATGAAACATTAATAATATTTTCCACCAACATAAAAATTTAGAATTCTAAAATAAAACAATTGAATTTCAACAATCTAATATATAAAATTCTAGAATAACAAATATATTTTTATAGTTTTTTTTAGTGGGGAATAAAGAAGCTTTGGAAATACTGAAGCACACCTTTAATTATAATATTTAATTCAACTTTAGAACTATTTGGTTGGAAGTACCTTATAATAAATTGTCTCGTCATGTGTAGCATCAAAAATATTAGCTAACAAGATGCCAGCAAGGTTTTTGCAAATGTAAGAGACTCAAGGTCCAACTAGAAGCAAAAGGTTACAAGCATACATTTGGCATGGACAACTATAATAAAGAAAATGGCAACAAAATAGATTCTCATTTCTATAACTACTTCAACTAGTTGAATTATTATTCAACAAGACTTCAAAAATATTTTTATTAGTGTGAAAATAAAATGAGGTACCTATGAAACAAATTATGTTTTATTGCATATGAGAGTTTATAATTAATCAGTATATTATGTAAACTCCTACATAGACTAAATTTAAATCAATCACTAACAAATTAATTTGAAAATTTTTTAAACAACCAATGTTAAATGTAATTTGCAAAAGTGTATTTTAAATTTTAGATTAATTTATTTTTATCTAAATGTGTGTAATTACAAAAAAATTTTATATCAAATCTTATAAAAATTCAAAAGTTTAATATGTTTAGTAAGAATGATATTGTGATAATTGATTACCTAAAAAATTATTATGTTACATATATATATTAGAAATTATGTTTCGGTATGATGACAAATACTTTCGTCCAAAGATAATAGATTTCAGATTTGAAACTCACTAGTTGTAATCTCTCTGGCTTCCAAGAATATGGATATCAAGATATTAATTTTTCTCAAATTTCATGCTAAAAAATTAAAACTTTATGCAATATGTATGACCACACCTCCATTATTTTATCCGAATGAGCACTCCAAGTTATGTTATTAAATTATATTGATATTTTTATTATTAGGGATAAAAAAATTATTTTATTCAATCTTAGAAACTTAATTACAAATTAAAACCTTTTATTAACTTGAATATTTCATTGAGATTGATATTTATTATCTTCATAAATAAATAATTTTATTCAAATAGAAATGTTCATATATATTTGTTGAGTTTGAATTTTTTATTGTAAGTAATTATTTTTTTCTCATTAAATGATTAAACAAATCAAATGAAACATTAATTCCCAAATTAATAACAAGAATATTAAAAAATCTAAAAACAAAATAGACATACGTACTTTTTTTTCACTAACATATTTTCTCTTATTTAAATAATTAAAAGAAAAAATATATTTTTTTCCCTTTATAAATTAATTAATTCTATCAAATATAAGAGAATTATTAAGAATATTAACTACCTAAGATTAATTTATTAATATATTTTTTTAATATATATAGATATAATCTAATCATTTTTCAAGATTTTCACAACAAATTCATATACATTACATTCTCAAATTAATTAATTATGTGAGAAGATTTTGATGACTTGGTTTGATTCATCAATCATAACTACTTACATACTATCGGCTTCGCAAATTCTAGTGAGACCAACTTCCATAGAAAAAAGTTGACATTTTATGTTTCTAAAAATTAACTTGGTTTCTTGAAACCAATCAACGAACAATAAATGTTAAAAATATGTGGGTGATAAAATCATATAACCACAATTATTCTAAAAATCTAACCTAGTCTTTAAAGAGTAACAATAATATTAACCAACATATGTAAGTAGCTACGAAATTCACAAAATAATCATGTCCTCTCAAATGTATTTGCATAAGGAATCATGAAACTATTGCATGAACTATAATTTTTTTGTAATTTTCACCTTTTCAATTCAAATATGCATACAACATCATCAAATAAAAGTATAGAATACAACATTACGTTGCATCACCCCTATTATACTTTAAAAGGTTTATACAATATTGTCGAAAATATCAATAAGATTATGAAAATTTTCAATATCTTTAATTCAATTAGTACAATTTTTGTTGATTGAAATAATTAATTTTCTTTTTATTTTACCAATTATAAATCATCTTACCATCCTTGTCGATTTACATTAAAATAATATAAATTAAAAGACATAAAATGATAAACACTTAAGTGAAGAATTCAGTATTAGTGCTCGATTCATAAATAAAAAATACATTTAAGAACCGACTTACCCATTATTTCCTATTAATCCGCCTGTTGGAAAATCTGGACCAGGCATGTATTCCAACAATTCTTGCAGCTACAACAATGAGATGAAAGTAGAAACCTTAATTATCACAAACCACCAAAAACATTTTTCAAAAATACACTTATAAAGTGTAGATCAACTTTTACACAAGAAAATAAAAAAAATGTGTGCTTGAAAACAAATATATGATGAAAGGTATATTTAAAAAAATGCGTTCACAATAAAATTCAAAGAAAAAATAACATAAAGGTAATCAAAAAAAAGTATAGCTCAGCAGAACTTTTTATGTCATCCACAAACTCAACCATATTATACATAATGACCATTTTTCTTACCACATAGTACAAAAATGTGTATATTTAAATTATTTTAATTAATATAAACTAAATCAACAAATACTATTTTAGAATATATTATTATCATTAACAATGAAATTTTATCTCAACTACTTGTGGTTAGTTATATGAATCTTATTTTATCAAATCAACTCTCTTAACCAATAATTTAAAATTTATAAAAAAGAATATGACAAATTTATTAAGCCAATTATCTACTTGAAGTCATCCTCCTCCTTTATTCGGGCTTAGGACAATCAATGGAAGCATAACTCACACAAAAAAAATATTATATATATATATATATATAGTGATAGGGAGATACACCCACACACCCACACATTATCAGTGGCATGTCCTAACACAGTAGCATATATATATTGTCATTGTATATTTATATTTAATGTATGAGATATTTTATATTTATTAAATTATCTTATTATTTAAATTTTATTTTAACTTGATAAAATAAGATTCATGAATAATTACATTTATTTTATGTTATTAAATATATGATTTGATAGCAAAACCTTAAGGTATAAGAATAATATTCTAAATAATTCATAGTCAATTATTATTATGATAATAATAATAATAATAACGTAAGATTAATATATTTTCTGAAATATAATCATATTTTATTGATCATGAACATAATATATTACTCAAAACATATATACATGTAAAGAATATGATTAGACTGACCTACAATAATAAATATTGCATGGATTATGTCATCAGTAAACTCACCATGGATTTTACTAATTTAGACCTAATAAACCTTCTTGCAATACCTCATAAACCACAAAAATGCATATAATAAGCATTTGAATGACTTTATGAATGTAACATATCTTATACTTAGAACCATGAACTTTGAGCTTCATAAATAATTTTTAAAAATAGAAGCATTTGATATAATGGGTGCATCTCAAATAAATATTCTAAGAGCAATCATACCAAGAAATATTTGTAACCACCAAAGCATTAGATGCATGTAAAATGATTCCTGATACTTTAGTAAATGCACATGTGTTAAAGATGAAAAATATGTTAATTTAATCTTTATTATATATCAATATATGAGTAATATTAAATTTACTTTTATTTATTTATTTGAAATATAATAAATTATTAATTCAAATATATAAATATATATTATTTTTATTTATTCAAATACATTAAATATAAAATAAAGATAAATTTAATTATATTATAATATATAAAACCATTTTTGAATTTTTAGGGTTTCGGTCATATCACCATGTGATCCGACCACATTTTTTGAAATGCAGATGGACTTCAAATTTTTTTAATTGACATGGAAGAGACAAGGTATAATATTAGAATGATATATTTGAGTGCACCAAAACATTATAATTTTTAATTTTATTACATTTTTTTAATTTTGAAAACATAATATCTTTTTTTAATTATTTTGTGCACAATGCACCAAAATATAAATATCTCATAAAATAATCATACAAAGTGAAAGTCATAGATAGTGAATACCAAAGAAGCACAGACACGAACACGGACCCAGGGGGATACGATACGGCAGGATACGAGGATACAACAAATTCAAAAAAATTAGGATACAGATACGGCTAAGATACGACATGATAAAAAAATTAAAATTAAAAATAAAAATTATTCTTTATAAATATTAGGTATTTTATAAAATAATATAATATTTTTTTTATAAAATTAAAATATTTTATTTTATTTTATAAGATATTATTTATATTTATATTATTTTATAAATTAATATTTAATAATAATCTCATATTTTATTTTATAAAAATCAGCCCCCCCCCCAAATCGCGCCCCCCCAAAATCACACCCCACCCCCATCCCCCAAAAATCATGTCATGCCTCTCCATAGAATCGCGCCCGCACCTTGCCTCCCACAAATCGCACCCGCCCCCTGCTCCCACAAATCGCACCCGCCCCCTGCTCCCACAAATCGTGCCCTCCTCTCCACAAATCACGCCCACCCCCTGCCCCCTGCACAGAATCGCACCCACCCCACCACCCCACAAAATCACGCTCACATGCGCAAATCACAGAATCAGTCATTAGTCATTATGGGCAACGTCGTCGGGCATTGTAGGCATGAATACGACAGTCAACGCATCCGTCCGATACATCACGTGGCATATTGGATATGAATTGATCAATGATACACCACGTGGCATTTCAGACACGTATCCATGTAATGTCCGTACCATGTCCACGTGTCCTGGTATCAGACACGTGGACAGATCTATAGGGAGCCGTATCCGTGCTTCCTTGGACTGAATACTCATGATTCATTAAATAAGAGAAGAGAGTGAATACATGATTTCCTCGAGTATAAGTTGCATTCAAATTATCTCATAAATAACTATCATAATCACTATGAACTTTACCTTTGCACTTATCTCAAAATAACTATTTGTATATTTTTTTAGGAAATAATATTATTTTTAAGAAAAATATAAAAATATATCGTAAACATCATTTTAGTGCATGTTGAATCCCAACTAAAATCTAAATACGCATGATTCATTAAAAAAATTCCCAAGTCCAAGAGGTTAATTCACATATCTCATTATAATGAAAATTACAACAACTTAAATATGTCAACAAGAATCTAAAAAATAAATAAATATATTGACTATAAATATTATATATGATCTGGATCTAGTCATAGTCAAATAATTATCATTTGTTATGATTACTTTATAAGTAATTAAACTTAAATCAATTGGATGGGTCATATCAAAAGTAAAATCATTATCTCAATAAATAAAAATATCTACTAGAATACAACCCAAAATTTTATAATTTTTTCTTCTGTGATAAGATAATGTCACTTATATATTAAGTCACGCCTATACAAAGAAAATATCTAAATTTCTCATATTTTTTCATCGGAAACTATGTTTCATGGTACTCCCTAAATTAGATGATATGATGATTCTAACTCAACATCTCTCATAATCAAAATATAATCAATGTATATAATCATCAAAATCATCATGTCATTAAAACTCTTTCAAAAAAAAAGAACAATAATATATCTATGTGATCTAAATGAGATGGTTGTAGATTAAAATCTCATAAATCAACTCCTTATGATTGTATCATGCAGTATAATATTTTCACAATCTCCAAAGTGAAAACTATAATTGACTTTGCTGCTCAAAATCAATGTGACTATTGCATATACACTTTCTTCTCAACATCACTATGAAGAAACATATTGTTCATGTCTAATTAGAATATTCTCCATCAATGAGATGTTAACAAAAAAATAAAAAAATCATATTAATGTCATCTTAGTCACCAAAGAAAAAATTATTGATATTTCACATCAAATATCTTAGTAAATTCTCTTGTAATAAATCTCACCTTTAAATGATTTACTTTCCCATCTAGATATATTTTGACAGACAGAAAACACACGCATACAACTAATAACATATCTTCTCCAAGATCATAGTATTAGTTTCAAGTCTCATTATAGTTGAGTAAATGCATCTCTTCAATCATGACATAGTATCATCTAGAATGACGCACATGTATCCAACGAGTCAGGCAGCCCAAGCACGAACCACAACACAACCAAAATTATGCCTAGGACATAGGCATAAGCCAGCATATCACACGAACAAAAATATTTCAAAGACAAGCACTAGCTAAGATAGGACTGGCTATGTTGGGCACAAGTTTCTAGCCCACATGCCAAAAAAGAAATTGCACGACACGCGCATGATCAGGCATGGTAGCCCATGCGAAGCAATTTTGGCCTGAATGGTCAAACTAGGTTATCATGATACAAAATCATGCTAGTCTTGAAAGAACCCAGACTAGCTTCGTGCATAGTTTTAGGCTAGACAAAGTTTGGCCCAACCCAATTTGGCATGACCCATGCAGCCTAAAGGTGTCAAACCGCCCAAACCAGGCCATGCCAGCCCATTTGTTGGTGGCCCAATCAAGCCGCCGTACCATGCCAAGCAAGACACTGCTTGAAAACCATTAGCCCGACTCATACCCAATTTGTGCCTAGACGTGCCTAGACTTGCCGAGTTATGCCGGATCGTACCTAATTTTTCCAGCTAAATTTTAAAAAATCTGAGTCCCCAAGCCACTTTACCTTGCCTAACCCAGCCCGACACAACACAAACCATGCCAAGGATCGACCCAACCCACAGCACGGTTCCAAAACAAGCCGAGCCCCGGGCCACCTAGCATGTTAGGCACCTCTAATGCAGCCGACAAACCAATAGGGCATCATGTTGAGCTACCCTATTTTAGAAAAACTCCAACATAACAAGGCATGTCCCATGCTAAAAATCATATTGGTACTAGCACATCATGGCTAGGATGCACGGCTAAGCCTAAAAAAAGAATTGTGTCAGCTAGACATGAGATAATATCTTAAAAGAAACTTATATATTTTATTATAATTAGGACAACTCTAGACATCGCTCATTAATAGCATGACATAGTTACTATACCGGATCATGCCGAGCACGTCATGATGACCCAATTGAGCCACCAAAAAAGGATCAGCCTAGGCCAGCTCATTTGACACCTTTAGGTACTACGCCCCAAAACTCGGTCTAGGTTTCAAGCGTGGTACAATTGCACTGTGCCTGACACACCCGCTTTTATTTAAAAAAATATTTCTTAATAAAAAAAATCAACCTCTCTTTTTACACGTGGTGGTTTTTTTTAATTTCTACCACGTTTTTGGCAGACAACGTCTGTGTGGGACGGTCCTAACCTTGTCAAATCTCAAATAAAAATTTCATAGAAGTCTTTTTATCTTACATATAGATATCAATGAACGCAAAAAAAAAATTAAAATTGAACTATTTAGCTCATAAATCAATAATCTATAAGTTTGAAGTGAACGTTTAAGTGAAACAACTAGTCAAACCTCAAATAAAAAAAATCTTTTACAACCTTAGAAATAAATTATTTATACTCATCTTTAATAAGTGTTAAGGGTTACTATGGGTGAAACATATAAGGACTCGTGGATGACTCCAACAATCAAAATGTCTTTGTGTAGTACTATTGACCTCTTCTATATAAATAATACATAATAATTACCTTTGGGGCAGCTTATCCACCTATAATATGTACTCCAAGATGAGATTCTTCTCTATCAATCTTTGTTGCAATAATCTCTCTCCACAAAACACACACTTGCTTCAATGTCATTGCTCAAATCAATCACCACATGAACCACTACGTACACATACTTCCCTTCTTCACATGAACCACCATGCATGTGCCAACACAAAAAAAAATGCTCAATGTGTCGCACACAATAGGTGTGTGATGACTATACTAGGTGGCACAAAATCTCTCTCACATAAACCCTACGATTTTAATTTTTCTTAGTAATATACAAAATAATTGGGGCAACCCAAAGATTATATGCTCTCATCAAATTTATAAAATAAACATATAAAATAAAAACTACACCATAAATATTTTAATTTTTTTTCTCATCTTCTCTTCTCTATCGTTTGTAACTAGCAACCAAAAATACAAAATTAGCAAAATCTAAAATTCATGGTTAAAATACTAAATCAACAAATTATTTATCATAATCTATTCTCATTCGTATAGAATCAAAAATTTTGGGTTAAGAATAAAAAAAAAAAAGAGATTTATGAAACTCTCTTATTTTATTTGTGCATTGCAATATAATATCACTCCCTTATTATTTTGTAAAAATCAATAATAATTATTATGCTATCAATTTCAACACAAAAATCACCACCATAAAATGAAGATTTTTAACATCATATGCAAAATTATTTCTTTTATAACACCTTCTGAATATTATTAAATCCTCTTATAAAACATTTGTTGCAATTATATATTTTTCTCATCGGAATCATTTCTCTTTTCACTTGGTTTGCTATTCACTTAATTTGTACTCCCAAAATTTCATCTTGCAAAAAAAAAAGAAAATAATGATCTACAATTATAAAAATATATAAATTTAAAAAATAAATATACGCTTTTTCTGAACTTTGGGTTTACCTCCTCAACTTCTTATCATTGGAACAACTAATGTAGTACACAATGAGACGAGTACTAATAAGGATAATTGTTGTCATCATACCAACAATTAAACAATAACATTATTCAAAGGGCACCCCACTGAAAGTCTACTATAAAGTCTTCAAGGAGTAATGAGCATAGTTGTGAAAGGCACGCTTATGACGCGCTTAGGCTCAAGACACAATCACTCTCTAGCCATTGCACCTCAACTTCCAAGACATGTGCCTTACGGAAGAGGCGCACCTTATATACTATAGTTTTTATAAAAAATATATTTATTCTCAAAATTTGTAATTATATATTAAAATTTATATAATTTCATTTATTTTTTTTATCAAAATTTATTTAAATATTAGGAACATTTATTTTTTTATCAATAAAATCATATTTAATAAAAATTTATATGCATTAAAAGTCACATTTCACTTCATAAAAGCTCACGCCTTATGTGCACCTTGCGCCTCTAGGCTCCAAGAAACCTTTGTGTCTTGGTACGCCTTGCGCCTCAAGGCTCCAAGAAACATTTGTGCCTTGGTGCGCCTTGCACTTTTTAAAACTATGGTAATGAGAAAAACTCATTTAGAGAAAAAAATACTATCTTTTATTTTATTTTCTTTTTTTATTCTTTTTTTTATTTGTTAATATTGTGCATTGGTCGAGTCAACCAAAACCTAGTTGACTAGCCATCACTCATCATTTTTCTTTGATGTCATCTCCTCATTGTTTTTTTATATGGAATGTATAAAATGGTTCGTGCACTATTTCAAAAAACAATGAGTAAAATAAAGTATTTTTTCTCTGTTTGGGGCCCCAATTTTGATCTTGTAGCATTCAGTAATTATTTTAGGTGTGTGTATGAAGTCATGTCGTCCTTGTTCTATTTCTCCCAATTAATTTTAGTGGAAATTGAGCGTCAGTTCGAGCAAACACATGGTGGGGGGGAAGGATGAAGCCCTCCTCCTCGAAACCAAATTATCCTCTTCCCATATGTATCTAATTGACACTTACCATAAATTTTAGAATAGTAAAAATTTCTTAATTTAATTCCCACAATTAAGCCTTTGTGAACTCTAACCTAACAAAAACTCCAAATTTTCTAAATTCTCAAAACTCTAATTTTTATTCTTCCATCCCAACAAAATCATGGTCTTAACTCTAAAACTGAATTATGTAAAAGTTTCTCTAAGCCAGCTACCATGTTGATGGAAGTACCATCACAGCCAGCTCGGAAAAATTACCTAAGAATATAATACCAAGTTCTAATTTTTTGCATTTTAAATTACTTAACTTATAAAATTTTTAAAAGAAACTTAGAATGATAGCATTCACATCAAATACCAATGATTTAAAATTAAAATTAACTCATATAAATATTTTAAAAAAAGATGATTAAAAACCTACATTAAAAGCAATACAAATTAACTTGGAAAACATTTTCAAAAAAAAGTATTAAAAAAAATATTCTTGATCATTCTAAGATGTCATGGTTTGTTTATTGATTTTTTGGCTTTATCATTTTTTAATATAAGCACTCCATATGTATGTTTCCACAACATTTTTTTGTTTTCTAATTATAGATTTAGGTATTCGCTTGCACATGTTAATGTAAGTTGAGTTTATTAGTGATGTTTGAGCCTTATTTCTCCATATAGTATCAGAGTTAGGGCTTGCCAACTCTAGAAAAATTGTGTGCATGGTATATACAAAGTGGGTGTGGGCGTGTGGTGCATCAACAATAATATCTAATCAAAGATAAAAATGATGCAATACAATTAAATAGTTTGTGCAGTGTCGATGTGAAAATGAATTAGTGAGAACGACACAATGGTAGCATTAATGTGTATGTGTCAGAGCTTAAATGAAAGTATGTGGGAACCCATTGTTTGTGTTAATAACATGCATAGTGTGTAAGTGAAGTGTAGGCAGAGGTGCAAGTCATGTAGTTTGTACCAAAGATACCAACCAATTATTAGCAGCAAATGAGTGCAAAAATAAGTGCAATGTGCGCGAGTGCAAAGTACAGGTGTCAACCGGGCCGGGCCGGCCCGACCCGGCACGAGGCACGGCACGGTTCGGCCGTGCCTGGGCCTGCCCGGCACGGAAAAATTCCGTGCCCGGGCCCGTGCCGTGCCCGGCCTGAGCCTTGCCGAGCCTGACCCGGCACGGTTCGGCACGCGACACGGCACCCCGGCGCGGGTAAGTCCCATGCCTGGTGTCCCGTGAGCCCGACCCCAGGATGCCCCTCCCTCAAAAAAAGACCACGGGTCGGGTCTGATTCGACCCGACCCGCGGTCTTCCCGTATCCTGAACCGCTCAGACAGGCAAGCCCGAGCAGGCCAAGCAAGGCACGGCCCACTGTGCCTACGGGCCGTGCCGGGCTCGGCTATTTTTAAACCGTGTCCGGCCCGGCACGGTAGCACAAACATGCCCTAAAAAAATGGGTCTGGCCGAGCCGAGCCAGGCCGGCCCGTTTGACACCTCTAGTGCAAAGTAGTGATTCAATATATATTTTTACTTGGACTGATTGAAGAGGTAAAAATCTTTATATAGAGGCTTGAACAATAAAATTACACAAAGTATGCTACTAAAGTTCGGATGTGATATTTTATTTTCAACATTTTAATCACCTAAAAGAGGAGTTTCCTAGTAATGAAACAAATTAGACTTGATTATTAATTAATTCATAACTATTGAATATCATGTAACAATCCAATAAGATTAAATTGTCCTCAATTTTTGTATCTTACATGACATACAAGATGTTATGAGAGAATTGAGAAGCACCGTATTCATTCCTACCTATGCAAATATATATGATATAGTTTCTCAATTAATAAATTGAGACTAGATAAGCATGCTAGTTTATTTATTCTCAAATAAATCTAACACATTTTTTTTAATATCTTCATCTAAATTTTTAACGATAAATATCTTCTTGTATTTCTCTTACTAACTAATAAATCTAAATATTTTTCCTATTATAATTATAAATAACTTTTTTCTCACATGTTCAAACTATATAATAAATCTCTAGTTTTATTTTCTATATTTACAATACTTAGATATTTCATAGTTTTATTATGTGTAATTTTATCCTAATAAATTTAATATATATTATGATTATTTTACAAGTATCATATCTTTTAGCTATCCAATAATATAAACCATAAAGCATATTTATTAGAATAATTATCTTATAATATTTTTTTTAATCTAACTTATATTATGCTATCACATAAATTCTTTAAATTATCATTTATTTTATCCAAACAATTTTATTCATATTATCATTTTTAATATTTTCATTTTATTAAATTATAAATTTTAAATATCAGAAATAATCACATTATAAAATCTCAATAATTCAAAATTATATTTTCTTATAAAATATCTTAAATATCTTATAATATTTTCTTATAATATCATATTATCTTGACATTAAAAATTATATTTTCTTATAATATTTTAAATATCTTATAAAATCTCGATTGAATTATATTTTCTTTCTAATTCAAAATTAAAATTATAAACTATACATTTTATCTTAAGTTGATTAACTTTAAAATATTTAATTTCTAATGATCCCATGCGGCTTATTTAATTTTTAACCTAAATTTCATTAATTTTATCTATTATGACAATCTCATCTATGACAAAGCATTATCCCTGGTAATGTCAAGCACGGCTTCATGTATGACAAAGCAAATCTAGATGCTATGTTCCCAGAATATATTTCATAATTAACCAATCAAAATTTAAGGCACAGAAAGAATACAACAGACATTGAAGAGCAAACAAAAAGCATGATATTGGCATACAAAAGCAACCAAAAAATTGAGTAAATGTAAATTTAGGGCACCTACTGTTGCGTCTGGATTGTGAATTAAGGCACAAATCACATCCACCAACTCCCCCATATTATGAGGTGGAATGTTGGTTGCCATGCCAACCTAGAAAATTAAAAAGAAACATTTGAGCTCGAAGTTTGGAGTGCAAATGGAAGGCCGGATTCAAACACCAGAGGATAGAAACAGATCTCAGAAAAAAAAAACTTAGAATTACAGCAATTCCAGAAGAACCGTTCAAAAGTAGAGTTGGGAGACGAGCAGGCAAAAGTGAAGGTTCCATCTGAGAATTATCAAAGTTTGGAACAAAATCCACCTGAAAGTGGAAATAAGCACATTGCGAAATGTTTGGAAAAAAGGATATATATATATATATATATATATATATATAGAGAGAGAGAGAGAGATGGAGGGAGGGAGGGAGGGAGAGAGAGAGAGACAACAGGAGAGAACACCTACTGTATCCAATTCAATATCAGCTAGCAAAGCTGCTTCTGTGAATGCCTGAAAAAAACAAACATGTTTATCAAGAAAAATAGTTACATATTCTATACATAATAAGCTATTTTAGAATTCGAAGCTTCAACTTTCATTACATTTTAATGGATTAGAATTCCCTTATAGATAGCATGCATTGAATTGTCTCTTTGGAGCTCATGAGAGGTCGTATGATCTATTGTGACCTCCGTGAATCTGAAATAAAGGCGTCAACCAGGTAGGGTGGCCCGAGCACGACTCATGGCACGGCACGATTCAGCCTTGCTTGGCCTAGCATAGTTTATAATCATGCTTGGCCCACAACCATGCCTCATGTCGGACCAAGCAGGACCAACATATCTAGCCTAGTGGCACAGTCCAACGGCTCGAGAACCCAAGAAAGACTATGGGTCACTAGCCAAGTCTAGTCAAATTATTTAAAAAAACAAATCAGCCACATAAGCCAAATCTAGCTTACGTGGTAGATTGCAATTAGTCGACTATGTAAGTCGGCCACCTATTATATTTTCATGAAACAAGATTTCGGCAAGGACAGTTCGGCAAGGCCCTGCACTATGCAGGCTAACCATGTAGTGTCTGGCAAGGCACGATGACACAGCCGTGTCACACTTGAAGGGGTCTTGCATAAGATAAATCGTTCATGATGTGAGAGATTAGATCTAATGAGTATCATACCTGAAACAAATCATTCTTAAACAAAAGAATTTCTTATTGTATTAAAGCATGACTTCTAACACATGCATCTAATATGACTTCTAAAGCATGACTTCTCAATAAATTAATCACTTCATCATCATATAATAGGTCATGTATTGTTATCCTTATTAATTTATAGATATACACAACAATAAATTTATTATAAATATTAGCATTTTTCAAAATTTTATTTGATGATAATGATATCTCAATTAAAAGTAGGACACTCTGTATTAGTATTAAATGAAAAATATTTGATCTTTTTCAAAATACATTTAGTATATTCAAAAATTGAGAAAATTTTTTCCACGACATTGGCTGCAATAGCTAGATAAACTATAATTTGAATAAGTTGTTTAAATTGTGCATCTATAGTCTCTATCAAAAAAATATTATCATTAAAAAAAAAAGAATTTTGGGTCTAATCAAAATAAGTGTTTTAAAATTGAAAGCCTAACTTAGAGAAAAATCAAATCATAAATGCAAATTTAGGTTTTTTTTAAGTATATTGTCATAATTTACTATTGATCTGAATTAGAGTTTTTGAGTGTCAAAAATGATAATTTCCAATTGGAAACCCTAATTAGAGTTTCCGAAATTTAAACCCCTTGAATTAGGATTTGTGAGGTGCCAAATTAATACTAGCAAATTTTAAACACTAATTTTGTAGGGTTTACAAATCTCATCCAAATTAGGACAAAATTAATTGATGAAAAATTTTGAAACCCTTATTTTTAGGGTTTTCAAATCCTTCACCTCAAATTATGATTTGTGGGTGAAGCAAGATTAATTTTGTTTTAACCAAAATTTCATCGTCAAATAGAATATCAAAGAAATAATACTCATGTTTGAACAAAAATAACAAATATTAGGGTTTCTAAAATCCTAATCTCCTCTTTTTTTTTTCTTTTGATTTACTATACCCAAGATCAGCAAGCATGCCTAGAATTTTGACAAGCCAAATTACCCTCAATTATAAGGATGATGCACAATGGTTGTGATCTCTCCTTTCAAGATGGGTTTATAACCCTCTCTCGTACAAAAGTTCTCCTAGGATCTTGTTCTTTAGGATATAGCTTTGATATCATATTACAAAAAACAAAAAAACAAAAAAAAAATAATTTAAACGACACACATAAAATCCCTTATATAGAGAAAATTAATTGAGACAGCCTACATGAATTGAATGTCTCCGTCAGACAGAAAACACAACTAAAAAATAAATAAAAACAACCTATTAAGTGTGAACTCTAACAAATATCAGCCACAAGATATACAAAGAAAAAAGACAGTTAAAAGGGAATGAGAAACCTCCAGCCTGCATTCTGTATATCGCATGGCAGCAGGGGGATCTGCATCAATCGAACCAAAGTTCCCATGCCCTCGGATGAGTGGATATCTTAAAGAAAAATCCTTCACGTAATCATAAACAAGAGTGAATTTGACAAGAGAAGAAGCATAACTCAATAGCAAAAAAAAAAAAACGTGCAGAAAAGCATGCCTCCATAACCATACTCAGAACCAACAGGTCTAGAACATTCCACAATGATCTGGACCCACATGGAGGCCAGGTATCAGCACAGGAGATCTAGGGAATGAAAAACAGCTACTAAGACTGACAAGGAAGCTGTTGCTGAAGGTTCAGAAACAGTGACCAGACGAGGCAAGCTCAAACTAGATGTGGCAAAAAGCAAACTCAGTTTTTTCCAGCTATTTGACCAACAAGATATTGCCATTATCATGAAGTCAAATATGATTTTTTTCATATCCTTTTCTTTCTTTAATTTTTTACTTCACCCTTTTTTGTTGCATTGGTTGGATTTGTAATTGTGTTCTTTTGGGTGATTTAGGTTTAGAGGTGTCAACTAAACCGGGAGGCCAGGGCACGGCCCGTGCATTGCATAGTTCAGCCATGCCTGGCATGGCATAGTTTAGCCATACCTAGCATGGCACAACTCGGTTCAAAACCGTGCCTAGACGTGAAGTGGGCCAGGCCATTCCAGGATAAATATTTTGGCATGGGAGGCATAGCACAGCACGACCCAACACCAAGTCTAGAAGGCCAAATTGGCTAGTCTGGTCTGACCCAAGCTAACCTATCATTAACCCAAGCAAACTTGAAACAAATTGGAATAGCCTAGCCAAGTCTGACCCAGCTTCACATGTCCCAGTACAACACGGCACAACTCACCCAAAATTTATGACAACAGGTCATGCCGGACTGTATATTTTTAGAACCATGCCGTCACAGCACAGCCCGTGATAAATACCATGTTGTGCCTAACATGCTATGGTGACCCGAACTAGCCTAAAAAAATATGGTTAAGTCTAGGGTGGTTATGTCTATGTTATAAGATACAATATAAATTTGCTGATAGTAAATTGACATTGACTTGCAATACTTCGATTGCGTCAAAATTAAAAAAGATCATAACTTGATATTTTTTAGAACCGTATTCCTAACATACCTGTGCCATTCGCACCATTGCATCATAAACAGCTGTATCTCCATGGGGATGAAACTTTCCAAGAACCTGCAAAAACAACAAACATGCACCCACGGCAATAACGTCTAAACAATAACTAAACATTTGCAAACATCCATAAACATAAGAGGAACTCCTATGCCTTCAACAAAATCAAAGAACTAACCTCCCCAACCACTCTAGCACATTTCTTGAATGGTTTTCTTGATGAAAGGCCTAATTCATGCATTGAAAACCTGCAAAATTTATAGTAATTTCCTTGCTGTCGGTCAATTTTTTGCTGCGCTTATTGAAATCTATGAAGCAAAGATTAATTTGCAGCATCCTTAACCATTGACACTCCACTAAAAAAACTATTGACAGCCCAAGAAACTAAAATAAAAAAAAAAATACAACTAATAAATAATTACAATACCTCTTTTAAGAGGTACAAAAAAATGTATGCGTCAAGATGTCATAATTATTCTCCTTGATGAATCTCAACATATTCATCTACTAATTAAAAATTGAATTAAAACAAATATATCTTCCAACCAAATCATCACCATAAATAGTGATGAAATGTAAAATTGAGATAATAAATTTCTATAAGGAACCTTTAATTTAAAAGAATATATAAGTAAATGGATTGATCATTTTATATTCTACCTCTATACTATATTTAAAAGAATATATAAGACTGAATTAGAGATATCAAACTAACCATGCAGAGTCATATCAAAACTACTCAAATACAAGAGTCCATGTCTAGACACAGGGTTATGGAGATGTCAAATGAGCCAGACGACCCAATCCTAGCACGAGGCAAGGCGAAGTCAAAAACCATGACTGGATTGACCTTGTGACAATCCATGGTATGGCTCATATTGTGTTATACCATGAGGGATGACCCAAATACCTTTCCTCGCATGGCACGAAAAAACCAAGTTGCACAATTATGGACCATAGCAATGGTGCACACTCAATTTTTAATATAAATAAATGTGCCGGTTGATTCAAAGAGCACATGTCGACATTCATACAATGACATCGATCTGCCAATATCATTGTCCAATATTTTAATAAAAAAACAAATATATATATATATATATATATATATATATATATATATTCAATCTAATCTAAGTCGTGTTAAGCCAAAATGGCTCAGCCTAGCCAATTGTAGTTGCAGACCAAAGGTCCGTGCTAGGCAATGGTATCCTAAAGTCGTATTGGCATAGCATGACCCGAATAGATCAATCATGTCATGTCAAGCATTACATGATCACCTGCAAAGGCCTCAAAATTCAGGTCATGATGGCCCACCAAAGTCTGTTTGACACCTCTACAAAATCATGTCAGATCAAATCGTATTAAAATGACTCAAATATTGGCAAAAGCCAATAGAACCCCTACTTAGATATGGCTACATGGGTCTATGTGGAACATGTCATAATGACCCAGATATTGGCATGAATCACTACCTGTGCAAAGGTCTATATTAGGTCGAGTTAGAATGACCCATATACCATCACAAGTCCATGCATGAGCATGGTTCACACCATTAAGGCCCAAAGCATGAATTAAGCTAAAAAATTTAATTACTTACAACTTTGTAAAAGAAAAAAACATATGAAGTATATTTAAAACAAAAAAGTATCTTGAGAAGTGATATTCAACACTCTATTTTACAAAATTTGTCGTATTCATATATTTCTTCTTCAATTTCCTCATTTGTTATTTATTTTGATTGAGTAATAAAATATTCAAATAATTTTTTGAGATATTATAAATACAATGTCAAACCATGAGAAAAGGAATGCTACTAATTGAAAGTAATTGATCCCCAACAAATGTTATTTATGATAATAAAATAGATTATCTAAAAAATAAGATTTATAGGGAATGATTTTACTCAATCTTTTGAAGTTGACTATCATGATACTTGGATTGATGTTTGCCTTCCAATTAAATTGACTTTATATAAGAGAATTATAGAGAATATTACTTATTTGACTATTATTGAATTGAATATAACTTATACAATCAATATAATCAATTATTTTTTAAATTTTTTATGATATATTCACCTTCACACGACTATTTATATATTTAGATAATCGAATACCTAAACTCTAGTTGTATACCAACTTATACAAATAGGATGTCTACTATATATTATTATATTTTTATGACTCTTGAAAAATTAAAAAACAAATAATAATCTATATATTTAATGCATAGGCATAATACATGTACATGATGATCAGAATTAATTGTAATATTATTTTGATCATGCTATATTTTTAAAGAAATTAATAATCTTTTCATACTATTTACTATGATAGTCAAACAATAAGATATATAATCTCAAATTTAATATTTCTTGAATAAATAAAATACATTGAATAAATTAGTTCACAAACATATATATAAAGACCATGAAAAATTCTTAGCTTATTTTACTTTCTACAAACTAAAAATTCTAGATATTTATACAAAAATTTAAAAAAGATAGTGCCATTTCTTAATTATTTTACTTTTATAATTAAAAAACTCAACATGAGAGCTGCCAAATCACAAATATTTTTTATCTATAAGTTAGACTTTTTCATTGTTATTTACAAGAATTGTTGCATCATTATACCATGCATAGTAAGTTTATGTTTGTTGTTATTCTAAATGAAATATAATTACCTAAATCTCATAAAAATATACGAATCATCCAAAATTTTTCATTTAAAATTTTATCTAAAAAAATTATTTGAATTGATAAATATTCAACTCATCAATAATAGTAATAATGAGACCATCAATATATACTAGCCAGAAGATAAATAGTTCATCCAATTTACATCAATGAAAATAATATATATATATATATATAATATACTAGTAAAGCCTAAAAAAATCAAATATATATATATATATAATATAATCTAAAAGATACTGATCAAACTAAGTTCTAGTAGAATGATTCACTTATATAAGGACTTATAGATCTAACAAATCTTGCATCGCAATATAAAGAAAGAAAAAATATAGAATTAAGATATTAATTTTCTCTAATAAATAAATAAACTCAAATAATTACTATAATAATTATTTATTTGTTTGTATATTATATCTAAAAATTATTCTCTTCTTTTTTAAGAAACAAGTTGTGGTAAAGTGTGCAAATTTCAACACACTAATCAACATACTAATTAGACTAAGTGATTATACTTGATTCATCCAACATATCTATCATCAACTTGAATCACTAAGTAGTAAGTACCTCATAAAATATATCTGAAATCCTACAACAGTTGAAGGAAAATAAGAAAATAAAATATATAATATCAAAATGAAAACAAATGAGTATTCAAAATGAATATAACAATATTGCATGTCATATATTTATATTATCTAAGATAAATATAAAAATATAAAAAACTTTCATAATATCTTGTATGTCATACAAGATACAAAAGTTAAAGTCAACTCTATCTCAATATACTACACATTGCAATCAAAACATGTGAGTCTATCTATGACATCCTCTCCTTTATCTTATTATCAGATAATTTATTTGTTAAGAGATCTAGTATATCATGACTAAAGAATAGTAATCAAAATCTTCACTTCTTCCATAAATTACAAACAAAGCCATGCCCTATAATACGTCATGTTGTACCAAAAGAAAAAATAGGAATTTGTACAATGACTACTCAAAAAAATGTAAAACAAACTATTATATTTGCACTACCAAAACCATGACACCGCACATTGTACAAGCATGACTGCTAAAAAAAGATACACAACATGCACTTTAGCACCAAAATTATGGTGCCACACATCACACAAAGCATCAATACAATGGGTGTTCAACTGAGGAGATGGCAACACATAATGGATGTGTGCCTCCTTCATTACATATTGTGCATGTGCATACACTATGGCACATGGTGTATCATGCATTGTGACAGTACAATACACATGCTCTCTCTCTGTCAATCCTAGATTTTGTACTCCCCTAAAGCTTTGAGTCTAGTACCATATGAAAAACTAATCCAACAAATATAATTATTTAATAACTTTATAAAAAATAGTATGCAAATTATATAATGAACTAATAGCTTGGCAGCCCACATATTAATTATTCTCATTATTTAAAAAAAAAGTGACAATAAACATGAAACTAGGGGCTATGATAATAAATACAAAATTTAAGCAACATTCATTAGTATTGTATTATTCTAAGAGCATTGATGATGTGAATTGTATACTCTATATTTATCTTAAATGTATTTAGCTAATTAAGAAAGTTAAAATAGATAAATTGAAACTTTATATTATATTCGTAGATAACTTTTATTAGCTGGTTCTGGTGATACTTCCATCAAAAAGAGATGATGCTTGAGAGAGTTTAATTCCATGACTAACTTTTCAAATTTCTTACTTAAAATTAAGAATCAAAAACATGTGCAAATTTTTAAGTTATTTACGAATTTGATTCTGGGTATTAAGATAATAATGTTCTCGAGATCAAATAATAAAACAACAATACTTTAAGTGAAAATAACAAACAAATTCAGTCTAGATTTTAGGTCTATATTAAAGTTTTTAGAATTTGAAAGTTTATAATTTTATTTTATGTGAATGTTCAAAAAAGCTAAAGTAGTACTAGAACATATAAAATTAAAAACTATTGGTCAAAATTTACTAGAATAAAATTTGAAAATTTAAGTGCCACCTAGGATTTATGATTTTGACAATTTTGGTATTTTTTCTATGCCCAACCTAGGGCTTCTAGTAGATGACTAGTGGAGATAGAAATGAATGGAACAAAAATAATTGTTTTTCAATCCAACATTGTTTTTACAAAAATGATACATGGACTCTTATATGCCCACACAATAACGAAAAATAAAAAAAAATTAAAAAAAAAAGCCAAGGAAAGTCCCAGTTAACCAAATAGTAATGATGATTGACCCAAAAAATAAAAATACAAAAAGAAAAACAAAAAAAAGCATTCACAATATGTGGGCGTTACCCATAAAAATACAAAAAGAAGACTTAATCTTTGATTTTGGAACTCAAAATACAGTGTTGAACAATATCATCATCTATATAATTGAGGAATTCATATGTCCTCATCAATTCCACAACACAAATAAAAAAGTAAACTTGATAAATAATCTCAAAGTTAAATGAGAAACACATCCAATATACAAGTTCAGATGTGATGCACCAACTAATAATCTTGTGTCAGATTATATTGGACATTTTAAAATTACACATTTTCATTTGTTTCAGTTTATATCGCAGTGTGAAAATTTTCATTTCAGATTTTCAGTAAACCTCAAAGATAAGAAAAGTAACCCGGATACATATCCGATTCATAGTGAAGGACGAGCATTTATTTGATAGGACAGAAGTAGAAAGACTGGCCTTGAAAGAGTGAACAAATTTTTCCTATCAGAGAAAACTTGTATTGCCAATCTCATAACAAAATTAATTTTTCATTTTCAATCTAGGTTATCGTTGCCAATAACCATTGCTTCTATTATCCCAGACCATTTTAACCAGATTTCAAGAGAAAACCAGGAACCACTACAACTTATTCAACCTCGAAGAATTCACCGCATAAAGTCTGAAAATTGTTAAAAAAAATCTTTAACAATAACTACTTACAATATCCTCCTATGGACAGGCTTCAATCCATCTCTAACATCAGGAAGAGCTCTCCCGAGCAGAACAGACATGGCATAAGATACGTACGCCTCTGTCGCCTCCTTCTGAAGCTCCACGGGCACGATTCGTGCATCGGTCCTGGAATTCGAATTGTTCTCTGACGTAATTCCATTTTTAGAATTCTTTCCTTTCTCCTCGGTTACTGTGGAGTAGTATCTGCGGAGATTCGTAAAGCCAGCTAAAGTGAGAGACAGTTGCCGACGAAAAGGTGACAGAAAAATAAACGAAGTGAGAGCCATCGAATTTGAATTGCACTTCGGACAGAGCAAGAAGAAGAAGGTTTAAGGGGAAGCTAATTTCCAGAGATTTTGTTAGGGTTTTTGGCATCTTTTCGCGCCATCTATTCAATTGAATTACGAACACTATCACGTGGCATATTTATGCTCTACCTCCGTTAATATATAACTTCTTTTCCTGGATAGTGAATATTAATAAACTTAAAATATGAAAATAAAGGAAAATACTTGTTAACCATTCTACCATGTCAACATCTCAATTAGTAATAATTTTTAAATAAAAAATTATGCAAAAACTAAACAATTTAAAAATAAGGTTATTTTTTGATAAATAAGCTTATTTTTTAGGTTTTTAGATATTAAATTATTTTATGAATTCTCTAAGTATAGCAAAGGAGTCATAATTAAACAAATACAAAATTTTCTAGGTTAAATTATATTTTTTCCATACCAAATATAAAATAAAATATAAGAACATTTTGTGTTTTACCTATAATCTATAAATATATGTATATACATCTACATACATATGATGGCATGTGTATGAACAAATTACAAATACACGTCACTATAAGAAAAGAAACAATTAGAAATGAAATTTAGAAATGCTCAGTTCCGTTTCTAAAATTAGGAAGATAATTAAATCGTATTAGAAATAAAAAAGATAAATCAATAATAAATTAGAACCGGAAAAAATTATGTTGCTAATCAGCGACAAATTTTTATGAGTTTTTAAAATCCGTCGCTAATTGAGATGCGAAGTGAGGTGTTGATATACTTGCGTGACATTTAATGACGAAAACTTATGTATCGGTGTATTATTAAAAACAAAATACAAATATATTTCTGCATTTAGCATAGAGGTGTCAAAACGGGTCGGGCAGCCCAAGGCACGGCCGACTCGAGCATGCCTGGCCAGGCACAACGCGGCACGGACTTGTGCCAGTGCATGTGCCCGTGCCCATGCCGGGTCAAGGGTCTTCGGCCCTCGTGCCTTGCCAGGCACGACCCGGGTGCTTGGCACGTGGGCACAGCATGGCCAAGGTGCTCGATGGCTGACGAAACGATGCCCGATGGGAGAAAACTCGGCATCAAGCGATAGATCGGCATGCTCGACAAGGACGGCGACGTGGATCTCAAACTCTTATTTTTAAAATGTAATTTAACCTAAATTTATCCCAACCCGATCCTTCCCGAACCATGTCTAATTTCGGGCGATGGGTCATGTCAAATCAACCCTCCAAATAACCGTGTCATGCCTGGCACATCACATGAGCCCGACTAGGCCTGGAAAAATAGGTCGGGCTGGGCCGGGCCGGCCCCTCTGACACATCTAATTTAGAGACAAAAATAATTTTCATTGCTAGATGAAAAACGACAAGCTTATTTGTCGTTATATCATTAAAATTAAGTTAGCATCGGTATAAATTTCCATTGATATAATGGAAACAAAAACAATTTCAATCGCTAAATTACAATAATAATTTTATCAAAAAAAATACACTTCAAAACTTTAAACATACTCAAGGTTTTGGGAAATTTTCATGGTGATTCTGATTTCTTCCGAATTGTTTGTGGATTGTCTATCCTTCATATATTGATCTACGCGTATTTCAACTAGAGGTGTCAATCGGGCCGGGCCGGCCCGACACCGGAAAATTCCGTGCACGGGTAAGGCACGAGCCTGCCGTGCCGTGCCTGACCCGGCACGGCTCGGCCCGTGGCACAGCACACCGGCACGGGTTCGTCCCGTGTCGGGTGTCCCTTGAGACCGACCCTGAGATGTCCCCTCCCGCAAAAAAGACCGCGGGTCGGGTCTGATTCGACCCGACCAGCAGTCCCTCGAATTCCGAACCATTCGGACATCCAGCCCAAGCGGGTCGGGCAAGGCACGGCACGGCCTGCCGTGCCTGCCGGCAGTGCCCGGCCCGGCTATTTTAAACCATGACGGGCCAGGCATGACACGGTACAATAACTGTGCCGTGTCTGGCCCGGCACGAAGGCATGCTCGTGCTCAAAAAAAACGGGCCGGCCCGGCTCGGCCCGTTTAACACCTCTAATTTCAACCATGTATTATATTCAGGAATAACTATATATGTGCATTTTGATGTTATGTTTAATTTTTTTTTCATTTTTAACATTCATATTATGTTCTCACTTTTTATTTTGTTAAATGATTATATTTATAATTGATAAATTATACATTTTACATTTTTTTCTCATACTTGGATATATTAATATTTTGTGTTACCTAATTGAGGGATGAAATTTTTTTATATTTTATTATTGGCTGATATTTATGATCATTATAATTAATTTCTATTTTGTTTCCTTAATAGGATTACATAAAATTTAATAATTTTTAATATAATAATTGATGCTAAAGGCACAACCTTAACAATAAATAATTTATAATTATTATAAAAAATACTAAAATTTATTTGAACTGACAATAAAAATTATAAAAAAATTATGAGGATATGCAATTGGTAAGATGAAATGTAGAGAAGAATAGTTAAACTTAAAAAAAATTATAAGCTCATTTAAAAATACATATAGTTGTTTAATCTATGTTTCACCAAAGGTGCAATAAAATAAATAACACATGTCTTTATTTAATATTAAAACAATCATATTGCAAGTCAAATATGACATGACATTGAGATTTGATTTATTATCTATATAATAAATCAAATCTTGATAATTAATTTTGTTAATTAACAAAATTAATCAACTACATTATTCATATAGATTAAAAGATTTTACCATTATTTTTTTAATATTCTCTATTGATAGGTAAGTTATTCTTTATGTTTTTTCATTGACATATTATAATACATTGACATTGAGATTTGATTTATTATCTATATTATATATAATCTGTTCATCCAATAATTTAGTACTCACTATTAATTTAGAAATAAAGAATTGCTACATTTCAAATTTTACTTTTTTACATTATTGATACAATATTATCCAATATATATAAATATCAAATATTTTGTTTTATGTGAATGATAATATTATTACATATATCTTTTGATAAATATCTAAGACATTAGAAGAATATTCCTTTTCTCGTTTTAAAACACAATTTTCTAATAATAATTTTACAGTAATTAATTTGTTAGATTTATGTAATGTCATAAAAATATCACTACATCTTTATTACAAATATATCTTTATTTGTAATAGTATTATATGGTATTACAAATATATTTATGTATAATTATAATTTAAAATATGTTTATGTTATGTATTACAAAATGAAACATATTATACGGTATGATTGTCAATGGATGAATATAAGATTGAAAATTGAAAATTTATTGGTTTTGCAAAAAAATAACCTGAATTTATGGATGAAACAAAAATAAGAAGCCTATGTAATGCCCATAAATGTCAAAATCAAAGTATCCAAAATTTAGACATAGTGCGATGCCATCTTGTAAAAAATAGTTTTATTAGAGAATATTATGTTTGATATAAATATAAGGAATTAATTGTGTCGCGGATAACTAAAGATTATGTGCATAAAAATATTGATTCAAATATTATGATATAATTTGTTAATCTCAACGATGCATGTGAAATAATTTTGAAAAATATTATTGGTACTTTATTAAATTCAGATGTCACTGACAATGTCATAATACCATCAGCAAAATAATTTTATGAAATATTGAACGTTTTAATAAAAAAAAGTTTGGCCAAGTAATCCTCATGGCCACTCAAATTTATTTGTGGTATCCAAACTCATGAATTTAAAAGCAAAATATAATTTTTTAGAAAACATGTTATGATGAAATATGATAGTTATATCTGAATTGTTACTAAAGATTAACATCATGACAGATAGTTTTTATAGCACAAAGAAGTTAATATATTGTTGTATTAATGGTTGCATAAAATATTAGGGCATAGATAGTGAAGTAATTGAATGTAATTTTTGTAACTATCATCAATACAAAAGAAATACAACATATAAAAGATAGAAAATAAATATTCTTTAGAAGAAGATATATTATTTCCCGTTGACTCCTCTTTTGCAAAGATTATTTACATATGAAGTCACTACTAATGACATGAGTTGGTACAAAGAGCACATTATTAAAGATAATATAATACAGCATTGTTTAGATTCTCTTCTTAGAAATATTTTGATAATTATCATCCATCTTTTACAGATGAAAGTTAAATTATCATATTAGTGCTATTCATAAATGAATTTCAGCTTTTTGGATAAACTGGATAATAATACTCTTCATGACATGTTATTATCATGTTTTTATGTATTATCATGCTTGGTCGAAGAAATCCAAAAAATAAATTTGATATTCTTTCTACAAACCCTTATAGTAGCACTCAAAAATTGATAAAAGGATGGTGTTGAAACATATAATATATCTAGAAAGCAAGACTTCTGAGTGCGATTAGCACTTATGTGGACTATATATGACTCTCCTGCATATTCAATATTGTCATGATGAAGTACTACAGGAGAATTAGTTTGTCCTTATTGTATTGATGACTCATGTATTTTATCAAAGCAAAGAAGGAAAGACTTATTGGTATGATAACTACCATAAATTCTTACATGTGGAGCTTCCATTTCGAATAAATATTGATACATTCAGGAAAGGCCATTAAGTCATTAAAAGCGCACCACCTATGAGATCAAGTGATGAAATATTAGAAGTAATTGAAAGATATGGGTTCAAAAATAATATGGATATTGATTTATATTGTATTAATGCATAAATTTCAAAGAATTATCACAGTGACTAGAAGAAAAATAAGTATCTTTTGAGATGTGTCTTATTAGAAAACTAATCTTATTAGACACAACTTAGATGTGATGTATATTGAGAATAACTTTTTTGATAATATTTTTAATGTTATAATTAATATGGAATGAAAAATAAAAGATAATATTAAATCAAGAGAGGATTTGAAAGAGTTATGTTCATGTCCAGAGTTAAATAGGGATGAATTGATGAATAAATTCCCTAAAGCTTATTATAGTCTTTAAAATGAAGCAAATAAAACTTCAAATGGCTAATAGAGCACAAGTTCCTAATGGATGTGTATCTAACATTGGAAGATGTGTTGATACGAAGAAGCATAAATTATTTGAGATGAAAAATCATACTTGTCATGTACTCATACAGAAGCTAATATACATAGCATTCCATGAATTACTTACACAAAATATTTGGGAAGTATTGACTGAAATACAAATTTTTTAAAGAATCTCACTTATTATATCATAAGAAATGAAGAAATGGAGTCATTACAAAATGAAATCCATATTATTTTATGCAAACTTAAATGTATTTTTTCTACTAGCTACTTTGACTTCATTGAACATTTCCCAATTTAGTTGCCGTATGAATCCATGATATCAAACCATATGTAATACAGTTGGATGCATCCATTTGAGAAGTTCTATATTTTCATTTATTAATCTAAAAATTTTAATGTATCTGACAAATATTTTTTCTAATTTATATCAATTTTAGATATCTTAGAAAATTAAAAAATAATGTTCATAATAAAGCCAAAGTTGAATGATCGATATGTAATGACTACTTGATTGAAGAGGCTTCGACATTTTGTATGCACTACTTTCGGCCATAATTATTTAATGCACATAATAAATTATCACCAAATAATATATATAGTATGGGGGATGGATCAAAAGAAAATGATATATTTTTTATTTTTGACATTCGGGTCAATCGTATGGCAGAGTAACATCAAGATATTATTTGGATGACCAGAAGTATCATACTGTGCACACATATATTTTGTTAAACTACGAGAAAGTTACATCTTATATTGAGTAAGATTAATAACATTTTCATATTCTCATTTATTTGACATTATATGTGTTATACCATTTTAATAATTCAAAATGCCTTCAATGTTATTTTTGAATAATATATGCTAAGTAATTAAGGCAAAGAGAACATATATTAATGATGTTTCAATTGATGCAAAGCTTGAAAATGATTTCGTGAATTGGTTTGAAAAATTTGTCAGTATATACCTCATCATTATTGGTTCTAAACATTTACATGCAATATTATATATGTATGAAATTTTACTTTATTATTTTGATGTACAATTTTTTTCATCAAATATTTATAATAGACAAATGTGAAGGATTATGCAACGGAACCATTACTAAGTTTCTGTATCTCATACATTATATAAATATATATAAATTTCACACTTTGAAACATGGTTCAAATAGAGCTATAATGAAAATTAGCGTTTGCATCAAGGGATCTGACTTTACTGCATCTACTATAGATTTTCATGGTCAACTAATTGAAATTCTATCCATGAAGTATCTTCTTTCACTAATTAAAAGGATAATTCTATTTAAATGTGAATAGTTTGATCTTATTCCAAATATGATTACTATAATTCATCATCAATACAACATATTTGATGTATATCATAAGAAATATTAACATAAATAAGAGTCATTTATTATTGTAGCAATAGCTAAATAGATATATTACACCATTTACCAAACCACAAGAAGAAATTTGTGTTGTTAGTAGGCAATATGTAAAATAAAACTTAGTTCACCTGTTTAAGTTATTGATAATGATTTTATTGTCACTATATCATGTGTATCAGCACTTCAAAAGAATAATATGAAACTTCATTCAATTATTCGTAGGGAAAATGATGAGTTTCAAATATTATTTGGTGAATGTAGAAATTTTTTGGACATTGATGATGGTCATGTTGAAAAAGATAATGAGAATGAATTAATTGTAGAATCAGATGATGATGAATATGTAGATAGAGATGATTTGTTAGAAATTTTTGATGATGACTATAAATTCATTGGCTGCCTTGTTATTTTGTCATTCTCTTTTAGTAATCATTATAATGTGGATGTTAAATTAAAATATATTAATTACTTTTTAAAACTTAATGTGGTTATTATTATATTTCGTTATTATGACATTTTCATAACATGTTTTTATTATTTCTGTATATTTCGATATTTATGTAACTTGATTTAGGTATGAGAGCTAATCATTCAAGTAGACTAGGATCTCAGTATGTGAAGAGCATAGTTGTGAAAGGCACAAGGTGATAAAAGGCACAAAGACCTCCTGGAGCCCCAAGGCACAAAGTACCCTTAAGGTGCGAGCTTTTTTATATAAGTAACATCTTATTTTACATATATATTTTTAAAATATAATTAAATATAACAATTATTTATTATTAAATATCATCAAAAATATCTATCCAACCAATAAAAATACATAAATAATACATCTAAACATAAAATTCATAAAATATGTCAACAAATCTATCAAATCTTATCTACAAAGTTTTTAAAAATACATAAAAATTATCAATAGAACCTGCTTGAGCTTGCTCTAGCTCTATTATCAAATCTAAGCTCCTCATCTTCACTTGCTCTAGCAACATCACCCCAAGTCATATCATCATCATCAAACACTAAATCATCATGTGCATCTATATGGTTATGAGAATCTTCATCATCCATTCTTCTTATCAAATACTCATTACTTTCATCAATTTCTTTCAAGATTATTGGGTCAATAGTATCACACACATTTTATCATTTCTTCAATGCTCAATTATACTTGATGTACACAAACTCATTTAAATGCTAGTGTTCAAATCTATTTCTCTTCTTTGTATGGATCTATAAAATTTATAAGCCCATAAATATTTATTATTCATATATGATTTTTTTAAAACTTAATATATTTTTTAATATTTTTAAAGCACATAATATTACTTATGTTTTCAAAGATAAGTTAATTTATTTTACAACCGTATGCACTACATGTTAGGTTAAGGACCTTCACAGCAAACTTTTTCAAATTTGGAGTTGAAGCTCCAAATAAAGTCCACCATTCAGCTATAATATAGATAATAAATATTAAATGATTTATTGATAAAATTCAAAATAATTCACCTATTTTCTACTATCTGAAATATAAAATAATAAATTTGAAAAAAAAAATAAGTAACTAACTCGATGCCCTGGTCTTCCTTTTCCTAATAGTTGAGTCCATTCCAAATACTCTTTGGGCCATTATATATATATTTAAATTCATCCATAGCTTTATCTCGTATATCAATATCTTTTATCATTCTTCCAATGCAATTATATAATTATCTCATAATAGTTTTACCATGCTACTAGTTTTTTATAGAAGACTTATGGGTTCAAGAAGTACCCAACTGTATACAAAGGCTAATGGAGTTGAATCTCTCACCGCCTATTAATAATTTTGAATGTTTCGTTGTACTTCTCTTCATTACCAAGAAAACTTTTCACAATAGTTTTCTTTGCTCAGATCATGGTTTCATATATTTAACCCACAGGAGCTTTTTTTTCACCATCAACCAAGCGAAGCATACGAACAAGAGGACTTGAAATCTTTAAACAAAATATAATAGTATTACAAAAAAAAGTCAGTATAACCATCTTAGCTACATTTTTCTATTTTTTCTCCATTTCCCATTTACATTACTAATCTATACTTTTGATCTCAAATTATTTTTTTGCTCATGTAAGTGAGACAATATGATGAAAGTAGTAGAAAATCATGTCTTAGCATGCCTAAATAGTTCCCTTTGTCCAGCAAAATACCTTATCATGTTGAGCAACCTCGGTGGTTATAAATATAGCCACTTAGTGATATGGTTATCTCCAAAGTCCTCTTGATGTTTGGTAGTTTTCCATTGTTTTCTAATATCAAGTTATTGTAATGTGTGGCACATAGTGTCCAATACAAATTAGACCACTTTTTTTGCAACATCCTCCCGACATCATATTATGTAATAAATTAAAATACACCATTCCAATATTATAACCAATACAATTTTACTTATTCAAGCTATAGAAGTAGTATTTATTACCTGCCAGCTTATAGCTGAGGGATTATCTGTGATAACTTGAATTATATTTTCTTCACCAACTTAGTCCACCCACTTGTCTAGTAGTTCAAATATCTTTTCTCTCATCTTAATTATTGAAGAAGCATTTTTGGATTCCATGAACATGGTTCCCTTAAATCAATTCACTAAAAAATTCACTAAATTTCTTCTTTTCCTATCAGTTTATCCATCCTACATAATGGAGCATCCATTCTTTTTTCATTCCATTTCATGATCCTTTATGGAATCTTTTGTAAGCTCCAACTTTTTATTAATGTGAGTAACCATTACCTCATAAATACTTGACCCCTTTATCCACATACCATATTGACCAATAACCTCAATTATAGGTTGGAAATTTGGATATGTGACCGTATTAAATAGAATGGCAGCATCATATATTCACCTGGAAATAAGAGAGCAAGCTCATTCCCATGCTTCCTTCTTGTATGTGTCATTCATAGTAGTTTGAGTCATTTTCTCACTCCTATTTTAAACTATCATTTTCGTATTATGGGTGAAAAAATGATCCATAGACCATTTCTCTCTTGATCTTTTTGCACAACCTCTACTCGTATTGCTTCCTCCATGCGTAATATTAGAAAAAACTCTTCTACTCTCAACAACTTCATCAATATCTTCAAAATCTTCATATAAATCTTTATTTCTAATGTTTAATTGTTCCATTTAATTTTTTTTCCCATTCATATAATCTTCTATCTCTTGTCTAACATGAATTCGACATTTAATATATTTTTTAGCATTTCTATATTCACCAACAAGATGTTGTTCAAGTCTATAAATGCCTCCATTAATTACCTTATCATAAAATATATAAATAATTGTATTCAAATCTTGTTCATTATGTAACTAGGCATATTTTTATCCCAAGTATTTTCTTTCACATCCACAAGTTGCTGTAGATCCAACTTCAGTCTCATTTTCATTGTTATTAGAATCCATTATTCATTCATCCACACAAATCAACTACAACATAATATTCAAAAATAAGTGAAATATACAAAATGAGACATATCTTATAAAAAAATTAAAAAAAAATTAAATGAGTCATAAAAATTATTAATTATTTACAAAAGCTAAACTATGATCCAAAATCATAAATAAAGTGAATAAAAAAATTTAAAAGTAGAGAAAGAAATCAAATACCAATGAAAGTAAATATGTGAGATTTTTCTTTTTTTCAATTTTTTCTTGGCTGATTTTTAGTTGGTTTTATGCTTTTTTTTCTCTTGTACATTGTTTGGCAGTATATGCTTTTTGTTTGACTTGAAATTGAGCACAAAAAAACGAGCTGAAATACCAAAATGCCAAACTTTAGGATTTTTCTACTTCAAAGGTAGATTTTAAGAGTTCTACATATTAAATGATGTCATTTTGGCTCTTACTTGGCTAAAATGACTTTTTTTTTAATCATAAACCCCAACATGCCAAAACGAAATCATTTTATGTTCTAGGAAGACTAAATGACATCATTTTGGCCTATGTTGCAACAAGCAGAAATCTTCGTTCTTGTTTGTTGGTTGTCATTTTAGCTCTCAAATAGATGTACTTATCATTCTAGCTCTCATGAGACACCAATTCATATTAGGAAAAAAGAATGCAATAAAAAAGAAGAGCCAAATTGTTTCATTAAGTCTGAAAAGCCAAATTCCAACATTACATCATATGGTTATTATCTCATATTTTTAGCAACTAGTATACGAAGAAAGAATCATAAGGATATAAATTTGAAGGGCAGTGAAATAAAATATCCAACCAAACTAAAAATATTGCATTCCAAAAAATATTACCATAAGAATTCCAAAAATACCCATATTAACAAGGAACGAAACCCAATCCAAAAGTAGTGGAATATTTAATTCTTTCTAATTCTATGAGATCAAGAAAATTGGACAAATAAAAAATCAATCTCAAAACTTGGTTTGCATTTTAATGGATTGTTGTGTTTTGATTACGATTAGGAGAGTCATCATAGATGCTATGTTATTTCCAAAGAACAAAAATATTCAATTGATAGACAATATATGTGATTCGGTGATAATTGGAATAATCTTTTTTAATAAAATAGTGGGTGTTGATGTACAAACCATTGTTAAATGTGTTCATTCGCATTAGCGGGATGATAAGAGATTATGTCTTCTAGCATGGGTGACATTGTTTTGGCCTACGTTGCAACAAACAGGAACCTTCATTCCTACAATTCCTGACATCGACGACAAATCGAAAAAAAATTAAGAGGAAAAACCAAAGAAAAAAAAGATCTATAAAAGATGACCTACCTGCATGGAGGCATGCATGCGGAGAGCTTCGCATTTCAGGATAGACAAGCTCCTTTTATGCAATTTGTGTGGCTGCATGAAGGAGCCTTGCCTTAGCCAATGCAAGGTTCCATGTATGCAGGTCACTTATGTATGCGCCTAGGCTCCTCTTTCACAACTATGGTGAGGAAGGGCAGAGAAAGTCAACAAATAATTCGTGGAGGAGAAAATCTACAAGTATCCAATGACGACAATACTACAAATGACTCTCTGCAATCTCCTGCATGTGGAAATGAAACTTTGGCACACATCATTATGACATACATAGATTTACTGTCATAGATATTCCATATTCGTCTTATTTTACATTGAAAGATACTGACAGTTCTATCTCACCCATCTTAGGAGACCCATGCATTGGTACAACAACAAGGGTACTGACAGGATATTCACAATTCATAATTTGTATGCTAAGTTATGAGAGAATCTTCATTCGATATATAATTGACAATAAACAGTACGTAGCTTTCTTAAATTTACTACATACATTCATTATTATTTTTCATTTTTTTTTCATTTTAATTAAATATAAATTAATATGTGAATGAAATTATAAGTATAGTATAATATATGAAATTTGGTAATTTAAAATAATAACAATATATGATATTGTTACTTATTGAATATTATTATTTAGAATTAAAATAATATTGATGTCATGCAATTTTGGATAATAAATATAAATGAATAAAATTTTAACTTAGTAACAAAATAATTGGTGTATTTTGATAAAATTTTTAACTTAATAACTTGGTATGTGATGATGTTAAATTGCTTACAAATTTATTCTTTCTAATTCTCGTACAATTGAATAGATATTTAAGGAGAGAAAAGTTGTGAAGAGTATAAAGTGAAACAAAGTGCCCCAGGGTATAAAAAATTTTTTTTGAGAAAAATTTGAGATATAATATTAATGCATTTACTTGTTTTTCAATTTGGTCTAAAATGAATTACTTCTAACATTAATTCATTACAATGTGTTATTATTATTTGTGGTTTTTGTAGAAAAAAAATAAATGGAATAACGTTATGATGGTCTTGGTGAATGATACATAGAAACATGTGGTAAGCATGAGATACAATAACAAGCTTTGCAAATTGAGAAAAAAGTATGGTAAAGATATAAAGCCTAATAGTGCCTTCCCCCTTAGTGCTTGGATAAAATGGTGTGTATACTATAATAGTGATGAGTTCATGACATTATCCCATATGACCTCACAAAAGTATCGATCAAAGAAAACATATGAAGGATTAGGACGTTCAAAATATATTAGAGGTTTAAAGAAAACCTATTAATATTCAATATATCTTGTATAATTATCCTTTATTTTATGTTATTATTTAAAACTTTTTAATGCAAAAGATAATATTAGTACAATAATGAATGATCTACCTTAATAGTAACTAATATTTATTTTTAGGAAGATGAGTTAGAATGTCCACCAATACCATTTGAGGTATTCAAGCGAATACACAAAATTAAGGTTGAATCATTTGTGGACAAGCACTGAAATGATATAAATATGAGTTTCTCATTTAGTATTTGTAATTTCCTATGAAAATTACAATTAATAAAAGATAAAAGTTAAAAAAAATAATTATTTGGCATTAATAGTAAATAAAATGAAAACTCAAATATATTATTTACCATAACTGATGATTTATTATTTATAGACTCATTAAATATAATAACTAACTTCGTTTTTATATTATTTTTTTGTAGGAAGAGAATAGTTTATTGTGCTTGTATAAAATTTATTTTAATATATTAATGATAAATTATGTAGTATTCTAACAAATATAAGAAACAGCTGAGAATATGATTGCAATTGCTTCACAATTGATAAATTATTCTACAAAGACGCAAGAGAATGATGTTGTACATATTTACCTTTAAGCTACTAGATTATAGCATGACAAGTGTACAGTCTTGGTATCCATGCATCTATATTTTATCCAGGTTTTGTTTAGAATTCTTTTTCATCATCTTCCAATTATAATAATATGTTTGATGAGAAGTTACACGAGGAGATGCAGGAAATGACATTTCTAAATGAGACATGTTTCTATTGTAGACAATATAAACAGAAAATGATGTCCATAAATCTACTTCTAAATAGAAGCGAAATAGAAACGTATCATGTCTTTCTTTGTTAATCTGTCGCTCATTTAGAAATGGACAATACGTTTCTATTTTTTCATTCACAAAAATAGCGAAGGAAACCAAGATCCCTTTGTTGTCGCAATGTTTTGTGAATGAATTTTTTTTCGTCACTATTTATAAAAACGTCATTGTGTTACCTGTTTCTAAAATTTAGAAAGATTTTATAAATGGAACTAATTCATTTCTAGTTACGTTGCTATATGACCATGGCAATGGAATTATAGATGGAATCTAACATTTTTGTATCCGTCTTTTCTTGTGGTGTATTTATAAATACATATATACTTCTATAAATCTATATGCATATACATGTGACATGTATATACATATATATCCAGATATACAAACAATTCGTTACTTCAACTTTTCAAAATTTTTTTCTCTCATATGGATATATTCTAATGTATCATTAATACATGCACACACACACACACACATGGATATACATACGAACATATACATAAGTATATGCATGAATATGTACACATCTATATATACATCTATAAATACATGTATATACATATATAAATATGTGTACGCACATGTATATACATACATGTATCTAGACACAAATAATTATTTGCTTCAATTTTTCCAAAATTATCTTGTATCGATATATTCCAATGTATCGATAATATATGCATATATGTAAATACATATAAAGAGATATGAACATACACATAAATATATGCATACATCTATGAATATATGGATATACATGCATATACGTATGGCACGTATATGCATATATTATCGATACATTGGATATATGATTCACAATATACATATGAAGCAAAGTATTAGTACGTGGCTTCAACTTTTCAAAAATTTTGTTTCTTGAATATGCATCTATGTAAACACATGCATAAATATATATATATAACGAGCATGCACATATGTATGTGCATGAATATGTATATATCTATAAATACAGATATACATCTATAAATATGTGTATATACATGTATATACACACATAATTATTTGCTTCAATTTTTAAAAAATTTGTCTTATGGATATATTCCAGTGTATCAATAATATATGCATATATGTAAATACATGTAAATAAATATTAACTTACACACATAAGTATATGCATACATCCATGTATACATCTATCTGTACATTTACACACACACACACACACACACACACACACACACACACACACACACACACACACACATATATATATATATATATATATATATATACATATGAACATCCAATGTAAGAAAACTATAATAAAACAAAATTGACATACTCTCTAGGTAGCATATTTTACATCAATGGGGATCGAACTTGTAACCCAAAGATAAAAATAATTATTTTTTTTATCAATTGCACTGCCATGTTGTTGACAATATATATACCTATATTTATACACACTAACAAAAGCTCATCTTTTAAAAACAACAAAGGAATGGTTTTTTTTTTTTTGTTTTTTTTTTCTCTGTCAAGTAATGATCCCAGCAAGTATGTTCCTACGTGGCATGTACACATGGCATCCGAAGTGGTGGTAGTAGTAGTAGTGGTGAGGGAGTATATTTTGGGTAAGGTGAGAATGAACACTAGTTCAATACACCTTAAATTTTTTTTTTTCCAAAAATGCGCACTAAAAAATAAAAATTGAAACTTTACTATACTTCTTCCTTTTTTTATATAGTCCATTAACAAAAACATAATATATCCTTAAAATTTTGTCATGCCTCATGTAAAAAAGGCAAACTCGTAAACTACAACTTTATAATTTCTCACAAAATTCATCTTTGATGCTATATGTTCTAGAATAAATATTGATAATTTTGTTCGAAAATATTTGATTTTAGAATATTAATTTTATTTTGTTCAAGAAATATATATATATTTTTTGTTTTACTTGGGGAAAAAGTATTGAAAACATTAATAATATACGCTCGTCTATCATGATGAAAACTTTTAATTTAAAAACCAATTGAGATTTATATTTTTTTATTTTAAAATCTTATTTATTTATTCTGGAAAAATATAACTTAAATAGCAAGAAAAAAATTTCAAAGCAACATTTTGCTCAGCCCAAGGCTCCCAAATCACTAATATTTATTAATAGAAAATGTAAAGTTGTTTTTTTTAATTTATAAAAAAAATTGATATACCAAAGTACAAAATTTTGTGTTTGGTGGACAAAAATACCTTTTTTTTTATATATAAAAAGAATAATATTTTAAAAGCACATATAGTTAATTAAAAAAAAGACAAATATCTCCCCAAATCATCAAGCTAACTTCATAAATATGTCACCAGCAAAAATCCTTAATTTAGATAAAATAAATATTTTTTTGCAATAATAATATTTTCTTCGAAAAAAAACATTAACGATATAAAAAAAAACAATTACCCTTATTTTTTAGGTAAAAACAAACACATTAAAACACAATGATAAAACTAACCTTACATGCCACTTCTCCCTAATAAAATCATTGACTTTGGCCGATGGCATAAAAATAACTAATTAATATGAACATATATTATTTTTTCCAAATGACACCAATTTTATTAATAAAAAAAAAAAGAAACAAATGTTTGATATTGACAAAAATAGCCTTATTTTTTTTTTTTGGAAAAAAAATAGGAGCATTTTTTTATAACATCTTTTTTGCCAAAATAATATTTTAGATAAAAACACATGAATAATTCAAAAAAAAAAAAACACATCAATAATTCAAAAAAAAAAAAAAAAAAAAAACACATCATAAATCTAACCACACATACCACTTCACACACAAAAAATCGTTGATATTAACAAAAACACCCTTATTTTTTTTCCGCCTAAAAATAACTAATTAATAAGAACAGATACTTTGAAAAAAAAAAAAAAAGAAAAAAAATCAACATTATTTTTTGAGATTTTATTTAAAATATTAAAAACATAAATACCGACTAAGCGTACCTCTTGTAACAAGAACAAGAAATTCTAATATTTTCCCCTACAACAACATGAAACTAAACCAAGTTACGATTCAAGCAGGCTCTCCTCCTCGTCTTCGACCTCATACTTGATTTCTTCTAAATGATCGTTAATGGATTCCACAACACGTTGCAGGTCTCTGACGGCGTCCCTGAGGGCATTATCGTACTTGCAATCAGCTTCCACCACCTCCATTCCGCGTGCTTCACGTATTTCACGAACAGGCACACACTCACGCTCCATTGGATCCTCAGACCTAAGATTTTTACGGCCCACCTGACGTTCCGATGGGCGGCCCGCCATCTTCAACACCTGAATCGTGGCAGTCTAGGCCAGTCCAGCCAAACGAGCATGGGCCCACAACAGAGTCAGCCCACAACAGAGTCAGCCCACAACAGAGTCAGCCAGGCTTGGGCTACAAATTTTTCACGTGAGATAAAAATAAACTGGGTGGGCCACAAGACCCGTGTGACTCCTAGCCTAAGACTGCCCATACGACACAAGGACTGAGCAAAGAGTATGGAGGAACATAATATCATGAGCCAGGAGCTCAAAGCCAAGACCAACCAAACTAGCCTGGGGGCAGAGCCATAGAGAGTATATTTCTCCTTGATAAAAAACAAGGTCCACATGAGTTAGCTGGACACCCATGATTAATATTAGCCACCTGGGCTAGGCTAGCTCGAATAACATGTGAGGGCATAAATGTCTTTAGTCAAAATCAAAGATAAATTAAAATAGACTTATCTCACCCATATTTTTTATTTCATTAATTATATATATATATATATATATTATACCTAGAGGTGTCAAACGGGCCGGCCCAGCACGGCAAGGCCTGTTTTTCACGAGCACGATCGTGCTACCGTGCCGTGCCCGGCACTGCACAGTTTAAAAAAACCAGGCCCGGCACGGCCCAGAGGCACGACGGGCCGTGCCGTGCCTCGCCTGGCCTGCACGGGCAAAACCTGTCCGAGCGGTTCGGGAAACGGGGGACCGCGGGTCGGGTCGAATTTGACCCGACCCGTGGTCTTTTTTTGCAAGAGGGGATGTTTGCCGTGCCGCGGGCTGAACCGTGCCTGGCAAGGCACGGCACGGTTCGTGCCAAAGCCGGGCACGGCACGGGCCCGGGCACGGATTTTTTCCGAGCCGGGCCGGCCCAGGCACGGCTGAACCGTGCCGTGCCTCATACTGGGCTGGGCCGGGCCGGCCCGGCACGGTTGACACCTCTAATTATACCCGATAGATAATATTATTGCTTAATTAATTAAATATAAGCAACTAAGTATATTTTCAACTTAATTAATTAAATACAAAAATAAAGTATATTTTTAGCTTCTTTATTATTTAAATAAATAAAAAAATAATACCAGGTACACAAGATTATTGCTTAATAAATTAAATACAAGCAAAAAATTTATATTTGTAACTTAATTAATTAAATAAAAAAATAAAGCATATTTTTAACTTAATTAAATTGATCTTCCCATAAGGAAAAAAAATATACTTCTCAATGATAAAAATCAAGGTGCACGTGAGTTAGCCGGACACCATCAGCCACATGAGCTAGCTCGAATAACATGTGAGGGCATAAACGTCATTAGACAAGATCTAATATAAATTAAAACAGAGAGATTTATCTCACCCATATTTATTAGAGGATAGATGATTAATTGATCCTCCCATATTATTAGAGGATAGATTGCCGGATAATTAATTAAATATAATCAATATATATATATATATATATATATTTGACTTAATTAATTAAATAAAAAAATAAAATATATTTTTAGCTTAATTAAAATGATCTTCCCATAAGGAAAAAAGTTTATATTCTTCTGTGATCTTGCCATAAAATGTATCTTAATAATATTTTTGTTCAAATATTTCAATTTAAAATTTTTTATAAAATCTAATTTATTAATATTTATATAATTACTAACAAATACCCATCAATATCAAAAAAAAAAAAAAACAAACAAACAAAGTGGGTGTTTGATCGATCTTCCTTCCCATGTTTTTAGCTTAATTGATTAAATAAAAATTATAATATTAATTATTAAACGGAGTCGACCGATCATCGAGGCCAAATACTCGTGTTTCTTGTTTTTGAGCAGAGATCTCTTACCAGGTTCAATTTCTGCTTTTCCAGTTCCTGAACAGAACTGAGGATGCGAGCAAGATCGTGACGATCATAATCCATGGTCTTCAACAAGGACTCAATCTCAAGGACCTAGAACGGTCAGCCAGGGGAAGAAGATGAATCAGAGACGGAGTTATTAAGATGGAAGAATAAGAACAATTTTGCAAACATGTTCAGAACTTGTTTCGAGCAGCCATTGAAGTCCATCGTAATCTCCCTGGAAAGCTGCTGATACGCTACCTCCTCTCCCGAACTCAAGTACTCAGTAAAACCCCTGCTCTTACAACTGAGTTTAGGATAATAAACTCGCTCGAATCAACATCATCAGCACAAAAAATAGAGGCCATGGATTAACTTAGCTAGAAGTTTCATCTAGCTCACTTTAAACCCTAAAAACAAACAGAACCCTAGCGCCACATCGTGACGAGATTACAGAGATTACAGAATTTAGCGCCATATCAGCTAAATTGTAAATCAGCTGACACGCAAAGCCTAATTAAATAGTTCCTAAACAGCTCTGGTTTAGAGCCGAAGCAATAGCTTCGAACAGATGAACAATGACGAGTAGGTCATAAAAGAAACCAGGCTTATCAAATCAAAACTATATTGGAAAGAAGAAAACCATGATTCTCAAGTCGCAAAAAACAGAGCAACTAGATCAAGAGGAAGCAGGTAGAAGAGGGATTACAGATCTTGAGAAAACAAAATCGCGATGATCGAGATTATAAGGTGGAGAAAAATTACAGTTTAAGATTGGAATAAGCTAAGGCTCGACGCTGTTGAATTTGAAGAAATCTGCGAAGCAAGCACGAGCTGCCGGTTGAACGAAGGTCCTTCTTCCCCAAGAAATCTGCCATGTTTTCGTCCACGTCTTCCATATCCATGCTTTCTGGTGCTCGCGCTCACGGATCGAGCAGGAGGGCCCCGGCCGGTCCAAAAATATTTATGTCTTACAGGGCTGCAACCCACGCGGTTGGGTTGGATTGAAAGCCAACCCGAGTTAGACCGGGTTCAGTCAGGTTGAGTGAATTGTATAATTTATTCACATGTTCATATACTCGGGTCGAGTCCACTCCAATAACTCAAACCCAACCCGAAAAAAACTCAGGTTTCTTTGGGGTTTCAAAATGCTGTTATTATATTTAATTACATTTTAATATATAAATAATACTGAAAACAAATATTATTTACCTAATATGCATATGTACATAATAAAAAATATATTTAAATATAAATTTCTCCACTATTCGAATATATAAAAAATTAAATTTTAATTACCTTTTAATATATAAATAATAATGAAAACTAAAATTATTTACATATTATGCATATGTATACACAAAAATATTTATTTGAATATAAATTTATCTGCTATTCAAATTTACAAAAAATTAAATTTTAATTACATTTCAAAATATGAGTAATATAAAATTTAATTTTACTTATTTATTGAAGATATACTATGCCAATAATTCAAAAATATAATTATTTATTAGTATAATGTATTGTAATATTATGTAATTAATATACACTTAATATTGAATTAATTATATTATAATATATTATCATAAGATTAATATTGACTTAATTTATTATACTATTATATTATAAAATATTTTATAAATTATCATAATATATAATTAATACCGAATTAATTATATTACTATATATAATTAATATATTTTAATTTAAATATAAAAATAAAATAGAACTTAATTATACTATATTGTATTAATTTAATTTAACTATATATTATCATAAATGAAAATAAATGAATATACCTCGCATGTCACAATAATATTTGAATATTTCGTATATATAATTCACTATATTTAACTATATTTCATATATTTAATTTAACTATATATTATATTAATTATTAGACTTATTTACTTACAGAAGATATAATAAATTATTAATTCAAATACATTAAATATTAAAAAAAAATTGAATTATTTTATGATATGCAGATAAAATTTATCTAATGTAATTCAAATATGTAATATCATAATATAAAAATATACGAATAAATTAAATATTTTATAATTAAATCATAAACATATCTCACTACGTATGAATACACCACAAAAATATTATGATGATATTCTACAATATATATAGTAATATAATATCATATTAAATTTTATTTTTAAAATTTAACTATTTCACTCACATTTTAATTTGGAGAGCGCACCGGACAATTTACTTGCAGATACAGATCATGTTCGTGAGCAGTAATTTCAGGAAATATGTTGAAGAAGAAGCGGAATCCATGCGGGCTTACATCGCGGCACAATAAACCTGCAAGAGCAAGCAGGTTCTCAAACACGAAATCGCAACCTCCGCGTCCCTCAGCCTCAATTTCAAAACGACTACTGTGCAACTACTGTCCTACCTCTGCTTTCGGCAGCTAGAAGGTGCTCTTTTGCCATGGCCGGAGCAACGCCCAGCGTGAGAGCAGCATCCCCAGCCGTTATACCATTCCGAAGGGAGTCCATCTCCGTCACCAGAGCTTTAATTCGAGCGAAAACCTGACGCACATAAAATTAGAGATATGACGACGCCGACGACGACGCCGACGACGACATATGACGAGGACGACGACGACGACGACGACGACGAACCACTCCACACCGAGGCAAATTTAGCAACGAATACCTCTTCATCACAGTGGGACTTGTTCTGGACGACCAATACGCCACTATCAAATTTGCGGAGCATGACAGGTCTGTCGGAACGAGGAAGCATATATCAAACATGAAATCAAGTGTCAATTAAGAACCGTGATGCTGCTAAGGTGAACTGATATATCGTACGTACACATCACACTTGTGCCACAGAGAGCATGCTCGGACCAAATCCTCCGGCGATATCAACTCTGCTCCATAAAAACTCTGTCAGAAACACGATCGAGAGCCATTCCATGCACAATCACAGTAGGTGCACGAGCTTACACGAGATAATTACACAGGTAAGATCAAATCTACGATGGGCATATTAAGCACATAGTATTAACATGAAATTATTAAGAAATGCTCATGGCAGAAGATCAAATCTCGTTTTTTTGCAATATGCATGATTATGTATGTGCGCGATTATACAAATGCTAATATATTTGATCTCATAAGAACCATGAAATTAACACTTCTTAAAAGACATGCTGAAGCGAGAAATTAAGTAAGATAAGTTATAGAAGTCTCTAAATTTTAAGACTTTCAATTGTATGCTCATGTTTGAGAGTTAAAAATTTCATCTTTCAGAACTTCATGTTTTGAAATTGATAGTAAACAAGTTATAAAAGCCTTTAAAATTAAAATTGTTTTTCTTTCCTATTATTTTGATGAGTTTTTTTTTTTATTTTTTTTTTTTGTACAAACCAATGAAGAACTCTCTACAATTATAGTGGTAATATTACCATTATAGACAACAAAAAAGTATGGACAACATACTTTTTGTCTAAAATCAAAAGAAGCAATCTAAACAAAGCCAAATGGTGTGTGCGTGTGTCTCTGTGTCTGTGTGTGTGTGTGTGTCTGTGTGTGTGTGTGTGTGTGTGTGTGTGAAGGTTATTGGATATTGATAAATTTTTATGTGAAAATGAAATGAGCAAAATAAAATTGTATCCTAAAAGAATAAAAAAGGGATTTTTTTTTTTGTGTTGGCAAGTGGAAGCCTGTGCTCAATCTAACTATCATGCCGTCGGCATAAAAAAATATATTTCTTAATTAAGTAGTTAGCATTTAAAATCAATTCTTAAATAAACAATGTTTAGTAATAATTCTACATTATAAAAGTTACCATATTGTAGCAACCTATTTTAGGATGGCAAACAATTAAACTAGCCCAATGAATACTACTTTATTATGGTGTTGTAGCTTTGCAAAAGTGGGATACTACGACTAATTTTATTTTATTTTTGATAAATAATTTAAGCGTACTAACAAGGACAAATAACCAAAAAAACATACTGTGCCACGCATATAAGCAAATTTGACCTAAAAAAGGCTAAAGCAGATTTCAGTTGACCATCAGCATGCATCGAAAGAAAGTCACTGACAGAATATTATATTTATAGTTTCAAGATCAAGTATTGAAGTAGAGTTTAAAGTGATGAAACATTTCACGACCTAAAAATGACAGTTTTAACCGCGATCAAAATCGTTCAACATACTCAAACCAACCAAACCTAATATTGTGGCTCGGTTTGATTTGCAGTTTTAACCACGGTTTGAACTCAGTTTATGTATTTAAAAGAAATAATTATGAACAAAATAATCTAAATTTTTTTTTATAAACTTAAAATAAACTTTCTACCAAAAAATATTCAACAAACATGATAATAATAATAATTTAGAATACCTAATAAAATTAAGTACGATGAATTTTTTTTAAATATTTATAAAAATTATCTAATAAAATCTAAATTTTACACAACTCAACAAATATTAAAAAAAAAATGTTTCACATTTTAAAATTTCACATATTCTCTTCCATTGGATTTTCCTTCATAATTTTACTTGATTCTCTAATTCTAACTAAATATATAATAAAGAAGATAAGTTAGTCACTTTATATATCACACAATTAAAAATTACCAAGTTTTAGGAGATAATGAACTCCTAAACACATCAAGTACACACCAACTTGTACTAAAATTAATTCAAAAATGATTGCTAAAATAAAAATTGTTAATATATCTAGAGGTGTCAAACAGGGTGGGTTGGGCCGGCCCGTCCCGAATTTTTTGAGCACGAGCGTGCAGCCGTGCCGGGCCAGACACGATTACTGTATCGTGCCTTGCCAGGCCCGCTCGGGCTTGAATATTGTACGGTTCGGGATTCGGGGGGAGCGCGGGTCGGGTGTAATCCGACCCGACCCGCGGTCTTTTTTGTGGGAGGGGTTATCGTGGGGTCGGGCTTACGGGACACCCAGCACGAGACAAACCAATGCCGGTGTGCCGTGCCGCGGGCCGTGCCATGCCAGGCCAGGCACGGGCACGGAATTTTTCCGTGCCGGGCAGGCCCAAGCACGGCTGAACCGTGTCGTGCCTCGTGCCGGGCCGGGCCGGCCAAAATGACACCTCTAAATATATCTCTGGTCATTTTGAAAAGAATCGAATATAAACAAATGAGTATCATACAATATTTTTTAGTGGTCGAATTAATAAACACTAAATAACAAATATGAGGCTATGTGTATTGAATAATGTTTTGATATTTTATGATGAGTGGGGGACGATTTGGGTTTGTTCAGTTCCTATCCCTATCCCTTATCCTACACCAAATCTGCCTCCTGCTAATAACTTATCCATTGCTCTTTGGAAAGGTAATCGATTTACACATAATCTTTATCTTATTTATAATTTTGAGTTGCCATCATTTATCTTTATCCTGCTCTGTATTTGTATCTATTATATCTTGTGTTCTTCTTTCCACAGACACTAATGATGTTCTTTCACATCCGGGCTAGCCATAGGTAATGGTAGATGAAATGGATGCTCTGCATTCTACTGGTACTTGGGGATCTTGTTGATTTACCCCCCGGCAAGTCTCTAGTTAGTTGTCATTGGGGTTACACAGTTAAAGTTGATCTTGATGGTCAGGTTGATCATCTTAAGGCCAGCTTGGTTGCTAAAGGATATACTCAAGTTTATGGTTCTGATTATGATGACACGTTCTCCCCCATTGCCAAGATTGCTTATGTCCGTCTACTTTACTTCATGACTACTATGTGTTCTTGGCCTCTTTATCAGTTAGATATTAATAATATTTTTCTTCATGATAATCTTGCCGAAGAAGTTTAAATGGAGCAACCTCTTAGTTTTATTGACTAAAGGGAGTCTGGTTTAGTGTGCAAGTTGTATTGTTCTATATACGACTTGAAATAATCTCTTCGCACATAATTTAACCATTTTAGTTTTGTTATTCAAAAATTTGGCATGCTTCATAGTATAACAGACCATTCAATATTTTATTATCATAACTCTTCGGGGCAATATATTTATCTGATTTTTTATGTGGACGACATCATCATTACAAACAGTGATCAGGATGATATTCAAAAACTAAAGCAATACCATTTCACCCACTTTCAGACTAAAGGCTTGGGAGAGCTCAAGTATTTTCTAAGAATTGAGATAGCTCAATCCAGTTCTAGTGTAGTCATTTCTCAGAGGAAGTATGCTTTAGATATTTTGAAAAAAAAAAAACTAGTATGATAGACTGTAAACTAGTAGACACTCCCATGGATCCTAATGTCAAACCTGTATTAGGACATGGAGAGCCTCTAAGAGAATATGGGAAATATCGACTACTCATTAGTGTAAACTAAACTACCTCGCCATTACTCGGTCAGACATTTTTTTTTCTTATGAGTATTATTAGTCATTTCTACAATCACCAAGTGATGACCATTGGGATTCTGTAATCTGTAATCTTCGATATATCAAAACTATATCAAGCCAAAGTGTTTTGCACAATAATAGAGGTCATACTTAAGTTATTGGCTAATGTAAATTAGACTGGTTCACCCACAGATAATTGTTCCACTTCAGGATATTGTGTTTTCATTGGTGGTTTCCTAATATCCTAGAAATTTAAGAAACAAGGCGGAGTGGCTTTGGCAGCATGAGAACTCATATGGCTAAGACACCTCTAAAAGTTAAGTTTTGGAAATAATGAATAGATGAAACTCATTTGTGATAACCAAGTTGCTTCGCATATTACATCTAATTTAATTTTTCAAGAAAGGACGAAACACATTGAAATTGATAGTCAATTCGTCAGAAAAAAATTTGCATCATAATGTATAGTTACCAGTATTTGTCAATTCAAATGATTAACCAACATACATATTTATTAAATCTCTCTCAAAAGTCCTAGTTAGATATATTTGTAACAAGCTTTATACATATGACATATATGCTCTACCTCCAGCTCGAGGGAGAGTGTTAAAATATTGTACAACTATCATATTTTGGACCCTTAGCTAGTGGTCTCGAGTATATACACGAGAACACAGTTTCAATTCAAAAAATGAAGACATTGAAAGGGTTTTATTCTCTCTCAATCTATATCTCTCCCTCTCTCTCTCAATCTATCTCTCTCAATCTATCTCTCTCCCCCTCTCTCTCAATCTCTCTCTATCCCTCTCTCTCTCAATCTATATCTCTCCCCCTCTCTCTCAATCTATCTCTCTCCCTCTCTCTCTCAATCTATATCTCTCCCTCTCTCTCAATCTATATCTCTCCCTCTCTCTCTCAATCTATCTCTCTCCCTCTCTCTCTCAATCTATCTCTCTCCCTCTCTCTCTCTCTCTCCATCTCTCTCTCTTAATGCAAAAAAGTAAATGAATTGGTTCAAATACAGATCTATATCAAAATATCTAAGTAAACTCTGATAATTTTTTTGATAATGAGATAGCAAGCATATTCTCATTAAAGAAATGTTTTAATCTAGAAAAACATGCATACATACTTTTGTAAAATTCAAACTCCAAGATTAAGCCACATAGACACACTTGATCTAGAAGCATATACTTTTTCAAATTAGTGTTCTTGCTGCCTATCACATATAATATTGGTTATTTTGGTTAGTTATTTTTTAAATTCATCATAAAAAACATATAAAAAATTATTCTTCGCATTTTCTTTTATCCGAACAATATTAGGTCTCAAAAATTATATTCTTAATTCTTTGGATTTTCAATTCTAGTTAGACTTTGACTTGCACACACAAATAATTCATCTTGTGGTTGTCACTTATCTTCTAGGTAGACAAATTAGCTTCCAAAAAAAAAAAAAAAATTGATAATAATTTTGAAATCTAGTATCTTAGATAATATAAATTCATGATCATTATTACTTATAAGTTTATTAATAGAATTTAAAATCAATTCTCTTTTCATTATGTATGTTTCCACTAGAGATTAATTTAATTATAATTTCATGAATATTTTAAGAAAATATATGCTTGTTTCTTTTTCTCTCAAGTTTGAAGTATACAATATTGATGCACTTAGTAATGAGATATTCTTGAGGGTGTTTTTCTCTCAATTTTTATTTAATTTTAATTATATATACTTAAATAACTAGGTAAAAGAGTGTTTAGATTATAAGTATGGCCAAATCATATTTTGTGTTATATATATTTACTTAAGATGTAATTGTTATTCTTCTCTTCAGATAATGTTCTACTTTAACATGCAACTTTTAATTATCTTTCACTATATATAAAAAAAGCATATATACTACATCAAATATTTATTAAATACATGTTACCCATTTCTTTGAATTTTAAAATTATTAGAAATTAATGCGAAAAATAAAAGTAAACATTAACACGAACAAATTTTTTTTACGACACTTTAATTTCTTTCAAACAATACACACAAAACCTCTTATATATGGAACAAATTGATTGTGGTAACTCATATGAATTGGATGCTCCCATCAAACAAAAAATAAAAACTAAAATAAATATAAATAATAAAAACAACCTCTAACAAAGAACAAACGTGAGCGTCCCACCTCTAACAGATGCGTGTGAAAAGGGCAAAACATCAAAATTAAAAAAAAAAAAACAAATCAATTTGAATCGAAGACAAATAACTCATGGACAAAATGATGAAAAAAGAACATTTGCATGATCAAAAAATTTCTATAAGATGCCCGAATGAAAATGACTCCATTATACAATCCACCCCGTTATAATATTTTCTTGAGACAATGACATGAAAAAAAAGAAAAAGAAAAATAAGAAGAAAAAAAATCATATAAAATAATAAAATAAATTTTTGGATAACTTGAAAATCAATCAAGCATTATTCTTTCACAAGAACTACAAATATTATATGATTTAGGCAGTCAACGACACCAAAAACTACAAGAGAGCCACTTGGGTATGAGCCTACAATTTCATCAAAAGCTAAAGAACAACAACATAGAAACTAGAGAGATTCAGTTATGCTTTGAGACCTGGGGGGCTATTTGATAACGTACTTAAAATCTTCAAACCAATGAAAATTAAAATTTTCATTGACATAAAATTTTATGTGCGTTTGATAAAAAAAATATTAGGAGCTAAAAATTTAAGTAAAAATTCATTAAAAATTTTACGTAGGTAGATACTTACTTAATGTTGAAAATTAAAAATTTTCAACAATTTTTTTTTAAAATTTACTTTTTTTTTCATTTCTTTTTTATTTTCCCATTTATTCCATAGTCCAGTTTTTGAATCAATCTTTTCCTCCTCCTTTCTCCGCCACCACAAACCCTAATTCTAATCATCTTTTATAATTAATTTAAGAATGAAAATAATAAATTAATTAGTTGTTCATATATTTTTATTTTTATATTAAAAATTTGGATTTTTTTAAAGAATTTATATTTTATTGGTTATTATTTAAATAGTTTTATTTCTTTTTTATATTTATGATTTATTTATGTATATATTTTTAGAAATTTTATTTTTAAAAAAATTAATAATTATAGTGAAAAAAAATTTCATTAGAAATTTTATATATCTTGGATAATATGTAATGCAATGATAATAAAGATAAATATGTAAAATATATCATTTTAACATTCAAGATTCAACATTTACAGTTATCAAACAAAATATATATATTCAACATTTAATTAACAGTAATTTATCAAATAATTTTTTAATACAAATTTAACATTTATAAAATTCAGACTTAATTTTTTATCAATTATTTTTCAGCACTTAATTTTTTTAGTTTTATCAAACGGACCATTGCTTAGAGCTCATTCCAAAACCATGAAATCCATAACAATATAAAAAAAGAGTATATCCTCAATTGCAAGTAGAGGATATACTCTTTTTCCATGAATTTCCCAATGAGGAAGTTTTATGTTTAGCTTCAATTTCCATTAAAATATTTTTTTATCATTTTACACATTATTATCTAGATCGGGAATGATTTTAGATGAGATAATGTGAGTCTCAAATTAAAGAGGAATAAATGATGCATTCTCATGTTCATGGTATATGAAAGGAGTGGTATTAGAATAGCCGAAAGATTTGATAATTCACTCAGCTAGCTTCGGAACAACAGGTGACTTATTTCTACTATATGTTTTAACAAAGGAGTAAGTTGAGTATCATCACTTTCTTCAGAATAAGTAACATAGCAAAGAGTCATATTCCAGGTCAAGCACCAGTATATAAGATCTTACAAATGCTAAAATTCTCAGACTTACTAGACCTGTAGCATAAGTTTATAGTCCTAACTTGCATTACACTCTCCTAGAGTATGACTCCGATAGCATATTATAAATTGAAATGAAAAATAAAATAATAACTAAAAAATAACAAAATGACTTAAAAAATAAGATACAACATTAAGTTGAATAATTTTTTTTACAATAATCTATAAAATGACACATCACATATAAAATCTCTTTTATAGAATAAAATTAATAAAGCCATCCCACATGAGTCGGATGCATCCATCAAATATAAAATCTAAAATAAATAAAAATAGTATCTTTTGACAAATGGAAAATTCTCATAATAATCAACCATGAAATTATTTGATTTTACATATCCACCACATATGATGTGATACTTATTGGAACATACGACGAGAAAAAAAGGAAGAAATATATTATGGTGCCACTCCATAGATAATATTTGAAAAAAAGGAACCCAATTTTCAATATAAAAAAAGCACAGCAAACTATTAACAAATTAATTTTAGATGCACTCTAATATATTATTCCCAAAATATCCTTAAAGAATTAAGTCTCCCCTCTCACCTCTCCGCTTGCTCCTCTACCTTGTAACTCACCACTCGCCCCTTTTCCCTCTCCCCTAGCTCTTCATGCATGTATGTAATAACTAAAAAAAAAGGAACCCATTGGAGCTCTTCGAGCTCCATCGAGGAGCTTGCTAGAGTCCCCCGAGCTCATCCATGGAGCTCCAAAGAGTTCGTCCATGGAGCTGGTCAAGCTCCATGGAACTCATCAAGCTGCTGGAGCTCGTCCATGGAGCTCCAAGGATCTCATAAAGCTCCAGGAGCTCCATGGAGCAAGGGTGAGGAAAGTTACAGGCATAGCTGTAAAAAGCGCAAGGTGCACCAAGATGCAAATGCCTCTTGAGCCTTAAGGCACAAGGCACACTTAAGGCGCAGGCTTTTTATGTAAGACGCACCCTAAATTTCTCCTACCTATATACATCAAGGCGCAGGCTTTTTATATAAATCAAGTCCTAAACTAACATACGTTACAAACCTGTGCCTCGTGCACGATTGAAGAGACAATAAACATCTACAAGATTAATCATTCCCCCTGCTCTCTGCAATGGAAGTTTAACAAAATCTGCAAGCTGCATAAATAAGCAAAACATTGCAGGGATGAAATAAAATTTTCCATGAAAAAAAAATATTGTTCCAATTCCTAAAATTCAACTAAAGAAAAGAAATTGTACGTAATATTGGAGAAGCATCCAGGAAATTAGAAAAGGTATAACATTAAAACAAAGAGGTCATGCTTTGGTACAATGGTCAATGCCTTCATCCAATGATAATAGATTTCAAAATCAAGACTCATCAGACACAAATTTTTTAATTTTTAGAGATAAGACTGTTGAGATATTAATATCTCTTAGACTTCATACTAAGTTAACAGCCCATGGAATAGCACGGTTCGGCCTTGCCTGGACCAGCACGGCATGGTCAATCACCATCCTTGGTCCAGGACCGTGCCGCCTCATGGCACGGTTCGTGCCATGCCAGGCCAGCACGAACCGTGCCTCGTGCCAAGCCAGACGCGACCAAGTGTCTGGCCTTCTGGCATGGACCACCGGCCCGGGGACCCTGGACCGGCTATGAGTCGTAGTTCAAGTCCTATCAGATGACCACCTGATGGAAAAATTATTTAAAAAAAATCAGCCACATAAGCCGGATCTTGCTTATGTGGCCGATTGCAATTGGCCAGCCATGTAAGTCAATTACCCATTGCATTTTCATGCAATGGGTTCAGACAGTGATGGCATGGCATGGTCCGACATTACCCTGCACTCAGCCATGCCATCGGGCCCTACTGGGCACGCAAGCTGGTTCCCGCGCCGTGCCCATTTGACACCTATATGCTCGGTTAGAACTTTGTGCACTCTGTGCGATGTTTGAAAACATAAAAAACATAAACCTGAAGAGATAATTGTTGATGATACAAAGCACCAGCAGATTCTTTTGTAACCGGGGATACTATACCAACACTCAATAGCCAATCTTGCATCTCTTGGTTGGAATCTATTTCTTCATCATCCATTTTGCTGTTTTTAGAATTTATATCAGAGCATAGCTTTTGCCTCATTTTCTCAGCAAGCAACACCATCTCTTTCGCCTTGTTCTGAAAATTTAGAACTTTTAAAACAAGACACTCACAACCATGGAACAATCACTAAAGGTAAACATCATACTAGCAAACTGCCAACCATACGGCACATCCTGTTTTAATCAGATCGGGCCCATCTCCGGAATAAGGTGAAGGTCATGCCAACCCGAGGGGTCTGGCCCGCATCCTGAAAAGCATGCGACATGATACGACCCACAAATAGCCTGGGCCAGACCAGGCTAGCCTAGGTTTGAACTGTATTGGACCAGGCTAGCCTAGGTTTGAACTGTATTGGACCAGGCACAGAAGATTCCCAGTGCCCGGCCCCGGGGAGGCCTGGCTGCCTGTTTTTTTTAGGAATGCCATTTTCTACAGTTCAATATTGAGCATTTTCCAGATGATTCGACTTAAGATCCGAGCTATTTTTTTCAATTTCGAGTTTGCATGTATATGTTGATCACCTGATACGTCATAATATTACATGTATAGGAGTTCATGTCTTGATACGATGGTAAGTATCTTCGTCAAAAGGTGATAGAATTTGAATTTGAGACTCACCAAATACAGTCTCCCTGACTTTCGAGAATTAAGATTATTAAAATATTAATTTCTCACCGTGCCCATATTCTATGTTGCACGGATACGCCTAGGAACTGCCGTGTCCACGTGTCGGACACGTGGACACGGCAACACAGGTCGGACACGCGTCGGAGACGTATCCGACGCATTGTTCGAAAACAGTCGTCGTTAACAACAGACGTGTCGTTTACCAACCGACGTGTTTTTACGATACAAACGCGTCGGAAATACACTATATATTAACGATTACTCCTACATCTCCAACAAATTGAGGAGCATACCACCGACAGTGAGTTGCCGACAAGCCGATTGCGGGAAATAGTTGTCAATTGTCATTGCGTCAAGCGGGGAGGGGAGGAGCACACTGCCGAGGCACAAACAGTACCTAAGGTAACCTAATTCTGTAATGGAGGGGGGGGGGGGGGGAGGGTGTTAGAGGGTTTAAATTTTTTTTACATTATTTTAAAATATAGAATTTTAAATTATTTTAAAATACAATATTTTAAATTATTTTAAATTACAATATTTTAAATTATTTTTAAATATCTAATATTTATAATTAATAATTTTTATTTTTATTTTTTTTTATCATGACGTATCCTAGTTTTTTAGAATTTGCCGTGTCCCCGTATCTTGCTGTGTCGTATCCTCGTGTCCGTGCAACATAGCCCATATTAAAGTAGAAGCCTTATGTGATAGTCCAGAGGCCATCCAAAATCGTTGATTGTTATGAAAGACGAATATTCAATTTCACACCAAAAAATAAAAAATGTTTGTGGGCACATGGCATGTATATGTTGCATGTATATATTGATCACCTGATAAGTCCTAGTGTTGCATATGTATATTGAAGGTCATGCCTTAATATGATGTAAAATATTTTCATCAAAAGATGATAGGTCTTAGATTTGGGACTCCGACTCGACATACACAACCTCTCTAGCTTTCAAGAAAAAAATTATTGAAATATTAATCTCTCCCAGACTCTGTGTTGAAGCAGGAACCTTACATGCTGAGTGTGATATTCATCTCCATCTCCATGTGATAGTCCAAAGGTCAGCCAGAATCGTTGATTGTTATGAAAGAGTAATATTCAATTTCTCGTCAAAAAAGAAATGAGAAATCATGTTTGTTGACACATTGCATGTATATGCTAATCACATGATAAATCTTTATGTTGCATGTATGTATTGAAGGTCATACCTTCATACGATGGCAAGTATCTTCGTACAGATGTGATAGGTCTTGGATTTGAGACTCAATTGCCACTCCGACTTTCAATAATAAGATTATTAAAATATAATCTCTCTCAGATTTCATGTTGAAGCAGGAATCTTATGTACGTGTACTGAGTATGATCTCCATCTCCATTTCCATCTGACGGTCCAGAGGTCATCCAGAATCGTTGATTGTTATGAAAGAGTAATATTCAACTTCTCGTCAGAAAATGAGGAATGGTGCTTGTGCAAAGAAAGTGTGTCGCTATGAATATTGCTGCGTTGTATTCACTATGAATGTTGATGCGTTGTATTCTTTGTTAAAATAATCTCTCTGTCATATGCACTGGGCATTGCATTTGATTTCTGCTATCAGTTTCAGATCTGATTGGTTTGTCCGTTGGGCTTGAAGCAGGTGAAACTAGAGGTGTCAAACGTGCCGGCCCGAATTTTTTGGGCACGAGTGTGCCGCCGTGCCAGGCCAGGCACGGTTACTGTACCGTGCCGTGCCTGGCCCGGTTTAAAATAACCGGGCCCGGCACTGCCAGCAAGCACGGCAGGCCGTGCCGTGCCTTGCCTGGCCCGCTTAGGCTTGCCTGTCCGAGCAGTTCTGGATATGGGGGACCGCAGGTCGGGTCGAATCAGACCCGACCCACGGTCTTTTTTTGCGGGAGGGGCATCATGGGGTCGGGCTCACGTGACACCCGGCACGGGACAAACCCGCGCTGGAGTGCTATGCCATGGGCCGAACCATGCCTGGCCAGGCACGGCACGGCTCGTGCCTAACCCGGGCACGGAATTTTTCAGTGCAAGGCCGGGCCGGCCCGCCCTGGTTGACACCTCTAGGTGAAACCATAAGGTATGAGAAGCCCCATGTTGTGAAATGTTGATGAATTCTCTGGAGATGGCATGTGCAATTTGGAGTTCCTATCATGTGCTTTCGTGTGATCAGCATGGATGACAAACTCATTAGTGTTAATCATGAGATTCACACAAGCATGCACTGAAGGGTGGACAGTCAATCATAGGCACCATGGGCTATCTTTGATTTACAAAACAAAAGAGACTTTTCATCTTTCATCAGAGTCACATGAGAATAATGCATATGACATGCGCATAACTAGTGATGCATTTTTATTTATTTATTATTTATTTTGATGTCTTTTTATGAGAGCACCAAACCTATAGGCTGTCCCAATCATTTTTGTTTATCATATAAGAGGATTAGTTGAATGATATTTACAAATTGAGTATTTATTTTATTTTTGTATTCTATTTTATAACATGATATCAGAGTGATGGGTGAGTTTGAGGATAAATATTTACAAACCCTAGAAAGAGCACACAACAACCTGAAATAAGAAAATTGAGCATGTCGATAGTACCATCACACAAAGAGATGGCACCCACACAGTAAGTTGTGCACGCAAAGTGTCGGCAGAGGCACGTGCATATTGACTGGCACTAGCACAAGTACTATAGGCACATGGTGATCATTTATGATAGTGGTGTAAGGCATGAGGCCGCTAGTGGATAATATTCAACAAATCCTAATTTGTGCACGACAACACAATGCAACACACAACAGCATATGCAATTGTTTTTTTGTATTTTTATGGCAAATATGGATTATCACAATAAAGATAGCTAGAAAAGTGACAGTCCAATAAATCCTAATTTGACTCATTGCATGTATATTTCAACTTAATCCTAGACTGTGAGGAATGTCAGCTAGAAAACATTTATTCTAACTAAGTTGAGAATATGTTATCATAGTCTAAAAAATATTTTCATAAATTCCTATACTACATGTCAATCTTAAAGATATCTAGATTTGTTTTTTGTAACTTCATCATATCTTATTTATTCTTGATGATCATATTAGTTTATTATTTTAAAATTATATTTTCAGATAATTCAATTCTGATTTTATTTTTTTTTTTCGAGAAATTTTTCTGCAGGAACAATAGTCTCTGAGGAAGAATTCATTTGGAATTGAACAAGTTGGATTATATATTTTCTCTTTAAATATAAGATCTCTTTCTATATATCTGAGTATTTTTATACTCATTACTTTTATATTTTCACAACTTGATCATATATAATTGATTAAGTTGAGAATATTTTATCCTAATTTTAAGAATATTTTAATCCTAGGCAATATAATATATAATCTATGAAAGCTTTTTAGAGCTTCATTTCGTACATGTCAATCTAATTTGAGCAGTAACTCATTTAATCTAATACATTCAAACATATGAAGACATAGCAGAGATGCGACCAAAAAATAATTATGGTATATTATCATTTTTATTGATAATTACTCGAGATATATGTTGATATTTATTTTGAAATAGATCATGGGTTCTTTTTACTTTTCAAACTTTTCATAAAATAATAAAAATTCAATTAGATTTGTATGTGATCATCATAGTGGAATTGATAAGAGATGCACAGTAGCAATTATATTATACCAAGGTTCCACAGAGATTAGCAATCATCATAGTGGAATTGATCATGTTGATCATACTATCTCACTTATATTTGATTGTGATACTACTCTTGTCAAGAGAGGATTATAACCTTTAAGTAGTTTAATTTATATGTTAACATGAGACAGGGTTGTCCATAGTAGTCCTTAAGTTAGCCATCTTCCCCACCAATTCACATGCTATCATACCTAGAGATCTAGTACCTAGAACTTTTGAAAAGCATGTGATAAAATACAAGGGAATAACATTGTGAGTACTGTGCCTAATTGTAATATATATTAACTTTAGATCAAATTTATTAGAAAAAATATTACTCAAACTTCTTGAAGTTATTTGCTTGGATACATTCTCACCAATAGCTAAAATAATTTTAGTAATTATAATTTTTTACCTTGATGCTTCTCCCGGATAAATGGTATGTCAGCTCGATGTTAGGAACACTTTCTTATATAATAATCATGAAGAAGAAATTTACATGAACCAATTACTAAATTTACTAATAGTAAGAATAACAAGTTATGTTAACATATTGCATAATTCTTTACATAAGCAAAAGTAATCTCCTAGTGTTTGTTTAACAAATTCTATTCTATTATTATTTTGATTGGACTTTGTAAATATAATTTTAATTATTTTTATATTTATCATGTATTTGCACGATGGCAAGTTAATTTATCAAATGGCGATAATTATTCAAGTTTGAGACTCATCAAACAGTTTCTCTTATTTCAAGGATAAGGTTATTAACATTTGAACTTTTCTAAGAACTAGTACTAAAGCAAGAGCTTTTTGCACTAGGTATGCCTTTTAATAAATTCAAGATGGATTGAAAGATAGACATACTTTGTTTCTAATATATAGGGATATTGTAATTACAAGTAATCGATTAAGTATCTCATAACTAAATTATATCCTTCGTGTTCAGTTTCAAAAATATCTTTAAAACTAAAATATTTTATTGATATTGAAATAGCATATTTAGATGAAAATATATTCTTACCACATAAAGTATACACCAAAATTTTTTATCAAACCTCAACTTATAAAAGAATGCACCATTAGATTCTCCATTTGATCAAAATATATATTATTAATTATACATATGTATAGTTATTAATTATATTAGCTATAGATAAATTATAAAAAAAAAACAAAATTATCTAATAGTTATAAGATATGAGATTACACATGTTACCACTATAATTAATTATTTTTTATATTTTACTCAACAAAATTGCTTGAATGTTATTCTTCATATTTTCAAATATATGAAGAAAATACCTTGTCTTCACATTTTCTTTGGCATATTAATTTTATATTTTTCTTGAAAATAATAAACAAATTGAGAATACATGCAAAAAAAACAAAGGTGCAACATCTATTATTTGTGAGACTTTATAGATTGAAAAATTTTTGAGTTCAATTTTACCATAAAGAGGTTTATTATGCTTTTCTATGATAATAACACAATACATTGTTTTCATATATCAACTATCTAGCATGTTTATGAATGTATTCAAAAAAAGACATAGAATTAGTTTTACCTCCAAGCTTGATATAAGAGATATATATATATATACACATTGGCATGAGAGTAAATATCAAGATATTTAACTCTATTTAATAATTTTCTTTTATAATTTAGTATATCTCAATTATTAGTATATATATTTATTGTTCAACATTTTTAAATAAAAATATCTTTTGTTATGAAAGTTGAGGGCTAAGAAGCACAGACACGGACACGAACATGGTGATACGACACGGCAAGATACGGGAACACGGCAAATTCTAAAAAACTAGGATACGGATACGACTAGGATACGGCATGATAAAAAAAATAAAATTAAAAATTAAAATTATTTTTTTATAAATATTAAATATTTTATAAAATAAAATTAATTAAATTAAATTATTTTATTTTATAAAATAAATATATATTTTTTTATTTTATAAAATAAAAATATTTTATTTTATTTTATTTTATAAGATAATATTTATATTTATTTTATTTTATAAAATTATATTTTAAAATTATCTTATATTATATAAAAATATATTTTTTTATTTTATAAAATAAAAATATTTTATTTTATTTAATGCCCGCCATACATCCCCACAGTTAGCGCACGCCCCTGCCTCCCCCCTCAATTCGTGCCCTCCCCCCGCCTCCCCCCCCCCCTCAAATCGCGCCAGCCGCCTGCATCGAGTGGCCAATGTCGCCACTGGACATCGTCGGATGTCGGTCACTCGGCATGGATACGGCAGCTGACGCAACCGTCCGATACGCCACATGGCGTATCTGATACAAATTGATCAATGATATGCCACATGACGTATCGGACACGTATCCGTGCCGTGTTTGTATCATGCCACGTGTCCACGTGTCCGACACGTGGACACGACTGTAGAGAGCCGTGTCCGTGCTTCCTTGGTTGAGGGTATCCTACTAAATTCCATATATATTTATTGTTCCATATTCTCGGATTAATTTTTTTAATAATCATTTAAAAAAATTACCTTTTAAATAAGCTTCATTGACTGAAAATACTTATTGAATTGGGAGATTTCCAACTCATTATATCACATAATAACAATATCATATATGACCATGATAATCAAGATTATTCTAGCATCATATCTCCTAAATGACAAAAAATCTTTCTTAAAATAGAATTACCTATATCCTAAAAAAATATTTAAGTTTACCTAAATTATTCATTTTAAAATATGACTTGAAGTACTCCTTTAGTTAGTTTTTTCTTAACTTTTCATTTCACATAACAAATTTATTTATATACATTATAATACCATCATAGCTCCGAAAAAATAATTAGAAATTTATAATACACATATATAGGCCAGAATAAATAATTATATATAAAAACCTCATAAATTAAACTCTTGATAATTATTTCAAGTCATACAATGACATCCATAATTTACCAACAAAAAGTGACTGTGTCTCTCAAATTGCATATAAATGTTTCATATATACCTTCTCATCAATATCATTATCAAAAATGATATTTTTCATGCCTAATTAGTATATCCACCATCTATGAGATATTGCAAATGAAATAAGAATCGATATGAAGACTAACTTGATCATTACAAAGAATATATTTTGATAATCCAAATCAAAATTTTGAAATAAATTCTCTAATAAAAAATCTTACTTTAAGATAATTTACATTCACATTTAAACATGTATTAACATTAAAAATTCATTTACAACCACTAACAAATTTTCTCAAAGATGAAATAATTAGTTGTCAGGTCTCATTAGAATCAAAAAAAGAATTTATTTGTTCCTACATAATCTAACATTATCATAGAAGAAATAATACTTCAAAAAAGAACATATTTCAATATTATCAAGAGAGGAAATAAAAAAATAACATGAGTATAATAATTCTAATAAAATAGTTTATTAAAATTAAATACAACTTTTTTTCTTTTTCCATATATTGATCAAAATATCATATTTAGAAAAGTATATTGTAATATTATCTGGCTTCTCATGGAAGTCTCACTTGCTTTTAATAGATTGCATATGTCTCTTTTTTCTTGTATAACTCTAAATCATAAGTGATCAAATCTTCCACTCTATGACTCATCATTAGTTGGAACTAGAGTAGCTAGTGAACAACTAGGTCATCTGAACTCAAGGATAATTTCCTCTAAAAGAACCTTCATACTATCCTAAATCATGTAATCAACCTGATAAATAATTATTAGTATTACAATTTTATTTCTTTTATGTTATTTAATGGAATCATCCAACCTATGAGATTCATTAATCATTTTCACTCATTTTATAAGGGTGACATTTATTATGTTTTTATTATAAAGTGTTATTATTTTTTCAGCTTCTATTGATTAATTTTACATGGTATCAGAGGTAGGTTATGTGTATCTCCTGCCCTAATTTTTTTATTTTTATTTTTCTGTCAAAAGAAGTTACACACACACACACACACACACACACTATAAGCGAATATAGTGCACACTAACACGCAATAGTGCAAGAGGTGCACGATAGTGCAAGAGGTGTGGGCGCTACTCGCTAGTGCACAAATGCATAGTAATTGCGCATGATGGTACACAGTTCTGTAAGCGATTAGGCAAGCAGGGTTGCACACTGTTGGTCAAATAGTGGTGGCATAGTTGGGCACATGGTGGCGCGCAATAAGGCGGATGATGGTTTGCATAATTATTTACACATTAGATCATGTGGGTGTGCTGAAGATAGGCCAAAACCCTAATTGAGTTTCATTAACCAATTTCTTCTAGATTTAATAATAAGTACAAAAAAAAAAAAAAGAATTTGGTGTGGTTATTTTGAAAGTATAATTTTATAGACATGAATTATCACAACAAAGATAAATGAAGATGAGTCACAGTCAAGTGTACTGATTATAGAAAGATACAATACAAAAGAAAAAATTATTAGAAATTATTTTTATAGAGGATACAAAGAATATTATGTAATAGTAAGGTATACAGATTGACTATCGAAGACATCCATAGTTCCTCACATGGTTTATCTACTGTAATACTTAATAAAAAAGAAATATACAAAATTACTCTCTAAAATTAAAATAATAACAAATCTCTAATCTCTTAGATATCACTAGTTTTTTCACCTTACTCTTACTTCCTATTCCAATATAATCAAAATAAGAGCAAACATTCAAATCAGTGATGATCAAATTTTATTCTGTGTTCTTTTCTTATTTTGAGAATATGTAGTAATGAAAATACTCAAAAGTCATTTGATATAGGACAATTCACCTTGATTTATTATTATTTTTTTGTATTATGTTTATTTTTAATTATCCTGTTAATTTAATCTTTATAAGTTATCTTTTTAAATAAATCAATTATACTTTTTTTTATTCCCATTGATATTTATTTATATAATTGATAAATTTTGAAAAATAAATTTCATTTAGGATTGAACAAACTGGATTATATATTATCTCTTCAATATATAAGATCTGTTTCTATTTTGGACCCGTTATTTGCGTACTCTCAATTTTGGAATCTACCACTAGTTAAATTGAGAATACTTTATCCTAATCTAATAAATATTTTGACCATATAGTAAAGAGTATGTCAACTATGAATACTTATGAGAGCTTCCTATCCTACATGTTAGTCTGACTTGAGTGATGAAGCATTCGCTATGATATACACAAACATATAGCGACCTAATAGAAAAACAATCAAAGAGTAATTTAGATATTTGATCATGATTATTGATTACTTCTTAAGATATACTTGAATATATTTTTTTATAAAATGATAAAAACTCAATTTAAATAAAATATTAAAAAATTAATAAATAATAATAAATTAAAATATATGTCAAACAAATATAACATATATTATATAAATTATAATATTATAAGTCAAATTGTTTTCACTAGCACACATCCCAATAGAATAGTATGGCTAAGAGAAATAATTTATATTCGTTCGAGACGACTCAAACATATATACTTGGAAAGAATATTCTAAAATATTTTGGAGATAAATAATTTTAATTATAATTTATCTCATTAATCAAATATTTTATTATGTCTTTTCTCAGCATATATCCTTCCTGACTTATATTTCAACAAAAAATTATTTAACTTACCTCCTAAAATTTTTGGATTCACATATTTTTATCAATAATTGCTCTTTTTAAGATAAAACAAACTGGCATCTAAAGCCTTGAAACATGTTATTCATATGTACACTAAACTAAGAGAATATAAATATTTTTCAACATCGAATGATAGAATTTTAATTAGTATAGATATTATTTTTTTTATCATAACTCATTCTTTAACAAACCTAATAAGAGTTAATCCAAATGCTGTACAAGAAATCACTACATTTTCACTCTTACCTTTCACCATGTGTAGACCACCAGTTAGTAGAAAGATCCACCTATTAGCTATATCTCATTATATTAATACTCAATACGATGTTATCTTCATAAAATTATCATATATACCAACAAATTCAAATCATATTAAATTATGAGAGTATAGTTCCTAAAATAGAGAAATTTCATTTAGACCTAGATAACATAATAGTATAAAAATCTATACTAATATAAACTCATATTAAGCCGACAACTAAAAATTTTGACTACTCATGACTTAGAGTTCATATCAATAACAGATACCTACACAACCTTCTCAGACATACATTCTGCTATTAAGCTAGTCCATCTCATCACAACCTACTCATTTAGACCTAGATATTATGCTAGTCCATCTCATCACAACCTTCTACTGGCTTTGCAGAAGAGACAGAAAAACTATACTTAGCATATGATTTCAAAGATTTTTTCATACTCTCATCATGTTTCTTCTTTTATTTTTTTTTTTTTATCTTAACAGTACTAGCATAATAAAAATCTTCTTCTAAGGCATTACCTTACTCGATATGATAATAGATCATGATATAATTGAGAAATATCATTCACTCTAAAGAGACTTGATAACAAGTATCGTGACATTTGGAATTTATATTATTGATTGTAGGTAGTTGTTCACTATGAAAACATATATAGATAATAAGATTGATAGCGAGAAGATATAGTCAAACATTTATTATGTACGATCAAGATATTTACTCTCTAATGACCAAGATAATCTTAGAATGTATTATTATTTTTCTTTTAGCATCTATAGTTGAAAGATATATCAGCTACACATAATGAACATTTCTCTTCAAAGTGATCTTGAGAATAATGTGTATATGAAACAACCACCAAGATTCTAGCAATATAATCAAGTATAATTTATAAGATTATTAAACACATTGTACAACTTGAATCAATCACCTAGAGCTTTATTTGCAAGATTTTCATATATAATTATTTTGTTTGAGTTACACATGTTATTGATTTTTCTTTATCTGTCCGAAGAAATCCTAATATCAAGATAATTTTATTAATTATTTATGTAGAAATATATTCTAATTATGAGATATAATAAGTTAAAAATCACTCAACTCAAAGAATACCTTCAAGAATAATTTCATATGAATGATATTTTATTGAGATAGAAATAACTTATTCAATGAAAAATATCATCTTGCCACAAAAAACATATATTTTTGATACTCATATAGACGTTGGTCTTTTGGATTGTGTTTAAGCAAATACCCTTATTGATCTATGTATTAAATTACTTATTATATGATACCTTTAATTAACTATACTACCTATAAAAGAATCGTATGAAAAATTAATTATCTAATTATGACAAAATCAAATATAGCATACTTAGTAAATATAGTTTGGCATTTCGTAGTTTCTCGTCGACAAGTTCACTTTGACGCCGCTCTTCACTTGCTGAAGTAGAGATGTCAAATGAGCATGCAGGGCAGGTCCGACTCATTTTTAAATGGCCCAATTGAGCCATCGTGTCGTGATGAAGCCGAACTGGGGCATACCTAGATAGGCCGGTTCTTGCCCATTCGAGACAAGTTTGGGGAGGGGTTTGGCCGTTTGGGCTGGGTTCCTGCCTAATTCGGGCCATTTAGAAAATTTTTAATCCAGCGTATTAAATTTATTAATAAATTTAAATTTTAATTATTTATTAATTAAATAGTTTATAGTTAATTATTAAATTAAAATAAATAATCAATTTTTTTATTTTTAATTTATTAAATTAAATAAAACATTAAGTATAATATAATAAACAACTAAAATTTTTAAACTAACAGTGTATGAATTAATAAAATTAAAATATTAATACAAACCAATACAAATCACAAAAAATAATAAATGAAGATTCAAGAATCAAGCCTCAAATTAAAATTACAAAAAAAAATTATCAAAAATAATATCAATCCAAAAAAGATAAATGAAAATAAAAAATATCGTTCGCATTATAGCATATGATCAATGATAATATAAGTATCAGTATCTCAATCATCATCAATCATCAATATCCCACTGATCATCATCAGCAACTAACATCTCTGCTTTTATTGTAGTCTCAGCATGATCCTGGATGACCAAACTCGAATCCTCTCAATTCTTCAAGCATCTTAAATGCTAATGTCTCAATAATATTTGATCATAATCTTAATCTCCTATCTAAAATCACATTTACTACAATGGAAAAAATAGACTTCAATGCTACGCTCAACACCGGATGAGTCAGTAGATCATATGTCATCTTAAATAAAATAAAATAAATGGACTCATATGATTTTTACCACGATATTATATCAAAATTCTCATTAGTAGAATATAATAGGATTGAGCAGTAATCGATATTTAAGTATCGAAACAGCTCACTCCTATTTGACGGTTTACCCCATTATTTCACCCTCACTACATGAATGAAAAAGTCATCGTCTCCAATTTAGTATCCATGTCCATACTTGAAACTTCACTATTACTACCACCATACCTAATATCATAGTATGTAAAGAGCTCGGTCAACTATTCGTGAATAAACCATTCAAATTCATCTTCCTGATTCATGCACGAAAATATATATGTCAAAATATTTTATACACCTTCCTCCTTAACTATAGGATCCATGTAGAGGTGTCAAACGGACCATGCCAGGCTGGCATGACCCATTTTTAGTGAACAATACCGTGCTTCCGTGCTAGGCCAGACATGACAAGGTTACTGTTCCGGGCCGTGCCTAGCTCGGCATGATTTATTCAAGCCTAGCCCGGCATGGCACGGCCCGACAGTAATTTTACCATGCCGGTCATGCCCGTATGAGCCTGTTTAAAATTTTTTTTTTCTTTTTAATATTTAAATTTATGTATTTATAAAATATATATTTTAAATAGATAATGTTTAAAAATTTAAATTTGTAACTTGAAAATTGTTGAATAGTTATAAAGTTTAATTATTTTTATTATATTTTAATAAATTTAGATTATAATTTATTAATATTAAAGTATAAAATTTTTAATAAAATTTTTAAACACAAAAATAAAGTAAACATAAATTTTGTTTAAAAAGGTACAAAGTCACAAAGCCAAAAGCAAATTAAATGTCCAATCGACTAATCCCGAACCAAAGCAAATACAACGTAATATAAATAAAAAAACATACAATCAATACAAAATAAAACATCGAAATTAAAAATCAGAATCAAGAATAACACAAATCATCAACCGTGTCCGTGAGGTATCAAAAATTAAAATCAAGTGAAAATAACATGTGGCGTGACATTGGCAAAATGACAAGGGCAACCGGCAATCACGTCAATCTTAAATTGGCATATCATGATTATCAACAACAACATCAAAAACACTATCATATAAATCATCATCATCAGCAATCAACTCCTCCGCTTTCACAGCGGATGCAATACATGTCCCCTAAGAAGCACGGACACGGACATGTAGATACGACACGGCAGGATACGGGGACACGGCAAATTCTAAAAAACTAGGATACGAATACGGCTAAGATACGACATGATAAAAAAATAAAAATAAAAATAAAAATTATTAATTATAAATATTAGGTATTTTATAAAATTTATTAAATTAAATTAAAATATTTTATTATATAAAATAAATATATATTATTTATTTTATTAAATAAAAATCTTTTATTTTATTTTATAAGATAATATTTATAATTATTTTATTTTATAAAATAATATTTTATAATTATATTATATAAAAATATATATTTTTTATTTTATTTTATAAAAATATTTTATTTTATGCCCTTGCCTCTCCCCTCAAGCACGACCTCCCCTGCCTCTCCCCTCAATCACGCCCGCCCGCCCCTGCCTCTCCCCTCAATCACGCCCGCCTGCCCATGCCTCTCCCCTCAATCACGCCTGCCCGCTCATGCCTCTCCGCTCAATCACGCCCGCCCGCCCCTTCCTCTCCCCTCAAATCGTGTCCGTCCCTGCTACTGGCCAACGTCGCCCATGCTGCAACGTTGGCCACCCGACGTCATCGAACGTCAGGCATTATAGACGTGGATACGGCTGCCGACGCAACCATCCGATACGCCATGTGGCATATCGGATACGGATTGTGCAATGATACGCCACGTGGCATATCGGACACGTATCCGTGTCGTGTCCACGTGTCCAGGTGTCAGACACATGGACACGGCTGTAGGGAGCCGTGTCCGTGCTTCCTTGCCTGTCCCAACATAATCATGGATGCTAAACCTCGAATTCTCCTAGTCCTTCATGCATGTTAAGGCCTCAACAATATCTGGACGTAATCTTAATCTCTTATTCGAAATTATATTTATTATAACAAAAAAATCAGACTCTAATGCTACGCTCAATACCAGAAGAGTCAGTAAATCCCGTGTCATCCTAAATAGCACAGGAAAGGTGAACTCATATGATTTTCACTACTATAATATATCAAAATTTTTAGTATCAGAATGTAATAGAGTAAACAGTAATCGATATCTAAGTACTGAGAAAGCTCGCTCCTATGTGACGGTCCACCCCGTCATTTCTCCCTTGCTAACAAAATGGAAAAATTATTATCTCCGAAAATGATATATATGGCCGTACTCTCAATCTCACAACTATTGCCACCATACATAGCATCGTAGTATGTGAACAGGTCAATTAACTTCTCGCGAATAAACCCTTCAGGTGGGTCTTTCAAGTTCATGCATGAGAAAATATAAGTCAAAATATTATCTACCTCTTCCACCTTAACCCTAGGATCCATGCATGCAGCGAGACAATAAAGAGATGAAATGACAGACTAGTACTTTAAGTACTTGATTTCTATCTCTGCAACCATATGACTAAGTATCAAGTCAGCTCGATACTTCCTAAACATACTACTAATATTGTATATACATCTGAATACAATGCAAGTCGTGGGAGTATAAACTGACGAACACATATTCGTCGTGTCATAAAAAATCTTCAGTAATTTCATAAATAAAATTCCTGAAGCACGGTTAGTATTATCAATAATAAGTTCGCCACTCTTATTATTGACGTAGTTGGTTATCACATGTTCGTATCCAACACATGACTCCAACATCAGATACGTATAATTTCAATGGTGTCTCACATCAAATTGGAATTTCTTCTTCTTAAGATTCACAGACAAACAGAAACTATCAAACTCATGTTATCTACGAGGAATACGAATGTATTTTAGTACATTACGTATATTATTTAACGCAGGGAAACACGTCTTCATACATACTTGTACAATCAAATTAATCACGTGACATATACATCTGACATGAAAAATCATTCCTAATGGTGCATCTCTAATATTCCTAACGAATATGTTTATCACTACTCTATTATTAGATGTATTATCAAATGTAATACTAAAAATTTTATTTTAAATTTTATATTCTTTAAAAATTTTTATCATATACTCAAAAATGAGCGGGGTATCATGAAGATAGAAAATCTCAGAGAATCAAAAAATTTTTTTATTCATTATCCATTTAGTTTCTACATAGTGAGCGATGAGACATACATAAGATGATTCATCATAACTTGTCCAAATATTGTACGTCACGGACACCATTTTACTATATGCCATAAATTCATTAATTATTTTTAATTTTTCTAATTTATAAAATTTAATTATGTCGTTCTTATATGTGGACCTAGGAATCCTATGATAAACAAGCTTAAAATATGTCTGCATGATGCTCACTACACTTAGATCTTCCGAAATCTAATCGGAAGACCGATCAAAGTGATAAGTTTAGTCATGTCTTCCCTACTCAACTCGCTGCGGTATATAAAAGGAGTAAACTTAGAGACTGAACTAGATCCATTTTCAAAAAATACAGTATTATGTTGGATTTGCCTAGGATCTAATGCACCATATTTTTTGGTGCATAATTCGACATGCCTCTTAAGTTACCCAGTCCCAAACGAACTCTTACAAGTTAAATTTCTCATATAATATTTACACCGTTTCATTTTTTCTTCCTCACCCCTAACATTTTTTTATTTTATTATATTAAAATGAGTCAAAACTACATAAGTCCTCCTAATTTTTTATTTTTTGATGTTTGGGTTGAGACTAGAGAAACCAAAGTTTCAATAGCCTCACCTCTGTATAAAATTTTTATTTTTAAAATTTAAATATATTTCATTGGTATTAATCATTTTTTGGTTTTTATTAAACAAGAGATATAACCTAGATGATTGAATTAGATATTCAAAGTAGAAAGAGAGACTAGAGAAAGAGAGAAAGTAAATAAAAATACTAATTATTTTTAAATATTAATTATTAAGTTACAATTTTTAGTTAAATAATAAACAAAAATTTAAAATACCTATAAAACAATCAGGTATATCACGTGCACCAAAGTTCAGTTCAAACTTCCAAAGCCGAGTCTGAGTTATGAGTCCCAAAAAATCAAGCCGAATGACAAATTTCCGAGAGATGGAAGAGATTTGAGTGAAATCTGAGAGGATGAGAATAAATATTTTTTAAAAACATAAAATTTATAGAGAAGTGGGGGAGATTTTATAGATTAAAGTAGAGGTGTCAAACAAACCGGGACGGCCCGGCCCGAATTTTTTGAGCACGAGCGTGCCGCCTTGCCTAGCCCGGCACGATTTAAAATAACCGGTTCGGGATACGGGGGTCTTTTTTTGTGAAAGGGGCATCGTGGGGTGGGGCTCACGAGACACCCGGCACGGGACAAACCAGTGCCGGTGTGTCGTGCCGCGGGCCGAACCGTGCCGAGTCAGGCACGGCACGGCTCGTGCCTGACCCGGGCCCGAGCACGGAATTTTTCAGTGCCAAACCGGCCCAAACTCGGCTGAACCGTGCCGTGCCTAGTGTCGGGCCGGGTCGATTGACACCTCTAGATTAAAGTAATGATTTTTTAAAAAAAATAATTTTTATGATTTTTTTTAATTTTTTATTGATAATTAAGGAGCAGAATCATGAGGGGCGTCAAGTTCTGCCCCCTAGCAGTTTGAGGAGAAATCCAATGGCAAAAATTCATAATATTTTTTTTTCGAACCGTTGGGTGGGTGGGGGGGGGGGGGAGGGGGATTCAAATAATATTCAAAAGTTTAGAGCTTTGAAGAAATTATGGATATCATCCTTCAAATAATATTCATGATGAAGTTAACGATATTACAATGCCTTTGGAACTAGTTATGTGTCAAGCACTTATCGTATATATGACTCTTCATAATTTTTTGGTGAAGTTGAAAAACACAACTATAAAACTTATGAATGTAATAAGAAAAAATAGAGATGAGTTTCATCTAGATTTAGGTTTTAAGAAAAAACAAACAATACTAAAAATATATTTCACTAAATTATCTTAGTTATATTTATAATTTAAAATAATTATTAATTAATGATATTAATGGGACCTTCTATTTATATAAGAATTTTCTAAAAATATATTATCTTATTATCTTATCAAAATTGATAATTTTTTAACTAACCCAAGGTAAACTAATGAAAAATATTATATTAGAGAATATTAATTTACCGAGAATAAATTTAAAGATGTTCTACTATATATCATTTTCAAGGATTAGAATAATCAAGAAATAAATATTTTAAAATCTTATATCTTTTTATTCCATCCAATAAAAAATCATAAAAAATATAAGTACTCCTAAATACTCTAAAAGGCAATATACCGATACATAATTTCTCTTCAGGGTTCAAAATCTTAAAGAATGAACAATAAAAATAATAAAAGAATAGATTTGATTGATAGGGTTGTTTGCGGGTAATATCGCATCTCCCCAATGATTGTTTTTAACACTCCTAACAATAAGTGTCTAAAATATCTCAATTAAATATTTTTTTTCTACAACATTATCATATGGGATGTGTCAACACAGGAAATCTATTATATGATCTCATGATCTATATAGTAAGAACTGAATTTGTCTTCCATATACTCTAAAATATTATTACTTTTTATTTTTTTATTTTTTTATTTTTTTCACTAAACTAATTTTGAATTTATTATTAAATGATTAAAAAACTATGATTTAAAACAAAAAAAAATCAACCACATAAATTATATAAAATCTTAAAAAAATAAAATAAACGATTTAAATCTCTCTTTAATCTCATTTCCTCTATACTTCTATATATCTGAGTGTATATCAAATTAGTCCTTACATTAATCTAGTGAACAAAAAAAAAAGCTATGGCATAATTTTCTAACTGAAAAATCTCATACTTCAATATAAAGATATCTCTAAAACTGAGGTATACTATTTTTAGTTTAACCAACAATAGATAACCAATTCATAAATATATAAGTAAAAGGTCAATCATACTCAAATAACTAATGGGATATTCTAGCGTAAAAGGCATGATAAATAGTCCAATATAGTCAATCACAAAATAAATTTTCCTTAAAAACTATCAATCATTCAATTTAATATTAGCAACAAAGTATTTAAAAATATTTTTAAAATGCACCTTGATGTGCACCTCAACACAAGGCATTCATAAAACGTCTCAGACTGTTAAAAAAAGCATGAAACTCGACAAAACTCCAATGAGGACCTCCAGAAAGCTCCATTGAGCTTTTCGTGGAGTAGGGATGAGGTGCGAGGACGAGGGCAAGGGCGTGGGCGTGGGCGTGGGCGTGGGCGAGGGTGTGGGTGAGGGCGAGGGCGAGGGCGAGGGCGAGGAATAGGAGAGAGACTCATCTTAAATTTCATTAATAAATAGTATTTTCATACTATTTATTAATGAAAAATAAATTAAAATTTTTAATTTAATAATTATAAAATTATTTTAAATTTATTAAAATTTAATATATTATCAAATATTTATTGAAATATTTCATATTATTTTATTTTATTTTTAATATATTATAAAATATTTATTAATTATATGTATAGCCAAGGCACGTCTAAAAATTACTTTTTGAAACTTTGATTTTTCATGTTTTTATTTATGCTATTTAATTTTATATATTTTAACACATCGAGGCTTACGCCTCGTCTCACGAACACAAACAAATATTTTGTCTTGTGCTTTCACCTTTTAAAATTTTGATTAACAAAAGAAAAAAAACTAACTCTAAAATTAAATTATCTTAAAAGACAACTCACCAAATGAGACTACAAAAACAATTAAAATAAACAAAAAAAATAAAAAAATAAAAATAAAAATTCAAATTAATTAATAAAAAATTGAAGCCTCATCATTGGCTACCATGGTATTCAATGAACATAAGAAAAAATAGTAAAAAAATAATAATTACCTATATTATAACTTTAGTTCCTGAGTAGACAAAACAAAAGTCTAAAGTATATGGATGCCTCATAAAAACCATAGTACTTGAAGGCCATAGAGAATATGTTGATGTCCTATTTAAGAGAAATCCACAAATCTCCCCTCAACATGGATTGCAAAAAGATAAGTCTATAAGGATCCTAGATGGATCTGATATTCGACCTACACCCCTTAGATGTTCATAGTACTATTGATTTTTTCTCTGAAGATTCTATCAAATAATTATTGCTGATATGACTTATCTTCTCATATTGTATGCAATAAAATAGGGCTATTATGTCTATACCTCTATCTAATACTCCCCCTAAACTACCAGTACATGTAGAATAATGTGTTTTTCCAATAACTCTCAATTTTCCACATATAAACTAAAATATTCTAGAATATAATTCTAATCTAGTAAAAAAATCTTTATCAAGCAAGATCTAATTGTGAAAACTTAAAAAATTATCTCGTATTGAGTGTAAGAATATCATATCAATAGTTCATTTTATTTTTCTCTTTCTAATACATCAACCTCTACCAGAAAAATCTCCAACAATTGCATAACAAACTATGAATAATAGGTAGAGTAAATAGTGATATGTTTCATATCTTTAACCTCTTTTAGTCTTTGTTTAATAAGCTATAAAACTATGACATATATATTTAACATTTTTATTGAGTAAAATAATATTACCCATGTCATGAAAAATAAGATATTGTATGTCATGAAAAATAAGAAAACTAAAACCAACTAACTCGATTAATTGCCACGTAGTAATCAATAGGAAAAAATGAATTTATAGTCATTTATTTTTTTATTACATCGCATAATGGTTCATTTATCAGGTGATTCATTATCCTCTAATTAAAAACTACATGCGAACTGACGTATCTACTATGAGTAATTCTAGTTTTTGATCTTTCATAAAGTAATTATTATAATTTTTATTTCCTTCATATGTGACTAAAATAATATTTTATACTTCATAAAGCATCAAATAGTCACAAATATAGAATCCACGATATGCCAAACTACATCCATCAATTGCACACACCCACGAATTGGACTTTTCTAGCGCACCAATTATACCCCAACAACACACTACACACCTTTTATTGTTAATGCCAAATACACGATGCACCTTGTGTGTACTTTTTGACGTTAATGATGTGGACATTGGCATTGGTCATTCATAGAGGTGAGCAACATGCATCTCCCATTACATGTCTCTTACGCAGTTACGCTTCACAACACACACACTCACGGACTCACACATGCTTTACTATGTTATAATGCATGTCACACTTTAGCAAACCCTATGTTTTGCAATAGCTATAATTTTTTGGATTTGAAATCATAATCGAATTAATGTCACAAAAATCAACGACATAATATCAATAAAAATATACTTCCTATAATGAATATATAACATGTATCCTTATATAATAAACAAAATAAATAAAGAAAATTCACAAATTGAGTACTCTAATCCTTGATAAAATAAATGACAAAATAAAAAATATATATATAAGATATAAATTAACATTGAGCCATAAAATAAGCTTTGTATTAGTTATGTACTACATTTTTCAAGCTCTTATCATTTTTAGTCCCACTTAATTCAAGTTATATTACTTGAATTGGAGACCACTATCTCTCACTCATCTGTGGAAGCTCAAAATAAAGCTTTGTCCTTCACCACCAGTAAATTTATTTGGATTCATCTTACTTCCCATGTCTCCCTTACTCCTACATTTCTTTAACTTTCATTTTGTGGGTGACCAAATTCAGCATTGTTTTCTAAAGATTCTTCATCTTCTCCCTTACCATCAGTTTGTATCATCTTCTCCAAAACCTTACTGAAACATTTCTGATTTCACTCATGCCCAAGATGCATATCACCGACATTGGCAGCATATCTAGAAGGAGAGGTTTCCATATTGTAATTCAGTTCATCTGGCTTGGCAAATGGTTAGCTGTTCAGGTTTAGTTTAGATTAGTTTGGCATTTTATTATTTTGTTAGATTTCAGTTCTAGCTCCTGCTGGCACGTCAGCTCTAACAGTTTGTTGTGTGTTCGAATTTACTCCAACTCGAGATGGAATGTGTGATGACTGTTGTATCTCGCTCAACAGAAAAGCAAAACAAGCTGTTCGTCGAAGGGAACAGCATCTTGACGCAAAAAAAAAAAAAAAAAACGATGGGAAAAATCATATGCAGGACAGAAACAGATCACTACCATCAGAGCATTCAGGTCCGTAAAAGCCTCGTGTAAGTTCTTATCAGTGCTCTCCCACATTTCCTGCTCCTTCTTCAAAATCCCGGACAATCCCATCATCCTCACCGAACCATCTCTTGAATAAAACCCATCCGAACCAGAACTTGAACCCGTATTCAAACCAGACTCCTCGTTTTCGGTGTAACTGTTGAGCCTCCTCTCCCAATTTACCCGTAGCTTCTTAAAAAAAACATCGAAATCTTCCTTCCCCCTCGACACCACTACAACCACCACACTCTTCGAATTAATGGATACTTTGAATCGAACCCGGGGAGAATGAAACAGCGATTTTTGGGGAGAAAATATGTAGGTTATGGCTGTGAGAGGGATTGCGATACAATTGTGAATTGAAGCATACCAGATAATACGATCCGTCGTGAGGATGAGCACGCCGGCTCGGAGGGGAGGAAAGGAATCTGAGCCCTCTTGCGGGATCACATCCACCGCAGAGAGGAGTTGACACTCGACCTCGTTTGGGAGCAGTACTGGCCTGCCGCTTCCAGTAAAAGCCGCAGCCTGGAACCAACTTGCTTCGTTGCCGTTCGTGGACATTATGCATCCTTTCAACCATGTCGACCATTAGCAATTCCCAGCACAGAGATGTTGCACCCCTCCAGGCCCAGACCTGTTGGATTAATTATGAACGAACTCATGGCTCCTTTCGAACATATATGTTACGTGACCGTCTACTTGATGAAAGAAAACCAAATGCTCGTTTAACCCATATAGATTTTGTTCTAGGTCATCCAATTTCTTTTCCCTTAATTTAAGCTCTCGAAGCTAAAATAAAAAATATATATATAAAATATACATAATAAACAAGGATGATAACCATTAAAATTATAAGGATAAGTGCAAGAATGACTTCTTTGCACTAGTGGGATGTCATAGTGATGGTAAATGATCATGAATTTAGCTTGGCCTATCTATAACACAAAGTCATGTAACTATAAACATTCATGACTTATGTTTCTTTCTTTTGTTTGATTGATGTGGCTCTAAGATAGAGGTGGCACGGTTCAGTCGTGCCCGGGCTCGTGCCGTGCCCGGCTTAGGCACGAGTCGTGCCGTGCCATGCCTGGCCCGTGCCGTGTCTGGCCCGTGTTGTGCTGTGCCTGACTCGGCACGATTCGGCCCGCGGCACGGCACACAGGCACGGGTTTGTCTCGTGCCGGGTGTCCCGTGGGCCCGACCCCACGATGGCCCCTCCCGCAAAAAAGACCGCGGGTCGGTTCTGATTCGACCCGACCCGCGGTCCGCCCGAATCCCTACCCGTGCGAACATGCAAGCCCGTGCGAGCCCGGCAAGGCACGGCACGGCCCGCCGTGCCTGCGGGCCTTGCCGAGCTCGATTTTTTTAAACCGTGCCAGGCCAAGCACGACACGGTACAGTAACCGATCCGTGCCTGGCCCAGCACGGAAGCACGATCGTGCCCTAAAAAAATGGGCCGGCCCATTTGACACCTCTACTCTAAGAATGGTCATGGCTCGTGCAATTCTCATTTGCAATATAAAGTCTTGATGTTTAAAAATAAACACTGCTCGTGACTTCCTCTTTATAATATGAAGTCACACACTATGAAGATCATGACTCATGTATTTACTTTCTATAACCTAATGTTACTATGTCATTATGAATGGTCATGACTTAGGCATTTTCTCTATAGCAAGAAGCTACTACTCTAGAAATGGTTACGACTTGAGCAGATACTCTTCAAAACAATTTATAGTCAAAAGTTGTCGCAATGGATAATTATAATAGCTTTTACCTTAGTATTTATAGTTCTGATAAGAGATTCATATTGCTGGAGAATATCATGACTTTTAGTATTAGTGAGATACTTGACCAATATGATATAAAATTTATGCCGAAGTTATTAAAATATGACCAAGCTAATGTGACTGTCACACATAGAAATGTTTGTAGCCAAAAATAATGTAGCACTCAATAAAATAATTATGTCAACAATATAATAGAGTCATTGTGTATACATATTATCAAGACTAATTTTATAGAGTTTTAGTCAATAATAAATATCAAAACTACTATATATACTTGTGAATGTATAACTGAGTTATATTATGAGAAATACAATGGCCCTACATTACTTTTCATTCTCTTTCAACTCAACAATTCTACCTAGTATTGTATTTTATACAAAAACTACTCGCTTTCACTATTATTCATCACAATCCATCAAAACTATAATTTCATAAAATCAATATATTTAAAGTTTTTTTTATATAAATATATTGAGAATATTTACTAAAATATCTAGTAAAATTCGGTATTTGACATACCGAACAAACTTTCATACTAAATCAATTGCTCATCCTCGAGCAATTAATCCCTCTAAAAAAGAAAATTAAACCTTCTATACATACAGCATAAGTGTTTGTTATGAATAGGTTTGAGGTTTATAGTATACCTAGAGGTTACAACTACTTTTTATGGGTGTTTAAAAGAATCACAACTTGGTTTTAGTTCCACAATTAAATTTATATGTACATAAAATGTGCACAATAATTTGAGTGAATGAATACAAAATCTTTATTTTATCAAACCATATAAAAAAATAAACTCGTGGATGTCATAACTTTTTGATTGCCATAGTTTTTCTTTAGCCATAGGACCTAGAATCCGCTATTCGATCTCTATTTTTACCTAGGACCTCTCTAGCTTCCAACTCACTCCAACACTGAAAATGTTACTTCCTTTTATTTTAATATTGTTGAGAGCTATGGGACTTTATTTTACTGTTACTGGGTTTAAAAAGACTCCTACTACTAAGGTTGACATGCATGGACCAAAAGTAAATTCAAACTTGAATGTAATGTGCTTACATATGGTTGGAAACTAGCACTAGGATAGTAGGTGCTAGAGGTGATGTTTACCTACACCACTCAGCCTTTTGAAGTCTTTATGAAGGCCTTGTACTCCAAATTCTACTACAAACAAGGAAGGAAAAAATAGATAGAATGGCTTATAGGCATTAATAAGGGAAACTAAATCCTTATCTAAGGGAATTGCCATTGAAAGAGAAATTCAATTGAGAATTTTTTTAGATTCTATCACTGGTTAGGAGAAAGAGCTGGTGAAGGAGTCAAGAGTTTTCTTCTTTATTTAGCTCAGAAGGGCTCCCTCGCTTGTGGGGGAGTACAATACCATATTCTTTGTCTGTGTATGTGGGACAAGTGGTGACTTTCTTCTTGCCTCCGTAATTAGTCCATTGCTTCTAGACCTTTAAACATTTCTTTCATTCTCATTTGGTGGAGGAGACATCTACAGATGGATGCCTCACCTTATCTTTCCCCATTCTCTCCTCAATAGAGACTATAACTTTGTTTCACTTACAGAAGATGTTGGATGTCTTATTTCTTTCACCTTGGAGTTGTCTACTCCCTCTTGTTGGCTCTCTCTCTCTGCCATAATGGGACCTCCAATCCATGCTTTTGGGTTCCCTGCCACCATGGAAAACTTGTACTTTCCTATAATGGACCATGGCTACTTTAACTTTCAAGGTTCAAGTTTTGTAATCGGGTGAGGAACAACTATTGAATCTTTTTATATGGCAATTGTTTCGATGACTTATGACAAATATGCCATGATGCTCATGGGCAGCATGATGAACCGGGTAAACTAACTCATGAGTCGAATAAAAGGTAGTTCATAGGGCTTGTCTTTTGGTTCCTTTTTTGGTCTGTAGCCCGGTATTCTTTTTTGTCCATGAGTCATTTGTCCCAGCAAAGAAATGGTGCTCCTCCTTTACAAGGCATCATAAGTTGGAAAGCACAAAGTCTCTACTATAACGGGACACTTATCCCTGGGATTAGTTTTTTTATTAGTTTTTGTGATCAAGAAAGGTATATTTAAGCGCATGAAAAAGATCTTGAATTACTGTGGGCTGAGCCAGGATTGAAAAGAAAATCATTCATTTAGCATGGATGGATCCAACAAACCTTGCTTATGGATCAATCCAGGAAGACTACATTCGCAGGAGCATCATATGACATGTACGTCTATCCTACCACCTCTCACGCCTTGAGTCGAAATATTATGATAATATGGATGGCTCGAATATCAATGTTTATACGATATTTAGCTTGATTTACCGTTGGGATTGAAGATTGCTAGGGCACCCTTGTAAGGCATAGGGTAGGCTATCTGGATAGATTAACTGGCTTAAGCTGATAAAATAGCTTCTACCACTGGCAAGCTAATTTGGACTATGCCTAACTAGAGGAATCAAATCACTTGATCTTAGATCAGCATATTTTGAAAGGTAATCATTTATCTGGTAAGAAAGGTTGAGTCGGCTACTCGAAACAGAGAAGCAAGGGCTCACTCGACATGAGAGGAAGTTTCATTCCAAACAGTGAGCTATAAGATGGGATAATACAATGTTAGACCGGGAGTTTTGACATTTAGGATCGGAGTTGCAAATTAATTGACCTAACTTAGGTAAGGTTGGCTAGGGAGGTCTTCTCATTCATGAAATGGTAGAACTGAGGAAAGGATTGGAGTTGAGAGCGGTACTCCTCTTTCAAACTCACTTCTTAATGTACATATATGCTCACCTAGGATAGGAGTCAGAGGGGTGAATCTTTTCTAAGCCAGGAAAATGCCTCTACTGAAGTAGCAAGTATTTTAGTTTCAAACTGAGATTGGACTTTATAGTCGAAAGGGGTCGAAATAATCTTGCAGCAAACGGGATTGATTCCAACGTATTTAACAGCAAGGAAGTGGATTTCTCTCTTGTCGATTCTAAACTTTAGGAGAGTTGCTCAGTCGATCTTCTTGTGGCTGAGAGAGATGATTGCATTGAATGAAGTCCCATTGTATTGGATGGACAGAAAGAACATTCTATAATGAAGAATAGAATATTAGGGAAAGCCTCCTTATTCGAGTAAGAGAACTGAAAGTTGATCAATTCTTTCTTTTAGAAACAACTAAAAAGAGAAAGAAAGATGGCTAGTTTGGGGAAGGGGGATGTAGGTATGTCATAAAGATGAAGCTTTCAAGCAGCTGTGAAACTCAATCTCCATCATCAAAGACACGAGCAAGAAGGATGTGATCGATCCCTTCCCAAGTAAGGAATGAAAGTCACTCGAATCAAGGGAAGAGAGAGAGGGATAGAGAGAGAGGGGGGGAAAGGGATAGAGAGAGGGAGAGAGAGGAGGGGGAGGGGGGAGAGGGAGAAAGGGAGAGAGAGATATATATATATATATAAATAATATCTTTAATCCATGCGTGATAGTACAATTCAATATATTGTATACATGTTTAAACTATCACTAATGCATTGGATCTTATAAGAACTTTAAAATTAAACGTATTTGATCGCGATCATTACTGAGATATTTGACCAGTATGAAAATTTGTCATACATATCTATTTTTGGGTTAGTAAGGGGATATCGAGGGAGGATAAAAAAAAATTCAATATATATTAGAAATTTTTTATCTCGAGACATAATATTACTAAATTATCTAGCTCATTGATAAAAACAATTTATTAGATAATATTTAAAGATATTTCTAATAATTCAATATAATTCAAATTTATTAAATAATATTTAAAATTTTTAATTGTATAGTGATATCTAATAAAAATATGCCATATATTTTTATAATAGCTATTGATATTCAAATTCTAATATATAATTTAATAAAATTTGATCCAATTAGACGATATGATATATATTTTTTGATATTTATATATACACATATATTATCAATATATTATCAACGTAATATTTATTCCTATATAATTTAATAAAATGTATATTATCAACACAATAATATGAGCTGAATATAAATGCTCACATATATATATATATATATATATATATATATGTATGTATGCTCGAGTTCGACCATTGATCGGTTTCGCAATTATTGTTCTGCTTTATCCCTCTTTTTGGGATTCGCTTGAACCCTAATTTATTCCGACGAAGCACTTGTGGTTCACCATTGCTTCCCCTTGTTGTTAGCTACGTCTTTGTCCCAGGCGAATCTGTTAGCTTGATGCTGTTTTTCTAACAGTTCGAAGTGAGGGGAACTGTTAATCGAGTTATGAAGATTAGGGCATTTAGAAAACTCGTGTTTGAGTTCTTCCCTGCTTGAACTCTCAGCTGTTTGTTTTGTTCGCTCTGTTATCTCTATCTATCCGTTTCGAACAATGGCTATGGCAAATGAAATGGGTATGATTAACGCACAACTTTCAAGCCCGTTGGATAATTTCAATTCGCGGTCCAGCAGTGGCCAAGTGATGCCCACCGTACCACCCGCGCAAAATTTCAGAAACCCAGCCGGTGCGCCGCCTGAATTGTGCATGAACAACAAGCAAATGTTCAATCAGCGCAACGCTACGAACAACGGATTAAGCATAGGACAGGGAAGGCCAACGGTGCCTCTCGCTCATGCTCCACGTGACAGAAATTCATCTGTGGCACCAGGTGAGATGCGTACGAACAATACACAAATACCTAATCACTCGAATGCTTCCAATGCGTGCTTCAACAACAGGCAGGCTGTGCCAAACATGCCACATGCTTCGGTATCGAGTTGCAGAAATTCTTTGGCGGTGCCTAGTGAAATGGGCGGGAACACGACACAAATTGCAAATCCCTGCAATGCTTACAACACCTACCCGAGCAATGGACAAGTAATGCCATACATGCCGCCTGCTCCTGGGACAAGCTGCATCTCAACAGAAAGAACTTGTGAAATGGGGGTGAACAATGGTCAATTTCAAAGTCCTTTTAATTTCTCCAATCCTCATTATAGCAATGGGAAAGCATTGCCGAACATGACTCTTGGTCCCATGACAAGTTTCAGAAACGCCATGCAAATGCCAAGTGAAATGGGTCCGAACACTCTTCAAGTTGTAAATCCTTCTAATACTTCCACCTGCAGCTTAAACAATGGACAAGCAATAACAAGCGTTCCGCTTCTAGTTCCACCTCAACCTGGCGTTGTGAATGCCTGTAATCCTGTCAATATGAGCGTAGTCCCTCTAGGGTTTTGTCAGATGGGTGTTCTCCCTCAAAATGACAGTAACAGCATGAGTGCGATGCCATTGTTTATGAATCAACTGAACTCATCTCAATTTCAAGGACAGATCATCGCCTTTAATATCCCTTGTTTTCCTCAACAGCTTGGTCAAAATTTATGCCTCGTTAGTTTGCAAAATCCGATGCAAGGTGGTGACCAGATGTTGCCTATGCAAATACCCAACAACCAACAAGGGGCAGCCGCTCAAAATCAAATTCCATTTCCAAATCCTATGATTGGCGTTGGACAGCAAGTTAATCAGAAGCAGGATAACCCTTCGATGTCCATGTGTGCTAATAATTTGAATCCTATGCTTGGCGCAGTGCAGCAAATACAGGGAAACTCGCCTGCTTTTCTTCAATCTCTCTTGGCACCTCAACAAATACACTGCAACTCATCTTCTCTGCATCAATCTCTCTTGTCAACACAACAAATTCAAGGAAATGGAAATCCATTGGCTGTGCATCAATCTCTGCTGGCAACGCAGCAAGTACAAAGCAATCCATCGGCTGTGCATCAATCTTTCATGACGTCTCAGCAAGTACAAGGCAATCCGTCAGCTGTGCATCAATCTTTTATGGCATCGCAGCAAGTACAAGGCGACCCATCAACTGTGCATCAATCTTTTTTGGCAACACAGCAAGTACAAGGAAATCCGTCTACTGTTCATCAGTCTTTTCTTGCGACACAGCAAATGCAAGGAAATTCATTGTCTGTGCATCAATCTCGTCTGGCAGTTCAACAAGTACAAGGAAACTCTTTTTCTCTCCATCAATCCCATGGCATGCAGCCCTCCAATGTTCCAGTCTCTCAGGTATTATGATAAATCATTGATGTTCTTCACTTAACTTACACGAAATGGTTTTGCGCCCTATTAATCTTTGTTTTCTTAACAACAAAAGTATTCATCCGAGTTATACAAGTGAGATTAAATTAAGATATATATCTTATTATTGAAATAATTTAAGTCATGATCTTGCTGGTGATCTGAACAAAACGAGATGATTACTGATAAGGTAGCTAATTCATCATGCTGCACACTATTTTTGATGTATGTAGCTGTCAGTGCCTCAGTGGTGTATGTTGATATATCAATCTATCTTATAATTAAGGGTCATTTAGCTATTTTTATTAAATGAGTTTCTGTAGGAGTTGGATAAAATTTGTAGTACTTTTGTTTATAGTTTTTTCCATCAGTGGTTTCAAGGTCATAGTCTCAGATTGGTATCTTCCACTGATTTATCATTATGGTGTTTTCGGGATTTTCCAACCTGTCCCCCAAAACTTGAAGCTCAGGTTTACTCAAATTGATTGTTTGTAGGGGTGTAACCGAGCCGAGTCGAGCCGAGTATTAGGCAGGCCTGGCTCGGCTCGGTTTTAAAGGAGTAGGCTCGAGCTTGTTCACGAGCCTGTTCACGAGCTGATCAGCCAAGTTTGAGGGTGCTCGAGCTCGGCTCGTTTAACTTATGAGCCTGTTTACTAGCTTGTTCACGAGCATGATTAACGAGCTTGTTCACGAACTTGGTTAACGAGTTTGCTCACAAGCCTTTTCGCGAGTATGTTCACGAGCTTATTTATGAGTTGACGAGCTGAGTTTAAGGGTGCTCGGGCTCAGCTCATTTAACTTACGAGCCTCAAAATGATGTTGGGGAATTAAAAAAAATGTTCATCTAAAATAATCAATATACAACTAAATTAAAAAGATAAGATAATAAAAATTCAATTAACTTGATTGAAGTTCAAGAGTTAAAATATTCGTCATGTTCATTTGTAGAAAAAATTTGTTGTGTATCAAGCATTCTTTATGTTCACGAGCCTGTTCACGAGCTTGTTCACATGCCTGGTTAATGAGCTTGTTCATGAGCCTATTCACGAGCCTGTTTACGAGCTGACGAGTTGAGTTTGAGGGTTTTCAGGCTCGGTTCATTTAACTTACGAGTCTCAAAATGATGTTCGGGCTAGACTCGTTTAACTTAATAAATGAGTTTGAGCGAGCTTCTAACGAGCCGAACGCCGAGCAGCTTGCGAGCAGCTCGGCTTGGTTACATCCCTAATTGTTTGAACATGCTTATTTGTTGAGACAGTTGTAGGTGGTAGGTGCTGCTAAGTTGCATGTACGTGTTACTTTTTTTGGTGCACACTGGGCCACCGATGGGTCTTAAGCATGGGACTGCAGGCAACCTGGCATGACCTAGCTTCTAAGCATGGGACAAACCTGGCCCGACAATTGGTCCAACTTGGGCTGGCTTGGGTTTGGTACATGGGCATATGTAGTCTGTTGCCTGTATGTATCATTGTATGCAATAAGTATGCATATATACTACATGTATTGTGCAATGTGTGTACACCAAGTGTTTTTGTCCAAGTGCAATAGATCTTTGGTTCGACAATTCTAAGGCAACCTTTTAATTCTCAGAGGTAAGATGTTGAGTTAATAACCTCTTCCATATCTTTCTTTAAGTAAGAGTCTTGTGTGTTGGATATCATCTCTATACATGCATACTTAGTGTATTTGCTGGTGTGTATGCACATATATATTAACACTGCATATATGTAGTATGTATATGTATACAATATATGTTTCGAGTTTGAAACTTATCAGATGAAGTCTCACAAATTTATGAATGTAAGATTGTTCATATATTATTTTTTTCAAAATTACATGCTAAGAGGTTGTCTTGTGCATTGGGTATGAAATCTATATATATAGTGTATATATGCTTACCTAGCATATTTAGTGGTGTGCAGCCACACACACACACACACACACACACTAACAGTGCATATACATGCAGTAGATTGTATATATTTTCAATATATACATATTACATATATGCATAATATATATTTGCATATATGCTAAAATGCATATATGCCTAATTGTATATATCTATATAATTATAAATAATAAATATATATATATATATATATATACATATACTGTATTTTAGTTAAAATAAAAAAATTAACTTTAATAATATTGTTTTTATTTCATATTCAAGATATTCAAATATTTAAAAAAAATACTTGAAAAATTCATTATTGTCATCTCTTATTTCTAAATCACAATCATCATTTGTATAGTTATGATCTTGATGCTTCAAAATTTTAATTTTATTATGGAATTTATTTTCTAATTATGGCACTTGAATAGTTATTTGTATACTCTTCCAATTTTTATAAAATATCAAAGTTTCTTTAATATTTGATTTTAAATTTATCATCATATCTGAAATGATAATAACGGTAATAGAAAAATAGATTGGGTTCAATATTGTTCAAATTGTTATTGCTCAAAACATGCTAAATCTGAACTTGTTTTTTAGTTTTGTGCAAACTCTCCTAATTTTATTAATTATTTTTCATGCTTATTTATTATTATTTTTTAATTAGTTGTCAAAGATTCAAATATAAATAGAATTAATTTTAATTGATGGATAAAATTTCTATGTGTGTCTAAGTAAAGGGCAACAATAATGAGTGAGCATGTAGGGTGGAAGTTTAAGTTTTTGGTGGGAATAAACTTAACTATGGTATGAAACTCTCCACAAAAAAGAGATGTGCCTGAGATAGGAGGGGAAGGATAAACCTTTTAGTTGTGTTCACCTGTTGTTAGAGATAGATGGAGCATTTTGTTTCAAAGCAACAATACTAATTATGAAACTTATTCCTTGACTCAAAAGTTGTTATAAAGTTGACATAATAAAAGTGTAATTGTTACTAATTTGTGTATCCTTGGTTTCTATTATTTTTTTATATCCACTACTAAATTTGTAGGTGCTATATCTATAGGCATTATTGAACTCACTTCCTGGTATGTTTAGAATGAGGTATTTGAAAAATGCTTTCAGGCTTTTAAGCAAATGTGAACTCAAAAAATATGACATCACACACTGCTTCAACTTGTTTGTTGTATATATATAAATTTTTTAAGCTATAATCTTTTATATATGTTAAACTATTCTAAAATATTTATTTATTATAAATGGTCTCAAAAAATTTTTCACTAATGCCCAGAGGCTTACTTATTTCCTTTCAAGCCCAAAAATGCCTTAGTTTATATTTTCACAAAAAAAAGTTTGATGTTGCCTCAATGGATTAGTTTGATTGATAGGGATGAGTGCAATACATAATGTTCCGGTTTTTTATCTCGAATTCAATGTCACTTTGGCTTATTTGGAAGAGTGGACAGGGGAAAGGTCTATCTTTTCGTGAGTATAGTAGAGATGCATGTAAGTTAGTCTGAATAATCACAATTATGAAGAACATTTTCCTTGGATTATTAATTCAAATAAAAATAACAATGATTGGTTATGGTAATTAATTATTATTTAGATCAATTAGTTCTTGAATTTTGATATCATCATAAACAACATTAAGATATCAAAAATTACAATGAAATTATTTTTTCTTTCTTATATATTATGTATTTTTGAATTTCATCATAATCAAATTTTCATTAAATTGTAAACTATATTAATTCTAATATATTGTATTCACTATTTGATGTTTTGCAAAATTAATTAAATTGTAAATATATTTTCTTGGTTATTAAGCAAGATAATATATTTTTTTACTTAAGAAAATCTTTTAAATCATTGATTATTATCTATAATTTAATTATTTGTTCTTAATTTCAATTTTAATTGGTCACACTAAGTTTGTTGGAGCTAAGAATGAATGAAATTATTTTTTTTTTGAATGTGAAATGTATTAATTAAAAAAGTATATTATATGAACAAGTATTTATTTATTTCATGTTAATATTTAGAATCATGTGTAATACAAAGGGTAAAAGGGCAAAATGCTTATACATGTCTCACAAATCAAATGAGCTTTCTAATTTTATATATAAAATGGTAGAAGTAATTGAGGCATTTGACATATTGGATATTTGTGTTATAAATGTAAAATAATAAAAAACACAATAAAATGAGGTAATGCTCTCTTTCAAGTTTGGAGGAGAGAAAACTAATATATCTTTTTAATATTTTTGTAAATTTGTCAATTGATTGGTTAATTATAAGAATATATATTGTGAAATTGGTTTGATTTTGTATTTTCTTATGAAAAAAATAATTTATATCGATATATTTTATTTGTTTATGAAATATTAAATTTAAGATTTTATATTTTATTGTCTGATTGTCACAATAATGAGTAATGATTAAAGAATGACAATTTGAATTCTTCAAGTAGCTATTTAATTCAAAGAATCTCATAGACAACTATTACCTTTGTCAAATAAAATACCATTGTATTTGATTTAGAGGTGTCAAACGTGCCGGGCCAGCCCGGCCCAGCACGAGGCACGGCACGGTTCGGCCGTGCCTAGGCCGGCCCGGCACGATCAAAAAACGTGCCCGGGCCCGTGCCGTGCCCGGGCGAACAAAGCACGTGCCGTGCCGTGCCTGGCCCGGCACGGCAAGCCGGCACGGGTCCATACCGTGCCGGTTCACGCAGGCACGCGTGGCACTGGCGGCGTGCCACGCGTGCCTGCGTCGTGAGTCGTGAGTCGCGACTCACGAGTCACGATTAGTGACCCAACCGGGCCCCGCCCCCGGTAAAAAGACCGCGGGTCGGGTCCAAACAGACCCGACCCGCCCCGCCCCGCCTGCCCCGCCTTGCCGTGCGCCCGTGCCGCCTGGCCAAGCCAAGCCGTGCCCACGGGCCGTGCCGTGCCGTGCCCGAATTTAAAAAAGCACGGCACGGTACAGTGACGGTGCCTTGCCCGGCACGGCATGGTAGCACGGCTGGGCACGTGAAAAACGGGCCATGCCGTGCTGGGCCGGCCCGTTTGACACCTCTAATTTGATTTCAAGATTATCATAATTTTTTGATACGTTTCTATGAGATAATTTTTTTTAAGAAAAAAATAATAATATATAGTAGATTAGTGTTTAATAAAACATAAATGAGGTGTGCCTTGGGGTGCACCTTAGGGCGAGGCATGCGCAAAATGTCTTGAGGTGTATGAAAAAAGGTGACGTACAAGATAAGCATATATCTTATTTTGTAAAGCATTTAGAGGTGTGTTTAAAACTTGCCATTCTCGTCTCGAAGAAGATGTACTCTTATAGGGTATCTTCAAAAAAATAATAAAAAAGTTTTCATAAAATTTAAATAGTGCCGATTAATTTGTTGGAGCTACTCAAAAATTTCGACATTGAATTTGACGTCGACGCTCGTCACTCAAAATTTTTAGTTTTTCAGCATTCTCCATATAATTTGACACTCACACCAAATAATTCTTGATTTTTTGTAATGTTCCATATAACTCGATGTCGATGCCATATAAATTTGATTTTAATGAAACTGCTCCATAAGTATATTTTTATTTATATATTATATATAAAGTTATATATTTATAGCTATACATAATTATATATAGTTATACATAGTAATAGTATATATAGTTGTAAATACTTATCTAGCTTAATATAAATAATTTTATGTATTTTTTTAATATATAGTTATATATATTAAAACTTAAATTATAGATATAATATATATAATTATACATATATATATACATATAGTTAATTAGTTATATATAGTTATACATATTATTATAATTAGTTATATATAGTAAAATATACAAGTATTCAAATAATTTTACATATAATATATATAGCTATTAAATTAGTTGCATATTAATGTATTTTGTATATAATTATAAATAGTTATATATAGTTAAATATGTGGTTATGTTTATATATAGTATAAAAAATAATGATATATAGAATTATAGATATATAATTTTATGTATATATTTAATATTTAGTCACATATATAGTTAATGTATAGATAAACAATTCAAATAATTTATTAACAAAATAGCATCATCCTAAAAAATATATATAAATACTCATATAAATATACATTAGTATTCATAATCAATTTAAGTAATTTAAATTTTTATTTAAATTTTTAAATTTCTTTTAATTATGTATTATTATTTTAAGTCAATTTTATTATTATATAGAAATGTGAATAACTGAATATTATTATTGATATTTTTTTCCGGATGAGTTTTTCTGATTCGAAAAAATTATAAAAAAATTATGTAAAAATATTTTATTGAAATTTATCGGAAATAATTTTTGAGATATAAATTTTGTAATCAAGATGTGCGAGAGGGCTAAATAAACTAAAGCATAGCTTAGTTGGAATTCATCATGATATGAAATCATGCTCCAAAGTTTGTAAATATGTTAAATTGGAATGCAAAGAGCTATTGATCAATTTTAAGGATCAAAAAATCAAAAAATAATTAATTTCTCCAAGAAATTACTATAAGTTCAACTTTAATCATTGAGAGTGATTTATCCAAAATAAAAGGTGTCTTAGGGAGTGAGAGTGAGAGTGAGAGTAGTAGTGAGGAATCTATTCTTAGGGAACATATGGATAAATTTATCATTTCACAAATTCATCAAAATACTTTGAATTCAAGAGTGAACGCAAGAAGAAAGGAAGGTAGTGTATAGAAAAATTAGTAGGTTTATTTATTTAAAAGGTATCCTTTTTAATACTGTGAATGATCCATATTGGATTCTTATGATGAATACTGTTGTAAATTTTGGGCCTTAGTTTATGCATCTACCTATGTACAAATTGAGGACATAGATTCTTAAAGAAGAGTTGAATGATTTAAGTATTTTGATGGAAGATTATAAAAAAATTTGAAAATAATATGAATGTTTAATTATGTCAAATGGTTGGACAAATGAAAAGAGTAGGTGTATTATCAATTTTTTGATGAATAGTTATGTTGACACTTAGTTTATAAAATTAATTGATCATTTTAATACAATAAAAAATGAGAATTAAATTTTTTTAAATATCTATATGACGTGATTGAAGAAATTGGGGAGGAAAATGTTGTATAAGTCATTACTGATAATGCTTCTAATTATATGAATGCTAAAATTCGATTTATGAAAAAAAGAATGTTATGGTGGCTTTCTTGTGCTACACATTGTATTGATTTGAGTCTGAAAGATATTGAAAAGTAAAATATTCATGATATTATACTTGCTCGAGCTAGATAAATAGTTAAGTTCATATATGGTTATACTTTGGTTCTTAGCTTGATAAGAATATTTACAAAAAATTATGAATTTTTTCTTCTAGCAATTATTCAGTTTTCTATTTTATTTTTTGCTCTCCAAAGTCTTTATTAACAAAAGCAAGATCTTATAGTAATGTTCTTTTCAGAAAATTGGTGTTTAGCAAATGAACTAAATAGATAGAAGGTGTGATAACTCAAAGTATAGTATTGTCTGATCTAAAATTTTGGTCACATATTATTTTTTGTATTAAATCACTATTCTATTAGTTTGTGTCTTGAGAGAAGTTTATTCAAAGGAAATACTAGTCATGAATTATATTTATGAGTCGATAGATTCTGTTAATGAGAAGATTTTATTTAATTGTGGGGGCGTTGAGATAAAATATGGCTTAATTTAGAGAAAAATTGATGTAAGATGGACTTACAACTTTATCGACTTTTATATGTAGCATGTTACCATCATAATCTTCAATTATGATATTGAGATAAGTTTTCTAATGTTGATGAGGTGAGGAAAGGATTATCAAGATCATTTAAAAGTTAACATTAGATTATGTAGCATCTTAATCTTCAATTATGTAGCATCTTAATTTTTAGTTGGACTCATTTGATCAAGCAATGGATGAATTTGGGAGTCTGTTTACAATTAATTTTTGAATATTAAGAAGTCTTACAAGTTAGGTTTTTTGGGGGTCTATCGCTAGAGTTGTAAAAAATTACTATCTGAGTCAATAGCCTTACTTGCAGTGTTTTGAGATGTGAAAAAAATTAGAGCAAATTTAAATTAATAATATTTTTATTTTTGTAAATTTATATATATATATATATATATATATATTAATGTTAGAGAATTATATTTCATTTTAATATGTAATTTTTTTTATTTTTTTTATTTGTAGATACATACAAAAAAATAAATAGATTTGAATATCAAATGTTGAATTTTTAGTGTATGTAAGGTACAACATTAGATGGATAGAACGAAGTCTAAAAAAAGAAATATTGATTTGATTTTGATAGAGGAGATTGATTCGAATGATGAGTAAATTGCAGAGAGAAAATCATCTCTTCTCTCTTGATCTTTATTGGCTTTTGGATGATGAGTTATTTAATGTTGATACTATTAGAGTTGTGTCATTAAACTCTCAACAGACTCGAGCATCATTGGATCCAATAATTTCTTTACATTCATAAAAAAGAAAATTTAATGAAGTATCAAGTAGTAACAAAAATTAAACTTATTAATTTGATTAAATTTAATAAAAATACTTATAATATTTATACTTAATAATTTATATTTTTTACTAGGTACAAGAAGATGCAAAGGCAAAGAGAAAAAATTTAATTTAACACTAATTGGTGAAGAGAAGATTTATATGAAATAAGGATACATGATAATGAATATTATTTTATTTTTGATATATTGAATGAGGATGATGATATTCTTGAAGAGGAGAATTTAATTTGAGATAATTTATTTTATTTTTTTATTTTATTACTTTGTTATGATTTTTTGTGAAAGTAGTAAATTTAATATATTTTTTTATAATTTTAATAAATTATTCTTATTTTTATTTATTTTATTTTATTTTATATATTTTAAAATATTAATTAATTATATATTGTGTTGCTCAAAAAGTCTATGTCTTGTCTCATGAATATAAAAATATCTCGCCTTATGCTTTTACTTGTTAAAATTAAATATAAAATCCCTCATTTTAAAGTTGTTGCTTAATTGGAATATAAATATTCAGCTAGTTGAATGTGTATATGATCGCAGAATAAGATATAGTCCTTGAGATTTTCTCACATATACAAGTATACAAATAGTAACATAAAAGTTAGTTTATTGTGAAGAATTTATGAAATGATTAATTAAATAATTTGATAATAATCGAAAAATTAATTTTTTATTTATAAATTTTTTATGTGTAGTTAATTTAGCACGATATCTCATATCAAATAAAAAAATATGCACTGCTTCAATAAGAGTTTTTGCTTGAGCATAATCCTAAAAGCAAATCTTTCAAAAAGTACCCAATATATATTTAATTTGTGACAATACTTTACTATTATAAGATATCATAATTTTAAGAAAATGTCCGAGTCTTCAAAGATTTTTTATTTTAAATTTTGATTAAAAATGTTTATTAAGTTGAGTAATTTTCAACTCATCAATTTTCATAATAAGGATATTACATACTTACACAATTTATAAGATAAATTTGTCTCTCGAATTTCTTTGATAAAATAAATAATAATGTGTAACACTACACTCATGTGCAAAATGGAAAAAGTAATTTTCACTAAAAATATTATTTACAAGACTCTTAATGACTAGTTTAGATCATAAATTATTCCTTAACTTACAAAATGGATCAAAAGATTTTATTTATGCTTAAAATTAAGTGATTATTTTATATGTATTTTTTCCTTAAAATTATCATTAAAGAGTATTTCATGTCTGGTTGGTGTATGATTCATTTGTAAGAAGTTGCAAGAGAAATATTTGAACTGTGATTATCTTGTTAATTAGAGGAAAAATATCCTGATATTTAATTTCAATAGTTTGAATAAATCCCATAGTAATAAATTTCACATTCATATGATCTACATCATCACGTTCATTCTTTATTATAAATATTCATTTGCATTCATTAGTAAACAATATATTAGTTCCAAACTTATGTTAGAGTGGGAAACATTAATCTATTCCATCATGACCTCACATCATCTTGTATGAGATAATCTATCGGAATGAGATTTGAATACTTGAGTACTATCAAGAAAAATAAAAAAAAAATAAAATAAAAATATAAGTATGATTATCATACTCATAATTTTTTTTGGTGATAAGTATTTTTATTAGTTGTAAAGTATAACTCATGTGTTTCTTTTAAATATGATAATCAAAAAAATTGGTTACATGATATTCTATTATCTTTCCAAATTGTTTTTGATTTTGGATATATTGATGAAGTCATCCAAGTCCCAACGCATTTGGAGTTGGGACTAGGATGAAATTTGGAGTTTCAATATAATTTGGTTTGGGATAAGATTCACTTTTCATGGAAATCTGATTTTGTCTATTAAGATTAAACTTTCATTGCACGTTTTAATTTATATAATGCTTTAAGTGGAGAACTATTATAATGTGATACTTCAAGTTCATAAGAACTTGTATGGTGATAATCTATCATAGTTTTGATATTGCAATTTTATATCAAAATGTTTGAATATTCTGAATATTTTTTTGATCTTGATTCTTTAAAGAATGAGTCACACTCAAAAAGAAAAAATCAGAATTTAGTACTCTTATCAATTGAATGAGAATAATTCACACACACATTCACACATATTTGGAGATATGACTAATTAAGAAAAATATTTTTTATTATGCTTAGGAAAAACATCCTAAAAAATGTTGTGTTCTTAAATATTTTGAGTGATAAGTTAGATTAATTTTATTCTAATATATAATGTTTTAAAAGTTACATAATAAGAAAAAATTTAATATATTCAATTAATTAAAAAGTCAATGGTTAAGATTCTCTCTTCAAAAATATTTTATATCATTTCTAATATATAAAAGTATGCTAACCCTGTAAACAAAGTGTTATTTTCTTTTCTACAATTTCATTTTGTGATAATATGCTAGCACAAAAAGTTTATTGAATGATTCAATGATCAATATAATAAGTTTTTAAATTATTAGACATATATTTAAGAATATTGTTACTTTTATAATTTTGATATATTTTTTAATGCGTTAAAATAAAATACTAAAAAAATATCCAATAATAATAAAAAATTTCTCAAATAAATACAAGGGAATCCATAGTTTACCAATATAAACAACAGAATGAGGAACATTTTGTATATTAGTTGCTTCCATATAAAATTATAAACTAATAAAAAAAATAATAACTAAAGTTCTTCTTAGCAAGATGCAATATTAATATCTAGACTTTTATGCACTAAGTTTGGAGGTAAGCTAAATAAATTGATGTCTATACTTTTCCTCAAGGAAATTTTAAATATGTTGGTTGGTTGGTCAAATGTGGAAGTACATGCTCTAACAATTATTCAATATGGGATTTTCTCTACGTGAAAAAAATGGTTCAGTTTTATGGGTCTTGTTCACTCATAGAATATTGAATAAAAAATTATATATTTTGATTTCTAATTATCATAATAGAGAGTAGTAGAATAAAAAAGTGTCTACATGATCTTTTAAAGAAAGTTTATGATCAATAGTATCCGGAAAGTGATTATTATAATTATCTTGAATTTTAAACTATGTTTTTGATTTTGAGATTATTATTGATTTGTTATTTTCTAGGAGATAAGATTATTTTAGAAAAAAATATAATATTATATAGTAAGTCTCTTTTCTATGTAAGCTGATCCATAATTGCAATTTAGGAAATAATTAATTATTTTGAAAATATAAGTTATATAGGATTTGATGGTAGGAAAATAAGTAATTTTTTATGTGATTGTTTAGCATGTAGTCGAGTCAATTGAAATACTCAAATCATACAAGAAATTAGTAATTGGTTCAATAGAACGTGTATGTTTGAGCACAAATCAAAATTTTAATTTATGTTAAAGTATCAACTTCATATCTCCTTAGTGATCATATAAAATACATGCTATCATACTTCATCTTTATCTTAAAAAATATGTTTTATTTTTTGGTTAACATTGTGTCTACTAAAGATATTTCTTATGTTTGTTGATTCCCAATTCACTATCTTTCGTAATAAAGATATTTTTCATATACATAACCACAAAGGAATTCTAGTGAGTGATTATATACAAGGACGAGCTTGTACTCTTTTTGTTGTTCGAGCCTTAAAAGGAAGCAAGTAGTAAAATTGTCAATTGAACTCCTATGATATAATAATGAGTAATTGGTAATATATTTGTATAAATGAAATAATATAATTTTAGTTGAAAGCATTGCTAATTAAGATCATATGTAATTTATAAAATTGATCTTAATATTTTATAACTGTTCAAAATTGAAGTGGTAGTTTCGAAGTTCTAACACATCTTACAAACAACTAAGATTATCATTTATATAATTATTTTTCATGTTTAACTAATAAATCTTTATTTTGTGAGAGATTGTCTTTAATATAAATATTTCTATTGATATTATCATGGCTACATGAGAGAAGGTATCCAAATATTTTATTCAAAATATCTGAGTAAATATTCTTGCAATTAATCTTTCTTTTAGACAATCTATTATTTTATTGTACTAATTTTCATGGTCAATATTTATTTATAATTGACAACATATATTTTGAAAAGCTAAGTTATTAGTTCCCAATCTATTTTTTTTCTAAAATAAATTGTTATCTTTCTAGATAATATTATATCTTATAAGGTTCTAGAAGCTTGATATAATCAAGTTAAGTAATAAAAAAAATAAAAGAAGATAGATGATATGAGTATGATTATACGTGTGAAATAAAGTTAAATATATTTTTTTAAATTTTCTAAAAAATAATTTGAAAACCAAGATTAGAAGAGTTGGTTGTTAATTATAAAATTTCTTGAAAGATTTTTTTTAATAGGTTACATGTAACCACTCTCCTAGAATAAACTCGAATTGAGTGATAAGTTGTTTTGTTCGCAACTCAATTGGAGTTTGGATTTGAATCAACATGGCCACTATCAGCTTGACATGACTTGAGAGATTTTATTTTCTTGAAAATCTTTCTTTTTAGAATTAATTAGATTTTGTACTTATTTGTATATTGATGACTTGAATGGAGAATTATCATTGTATCAATTAACATGTTGAGTTGTAATTGATGAATCATACTCTTTCTTTGGTGGACACATATATGAGATGCTAGATGAGTAGTGAAGAGATATTCAAATGTATCTTTGAATGCCTACCATGTCTTGACTTGTGAAAGAGAAGTTTTGTTTAAAAAGGTAATACAAGTACTAAGTAGTACAATATAAATCTCAGATTAATAATATATATACTCTATTTTGGATTTTTGATAACTAAAAAAATTATTCTTTATTGTCTCAAGTGTCATTTTGTCATATTCTAGGGTAACATCCTAAATAAACTAAATAATTATTTTTTGGAGTTGAAGATCTGAGAATACATATGATAAAAAATGACAAAAAAATATATTATTAATGAAATAGTTTGTAAAATTGCATCTCTTAATAGATGTGTCAAATGGATTGTATCGTTTATACACAACCTAAATTTGGGTTGCCCAGCTGAACTATCATGCCTTTTTGGACATGGTACAAAATAGGTACTTGGGCCGTGCCATGATGGCACGACTTCATGGGAGGTTGAAACAACATGACTCGATGGCTTGCATCTATTTATCGGGCATTATAGGTCAATCTAGGATGGGCTAGTAGTGGCCATGCTGGTAGTGGCTAGGCTGTTGCAATGGCCACAAACAATTGCTCAATTGGTAGTGGATGATTGGTAGTGGGAATTGGCCAGTCCAATCACAAGTGGCCATAGGCTACTCTACCTAACTTGCTAGTGACAGTATTGTTTGTTACCTGTACTGCATTGACTTTTGGTTTTAAGTTTAGAGTTTAAAGTAATTTTTTAAAATTTATAAATTAAAATATTAAAATTAATTTTCACTTTAAACTAAGATGAATAATTTTAAAAATTCAATAGAAAAATATATTTTTGATTTTGATTTTGTGGTATGAAAAATAACTAAATTAAAAAATATTAAAAACACAACAACAATATTAGTAATATGCATGCTAGTTCTTTAATACATTTGTAATATGGTTAGGATTGTCATATCTACTAGTAGTTTTTTTTTTAAATCTTGAGTATTAATATTTGAATTTTTTTTGTCTTTTAATATGAAAATATTTTTATGATTTTTGATCATAGTCTAGATCTTTTATTTAAAATAATATTTATAGTCACAAAAAGTAGACTCCGATACAATGCTAGATATCTAAAGAATTAATATATTATATGTCATCTTAGATAATATAAGATAAATAGATTTTTATAATTCTCACTAATTCAATATATTTAATTTTTTATTATCATTATATTATATGATAAGATGACGTAGTAATTAATATTTAAATATATAGATAGCTTACTCATATTTTATGAATCACCTTATTATTTGCTCATAACCAGCTGAATAAAAAGTATTCGTCTTTGAATATGATATCTATGTCTGTACTTGAAGTCTTGCTACAACTATTATTCATAGTATCATAGTATATAAATATATTGTTTAATTTTTTGTGAATTTAACTATTTGAATCTTTTGCTTAGTTCATGTAGGTGAAATATATTATAATATATATTTTATGTCTCATCTTGATTCTAGGATTTATATAAGCATTTAAGTAATAAAAAGATAAATTAAAAGATTCATATTTTAAATACTTAAGTGTTATCCCAAAAGCCATGTTGCTAAAATGAGTGTATCTTGTATATTTATGAAATATATTACTAATATTGCAGTGAATATGAGTATAATACAAGTTGTGGGAGTGTACATTGACGAATATATGTTTGTCATATTATAAAAATTTTTTAGAAATTTTAAAAATAATTTTTTCCTTTTTTTTATTCTGAATCATTAATATTAAATTTGTCATTTTTTTTATTGACGTAGTTGAGTACTATATGTTAATGGCAGCACATGACTCTAATATCATGTATATAGAATTTAAATGATGTCTGACATTTCTTGAATTGTTTAAAGGATTGTTATTAAATATAAAGTATGAAACTTTAGTTGTTTGTTATGTGTTATAAGATATTTTATTAAATTTTTTATAATTTTGAAATCTAAATTAATAATTTTTATTCATGCTTGTATGATGCATATATATAGTGCTGGCTACATGACTTTTAGGAATTATTGTTGGAAAAATAAATAATTAATGCTAATTAATGGTCAGTTTCTAATAATTTTGAAAACTTGTTAATAGTAAAATTATTGTTTAAAATATTATTAAATATAATACAAAAAATTATTGTTTGAATGAGGATGAAAGATATCAGAAAATTATAAAATTTATTTATTTAGTTTTCACATAGATATTTTAGTGAATAATTATATGAAAATATTATTAAATATAATACTAACACATGATGTTTGAGAAACAACTTATTAATTATATGTTGTATATATCTAATATAAAAAATATTAATTAATAGTCTATCGATGATAGTTCTAATAAACATGTTAATAATAAAATTATTATTTAAAATTTTATTGAATGTACTGCTAAAAATTTTATTTCAAATGAGAATAAAGATATCACGTAATCATATAATTTATTTATTATGTTTTTATATAAAATTGACATAGTGGACGATAAGATATGTGAATAAAATATAATTATGATTAGGTCAGTTGTTAGATATCATGAAGACAAATCTATTATATTTGATAAGTTCATTAATTATTATTATTTTTTAATTTAAAATATTTTATTATATTATTTTATTTGTTGAAATGTAAATTTTATGATAATTTTGCTAAAAGCAGGCTTGTATAACATAAAGTAATTTAGGATCATCTGAAAATTAATTGGATGATCAATTCTAGTAATTAATTTTGTCATGTATTCTTTTTCGAACTCATTGCTATAAATGAATGGGGTCAATAGATTAAAAGTTGGTCAAATTTCAAATACTTTGTCATTAAGTTGAGGTTTCTTGAGATTTATCATATTTTATTTTTTAGTGCATTAATTAACATGTTTTTAAGGTAAATAGTATTATTATTACTTATATATGTATATATTTTTTAATAATATATATATTTTGATAAATTTTCTTTAATAACCTGAGTATTATTATTTTTAATTTTGTTAAAATATGTCAAGATTATTGAATTTTACTTATTTTTAGATTTTTTGGCAAATAAGTTGATACAATAAGAGATAATATAATTTTGGTTCCGAATGTTATAGTTAGATAACTGTAATTATTTATACTAGGCTAGATTTAACTTATTTTCATAATATTTACTGTTTGTTATTTTATATGTACGAGACTTGATATATGAGAAGAGTATTAATTTCTATTTTTTTTTATTTTTTAATTTATTTATTATTCTAAAAATTTTCAACTAAAATTAATTAATATAAATGTAAATATAATGTCAACCTTAATTTTATGTGGCCACCATATATTTTGGAAGTTTTAATTTTTATCTTGTATACTTGTACTTAGAAGTTGTATCTCATCACTTAACTATTATGATACTCTGTCAAATTAAAATTATAATTTTTTTTTTAAAAAAAAATTAGCACAGACAAAGCATAATATCAATTTTAGAGCGATTAAAAGAGAAGAGGAAATAAGTTTATAAATTAATTGTGAAAAAAAAATTAAGAAGGATATTTATAGAATTTTTTTATTAAATAATATATTTTATATTTTTAAATATTTTTAGGATAGAATATTATTGGCACAAAATTTAATTTAAAAAGTTTTTTTTAATATAATTGAAATGATATCGACATGCACTTATTTGTTTGCTCTTAGCCTGTTGTTTTCTATCAAGATTCAAGAACAAGTGAAAATAAAATAGTAGTCATTATTTTAAAATAAATAGGCAAAAACAATTTAATTAAAATAATTGTTGCTTAAAAAAAACCATGCCACCTTGTTGTGCTATCGTGATTTTGTGCTAGACACGTGGGTCATTCCTAGCATGACATGAGGTTTGTGCGGCCTTGGCCTAGAACAATATGAACCGTGTCATTGGCGGACAAGACTACCGTCCATGCACTTCTAAATCGGGTCATGTCTTTTTCCTTCATCATTCGACATATCTATTTTCCCAAAAAATATTTTATAATATTTTTTCACATAGAAATATACTATTCATATAAAAAAAATACTAATTCTTTTTAAATTCTTATTTTGTGGAGGTATACTAGTAGAAGATATCTGATATATGTTCTAATGATAAATATAGTAAGTATTGAAACTATTAGACATCTTTTAGTCTATTATCATTAATGATACTTTTTATTTTTTTATTAAATTAATTTTATTATTTTTTTTTTATGAAATAAAAAATTAGAAAAAAATATGATATGAATGTCAAAGGTTGCACTTAATGTATACGGCTTCTATCTATCGTGATTCATAAGGTTTTCGAGAAGTTAATATTTTGACACTGTCACCTTCGAAATTTAAAGAGATTATATTTGATGAATATCAATTGTATTAAGTTTTCATATGTTTGATTGAGTAAGATCAAATGTGTTCGTATTCATATATTTTTGGCAATGAGATAATAAATTTTTATGTGATTTATTAATTGATAGGTCTCACAATCTAAGATAGAGACATTTCTAATATTATAATTCAAAGTTTTTAACTTAATCAAAGATATGCGATAAAGTTGATAATAAATAAGTAATGATTAAATAATTCTTAAACGATTAATAAGATGCCTAATCATAGAAGAGAATATAAATTTCATTATGTTAGTCTATAACGAAGTCTTACTCAATATTTCTTGAGTATGCAAAATAATCAAAATACAAGAGAAAAAAAATGGTAAAGCTTAGTTGTTTAGAAAATAAACCCACAAAAAAGACTATTTTTGTACTCATAAAAAAATAAAATATAAAGTTAAATATTATCATAAATAAGATTCACAAATGAAAGTGATAAATTATCTCAGGTTAATGTTGGCTTTCAACTTTAATACATTTCTAAATATTCAAAATAATCTTATTGAACAAATATTTACTTATATAGTTTTAGTGAGTTTGATAGAAAACGTTGATATAATTATTATTTGATAGGTTTTATAATCAAATCTAGCATTATCTTTTATATTTTTATTCAAAAGTCATAGTTTGATTAAATATAAATATTTAAATCATGACTGAACGATTATAAAGATCAATAATACTTAAGTACTTAAAATGTTTTCTAATAATATAAATCAACACATGCAAACCATCTTGCCCAAATTTTAGAGAATTTCCATTTAAGAATTTTGATCATGTAAAATAAAATAAATATGCGAATATTATTTTAGTATTAAATTATTTAATAATATAATTTAAAAAAATAAATTATATGGGCACTCAGGTATAGATAGAACTTCAATAATACCAAGATTTATGTTGTCATAGTCAAGAGTCTTATGTGTATTGCAATAAGTTATAATATTATTAATAAAGTAAAAAAAATAGTAAATAATGAATTATTATTGTTAAAATTTAAATCAATAATGAAATAAAATGTAGTATCACTCAATAATTACATTGTTAAGCATATTTTTTTTATATAACATGCAAAAATGATTGGGATAGCGTATAAGTTTTTATTCTATAAATTAAACAATAATAAACAAAAAAAAAACATAAAGCTAGTGTGGTTAAGAACTAGTTATAATATTTTTTTTTTGTTTTTATTCTATATTACATTATTGATAGGAGCATTCGGCCTATGACTTACCTTAATTATGGTTGTTTATTTTATAAGCGTTTGGTTTGCATACCATTTATCATATAGTAATTTTATCTCAGTTTTACATGGTATATGTTTAACATGGTATCCGAGCTTCGTACCATTGAGAAATAAACCCTAGGGAATGTTTGCGTGGGCAATGGCTTCAAAAACTCTAGAGAGAGAGAGTGTGTGTGTGTGTGTGAGAGTCATTGTGCACCAACAAATGAGTCATCGCTCACCCTTGGTGTGTGCAGTTCGCATAGGCGTGTGTGAAAATTCCTGCTTGAAAAAATTTGTGGTGCCTTTTAAATTAGGGTTTTCATTTAAGTTTTGATATTTGATCACTTTTTTGAATTTTACCTAAATTATGGTTTTGAAAAAATTCCAAAATAATCATTTTTATTCTTTTAGGTAACTCTAATTAATCCCAATTAGTGTTTTGGGAAATCTTAATTTTTTAGCATATGAGTTGTATTTTGATTGTTATTATGGTAAGTTGTTATATGACGTTGGAAGGCATATAAAAAATTCCTTTTATAATACATATATCACAAGAAGAATTGCTATACTAGAAATAATTGGTGAATATTATTTCTATAGAGGAGACCTATAGATTTGCATAGTATTGAGAGAGACTCATTAACTACCATTTTTATTCAAAGGTCATCATATAAGTCATCAGCTCTGCCTGTTTTATTCGTACTATTATTTCATTTTCTTGAATTATTTACACAAGAATTAATATATATTTTATTGGTAATCATATAATATTTATTATCTTTATTTTTTGTTCAAAAATATTGTTATACCTAGTTTCAAATTCTCTAATGTTATTAAATATGATATTTTTAATTTTTGTTTTTTGTTATTTTATTGTATTATATTTATTTTTGTTTGTCCAATTAGTTTATTTTCTATGAGTTTTTTTTTAGATAAATTAATTATGATTTTTTTTTTATTTTTTTTTTTGATGTCTATTTGTAGAATTGTCATAGAATTTTTTGGGAGTAAATATTTTATCTATGATCTCTCTCTAAAATAAGAGAAGTTGACATCAAGAGTCTTGAGATATATATTCCGTGGGCGTGGACGCTCAAATACTTGGAGAAGATACAAGTAAATATTATCGTTTTTAGCAGGACTTATTTTTTAACAAGTTTAAGAAGAGTAAGAGTCTAAATGATACATATGAATCCATTATGTTTTTCTCACGTAGTCAAAAAAATATTTAGGTATATCAATTTTTTTGTTTGGAATTGTGTAGAGGTATCCAATGGATCGTGTCGGGACGACACGACCCTCTTTCTAGGCTTACTCAGGCTTTCATGTCATACTTGACAATATATGATTTTTGCACGTGCCATGTTGTGTGGAATGCCTCTAAAAAAAGGTAGCCTGTGCACTAGGCATGGCTAGAACCCAAGATAGCCTAGGTCAATTCTAGGCTGGCCTTGGTTAATTGCATGCTAGCTTTGGTTTGCTTGTTGTGCCTGGGCCAAAATTGCCGCGCACTAGTTGGTGTGTTTGGCCATGTGTTGCATCTTTTGTTACATGTTGGCCAGAAACTTTGGTTTGAAAAGGCTTGTGCTTATTTCAGGCACAATAAATCCCATCTCAGAATGATCTTTTTTTACATTTGGGCATGTTTTTTTAGTGAATACCTACTTATAAACAAAAATATTTTTTGAAGGTTGTGATATTAGTTTCAAAGTTTTATTTGAGTGAAAGATATAAATATATGTAATTATGGCATGATTTTTAATTTTGATGAGATAATATCTCAGAAATAAACTTGAGTAATAAAGAAAGTAACGCAAGAAAAAACGTCATTAATTAAAGTAACAAAGGAAATACAAAAAAGAAACCAAATAAGAGAACCACAAGTCACGTGAAATAAATTGCCGAGTACAAACTTTATCGCTTCTGAAAAGTGATGAGAAGATTAATATTAGAGGGGTTGAAAGTGTTGAGAAGATCATTTGACTATTATAGGCTTCTATAGTCTAAGCAGGTTGGGTATGCACCTTTCTCTTGGTATGGATTCTAGGTAGAGGTGTCAAACGTGCCGGGCCGGTCCGGCCCAGCACGAGGCACGACACGGTTCGGCCGTGCCTGGGCCGGCCCGGCACGATCAAAAAACGTGCCCGTGCCGTGCCCGGGCGAACAAATCACGTGCCGTGCCTGGCCCGGCACGGCTCTTGCCTTGGCACGGCACGCCGGCACGCCGGCACGCGTGCCTGCGTCGTGACTCGTGACCCAACCGGGCCCCGCCTCCGGTAAAAAGACCGCGGGTCGGGTCCAAACAGACCCGCCCCGCCCCGCCTGCCCTGCCTTGCTGTGCGCCCGTGCCCGAGCGGGCCGGCACGGCACGGTAGCACGGCTGGGCACGTGAAAAACGGGCCGTGCCGTGCTGGGCCGGCCCGTTTGACACCTCTAATTCTAGGTTTTGGGTGATTAGATTTCTGAATTTCTTACTCAGCATGAGCTTGTTCTGCAAAAAATTCATGAATTACTCTGCTAGTTGGACTTGGAAGTGATTTTTTTTTCTTTGGAAACTTTACTTTCTCCATAATCAACATGATATATACATATTAGTTGATGAAATCAATGATAAAAATTTATGATATATCCACCGATATATCCGTATATTCTAAGTATCGATATATCCATTAAGACTGATATATCTATCCTTGATTGGTGCTCACATACAAATACTCACCGATATATCTTCGATGTATCCGATATATCCGTAAAATCCAAGTATCGATATATCCGTAGAAACTGATATTTTAATCCTCGGATGAATTTATTTTATGGGAGCAACTTCATATTTTGCACCAACTAGTTCAGATGTAGTCGACAAGTAATTTTTTTTATATATTTTTTGTCCATGTGGGGAATTGCAAGTGAGGAAAAAAAGTGGCGCATCTAGGTGTAATTTCTTGATTCACGTTTTTCTTAGGCATGCTAAAGAATGAGTTATGCTAAAAAAGATAACATTAACACTCATTGAAATTTTATTAATTTTTTATGAAAAAATATTGATCTCTTCTTTAGATAATGAAATGTTTAAGGAATGCTTACATTCAGGTTATAAATATTTTTTTGTCATGTTCAGAAGAGAGATTGAAGATAAAATTAAACATACATAAAAATTTTGAGAGGATTACTAAATAAGTATTCATGTGTGCATGATTAGTAAGTGTATATGATAATAAATTATCAAAAAGAAAATGTTATTGAGGAAGTAGATTACTGTGCGTCAGTGCCAATTTCATCTCAAAATATTTGAGAACACTGCTTCTTAATTCTAAGTAAGAGTATTTGATCTATCATAAATAGTTCTTTATTATTCTTTTTCTAATTCATTTTGTTGGAGCGTGACAACACAAGAAATATGATATATAATTTAATGTTTCATTTGATAAATATAAAATCTATATGCAATGAATTAAAATACATTGTCATTTTTCATTTTTATAATATTTTAATATTATTATTATTATTATTTAATGAATATCTAATAAATAGAAAATACTCGTCATCTATCATGAAAAACCTATGTGCATTGTGAGCAGTTATCACTAAAGCTTATATGCCATGTATTTAAATCTTCTCCGATTGCATCTCTAAAAAATATGTAAATTATAAGAATATATTATTATAATGAAATGAAGGATAACATAATGAGTTTTACATGATATAAGAATGTGTGCTAGTTTAAAGTAATTATATTATAAGATAATTGTTAAATTAATCATATTTAATGATTTAAAATATTATGCTGTAATTAGATGTAATATTTTTAATAAATTTTTAAATGTGCTTGGTCAGTGTGGAAGTTTGTCGAATACATATACCTCCTGAGGTTGGTAAGAGGGGATTGAGAGGATGATGAAATTAAAAAAAAAAAAAAACTAAATATAATATTTGTAAAATAGTTGTAGTAAAAATATATATCTTAAAATGTAAATATGAGAAACTTTTATAAAAGAATATAAAATTGATCTTGATTACATCAAGAATTTGTACCATGGGTTTTCTTTCCTTCATTTTTTTTTTTTTTGAGTATCTCTTTCTTCATTCACCAGCTTCCAACATTGCACCATGGGTTTCTCAATATTGCAGGGAAAATTTTTCCAAAATGGTTCAAATAACATATCCGATTCCATGTTGAAAAGTTCTCCGGGAGAAGGCTTAGAAAAAGATCAAAAGAAAGAGGCAACTCAGCCACGGTGTGTACCAAATTTTTTTTTTTTTTATGTTTTTTTTTTGAATGGGGGTTGTTTAGCGAAGCAACTTCAAAGGCCAATTACCTTTTATATTGCAATACGTATGTGGATGCTGTGTTGCACGGATACGCCTAAGTACTGTCGTGTCCACGTGTCCGACATGTGGATACGGCGACACCGGTCGGACACGTGTTGGACACGTGTCCGATAGGCCACGTGGGGGGTGGGTTTTGGAATCTGTATCGAGAGGGGGAGAGTTCGAAAATCAAAAATCGGGTGGGGGGGGGGGGGGGGTGGGTTCGGGAGGGGGGGAAAAGGTTCGGGAGGGGGAGGGGGGGGTGGGTTCGGGAGGGGGGGAAAAGGTTCGGGAGGGGGAGGGGGGGGGAGGGTGTTAGATGGTTTAATTTTTTTTATATTATTTTAAAATACAGAATTTTTAATTATTTTAAAATACAGTATTTTTAATTATTTTAAAATACCTAATATTTATAATTAATAATTTTTATTTTTAATTTCATTTTTTTTATCATGACGTATCCTAACCGTATCCGTATCCTAGTTTTTTAGAATTTGCCATGTCCCCGTATCTTGCCGTGTCGTATCTCCGTGTCCGTATCTGTGTCCGTGCAACATAGTGTGGATCTATCACATATGTAGAAATCTTCTATAACATATGACAACCATGAAATATCAAACAATCGTGAAATGAACTATGCAGATACCAAAACCCCAACTTCTATCACATGGACAATGGAAAGAGGAAGCTTGGATTCCCTAACGAAAGTAGTAGAAAAGGTTTGTATTTGAGCATTTGGGTATATTCTTCATCGATGGAATCATATGTTTGTTATACTTTGCGAAGAGTTAATTGGCGCAATCAAATGTTATTTTGGCAATGTTTACTTACACACTCATATTGCGCATTAAGACTCCTAATAATTATGCAAACTCGTATTGAAATAGTTGTAGGAAAGTATATATATAATTTATGAAAATAATAATAATAATAATAATGTAATATTAATAATATAGTAATACAATGATATGTGGGTGTTGGTGACACCATATAATGTTATCAACACTAAAATATAATTTTAATATTAAAGTGGATGATAATACTTATAATATATGAGTATTTATAATATAATATATTAGTATTCGCACATAAGCTAGTTTGTGTAATCGCACACAAACACTAAGTTAGTGATATAAAATATAAATATATTAGATTTAATAGGAATTTCACAAAAAGTGTATTTCAGTGAGAAAAACATTGGGATGATTTATCATCTATGAAGTATTTCTGTTGCATGTATTTATTAGAAGTTATGTCTTGATTTGATCATACTTATTAATGGCGTGCCTTAGGCATGCCTAAAGCCCAAGCTCCACTAGGCATAGGCAAAATCACTTTGTCTCGCCTCACCTTATCTTATGCTCCTATTTCCTATTCTCATAAATCATATTATTCATGAAGTGCCCACCATAAATCAAATTATTCTTAAAGTTTAAATAAAAAATTATTGATAACGTGTCTAATATATTAGAGTTTTGTATATTTTTTAATGAATTCATATTATTTTTTTTTTAAATTCTGAATGTTTGTGATGATGAGAAATAATAATAATATTTGATTTTTATGTTTGATATTTTTTATTTGATTTTATTTTATTACTAGATAAAAATTATATATAATATTTATCAAAAATATATAATTTTTTTAGGTAGATTGAATCTCACAATAAAAGTTCTTGCCTTAATTATGTCTCTAGATCTTAAAAAATTTTCTTGTCTACTGTGTCTCTACCTCAAATAATTATGAGTACTATGACAAATATTTTTATTCAAAGTGGCAGATCTCGAGTTCGAGATTCATCAACTGCAAACTATTTGATTTTTGGGAGTAAGATTGTTCAGATATTTCTATCTCATTGAACTTGAGATAATTATTTCTTTGATTTGTTATTATTAAAAGTATAAAGTTATTTTTTTTCATAAGTTATTTTTATCAATTTTTGATAGACACACACACACACACACACGTGTGTGTGGAAATAACCCCGAGTTGGACATTTATGATGTTTGTGGAACAAAGAACAAGCCAGAAAGAAAAAACAAATGGAGCTCCAAGGATAAGCGGAGGAGTGTGTTACATTGCGCCGGGATGAGCTTATGATGCTTGAATTGGGCTTTGAGGTATTTTACTAAATTTTGATGTAATTTTCTTTTTCTCTTTGGGAAAAGATAAATATTTGGTCATATCTATTTAGCAAAAAAATAATAAATTAAGCAAAAAGTCATGTAAAAAAAAAATAAAATAAACATCCGTAAGTGTTAAACATATTGTTATTATAATTAGATTTTATAAATTTTTAATTATAAATTCAAATAATTATTTTTTTTTTTGACTTATTCTGTTTTTATAAATTATTCATGCCTTGTGATATTTTTTTTGAGAATATAAATAATCATGAGAAACCCTAAATAAAAGTATGCTTGTGTCTTTCGCATGCATTGATACAAAATTTGCATAATTTTATAATTTATGTGTGCCTCTTATTTTTTTGGAGAACTGCCGGCCCGGCACAGCCCGTCAGCCCGGCTCGAATTTGGTTCAGTCTGGGTCTTGCTTGGACTTGCCGGGTCCGTACTGGTCGTACTCTGGTTTTTCCAGCTATATTTAAAAAAATCAAGCTGGCTTCCCGGGCCAGTTTGCCGTGCCTTCCGGCCAGGCATACGGGTTGTGCCGTGCCAGGCCTCACTCTTGGCACGGCATGAAGCGTGCCAACAGGGGCCCGGCACAGCCGATTTCGAGGCACGGTTCAAGACCATGCTGTGCTTGGCCAGGCATAGCTGAACCGGGTCATGCCCGGGCTGCCTGCCCGTTTGACAACTCTACTCGATCACATATTGGTTTCTTTGGAAAATCTGAGCAATTAGATGCTCAAATAGATTGATTTTTTTAATTTTTTGTGATATGTCTTGTTGAGCCCGATAGTGTGGTTCATGCTGCCTCTGCTAGCCTGATGTGTTGCCCATGACTCAGACCCTTGTTTTGGCTTGAGTCTTGCCTAGATACAAGCACTATGCCAGCGTGGTTGACCCTACGTCCTACCAGACAAGTTGTGGGCCATGGTATATGTGCCCATGCTCAATTCATGCTCTAGGAGTAGGTGGTGGTCATGTTGGATGGTGCCCTATCCATAAAGGTTCGAACCATGGTCCACTTATAATTGCCTTGCTCTGGTCTAGGCTCCTTGTTTCAGCTAATCATGTGTGATGATCAAAAACTTGTACTATAAGAACCAACACATGATCCTCTTGGTTGACCCGACCAGACAAGTTGTGGGCCATGGTCTACGTGCCCACGCTCAATTCATGCTCTAGATGGTGCTTGCGTTGGGTGCTGCCCTACCCATAATGGTTCGAACCATGGTCCACTATATACGTGCCTTGCTCGGGTCTAGGCTCCTTCTACTAATCATGTGTAATGATCAAACACTCGTAACTTAAGAATCAACACATGATCCACTATATATGTGTCAAGACACAATTTGTGCTTGGTTATACTGATGCACTTGGCCTGTTGAGGCCATTAGCTTGTTGAACACTTTCATTAATGATTAGGGGTCGTACACAATACATAAGATTTATGTTTTTGCACGAGTATGAGAGAGATTAATATCTCAATAATTTTAGCTTTAAAACTCAAAGAGATTGTGTATGATGAGTATTGATCTCAAGACCCTACTGTCCTGACCCGAGCTGAAAATATTTATCATCGTATCAATTTATGATCTCTAATATTTGCATGTAATATAAAGATCTCTTAGGTGATTAGTAATTCTAGTATTATTTTTCTTTTAATATATTTAATATTGAAATTTTTATTAGATTTAGTGTGTTGGTATTTGTATAATTAAACATACCCAGCTCAATTATCATATTTTAATAATCAGATTGGGAAATATGTTATTTCTAATGTGATTTTTTATGAACAATTAATATATAGTCAAATAAATTATTATTAATTTCAAACAAGATTTATGATGCCTTTATTATTGCAAACTTTTATTTATTGTAAAAATTAAATTGTCAATTTCTTCATCAAGATTTTGATATGGGTTGGACTTGTTTTTGAAGAGTAATGTTCCTAACATTGTGTTTCAGCAGTGTCTATTTAATCTTCTTCTTCTTCTTTTTTTTTTTTTTTTTTTTTTTTTTTTTTTTTTTTTTTTTTTTTTTTTTTTTTTTTTTTTTTTTTTTTTTTTTGGGCTCATTATAATAAACATGACAATCTGAATGATAAAATAAAGTATAATACATTTTTGAGGGTTATTCTCTCCATTTGTTCACAAGCATGAAAGGTCATACCTAGTGCATTATTATGATTTTATTTTTTTTAATGAGAGCATCTATAATATGAGTTGTCCTAATTATTTTTATCTATTTTATAGAATCTTGCTTGCATGATGTTTTTGTGTGATAAGGTATGGAAGGGGTTAATATCTCAATAGTCTTATTCTTGAAAATTAGAGTGGCTGGTATCATGTAGAGGTGTTAGTCGTGCCTGGGCCGGCCCGGCACGGAAAAATTCCGTGCCCGGCACGGTTTGGCCAGCTGCACGGCAAACCGGCACGGGTTTATCCCGTGCCGGGTGTCCCGTGAGCCCGACCCCATGATGCTCCTCCTGCAAAAAAAGACCGCGGGTTGGGTCTGATTCGACCCGACCCGCGGTCCCACCGTATCCCGAACTGCTCGGACAGGAATGCCCGAGCGGGCCTGGCGAGGCATGGCACGGCCCGCCGTGCCCGGCCTAGCACGGAAGCACGATCGTTCCTTAAAATAACGTGCAGGGCCGGCCCGTTTGACACCTCTAGTATCATGGGTCTTGATCATGAGGCTTAATTTCTTTGAACAGAGTCACCTGTCATTGCTTCGAGGCATAACCTAGCTGCTCACAAACATGCGGAACATAAATATTAAATGTTTTTTTTTTTTATAATTCTGAAATTAGCAGATGCTGCTTGGATTTACTTGTTCATAATATATTTTCCAACCTATGAGTTCTGATTTACCATAGCACTCTTCTTGTTCTTCTTTTCAATAATCTCTCAAAAGTTAGTTAAATATTAAATTTTTTAATTCTGTTGGTGCTGACCTATGATTTTTATGTGTGCTTAAATACTAGGACATGGGTTTGAAAGAACAGCAAGGTTTGGCCATGGTGAACTCAACAATGAAGGTAGACATAATGGAAGGTAATGTGCATGTTTGTTCTTGTCTTGAAATGCTTCTTTTCACATGTATAATGGTTTGGTGGCCATTAGTATTATTCAATAAGAATTAGTTATCTACCAATCAATTTCATTTTTTATAATTTTGTGTTATGTAAGTCACTATTTTGTAGCTATGGAAATAGTTTTTTTAGCACAAAATAATAACTTAAAAAAGTTCATATAATCTAACTTTACTAATTTGTTATTAAAGTAATTTTGTGGATATTGTGTTTTATGCACAAGGTTTATGCTTAGTGTGAAGTATGATAGATATTAATATCTTGAAAGTCTTATTTCTGAAAGTTAGAGATATTATATTTTATGAGTCATGACCTTGAGAATTATTGCTATTGGATAAAGTCATTTATTATCGTAATAAGGCATGACCTCTAATAAATTATTATGTTCTATCAGTGGTGTCAACTGGGCTGGGCAGCTTGGGCATGGCCCGAGGAATGGCTTGTGCCGTGCTGGGTTGGTGAGAGCAGTGCATAATGTTGGCCAGGCACGACCCACATGCCTGGCTTGGGTGCATGGTCCGCTGACCTGGTGACCTGTAACCAACCACGGGCGGGTCTTGGGTCATGGGCAACCCCGCCCACAAATTGGCCACGTAAGCTTGGTTCTGCTTACGTGGTTGCTTGGCATTGGTTCCTGTGGCTGCGGCGCGGTGCAGTTGGTGCTGGCACGAATCGGCCTAAACAGGCATGGCCTGCACCAGGCCTGACACGGCCTAGCATTTTGCAGGCCAGCTGTGTTGTGCTGGGCTGCTATTGTGGTTATTGTGTTATGCCTGGCATGGTATAGAGGGATGACCGTTTCACACCTCAGAATAGTTCTGATTGTTATTTGTGTCATATTGCAATTTATGGAATGGTAATGATTGCCACCTACTTTGTTTTGATGCTGCTTATGAGTTATATAGCTTGTTTAGCATTTTAACTTCTTTATATGGTAGAGAGCTTCATTGCTATGGCATTCTCTCTTTTTTTTTTTTGTCTATTTTTCTTCTCTTTTTTTTTTGTGCTCGCTTGTTTGTTTTAGGGAGGAATAGTGCATTAAGTTTTTGTGATGTTAGAACTAAGATTTTATAACGTATTTTACTAAAGTAGTAGATTCTAAGTAGTTGGAACAAGACTAAATTAATGATGATATGAGATGATATGCACACCATATTTGTAATTTGATAGAAACTATGTATAAAAATATTTGCTATTTGATACTTTTACTATAAAAATAAAGTTATTTGGATTTTTTGTCTAATAATGCAATACTTCATCTCAATCTATTTTATTTGCTTATGAGAGGTCGCCCCGGAACTACTATTTGATGTAACCTAAGTTATCACAATACCCTGTTATCCCACCCTCATGATATTGGTGGGATAATTGAGGTGTCCATCTTACTTGATGAGCCATCAATATATAAGAAAAAAATTTATTACAATATAAATTTATTAAATAAAAGATTAGAAAACTAACCATCAATAGTCGATGGTGATAATGATTCAATATTTTAATTGTGTTTGATCTATTTTTTTTGTCTATTACTCTTTTTTGAAATTAAATTATCTCTCAGGAAAAATATAAAAATGTGAATGAACATAATTTATAAAAGATCCCAATGTTCAATACTTTATCAATAGTAATTTGTTCATAAAATAACATGAATTTTATGAACAATCTTAGAGATTATGCAATCTCAGAGATAAATTTATTCATAAAATGGTAATTTGAACTTTTTAACATAAAAAAAATCTATAAGAGCGCATGTCGTTAAATAAATTTAACCACGGATTGATTTGAGACTCTTAAGAAATACAATCTTAGAGATCAACTCGTATAAGAATATATGATACATTTTTTTATAATATGAAATCATTTTTTATGAGATTATGTGATTTCAATATTAAGAAAGTAGTGTATGATTACATAAATATTAACATATCAGATATTATAAGAATTTTAAACTTAGAAGTATTTTGGCGAGCATAATAATAGAATGATTGATCACCTCACTGTTGAGTTGGATTTGCTTTGAATCTGATGTACCATATTTTTTGGTATATTCTTCTGCATGCCTCTTAAGGTGTTCAGTTTCACATGAATTCTTATAGGTTAATATTATTTTATAATAGTTATATTGTGTTGATTCTATATCGACACTGCTAATATTTTTATTTTATATAATATTAAAGTGTGTTTCAACTGGTAATTTTTTTTATAGTTTTTTATTTTTTAGATTATTTGGTTGAGACCATGGGATAAAATAAAGTTTCAGTGGCATTGGATATTTTCGTGGGGTTATCGTTATTCATATTAAAATTATCTATGTTTACGTTAATATAAATTTTATTATTGTCATTAAAATATTTATTTATCTTTTTTTTTATCAATTTACTATTTATATTCTAAATTATATTTTAAAATTAAATATTATTTTATATTAAAATATTAATTAAATAAAAATATAAAAAAACTAAATAAAATTTAAAAATAATACTCATAAATCTCAAAACTCTGTTTGATTGATGATGTTTGATCTCCAATATCTAAATTTGATGTCCGTATCAAAGTCTGCACTCGAGTCCCAAAAGGAGAAAGAAAGAGAAATGATACGAGAGAGAGAGAGAGATAGAGAGAGAGAGAGAATTCGATATAAATATGATATATTTTAGAGAATTACTTAAGTGTAATTATAGATATGAATTTTTTTTCTAAAAAAAATATTTTTTATGATTTTTTTTACGCTAAAACTTGATAGATATTTGATTTCTACCCCTAGCCGTTAGGGGTGAATCCAATGGTTGATAAATGAGTGATTTTTTAATTTTTTTTTAACATTGGGTTGATTAGACTTGACAGTTCCAAAAACTTTTGCTTTTAGGCTCTGGGTTGACTGAGCCTGACGACTCAAGGGACTCAGGTGGACGAGTGTTCTGGCAGTTGTGTTTGGACTGAGCTCAAATCTGGCCCGAGATTCAAGGAACATTTTGGGTCGTGCTGATGAATTGTGCCTTTGGGCCATGTAGTTGGGTCGTGCTAGGCTCATCACGAAGCCCGGGAGACCTCAGCAAGGCACGACATGAACTGTGCCTCGAGCCAGCCTGACATGAGCCCAGGCACGTCTCAATCAAGTTGGACCTCCAGCCGGTCCAGGGCTGCCACCCCACCTGATACCTATAGTTCGACCTCCAATATTAAGAAAATACTTGATATGCTCAATCTTTTTATTTCAAAATTGTGTTTTTTTATAATATTAAAGTTGAAAGCGTGAAATTAAAATGTAAATTAGAAAAATTTGTCACTTATTTTTATTGTTTATAATATGATTTATGAGTAGAGGTGTCAACCGCCCCGACCCTGCACGAGGCACGGCACGGAAAAATTCCGTGCCCGGGCCTGTGCCGTGCCCGGGTCAGGCACGAGCCGTGCCGTGCCTGACCCGGCAAGGTTCGGCCCGCGGCATGGCACACCGGCACGGGTTTGTCCCGTGCCGGGTGTCACTTGTCATTATTTCAATATTACATATTCAATATTACATATTAGTATTCAATAATTTTTGTTATTATTTCAATATTATATATTCAATCACTTAACATATTAGTATTCACGCCTATAAATAAATCAAAAAAAATAAAATAAAGGATTAAAGAAATAGATAACAAAATAAATTATATACTATTTTGTGTATATAATTTGTCACTTGTCATTGCAATAAGATATGATTTCTAATATACTAATCTTATACAAAGTTTTTTTAGTTAATTATTTATCTCAATATTTTTTTGAGATAAATATATTTGATTTTAGAGTTCTTATTATATCTAATGCCTTGGTGTTTGAGTAGTTGCAAACAATAATTTATTTTTAATTTTATTTTTATTTTTTATAATTCAGGTCTTGGCCATCGTGTATGGAACAAAAGGTCAAACAGTGGAATGAAGAACGCCGGGTTAGTCATCAATCAAAAGCTAATGCCGAAATGGCTTGATCTCTTGTTCATGTTCTAGTTCTCATTGCGACCCCCACCCCCAACGCACAATTTTATTGTTTTCAGAACCAGAACGAAATGTCTGTAAATTTAAAGGATGTTGAAGGAGAAGCACAAGCATATTGTGAGGTGATATTCTTTTGAATAGTCTTTCAAAATTACATGTGATATAGCTATACGCATGCTGCCTATACGCACGTTTCAGCATGATGTATGCCCTAGGCATCCAAGCTAGGGCATTAAGCTGTGAGCTGGAGCTGTTTGAGAATTGTTTCCTTAAATTGCAGCTCCAGGCAACTACATTCATTTTCTTGCCTCTTTTCAGAAAACAGAAGAAATTGTGACAGCGCAATCTGCCCCAGGAGTCCAAGCTAGAGGAGCATCATCCTCTCATATTTTGAGCGAGAAGAAAGAACATGCAAGGGCAAAGAACAGACCTTTTGGGGAGAAGGGAAGCACGCGGAAAAGGTAAGGTTTCTTACCCGCTGGCAAGGAAGCCGGGATATGGCTCCTTATAGGCGCGTCTGCGTATCGGACACTCGGACACGTGGACGTGGTACGGACACGGCACAGATACGTGTCCGATATGCCACGTGGCGTATCGTTGATCAATCCGTATCCGATACGCCACGTGGCGTATCGGATACGGATGCGTCGGCTGCCGTATCCATGCCCACAATGTCCGATGACGTCGCCCATTATGGCCAATGGCTGATTCTGTGAGGCGGCGCCAGTAAGCGGGATTCTGTGGAGCGGCGGGGGTGGCGCGATTCTGTGGAGGGGGCAAGGGGCGAGCCCGATTTGTGGGAGGCCGGGGGGGTGCGCGATTCCGTCGAGTATCATTGCATAGCTCCCTATAGCCGTGTCCACGTGTTCGACACCTGGACACGTAGACACGCCACATGGCGTATCATTGCACAATCCGTATCCGATACGCCACGTGGCGTATCGGATGGTTGCGTCGTCAGCCGTATCCACGTCTATATTGCCCGACGTCCGACGACGTCGGGTGGCCAACGTTGCAGCATGGGCGGCGTTGGCCACTGGCAGGGACGGGCGTGATTTGAGGGGAGAGGAAGGGGCGGTGCGATTTGAGGGGAGAGGAAGGGGCGGCGCGATTTGAGGGGAGAGGCAGGGGCTGGCGGGCTGATTGAGGGGAGAGGCAAGGGCATAAAATAAAATATTTTTATAAAATAAAATAAAAAATATATATTTTTATATATTATAATTATAAAATAAAATAATTATAAATATTATCTTATAAAATAAAATAATTATAAATATTATCTTATAAAATAAAATAAAATATTTTTATTTTATAAAATATTATAATATATATTTATTTTATATAATAAAATATTTTAATTTAATTTAATATATTTTATAAAATATCTAATATTTATAATTATTAATTTGTATTTTTATTTTTTTATCATGTCGTATTCTAATCGTATCCGTATCTTAGTTTTTTAGAATTTGCCGTGTCCCCGTGTCCGTGCTTCTTAGGGGTGCGCGATTCCGTGGAGAGGCACGGCGCGATTTGTGGGAGGCAGGGGGGTGGGCCTGATTTTTATAAAATAAAAAAATTATATTTTTATATAATATAAGATTATTATTAAATATAATTTTATAAAATAAGATAATTATAAATATTATCTTATAAAATAAAATACAATATTATAATTTTATAAAATAAAAAAATATATTTATTAATAAAATAAAATAAAATAGATTATCTTATTTTATGAAATACCTAATATTTATAAATAATAATTTTTATTTTTATTTTTTTTATCATGCTGTATTCTAGCCGTATCCTAGTTTTTTTGAACTTGCCGTGTCCCCATATCCTGCCGTATCGTATCCCCGGGTCCGTGTCGGTGTCCGTGCTTCTTAGCCTGCTGGTGTCTCGACAGTCTTATTTCTGAAAATCAGAGGGGTCGTATCTGCTGAGTCTCAATTAGCATGGTCAACACTCAGGTCCATTGCATCATTGTATACCGAACAAGAGATAAAGCAATGGCGTGAGGAGCGCAAGAAGAACTACCCATCGCAGGCCAACATGTTGAAGGTTTGATTTTTTTGCTCATGGCTCGTCCCATGTTGTGGCTGGCAGGTTGACTGGCTTAGTTTCTCTTGCAGAAGCAAACTGAAGCATCTGCTACAAATCCTGAAGCCACTGTAAAAGAGGATGAAGTGCGATGTCAGGTGATTCACTTGCTGATATATTTCTACCCGCATGCATATATGCATGCACTTTCGCACACCATTGTGATACTGTTAATCGAGAGTGATAGCTCGTGTCTTCTTCCAAGGGCAGCAGCTCTCCGCTTCAAGGCTTACCCGACATAATTTTATCTAATTTTTCTAGAGGCATCGAATCGGCTGTTTCGTGTCTGCGCGGCCCATTTGAGTCTGCAAGGGCCTTGTCGGGCCTGGCATGGCACGAGAACCAGCTTGCCTCCCTGGCATGGCACTGTTGCCCACATAGGGCAGGCCCATGCTAGATCGTAGAGATGTCAATCGGGCCGGGCCGGCCTGCCACGGGAATTTTCCGTGCCCGGGCTCGTGCCGTGCTTGGCCTGGCATGGTACCGTGCTAAATTTTTTTTTTAAAAAAAAATTAGGGTTTCGGGCGCGCCCAATCCCTAATTTTTTTTTTAATTTAGGGTCCGGCCCGGTCGGGCCGAACCCGGCGAATTGTGCCAAAACCCCCCGTGCCGTGCCTGGCTCGGTACGGAAGCCCGGTTGAGCTTGTAAAAAATTTGTCAGGCCAGCCCGGCACGGCCCTTTTGACACCTCTACTAGATCGTGCTGGATTATCTTTGTTGGAAGCATGTTGCATGAAAAAACAATAGCAAATTGACTTATGTAGCCGGCCAATTACAATTGGACATGTAAGTTACATCTTACTTATGTAATTTTTTTTTTTTTTTTTTGATAATCAGCCTCGTCATGTAGTCACTCGATGCGACTTGACTTGTGACCCCGTAGCCATTGTTGGGTCCACGGGCCATTGGACCGTGTCACATGTTCATGCATGTGGGTCGCGCCTGGCCTGCCTTGAGGCATAGAAGAGTGAGAATTGTTGTGTCATGCTGGCATGACCCATTCATGAAGTCATGTAGTGCCCGGGACGACATGAATTGTGTTTTGCCCGGCCCGATATGTTCCGACTGGCACGAATCATGGAAGAAATAGACCGTGTCATGGCCTCATCGGGTCATGCCAGTTTTTAATTTTAATTTTTACGTGTAAAATATAAATTGCAAATTTGTAATACAAAATACATGACAAAATACAATTGTTTGTTACATGTAATATTTGTAATAAATTGAAATGAAAATAATATTCATGACATCATGAAAGAAAAATAATTAACAAAATAATAATAATAATAATTAAAATTCATCATCCAAAAATAAAATATCAATCATCAATATTCATTCTAATGCAAATAATCATCATCATGTAAGTGTCTGATATTATCACTAATGGTAAATTAAATATCTTTCAAGTTATATGAGTCATCATTTATTAATAATTATTATTCTCTTAATTTAGCATTAGCTTAGATGTCTAATCTCGAATCTTCTTAATTTTTTATGTATACAAATTTCTCAATTATAATTGATGCAGTCTTGATCTCTAATTTGAAATGATATTTTCAATAACATAAAAAGTAGGTTTTGATGTTATGCTCGATACTGGAGTAGTCATATTTTCAATGATATTTAGATCTCCTGTCATCTTAGATAGCACGAGATATGTAGACTTATATGATTTTTATTATTATAAAATATTAATGTTTTAAAACATTATTATGTAATAGGACATTGACATTTCACTCGTATTCTTTGGATCACATCTAGAGGTGTCAACCGGGCTGGGCCGGCCCGGCACGAGGCACAGCACGGAAAAATTCCGTGCCCGGGCCCGTGCCTTGCCCGGGTTAGGCACGAGCCGTGCCGTGCCTCGTGCTGGACCGGGCTGGCCCGGTTGACACCTCTAGATGTGATTAGACAGAGTCTGCCCGGAATCTTGCTGCTCGTGCTCTGATGGGTGTGGCAGACTATCAGTCCTGCCATGCCGGGCAGCGGGCATTGCATGGCTGCCCCTCTGGCCACCTCTAGCTTAGCCGGAGCCGAAGACAAAATCCATACTATTTTAGTATTTAGAAAAATATATCTAGTAGTGTAATAATATTTTTTGGAAAAAAAAAAAAAATTTAAAAATAAGCTATTTTAGTGCCTCTTATAGATATTTTATTTTTTTAAAAAAAATAAAGGTTTTGTTCATTTATACTTCATAAATATGATATATCATTTCCATCTCGAATATTTCAAAAAATATTCACACACACGCACACACACACACATATATGTATATGTAGATATATTTGATCATTTGATGTTTTGTTAATTTCAAATTAATGATATTTATTTAATTGGTGAAAATTATGTTTGCGATTAATAATTTAATTGGGCAGCAAATGAAAGATGTTTTGGAGAAGCAGACAGAATTAGGGTTTCAGGCAGCAGAAGTGCCATCGCACTACCTTTCACCAAAAAGAAGGCCCTCCTTCAAAAAGAGAAGGAGATTCCACGGCAGGCATGGCAACAACAGAGGGAGAAACAGAAGCCACGAAGAGATTTCGAAGCCAACTGCATCAGGCACGCCTGCCATGAACAAGAGCAAGCCTTCGCTGCTCCAGAAGCTTCTAGATGCAGACGTGCGAAGAGACAAGCACCGTCTGTTGCAGGTTCTCAGGTTCATGGCAGATAACGCGTTTTTCAAGGACTGGCCGGAGAAGCCGTTAAGATTTCCTGCAGTGTTGGCAAAGGACGACGGTTCGCAAGTTTGTGAGGAGGAGGGTAAGGCCGTGGTTGGGAGTGAGGACGAGGAGGATGATTGTGGAGATGATGATCATGGAGAAGAAGCGGATGGTGGCGATTGTTATGATCAGGTAGATCTGGAAAACTCTAAGGGTAAACGCGAACCAGATAATGTAGAGGAGGGAGAGATCATAGATTGAGATCGTTTTGTTTCTGCTCTCGTTCGGTGGGGGAGAATTGTTTTCTTCCAAACATGCCCCTAGGGCTAGTCGTGCTGTGCCTCTTTTTATTTATTTTTGATTCTTCTTCGTCAACGTGTATTTTTGATATAATTAAATAATGAGTAATTTTTATTTTAAATCCGTCGTAAATTTAATTTTTATATTTTTTATTTCTTTTTTTAATTATTTTAGTAGTGTGTATATCGTCTACATTTTATGTTAATTATTGATCTAAAAATTTTTCATTTATCAAAGCTGTGTGCCCAAACTGACGCATTCACATGGGACTTATTGTTTGTCTAAAGAAAAAAGAAGCATGCATTTAATTTCAAATAAGTTTTTCTCTAAAATGTAAAATTATAATGTTACTTTTTATCAAATGTTCAGTTTTTAATAATTTATGCCAGTGAGTTTGCTGGAAGCTAATTTATACCTGTGAATTTTTATCAATGTCAAAAATACGCCATTATTAATTATCTATATTTTAGTGATTTATTTAAATATTCTTTAAACTATATTTTTTGCTCTCTTTTATTTCATTTATCTCCTTGTTTTCAATGTCCAAAATATGCCAAAATTTTAATTTTTTTTTTGTCTTTTATTTCATTATCTCTCCTCGTTTTCTCCCCAACCTTTCTCCTTCCTCTGCCTACCCCTGTATCTCTATCTCTCTCTCTTCATGTGAAAATTGATCAGAAATTAGATGAGTTTTTTTTTCCCATGAATTAAAGAGTTAAAAATTGAAGTTTTCGAAAATTTTTCATGGAGATAAGAGAAAAAAAAATGACACGAATGAGAGAGAGAGAGACTGACTAAGGTAGAATGAAAGGAAAGAAGGAGAAGGATAAAGAAAGAGAGAGGGAGTAAAAAAAGAGAGAGGGAGGAAGGAGAGAGAGGGAGAGGAATGAGAGAGTAAGGAGGGAGAAAGAGAGAGAGAGTAAGGAGAGAGAGAGAGTAAGGAGAGAGAGAGAGAGTAAGGACAGAGTAAGGAGAGAGAGAGAGAGAGAGAGAGAGAGAGAGAGGTAGGTGAAGAGGGGAGGAGAGGAAGTGAGAGAGAGAGGAAGAAGAGAGGGGGGACGGGTGGGGTAGAGGAAGGTGAAAAAGAGCGGAGACAGAAGATTTGGATAATATCGATGGTGAATTGCTGAATGCACAACTTTTAGGTTAAGACACTCACTAACAATTCTTTACCTCTGCTAGGATTAAGCAAACCTACTTTCCCCCTGGCCAAGTTGGTTTACTCCAGGCCCAATGTGGCTCGAGGATTCCACCCCACATTAAAAATAAAATCAGGTGACCATGGCTCACACGCATGAAAAATTTGTCGAAAAAAGCAATAAAATCAATTGAATCTCAGCATAAGAATTAATGAACATGAAAAACAATCAATGATACAGCAATAATTGAAAATTCTCAAAAAAAAAAAAAAAAAAACTACACTAGAGGTAAAACTTTATTACTATCATTATATTTTTTCCATAATCCAGCTATCCTCAATTGAGGAATTACAAATAAAAGGTAAAAATTTACACGTCGCTATAAAAACGAGGGTAAGAAAAACAAAAGAATCAGTCACATCATGGTGATTTACAGATTAAATTAATAAACAACAAAATCTTCTTCGTCCAACCATCTTCATCTTCATCATCCATGTGACAGATTAGCAGCCATGGCTCCTAGCTCTCCTCTTGGATTTCCAACCCTCTCACTCTCTCTAGCTATCTGCGTGTCACAGGGCCGAAAGTGCTGGCACAGCACCTTCAACACCAAGCGGGGAACAAGCGCAGCCACAACCACAGCAAGCAGACAGAGCCAAAATAATGCCGTATCAGCAACGTGTAAGATGGCACTGCAAATTCATGTTACGTCTGCAACAGTCCGTGTACTAAAAAAGCTTGAAACTTTAGCAGCAATGGTGATACATATAAAAGAGGCATACCAGAAGCCTACGAGAGAGGGAAAAGCATCGATGATGATGATACATATAAAAGTTGCAAGTATGGAGCCCCAGATGGCAGCGTGAGTGACCCAGCTCCACCGGATGACGTCCATGGCTAAGTGCAGATTGACCAGGATGACCACGGCTAGGGTCCAGAGATCTCCTAAGCTGGATGCATCAATGGAGGTGGCCCAATACACACCCAGAGGCACAAAGAAGATGACCAGGCTCTGCCAGATGGTGTCCACCATGGTTAACCAAAATAGCCTCTTGTTGTAGCACTGCTGCTCGTCCCCGGCTCGATAGAGCTGGGGATGGCTCAGAAGAGTTTTCCTGCTCAAGTCCTTGTCGAGAACACCAACAACTATGGTGGGCAAGGAGGTGTAAATTATGGAGTATAACATGCTGCTCCACTCGTTGATCGCCGTTGTTAGAGAAAACCCAGTAAAAAGAACGTACCTGCAGGAAATGCAGAGAAAAAGTAATTACATCTTTCAAGGCCGACATATATGGCACCAAAAAACTAAATATATTCTATCAAAATAAGAATCTAAAAATTAAAAAAAAAAAAAAAGATTTTTTTTTGTCCTCCCATTCTCTCTCTTCAAAACTCAACTTAAATTATTTTCGACTAAATTAAAATCCTTGATTTGAACAAAAAAAATTTATATTATTTTTTCGTAAAAATAATATCTTCATTCAAAATACATATGATAAAAAATTCTAAAAATTAAAAAGTGAAATTATCTACTAATAGTATGGCAGTCTAATTTCAAACAGATAGAGATACCTAATCTTGAGGACACGAATTCGATCACCAAGGATGCTAAATATGACCTGGTGTGTCTGTTTACTATTAATTACCTAGTGATTTACTCTTAATTAAGATATCGTTCATTAGAGAGCTGAAAATTATGGAGCCAAATATCAGAGAAGATAATATGAATAATATTATGGATGTCCATAAACTCTTTATTAATCTCTTGACTAATGATATTCTTGTGATCTTATTATTAATAAATCAATGTGTATTAATTTATATTGATTAATATGTATTCATTGGTATATTTAATATGTATTCATGTATTGAACCGTATAAATAGAGAGTCTATGTATGAGTTACAATATACCAGAAGAAATAAGAAATCTCTCTTATATAGAGGTGTCAAACGGGCCGGGCCGGCCCGAATTTTTTGAGCACGAGCGTGCCGCCAGGCCCGGCACGGTTTAAAATAGCAGGGCCTGGCATGGCGGGCCGTGCCTTACCTGGCCCGCTCGGGCTTGCATGTCCGTACGGGTCGGGATTCGAGGGGACCGTGGGTCGGGTCGTATTAGACCCGACCCACGGTCTTTTTTGCGGGAGGGGCCATCGTGGGGTCGGGCTCACGGGACACCCGGCATGGGACAAACCCGTGCTGGTGTGCCGTGCCGTGGGCCGAACCGTGCCGGGTCATGCACGACACAGCACGGGCCCGAGCACGTAATTTTTCCGTGCCGAGCCGGCCCAGGCAAGGCTGAACCGTGTCGTGCCTCGTGCTGGGCCGGGCCGGCCCGGTTGACACCTCTACTCTCATATTTCTCTTATATCTCTCGCTTTCATGTCCTTCTATTTTATAATAGAAGAATCATTTATTAATTATAAGATATGTCAGTTAAGAAAATATATTAGAATTTCTTACCATACCAATTAGAGTATCTCCAACAAGACTATCTAAAATAGCTACTTATTTTATATTAAAATATTGTATTATTTACTATAGCTAACTACTTTTTCAAAATCACTCTAACTGTGCTATTTATTTTAATTATCCATTTTTACATACTTTTAGTAAGAGCATTTCCAAGAGACTCAATAAACTCCTCCCTTTTGCTATTTTAGATAATTTTTTCTTAAAAATTCACTCATAAGGACTAGCTATTAGAATAGCTATTTCCCATAGTTCTCATTTTACTATCTATTTTCCATAGTCAAATGAGGGATATGAAAAATAACTAGCCAAATAACTAGTCTTTTAAAAGTAAATTTTTAGAAAAAAATTATCTAAAATAAATAAGAGGAGAAATTTATTAAGCCTCTAAGTGATGCTCTTAAAGGATACTATAAGAGACACATTCTATCTGATTCACTCAGATATTTTTAGAGGCTATAGGACGACAACATATAATAATGTGAGATATTTTATTAATTTTATTGATGAAACACTTAATTTATGTGACTAATAATATTTAAGAACTAATAATATATTAAAATATACTTGTTATCAATTTTTTTATTTCTTCAAAATTACAAAATAATATGTCCTAGCAATTTTAATACAAAATAAAAGAAATAAAAGAAAAAACCAACATATATGATTGAAATGACTACTGACTATGACACTATTGGTCATGAATGAGAAAATTAGACTAGCCGATCAAACAGGTTCAACAATCAACTAGTCGCTAGACTAATTCAATTTTTCCAATTGGGCAGACATCCCATCGAACTGAAACTGGGACTGACAAAAATGGCAATCAAACTAGTGAACCAAAAGAATTGACCAATTGCACGATCACTTTAAACATATCTTGATGAAGGCTGATGAGATTCGAACCCATGACCAAAGGGCTACTATACAATATGGCACTTACCACCTGAGCGAAGCAAAAATTAAAGTTGGATAGATAACTATAAATGGACATAAATCAATGACACAATAGTTTAAATTATCATTTTTATATTGAATTTATCAAATAATAACATTAAATAAATAAATAAATATAAATATATAAATAACAATATAAATATAAATATATAAATATATAAATATAAATAAATATATATATATATATATATATATATATATATATTAAAGATACTTTAAACTGTAATTAAATTATAACTAACAATTTAAACAACTTGTATAATTTGGATATATTTTAATTTTCTAATTAATCTAAAACTAAAAATCACCCACACGAATAATAATTTTCATTATGAAGACTTGTTGAATTTTTTTAATAAAAGATGACCACTCTATTAGTTTCTTTATTAGTATTGAAAGCATGATTCATGCACAAGCCAAAATAATATTTTTCATAAATTTTAAAAAATATTTAAATTTTTATTGATATTTTTAATATATCGATTATTTCAAATATTATATATTTGTATTTATCGATATATATATATATATATACACATACATACACATACATATATATATATATATATGTGAGTAATTTCTTTAAATTATTTTAAAATTTTATATATGAAACATATTCATCAAGCCAGCAGTTTTATAGCAGCCCGACAATCAGTCCAACAATTGAACCGTGAACCAGTAACTTTTTCAGTTATATCACTTATCAAAATTTCTCAATATTACTCTTAATTCATAACAATGTGCTTAAATATTTATGAGAAAAAAATACCCTAGAGACACTATTTCAGATTCTACCCAAAAGGTGAATCTTTGATTACATCCTAATTTACAATTAGTCTAATAGTCAACATCTCGATCATATCTAAGAGGTGTATCTTGTATTTGAGTTTTAATTTATAATTTTTTTGTGGTTAGGAGCACCCTCGGAATAAACTTTTAGGTTGATTCATATCATATCATGTGTGTGTGTGTGTGTGTGTGTGTATAACCGAGTGTAAAATTTTAAATCACTAGCATATTATTTCCTTATATTTTTATTATTTATTTGCACTCTTCCCATTCCTCTCTCCTATGCCCCTTTTAAAACTAGGGGTGTAACCAAGCCGAGCTGAGCTGAGTATTAGGCAAGCTTGACTCAGCTCGATTTTAAATGAGTAGTCTCAAGCTCAGCTCGAGCTCAAGTCGAATTTGTAAATCTGAGCTCGAACTCAGCTCGAGCTTGTTTGTGAGTTGCTCGAGCTTGCTTGCTTGGTTAGCTTGTGAGCTCAAGAAAAAGATCATTTAAAGCTCAAAAAAAGCACATCTAGAACTCATTTGAGACTCGTTTAGAGGTCATTTAAATATCGCATTTAAGGCTTATTTTGAGCTCGTTTATATAGCTCGCTTAGAACACTCGTTTAGAGCTCGTTTAGAAGGCTCGTTTAGAGCTCGTTTAGAAGGCTCGTTTAGAGCTCGTTTAGAAGGCTCGTTTAGAGCTCGTTTAGAAGACTCGTTTAGAGCTCGTTTAGAAGACTCGTTTAGAGCTCGTTTAGAGCTCGTTTAGAAGGCTCATTTAGAGCTCGTTTAGAAGGCACATTTAGAGATCATTTAGATCACTTGTTTAAAACTCATTTAGATAGCTCATTTAATGCTTGTTTAAGGCTCATAATAATTAGTGTGGTTCACAAATCATGATTGTCGACTCGTGAGCTTGTTCAATGTTCACGAATCATGAGCCTGTTGAATTTTTTTTATCGAATAGGTTATAGGAATAGTTGTTGAACAGTCTTGGAAATGATAAGCCTGCTCACAAGCTTGTTCATGAGCCTGCTCACGAGCCATGCTCACCAACAACGTTCACAAGTTTGCTCATGAACCACGTTCACGAACTTGTTCATGAGCCTGGTTCACGAGCTTGCTCACAAGCATGTTTACTAGCTGAAGAACCGAGTTTGTGGGTGCTCGGGCTCAGTTTGTTTAACATACGAGCCTCAAAATGATGTTCAGGATTTGCTCATTTAACTTAATAAATGAGTTCATGTGAGCTTCTCATTAGCTAAACACCGAGCAGCTCATGAGTAGCTTGGCTCAGTTACACTTACACCCCTATTAGAAACCCTAAAAAAAACTATAAGGAAAACACAAAGTATGCAACTTTATTAAAATGTGCATTTCAAAAATAATCTGCAAAGCTTCAATTAATGAAAATTTGAATGAGACTATATATATATATATTCCACTTATAATAAAATATAATTCTACCACTCGGGACATAATAATGAGACACCCGTGGGCCGTGGCATTACTCACTCACTCAGGAGTTTCTAATCATTTCAAACCAGGAGATCTAGAGGTTTTCAAAATACAAAAATTAAATAATTGAAAACTAAAATAATATAACTAAAAAATTATTAGTTTCAAAATATTTTTTGAAGTTTTACATTTTTATAATATAAAATTACATTAAAATTGATTATAATAATTTTGGATATAAAGTTACTTTTTTTAATCTACGAAGCCTTATTTTTACAGGCATAACAACCACATTTTTTTTTATAAATTAGTGTGATATAAGCATTAGGAATGGCAACATGGAATCACTTGAATTTGATGAGAACACTTTAAAAAATAGTGATCCCATCAAATAAATCAAAATAAAAGATTGCCCATAACACTCAAAAAAATTGAATGGATTGCTATGCATATAAATAAGGCCACAAGTGCAATTCAAGCAGAGTTGGTCCGGTTAGAGGGCAAAGGCAACCCGAATTTTCAACTCGAGTTGATAATTTTCAACTCGAGTTAATAATTTTACATTCTATGCACGACTTTATGTGAGTACATAGAGTGGGAAATGCATGTTAGAGGTTTAGCATGCCATTTAAGGGTAGACAAGAGTGTGGGTGCCATTGAACATGATTCTCTTGGCCTAGGCTACAAAGGGGCGTGGAAAAAAGGTGTGGAGATGCCACACCTACCACATCGCCAAGCAGAGAAAGCAAAACACAAATCTTTATACTCCTTTGTCGATACCTAGTCTACCCTGAGAAGATGTTAGCTTTGATTTTGCTTTAGAGAACCCACATCATGAATAATTTTGATAAATTTGGGCCAATTTTTGAAAAATTTGCCCACTTCATAACCTATTCTAAAGTGACATACAATACGCTAGTAGTCAAGTTATAATTCAATAAAACTACCCATTTGCATAGTTTGCTTAGGACTATAGTATCAAATAGAGATATAAAATTCATGAGCTACTTTTGGAACTCCAGTGCAAAATGAGGGCGCGCTTGCAGTATTTATCTGTTTTTCATCCTCAAACTGATGGACAAACCAAAATCAACGAAAAGGATTTGAAAACCCCTCTTAGATCTTTGGTCGGAGATGACTTAGTAAATTGAGACTCTCAACTACTAATAGCTAAATTTACTAATTATAACTCAATCGACCGAAGCAAAAGCATCAAGAAAACATAGATTGTCTATGATTTTCGAGCTCGATAATCTGACAACCTTGTTGCCATGTCAAAGAGTCAACATGTGTCTAAGCTAGCCTCTGCCTTTTCATCTCGCACACATGAGAAGCATAAAGAGATTCATGAGCATATCAAAAAATACTATATTCATTATAAAATACAAGTTGACTGACGAAAGTAATTCAATGACCTCTAAATTGGCAATCTTGTGATGGTATTGATGCAACCATAATGGTTTCCACAATGTTCTATTTGAAAATTGCATGCTCAGTGTGTTTGACCCTCTAAATCAATATTAATCCAACTTCTAACATACTAGATTTGGTTTAGTATACATGTTCTCCAGTCAATCCAAACAACCTCTTGGTGGGATATCATGATGATACACATGAGCATTGTCTGTAAGTTAATCAATTTTTTTTCTATTTTTTTTTTATTTTTTAAATTTTTTAAATTTTTTAAATTTTTTTTTATTTTTTAAATTTTTTCTATTTTTTAAATTTTTTAAATTTTTTTATTTTTTTTATTTATTTATTTTTTTATTTTTTTTATTTTTATATTCCAACCACTCTTGGATATTTCCCCTATCTTTTTCACTTCCCAAGTCAATTGTAGTCATTTTGAAGCCTTCAAGCAGACAAAGCCAAATAAAAACCCTAAATCCCAAAACCCCAATTCTAGGCCCAGAGTCGAGATTAATTTTCACTATTTCCCCTCACTAAAATCCCACATTTTACCCTCTAATACCAGGAAAATCACTACCCTAAATCTCAGAACCAAATTCCATAAATAATTACCTTGCAAGGCCTTTGAATCCACTCAAGTTCCTAATTCTCAAATTTGAGCAAGAAATTTGAGAAAGTAGTCCCATCAATAAAATGTCCCAAAGCGCCACCTTTTATATATTTGAATTTCAAATTATCTACAAACTTGTGTATTTGTAAATTCGAGAACTAATTAAACTCACTTAAGAAAAATTTAGGGTGCTGGTATAATAACAAGTGACCTTGCCGATTTCAATACCAACAACATGGTTCACACCCCCAGCATCATCCACAGGCACTCTTTGTTGAAGCCACCGACTGTTGGCACAAAGGCAACAACTTCCTCCTCCACGCAGTTCAGCAGGAAGCTGATGGCTGCGTGTTTCTAGTAGATGAGTTGCTAGACCTAGGGCTCTAAGTCCTGTGTGGCCTTGTGCAAGCACATCTTGTGCAGCAGTACGCCTTGAAGCTGCTGATGATTACAGCATCACTGCCATGTCAGTTAATGAATGAACTAACTTCCGTGCAGTAAAAAAGCCATGTTTCGACCATGTAGATATATCACACAGAACAAATACAGGACATATATATATATATATAGGAAGAACACTGTTGATCACTGCCATGTCAAAAAAGGTGCTTTCCCCAAAGCAGCAGAAAGAACAAATCTCATTGTAGACCTCCTCCAATCTCTTGGAGGAGGTCTACACTCACATTGAATCGCTCTTGGTTCATCACGAACCACTCAAAAAGGGTCGTCTCCATGGTGGTGATTGTGCCTCCACTAACAGTGATATAATGGTTTCTCTGCAACCACTTGATAAGCTCCATTGTTGGGCAGTGTGGAGCTTCAATGATGAAGTGATCTTTGAGTTCTTACGATGAACAAGGGTGGCGGCTCTATTTATTAGACTGGAATCCAGGCAAGAAAGGATAGAGGTGAGCCTCTTTTAGTCTTTTTACATGGGTAGGGTAACACTCGGAAAGAACTGTTAAGCAGCTAATGATATACAAGTATGTTCACATAGAGGTGTAAAGTAGGCCAGGCATGACACGAGGCACAGTTTGACTGAGTCGTGCCTAGCCCAACACGGCACGGTCCAAGGCCATGCCTGGACCTGGGTCATGCCGGCCCAAGACAAGGCTCATGCCGTGCAAGACCAGAGGCTGTCATGTATCATGCTAGGCTAGGCATGACCCACAAGCCTGGCCCATTGGCACGGTCCACCAGCACGGTGACTATGACAAGGCCCACGGGACCAGGAACGAGTTATAGAAAATTAGGTAACCAGATTCTATGATTTGCCAGAGCCCGGACCCATTTTTTTAAAAAAAGGAAATGGAACGATCCGGTAGACAATGTGTTGGGGCGGTGGACGGTGCCTGTGGTGGCACTGCCTACAAAACCGGCATGAGCTGAGATGACTCGACACATTAGGCATGAGTCTGCCCAGAATCGTGCCGATTATATCATGCCGGGCAGGGGAGATAATCATTCGTGCGGTGCCGAGAACAACACGACTTCCATGTCAGGCCGTGCCCGGCACAGCACGATGGACTAACTGGGCCAACCAAAAATGGGCTGTGCCATCACGACACGTTTGTAAAACTCTTTCTAGGTTCTACAAACGGATTGTCGTCAAACCTTCTAGGAATAGAAAAATACTACTATGCTTTATGTTACCTTGCCCACTCATTTGTAGAACTCTCTCTAGATTGAGCTATACCTCCCAATCCTGACATGTTTTAAGGTACATGTCAATCAAGTAAATCTTTTAATTTGTGAGATAGTTGTGATCAAGATGTAAGGTGCCTAGGAGGATATCTCACATTGCATAATAGTGAGAGAAAATATGATACAAATTTTAATGTCAGGATTTTAAGAAATAAAGATTCTTGAAATTTTTTCCTTAGGTCAAGCAAAAAGGCTAATATGAATTTTATTTTATTTTAATCTTGATCTACTTAATAGTTGACAATACAACCCAATTATTTTTCTTCTTACTCTTCATATTGATAGCTGGTTGTCATACATAATTGTTTATATATTATTTATTATAAAATCACTAAACCAAGATTTAAATTCAATGTTCAAAAATTATTATAGTAACTTGCAAAATAATATTGTGAGTTATACTTTAAATTGTGTATTTTTATTTTTTGATAAAGGTTGGTATTTGGTTTGTTTTTGTTTTATTATAAATTAAGTGTGACATAATAGTTACATTTATTGTTGTTAAATTAAGATTCGAATCGAGAATTAAAATACTTGATTAATGAATTAAAAATCAAAAATCAAATCGAATCGTTTTATGACTTTTTTCCATGTTAATTAAATTTTATTTCCTACAGTTAGTTTTTTTTTTGATATTCTAGTTTCTATTTTTATGATTTTTTGGTATTTTATTGCTTTTTTATATTAAATTTGTAATACCAAATATTAGAGTTGGAGTTATTTTTTTCAACGTTAATTAATTCCTATAATTAGTAATTTTTTTTTGATATTTAAGTTTTTATTTTTGTGACTTTTTAAGAATTTTAGTCTTTTGAAAATCAGTATTAAATCAATTCATGTGAATCAATTCAAGATTCAATATTCAGTCTTTGATTCATGTATATTTTTGATTCTTTTAAAAAATCGAATCGTTTACCCCCTGAATTGTGAATCAAATCATGAATCGTATAATTTTAATAAAAGTAATTATATTTAATAATCATTTATCAATCTTAATCACACATATCATTATATATAATTCAAAATTTATATAAAGTTAAACATTCAATATTTCAAAATTATCAACAAATATTTAAAAAGTAAGTTAAAAAATAATGAAAAATATATTACACTAAATTATGAATAAAAACAACATAAAGTAAAAATAATAACAATAAATAATTATAATCAACTCTAGATGTTATCGACGTCGATTATATAAATTATACTTTTCTAAATAATATGATTCTCATATAAATTTTCATATATATTCAACTCTTGCAAGATTTCATTATAAATAATTTTTTCTTCTATATTTTTCACCAGCTTCTCAATATAAATAATTTTATAATCAAATTATATATGATCTCCACTTCTTATGTCTAAACCACATAAAATATCTATCACTAATTTTATTCTTTGATCTTACCTCAAATATATACCATGCCTAAAAAAAATTATTAATCCTCTCATTTCTAATTTTATTTTTTTAAATTTTCTTACACAACTATATTGGTATATATATTTCTACTATAGTGATCTTGTAAATATTGTCTTATAATAGTATAATATTTTAATTTATTTAAAAAAACTAATCTAACAATTATTTCATTATATTTTCTTTTTTATCTTGCAAACTTTTTTCTACTACATACAATTTCTAATATCCTTCATTTTATCCAACTAAATTATATATCATGTCACTTACCTAATTTTTGATTTAGACTTTTACTAATTTTATTGACTAAAATTATATAATTCATAAATAGCATACACCAAAATAACTCATAATTAAAATATCTTATCAATTCATCAAGAACCAAAATAAAAAAAATATAAAAAAAATTTTAAAAATAAAAAACAAAAAAAATAAAAAAATAAAAAAATAAAAAAATAAAAAAATAAAAATAATCAAAATAATCAAAATAATTAAAATAAATTAATTAATTAAAATAATTAATAAAAACAAAATAAAAAAATATGAAGTACTTTTTTATCAATTATCACTCATGTAGCCTACCTTATTTTTTAGTGATGAATTAATTATATTACATTCCATTTTAATCTAAAAAAGAAAACAAAGCATTATCTTAAGATTTAAATTAGCCCTCACAAGGCAAGCATCATGCTCTAGTTGCTATATTTAATTTAATCGATTCCATAAACTCTAGTAACATAACACAATAATGATAATCTTTAAAAAAAATCACGAGTATGCCCGAGCTAGTAGGACACTTTCGACAATTCACATGACACACAGCCTCCCGCATGGCCTATCCTAGGTAAATCCAAACTTGGTTGAAAAGGATATACAAACCTAGAACATCAAGCCCATAAATTCTTATCCTACCACTTCAACCAAGCCAATGAAAGCCAAATTAATTTTAATGATCGTCATCAATACAAGACAATTTTGATCTTTTATTCTTTTAATTAATTATGGATTACCATCATCAGTATTTTTCAATAAAATCAAATCAATGGTGTAACTCACTGTAATTTCTCTTTAATGCTCAATTATTATAATTATATATATTATCATTTTTTCCATAATATATTCCATAGATTTTATAACAATTTCTAATATTTTTAGATCACCTAAAAAGATGTTTGCACACGAATGCCCTCGTTGGACGATTGTATTAAAAAAATACATTAAATAGTATTACAAAAATTTTGATTTAGTAGGCACGCATAATTTCGTACAATTTTTTTCATTTTAGTAGAGTCAACTCTCTCTTAACTTATACTCTCATAATTCATTTCTATTAAAAAAATAAATAGTACTGCCATTACAAAAAAATATATATACAATAAAAAAACAAGCATATATTTCTATCTCCTATTTATTTTAGTAGTAGTATGATTTATAAAAAAATAAGTATATATTTCAAAAAAAATATAAAATCTAGCATTACTACAATATTATAAAATATTAAAGAATAATTGATAAAAAAAAATAGAGAAAATTAACAAAATTGTGGTGCACACGCTAAATCCAACCTAGGCATGTATTTCACAACTATAGTTATATTATGTATTATAACTTTTTTTTAGATTGAGAGCTCATAACAAAAACGAGTGCTCCAATAATAATTTTATTTTATTTATAAATTACAACCATCTTGTTTATTGATTAAGAAATTAATTTTATATTGATACAATTTTAAATATGTATAATTATACAAACACTAATATACTGTATCTCATTAGAATTCTTATGTTATAAATATTAGATCAAGGATAGTACTAGAATGGATTATCACTTCAGAAGCCATCTTATTACATGAATGTGCGATTACAAATTTCTTCATACAAGGACGGCAAGTCTCGAGTTCAATACTCTTCAGACACAGCCTCTCTGATTTTCAGAGATAATAATATTTTAGATACAAAAGAGAATATAGAATATATTCTCTTTTGCATCTCACATAACCCAAGCCAAAAGAGAATCTTGTGCATTAGATACGACCTCCATTGATATAATTTTAGATAAAAAAAATAAAAAAAAAAAGATTTTTTATAACTAAGCATTAGCTTGACTACTTTATACCAAAACAGAGAACAAACACAAAATATAGAATATATTGCATTCCTAAAAAAGTATAACTAAATCCTTGAAAACTAGTTTGGCCAGCCAAAATCATGTTGCCCACATAGCAAAAAGAAACTCACCAAAACAAAACAAGTACAAATACGGCATTCCGGTAAAAATTGTAGAGTATCATGTACCCCATTCTCTGATAATTCCAATGCCCATGTACCAGCAGGAGTGGAACTAAGAATCTGAATTGTCCCATTGCAAAGTCAGAAGCCATGACAGCTTGCCGGCCCTCCTGCCCACTGATGCCTACTCCCACATCAGCCATCTGGATCATTGCCACATCATTAGCACCTGCCGACATACAAGAGAGATCTCTAACAATAACAATTATGCCAAATTTTCAGGATCCAGACTGAAAAGAAACATAAATGAATAAGCAGCATGAGTCCAAATTTTGAGCAGAGAAAAATGAAATCACCATCCCCAATAGAAAGCGTCATGTCGCAAGTTCGATTCTTCACAAGAGCAACAATTCCAGCTTTCTGCAATGGAGCCACCCTGCAACATACCACCACTGAACAACTTCTGGCCAACTGAAAAAGCTGCAACCCAGTTGTAAATAAAGCTGAATCAGGATAGATAGACAGAAGAATCAACATTAAAGTTGGATACGAGAAGAAGACCAAGGAGCAAACCAAGAACACAGACCTGTTCTTCAAGCTCAGTATCGAGTATATAAACAAGGCTAGTTCCATCGATAATCAAAGCAGTCGAAGTAACAGAACCCACAGACCCAGATGTAACGCAGAGCTTCTTCATCATGATCAAAGCGTCCTCCAGGCTGTTTCGACAAGATTCTCTGGAATTGCTGCGAATTATAAACTGGGTCATTTTTCTGGTTAAGAGCCTCGAAGAGTATCCAATAGAAACAGCAGTTTCTTGTTTATCCCCAGTTAAGATCCACACTTTAATCCCTGCAATTCTCAGAGATTCAATGGCTTCTGGGACCCCATTTTGCAACTTATCTTCAATAGCAGAAGCACCAAGTATATGAAGATTCTTCTCCACATTGCTAGCAACCTTTCGAAGCAGCCCGGCTCGACCCATTAATGCAGTGCTAGCTGCCTCAAAAGAAAATTGCCATTGTTGAAACTCAGAATTGCTCAATTTGCGCATTCCAACAACTAGTGTTCTTAAGCCCAGTGAGGCGTACGCGCGAATGTGAGCTTCGGTTGTTTGAATGATGTTCATGTTCAGGGATCTGTCGACCATGCTGAACATTGATGTGTCAGCTCCTTTTACATAGACTTTCACGCCCCCATCAGGACATTTCAATATAACAGACATTCTCTTCCTGTCACTGTCAAATTCATGTATACCCAGAACGTGATACCTGCACTGCCCACAAGGTAATTTAAAACAATGAAAAAGAGGGAACCATTAGTTTATTCATCACTGTCTCAACAAGTAATTTCTATTTAGAGATCAATAATTCAGCATAAATCTAGAGAGAGAAAGAGAGAAAGAAAAAAACATTTTGCTGGAGATGAAAAAACTTAGGGCTCATTCGGCATCACTTCAATTTTTGACGATTTCCTATTTCTTTGATTCTTTGCGGTTAGAAAAAAGGGAAATCAAATACAAGAAAAAATGAAAAAATTATAATTTTTTGCCTTCTGATTTATCTTTTTCACCATTTGAAAGTAGAAACCAAGTTTCAATGGTAGCTAAAAAAAATAATACTAGCATTTCACATCACTACAAGTAGAAACAGTTATATGTATGTGTCTATATGTGTGAAAATAATGTAAATTATCATAACATTCTCTTTAGAGACCAAATTATCTTAAACAAGATCTAATTAAATAGATAATTCACCAAATTGATGTGAATCCTTGGATTTTAATTAAAACACATGAGCTAATTGGAAATCTCCAGACGAGCTCAAACAAACCCAAGGGGTATGATTTATAAATTCTTGCATAATGTTATTTTTCATGAACTTCACATAATATATTTGAAATTACTCTTATTTTCGTCGGAGCAGATGTCGTCATTTGTTCTTCAAAGATCTTTCAATATGAAATTAAAATACCATTCATACTGAATCAAACATCTTTTCAACATCGAGTTATCAAACAACTTAAGCATTTTTCAACATCTTTAATCATGAAAATGATGCTAGCAAAATACATAAATATACGTGAGAATTATGTTGTGGGATGTTGGGATTGTAAATAATTAGTGCGAGAAGAACAAAATTTACAAAAATAGTGAAAAAATATTTAAAATTTTATAAAATTAGCATAAAGAATATGCAAAACCTTAAAAGTGAAGGATACGCTTTAATGTGGGCCAGGCACACCTCACTCGGTGCCTATAAGGATGCCTTATTGAAGTGACCTACCTGGAGCTGGGTGAGGCACCTTGGCATGCCTATGAGGGGCATCAACACTTGGACATGTCTTTAACAACTGTGGAGGTATGGGGGTCATACCCAACGCACTAAACTCTCATTTTAGTGCGAGGCCTAGAAAAGCATAATATCTCAATAATTTTATCCTCAAAAGTTAAAAAAATTATGTATGATAAGTCATAAATCATAAACATACAGACCTTTGACGAAAATATTTGTCATCATATCAAGATATGACCTCCAATATAGATAGGCAACATAAGAATTTATCAAATGATCAATCATAATAATACTATTCTTACCCAAACATATTTAACTTCAAAAATCTTATGAGATCTAATATGTTAATTTTTATATAATTGCACATCTTTAGCTATGATTTTAAAAAATTATTTTATTATTCAATCACTTATTATCAAGTAATGAATGATTCGAGATAGAAATGAAACATGAATTAATGATCCATAAGTAAATTTAAATGGTCGAAAGATAAATGTTTCTTACAGATTAATTATTATTTTAGAAATGGTTTAATCGACACAAATAAAATTTCTAATGAATATGATTTGCAAAAACAAAATCACGAAAAATAATGAAAAAAAAAATCAAATTTATCACATCACAATTTTGAGAAGAAAAAATTTTGCACTTGGCACAAAGATTTTACTTAAAATTAAGTAGCATTAAAAAATACCAACTAGTTTTGGATTGAGGCTTGGGGACAATGATAAATCATAAAAACACACACAAGCAAGGATGAATCTCGAACAGAATATACTTTTTGATATAGTAGAAAAACAGTACCTTTGTCTTTCCCCTAGAACATCAACAACTATATGACCAGATGTTCGTTCGACGAGCATGAAACCATATGCAGCAGCTGCATAAGCAAGTGCTTGTTCATCAGGTGATTCTCCCTGATAATCCATCAACTTCACATTCGAGTCAGACGTGTCAATAGCAAGAGGCACGATGGTATTGCAAGCTGCCAATGCAAGGAAAAAGTCATGAACATGTTCTACTTCAGCTCTATCATTTCCACTTCTCGAAAATTCTAGGAGTTGAGAATGAACGTTCACCTTCACCTTGGGTTTCAAAACCTTCCCATCGACTGATTAGAAAAAAACAAGCAAATTATTAGAAACCCAAGTGTTTTCATGATCTGAACAAGCCATAAAAACCCACGACACAACACCAATCTGAACAAGCTTTGTTGAATCCCACTTCTAATAATTTTGTGAATTATTAGATTTTAGGTCTGAATCCCACTTATGGGTTCTAAATCAAGGGGGATATGCCTACCCAAACTAGCCTAAAGATGGATCAGAGAGAAAGGCTCATCCCCATGTGAGATTAGTCGAGATGCACATAAACCAACTGGAAACTCATGGTTCGATAAAAAAGGAACCACATGGTCCATACCAAATGCGCAAGGCACCCGCTGAGTATGAGATATGTGAAAAGTTAATATCTCGACAGTATTAACCCTAAAAATTGAAAAGCATTTATCATCATACCAAGACACGACCTCTAAAGAAAAGATATCATGTTTTATTGAATTCAGTGAAAATCAACCCTAGAAATGTTTCTAGTGTTCCATAAACAAGCACAAACTTATTACCTTCACTGAGCCATCGATCTTGATCTGGGTGTGAATCAGCATCAATCAGGGCATTGTAATCAACTCCTAATAGACTAGCGCATCTAAATTCCATCTTGTTCTCCGTGAGCGTACCAGTTTTATCAGAAAAAACATACTTTATCTGACCTAGATCTTCGTTGATGTTCAATGCCCGGCATTGGAATCTTGAATTTGAAGACCCATCGAACATATTCCTATCTCGAATCATAAAATAAGCTTGACCAACCCGAACAAGCTCCATGGAAATGTACAATGAAATGGGGATCAAGATTTGGAAGACAATAACAGACATGAGAAAAGTGAAGAGTATCTCCAATCCCCATCCATAGTAATTGTAGTCATCTTCTTCCTCTTGGTTGAAGTCCCTTTTTCTATAAAAAGGAATGGCATCCAACTCATCTCCATGACGCCTTAGCCACACGGCAGCACAGACAGAGACAACGGCGCAAAAAAAAGCAAGAAACAGAGAAAGTGAAACTATCTCCGAATTCATCTTCGCCTCGAGCCGACTCCTCTTTGATGGAGCCCCTGAGCTGTTAAGCATGACTTTAGTGTCAGACCCACAGTAGACTGCAACACCAACCATCCAAGCAGTGTTCTTAAGCTCGCACCCACGAAGAACAATGTTGGATGGACCAAGAGAGAGCCGTTTCCCATCCAAGTCCATGACGGCATGGAACCCATATATGTTTCGGTTAGGCTTCTCACACTTGACTAGCCCGCCAGTGATTTCTTTACCCAGGGATTTCTTTAGGGTTTCCTGCTTTGCATAACGAGTTTTAAGATTTGATTCTCCATCCAAGTTTATGGTCTGGACATACATAACTCCGGTTGGATCGCTAGTAGAAAGAAGAACAATATCACAGGGAAGAGTTTCATTTTCATAAATCTTGACCACATCACCAGCCTGAATCTCCTTCCATCTCTTTTGTTGAAATTCATTGTTATTTAGGGTCCAGGAGAGTCTGTTATTCTCGATTCTATCTGATTTGTGCCTTCTCCAATCCTCATAGGCATCTTTTACTGCTGTGACCACTAATACAAATGCAAGAGGCAGGATGGAAGCTTCCCTGCCAAAAACTGCAAGCTGGGGAACTTGATTGAGAATGGCAATTATGAGGAAATATACGTAAGCAACTCTATGAAACTGTTCGAATAAATTCCTTGGAAAAAATGAAAGAACAGAATATTTCCCAGTGTAAATTGAGTTTCCGGCAAACTCATATCTCTCATTAGTCTTTCTGGGGTCATTCATGTAGACTAGCCTAGCATCTTCATCGTTTACATCTTTTTGGGAGATACTAAATGCCTCTGAATCGCCTCCCATAGAACCATATCTCCTTCTATTCGATCCTAAATCACCAAAAGTAACTTCCCTGATTGAATTCCCAACGGATGCATTTGAGTGATGAGAAGAAACACTTTTCTTTGATGCAGAATTCAAAGATATCTCCACTTGGGAAGGGAAAAAAGCCCCGGGAACACCCCCAATTGAACCATGAAAAACCCTTTTTGATCCAAAATCACTGGAAGATGCTTCTGTCAGAGAATTTGCAGCAGAAATCTTTGATTGACTCACAGAAAAGCTTCTCTTAGATGAAGAACGCAGAGATTCCTCCACGTTCAGGAAGCCCTCGACTTGCTTATCATCCATCTTGCATGAAGACCCCAGGGGGCAACATTACACTCTTACGTTATGGGCGATTGCTCTGTGGCGAACCAGCGAGCCGAGGCAGAGAGCTAATTACGAGAAAATCCAAAATACTGAATTCAATCAGAACATTTCAAAACATGCACGTGCTTAAGGATTCAAAGAAACATAATCCCTAATTGAAAAAGAACAATTTAGAAAGAACAATCCCTAATTGAAAAGGTGTGGCTGGCGTGTAGGTAATATTATAATTCCTGTGATCCATAGGCGATCAAACGCCTCTTCTTCCACGAGACTCAGCTTTTTTGTGAGCAGGGTCACAGCATAAAAATATTTCTGCTGATTCAACAAGCTAAGCAAAAAAACATGAGCCACGCGAAAAGAGATTCATCGACGATCAAGCACGCGTGTTTCCTGGTGACAACCGATGAGGCAGGAAGGGCCACTGAGAATTTAGAAAGGGAACTGGTACCATAATGTGCACGTACGCATGCGCTGACAAAAACCAGAGCGGAGGGGCCAATGCGGAGCCTCGCGTAGGATTGGGAAGATGATGATGAAAAGCGAGTTCGAAACGATCAAATAATTGATACATAAAATAAGGCGAAAATGGCTGTTCTGGAGAATCGAGCGCTTAAAAGTCAAGTCAGTTTATGGAGGAGGAGGAGGAGGAGGATTTAGACGAAGGAGAACTGGTCTGAAACTTCATCGCGACAAAGTGGACACCAATTCGTCAACGATATCTCCAGGTGCTACTTGCCCGGGAATCTGACTTTTCTTTTTTATTATTTTACGAGCAAGATAATATTTATTTATATCTATAAACCCTCACATAGTCACGCTTGACAAATAAAAGTTATAAAAAAGTATTTCTTAAAAAGTTATTTAAAAAATATTTATTTTGAATCGAATGGTTTTCTACTTAAATAATAATTATTACTCTTAAACTAGTCGCTACAATTATTTGTCAAATAAAAATCTTACTTTATATGAATATTTAATTTTTTTATTGTGAGATAGTGGATTAATATAGAAAATAATTTAACAAGTCAAATTTTTACAAATATGCTAAGATTATTTTAAATTTTGTCGTAGTTTTTCTTGTCATTAAAAATATAAATTTGGGAGATTTGCATTTTGGTGCACCATTCACAAAATATTTAAAAAATTAATTTTAAAAAATTTAAAAAAAAAATCAAAATGTAAAATAATTGCATTTTAATGCACCAAAATTTGAAAACCCAATTTTGTTCCCAACTAACACGATAAAAAATAAATAAATCAATTGTAATATATATATATATATATATATACATACATATATATATATATATATATGTGTGTGTGTGTGTGTGTGTATATGTATCATGTATTTGTATATATATTTGAACATAAACATATATAGATATATAAATATAAACATATATATATATATATATACACACACACACACACTTGATATATGTGTGTGTGTGTGTGTGTGTGATGCCCTAGGCAATACATAATTTAGTCATGTCTGGCCCAACAGGTCACGATCCAGAATCGTGCTTGGTTTTACACCACGTCACCCCCGTGGCATGGCTCATGTTGTACTAATTTGGTGTGAGTCATGTCCTGGCCTAGTGGCACAGTCTACCCACTTGGTGACTCGAGAGTATCTATGATCAGATACTACTTGCGTGATTAGTCACAATTGGTGGGTAGATAGGCTTCTCATACCTCGCTCGCTGCATTTTCACACAATGGGGTTACAGAAGGGGGAGGAGAGGCCTAGGTGCCCAGCATGATGTGGGATGGCCCTGTACTTTGTGGACCAACCATGTTGTGCTAGGCCGACAGTCTAGTTCTCATGCCGAGTCAGGCATGACATGATATGTTTGACACCTCTATACCAACATAGTATCTATCTTCAAACCTGAAGGGATGTATGATTTTTAGAAAATAAGATTTATGAGGCTAGGGAAAAAAACCACTTACATGTGTCGGGCTAAATGAAGCTTGAACATTAAAACTTGGTTTCAAAACTTTTCTCATAACTACGATGCAACTAATTAATATTTTAGTTAATTTGTGCTTTCAATTTTAAAATTTTTAAGCATAAATTTTATTTTAAATTTTTAACTAAATTTTTAAAATTTTTAGTTATTTATTTTGAAAAATTTGTCAGACACTAAGAGCAAGTCCAATGATAAAGCTCTATTTTGGTTCCAAAAGTTATAAATGGAACCTCAAACAGTATTTTGGAACCCCAAATGGAACCAATTGTCCTTCGATCACTCTAACCATAGTCTCCAAATAAGTATCTATTTTAATATTTTATTATATTTTAAATATAAAAGATATTATAATTTTTATTTATTAAATATGTATATTTTAAATTAAAAAAAATACATAAAAAATAAAAATAGGAGAAAAAAAAAACTAAAATGAGAGTAAGGATAATTTGGGTATTTTCCCTAAAGAAAGAAAAACAAAGCTTAAAAAAAATTAACAGAGCAAAAGAAGAAGATGCAGAGAGAAGACGGGGAAGGGAGAACAGGGTCCCAATACTCTGCAGTGGCTTGGAGCTTTACCTGGCTGCTGCAGTAAGGAGGGCGATGCAGTAAGGAGGGCGACGGAGGGAGAAGAAAAGTACCTAGCAGATTTTTAATCTGTGAGTGCAGTACGACAGGAGATAGATCTGGCAGCATTGTGGGGAGCTGGCGAAAGTAAAATCTGATGAAGCAATAATTGAAGCTGAAATGAAGTAGGAGTATAAAATTTATATTGTGTATAAAAAATAGACGTTGGGAAAGTTATCAACGGCTATGAACAGTTTTTTTTCCCTCCAAATTTTGCAGACTCTCAAAACCGGTTGCAAATTTGGAACCTCAAATTTTGGGGTTCCATTTTGATGACTGAAATGGAATCCCAGTTGGAGGACTATGCCGATGGGTTGGGATTCCATTTTGACGATTATTTCATTTGTTAACTGTTATACCGACGGGTTGGAGATGCTCTAAGAAAAACACATGATATCGAATCCATCAGAAATAAAATCTTCATCTCTCTAAAATATATTTTTCATTTCTCAAAAAAATATATATTTTATTTAAATAAAATTTTAGTTTTCACCAACAACAATTTTCTAAATTTATCATAATTAATTTTTTAATAATTCAAACAAAATTAATTTTATATTAAATCTATAAAATTGACTATCAAATACTCGATCCAAATATGTTTTTATGTCCAATAAATATTTTAAAATATCTAACAAATATTTTCAAAATAAATCTTAATTCTACCCAACACATAAATTATTTCCAACTAACACTTTGACAGAATAAACACGCGAACAACAGAATATAAATTAAAAAAATTAATAAATTTAAGTTTAATTATAATCACACCGATTAAATTTCATATAGACATAAAATTGTGATCAAAGACATCTGATAAGTTATCTTAGCAATATTCATTTCTTTATTTGTTAAACTTGTTTTCATTTATCCTCTACACATTTTGATGAATAAATCTGAATACTTGAGTTCTTTTTGTAGTCCAAACCCAAACACTCAAGGCACATGTATACTACTTCACAACCTTCACATTTTTATAATTAAAGAAGAGAGAATTGAGAATATAAGTTGGTCATGAATAACACTTTATGTTATTAGGAATCAAAGAAAATAAATTTATTTTTTTTTTCACAGAGCTAACAAAGGAAGAAGAGAATAATGAAGAATACCTAACACTTCATGTTTTTCTTCAAAATCTCACATTTCCTTTTTTATTATATCTTTCATCATGTTTTCTTTTCTCTCTTTTTTTTTTAATCTACATCCTAGCCCCCTTAATTCACATGCACCAAACTAAGCCCCCTCAAGCTAGCCCCCTCAATTCGAGCATATCTTATTGGCATGAGTTCTACAATTAGCTAGTTGTGAAAATTCAGTTATGAAAATCGTAGATTTAGAAAATTCCTTCACTCAAGGGTCAAGCATGACTATAGCCATAAATATTGCTAAACTCATGCCAATAAGACATGCTTAAATGAAACTGATACTGTGTAGGTATATGAGCTCATATGGCATGTATCTCTAATGAAACAAACTGACATATCTATAGAAAAAATACTATAATAATCTATAGGGTTTGTGGTAGGAGATCAATTTTCATCAATCAAATCCAAAGAAAAATACAATTGACATACAAAGCTATAACTCCATATTACTTGAATAGTGAGTATACATTTTTATTGACTAACTATATGATCAAGCGAATCATCTCTGAAAATCTATGAAGGTATCGGGAGTAGAAGTAGTAACTAGTCATCCTGTTATGGCCATCAAAGGCTTGAGACTTTGCCAGTCACAAACTTTGCTAAACTCTAGGTCTTCCTCACGATCCAAAAATCATTTTGATGGGAATAAGCACCCTCATTGTGGGGGCACAAAACATACCCGAGAGACTTATTTCAAAATACATGTCTACTCAGACTAGTGGCATGAATTATAAGCCCAAAAAAACGAGATGTTATTGCAGCTAAGGACGTGAAAGGTTAAGTAGCAATGATTGAATGATAATGCTAGGATCATCTCAATTATCCCTTATTCTAGTGGCAGAGCCTTCGATCTCAACTCAAAATCACAATAATTGTGGTGATGTTGTCGAGTTTTTTATAGCTCTACTACTTAGAATGATAATGCTAGGATTATCGACTCTAGAGTGATGGACCATATGACATTTGACTCAAATGTCTTATCCAACACAACTCCTTTCAAGGAGGACTTGCATTGCCAATACTAATGGGGTAACTTACTTAGTCATAGGAGCTGAAACCATGCCATTGTCTTTCTATCTCTCTTTAGCTCATACACTTATTTATCCATCTATCTCCAACAAGTTGATGTTTGCGAGTCAAGTCACTAAAGAGCTTAATCGTGTTGTAATGATCTACTCTACTATTTTTCTTCTTCAGAATGTTCTCATCAAGGATATTTTTGGGTGGGCATGGTACTAAGAGAGATAGATTGTACTATTTAGATGATCTCAGCCAAGGTAGAGCACATCACATGAACCATCAAACTAATAGCCATGAACAATGAATTTGGCTATGGCTTTGGTGCTTGGGGCACTCATTATTTGGCTATCTCATGCATATACTCTCATATTTATTTTAATGTCTGTAGAATCTGAATTTTAAATATATACATGTATCAATGCTAAAAGCTAATGAGCCTCTTATTTGATTAACTTGAATAAAACTAATACTCCATTTGCATTGATATGCTTCGATGTGTGGGGATCATCCCCGATAACTACTTTCTTTAGTCATCATCAGTTTGTAATTTTTGTCGATAATTTTACTCAAATGAGATGACTCTCAAACCAAAGATGAAGGTTTCACCATTTTTGAATATTTCATTACATGGTTCAAACTCAATTCTCTTTCAAGATAAAAATTCTTTGTTCTGATATTGGTGGTAAATTCATTGATCAAAAATTTCAAGTATATTTTCAACAAAGCCTCATTCATGAGACCTCGTGTTCTCAAATACCACAACAAAATAGAGTCACCAAGAAGAAAAATTGGAATATTCTAGAAATATATCGTGCTCTACTCCTTAGAGAACATGTGCCAAGTTACAATTGGGAGGAAGTTATGGCAATTATCATATACCTAATCAACCATATGCCATCTAAAATTGTGCACTTTAAAACAACCTTACAAACCTATAAATCCCTTCCTTCTCTATTGATGTTTCCTCCTAAATTTGTGGGTGTGTTGATTTTGTCCATATCCACAAAAATCAACATGCCAAACTAGACCCATGTGACATTCAATGCTTGTCTTTTGGATATGGTTTACATAAAAAAAACATCATGTGCAATGACCCCACTACTCACCAAACCTATATCACCATTGATGTGACATTTTTTGAGTTCAAGAATTGTTACCTTTCACTAATATCCAATTCTTCTCTTCAGGGGGAGACTTAAGTATAAGTGTTGAATTGGTTGATAGCTAATGGAATTATAAATATAGTTTGAGCTACATATGGTACTATTAGAGAGTGAACATGTCGAATTGAGAGTTGAAGCTGCAAATGAAAAACCAAAATATACAAAGTGTTCTCAGTCAACTCACTTTTATCTATTGGTTATGAAAGAAGACTCACTTCACCTTTACATGTTAATATTTTGGATTTTTCTATTTATTATGTGCTGCCTTTTAGACAAAATCATGGGAAACCACCGAGAAGATACAATTTAGATGAAATAGAAACAAAATCCAAGTACCCAATTAAGCATGTATCTACTCAATGTCTGGTTAAGTTGCTCAAGACTTTCACTCAAACACAATTCTCTTTTCATATTCTCAATACCATTGAGGATACATTATATGATCCAAAGTAGGTATAATAAATGCAAGAAGAACTAAAAGTCTAAAAAATATAATACATGGAGATTGGTCTCATTATTCAAAGTGGGATGCAAATGAGTGTTCTCTATAAAGTACAAGGCTGATGGATCAAATAACCGAAACAAGGCGAGACATGTAGCGAAGGGTTTTATTGAAATGCATGGTACAGACTACTCACAAACATTTTCACCAGTAGCTAAATTGAATTTCATTAGGGTCTCACTATCTTTTGCATCAATTTTGGACTGGCCACTACATCAACTTGATGTAAAGAATATTTTCTTTCAAGGCAAACTTAACGAAGAGATATACATGAAGGTTTCGCTAGGATATATAGGATCAAATGAGACCAAAACTATTTATAAATTGGAGAGGGTATTGTATGGGCTAAAACAATCACCACGAGTATGGTTTGACAGATTTAGTTTAGCTATGAGGAAGTATGGCTATCGCCAAACTAACTCTAACTATACTCTTTTCTTGAAGCACCAACAAAGTAAGGTGACAACACTAATAGTTTATATGGATGATATGATAATTATGAGGGATGATGCTGATGAGATCTCGAGGTTAGAAGAACAATTATATGTTGTATTTGAAATAAAGCATTTGAGAGGGCTCATGTATTTTCTAGGAAAAAGTTTGTAAGGTCAAAAGCATGCATATTTTTCTCTCAATAGAAATATGTGCTAGACTTATTAATGGAAGTAGGATTTACTAGAGTGTAAACCTATAGATACGCCAATTGTGCAGAACCATAGACTTGAAAAATATTCAAACTAAGTGTCTGCCGATAAGAAGAGGTATCAAAGACTAGTGGGGAAGTTCATTTACTTATCTCACACTAGTCCTGACATTTCTTATATCATAAGTATGGTAAGCTAATTTATGCATAATCCGAGTAAAGATCATATGGGTGCTGTAATTTGAATTTTCAGCTATCTCAAGTCATCACTAGGAAAAGGACTACTGTTCTCCAAGAACACCCATCTGAGTATTGAAGGGTACATAGATGCAGACCAGGCGAGAACATATTGGATATAAAATCTACCTCAGGCTATTTGATATTTGTGGGAGGAAACATAATTACAAGGAGTAAAAAGACAAAAGGAGTGACATTGTCCAGCATTGAAGTTGAGTTCCGAGGCATGGCTAAAAAATTGTGTGAGCTTTTTTGGCTTAGAAATTTATTAATAAAAGTTACTTTTACCCTTAGTTTTGTATTAAATTTATTTTGTGATAACAAAGCTGCCATTAACATATCTCACAACTCAATTAAACATGACCACACCAAACTTATGGAGGTAGATCGACATTTCATCAAATAGAACTAGAAGAAAAAGATTATTTAGGGCCCGTCTGATAAAACTAAAAAAATTAAGTGCTGAAAAATTAAGTGCTGAAAAATTAAGTGCTGAAAAATAATTGCTAAAAAATTAATACTAAAAAATTAACTGCTGAAATTTTTAAGTGTTGAATTTGTATTGAAAAATTGTTTGATAAATTACTGAAAATTGAATGCTGAAAATAAAAATTTTGTTTGATAACTTTAAATTCTTAATGCTGAAAATGATATATTTTATATTTTTACATTTATTATTAATGTAGTACATATTATTAAAATTAAATAAACTTTATAATAAAATATGATTTTTCAGTGCTTTTGTTAATTATTATTTAAAAGATATTTACTAAAAACATTTCCATTATTATATAATAAAATCCAAAAAAAGACATAAATATGTTTATAAAAAAATAAAAATCAATTTGTAACCAGTTGATATGCTATTCCTCTCTTAAATTAATCATTCAAATTTGATCAGTTTGTGTAGTTCTTTCTCCTACTTGTAGTAGACCTTCATGATTATTTTGAGGTATTTACGAATTTTTACCATAATCATTTTCACTCTACTCTAAAAAAGCATATGCAATACATAATTTCTAGATATAGTTATATATAGCTACGCAATCAATAACAATGTTTCTTTAAACTTGAAAAGGATAAGGTGTCATCCTTTTTAGGATTGGAAAATGTTTTAAAATACTAAAAGATTATTCAATAACATTCCTCAATCTAGAATGTACATAATTGAATATCTCTTATTTTGTATGAGGGCGGACACCATTGTGAAAATCAGACAACCAATATCTTGTATTAGGTAAAATATCATAAACTATCGAGTATGTGGATATGCAGTATCACACATATAATATTTATTTGCAAAAAAAAATAATTTTAAAATTAATTATGAATTAATTAAAAAAAACGAGAAGAAAATAATACTTACCAGGTGGAGGTGTTGGAAAATTATTTTATGGATTATGCATAGTCTCTGATAAAACTCTTGAATAATGTGCAATAACTTTCCATCTAGCCCAAACAAATGTAAGAATCATATTGAAGTCACATATTGTTAAAATATTTTGATTACATTCTCCTCTTCCTCTCCCTCTATATGAGATTTGTTTGTCAGATGGTTTCATAGTGTTAATAAGCGTCCCATCAAGTGCACCAATTGTACCCTATACATTAAAAAAATATCAATTTAACAATAAGTATAACAACATGAACACCAATAATAATATATTTGTAATTTTATTTACATGGAACACTTCCCTTAATCATTGATGAGAATGATTTTCTATTACTTCATTAACTGGGGTAGGCACAATCATCTCTTTTCCGAAGAGAAGCATTGCCTCTTGTACTTAATGAAAGTAATGATGTATGATTTGAGTTGAATGGTTGACTCTTCTTTTTATAATACGATTTCTCATGTTGTGATTTAATGTCATAAGGAACATCGCCATTTTTTTTCAACTTTAATGTAACGACTATCTTTCAACCATTTTCTAATTTTGAAATGCTCACAAATTCCCAAAAAAAACTTGCTTATTTATTCTTAAATTTTTAAGACAATGTGCTGGATTATTATTTTAAATTTCTTACACATGCAAGACCTTTCAGTGCCGAGTCAGTATCTTGTCTTCTTTCATGTCACTTTTATCTGATTATCTACTTGACTATAATTAGTGCAGTGATTTTCAAATATTTCTTCACTTTTCATTTAACATCTTCCGCCAATATTCAACATTTCAAAATTAACCAATAAAAAAAGTTAAAATATTTACAAGCAAAGTGAAACACAATATATTGTCAAAAAAAGAAATAATATCAATACAAACAAACGTACAGACAAAGTATGAAACAAACCCATAAAAAACACATTAAATTGAATTTACTTTAACCACAAGAACCTAAAAAAAACTAAAGTAATCCCAATTTTTTTGCATTTATTCGGATCCAAGCAATTATGATTGTATTTGGCTTTTGTGAAAACATCATCCACTATTCTCTGTTTGCTTTGCTTTCACAAAAAATGCTTGAAGCTACAATGTACAATGGGTCATCCATAGGAAAAGTTGCAATCTCATACAACTTCTAATTACATTCTTCAATGCTAGGTTCAACTAATTACTCCAATGTACTTAGAACAACTAATAATTTTTTATCTAGATCATCTTCTTTGTTTTTCATTTGGTTCTTCCTTTTTGGTAAAAACAATTCTTTTGATGATGAAGGACTTGGTAAAGATTCAGGCTATATATCCTTGTGTGTACAAGAATTCTCTATAGTTGAATGAGTACTTGTCTACTTGATGAAAATTTGATGGCACCATTTTTAGGTAACCCCTGTCTAGATGGACCCCATGAATCTTGCCGGATAGCTGTAATACCATCAAAGAGTGATCTCATCTCATTTGAAAATTGTAGACTAATATATCAAAATTATTTTGCGTAAGAAATTTTCTGTTATTCAAATCACTGTAATTAGTCAATAGTACTTTAATTTTGTTTTCAAAAAATTAACTAAAGAAATGAGTTATACTTTGATATATTTTTCTCACTCTTCTGAAGTCCAGTCAATTGTATTAGTTACTGGATTATAGCCATGATCAGACATTCCTATTAAATTTAATCACACTATGTATTTATATTTTAAATAATTCAATTCATTTTTCAATTGCTTGAGTAAAATTTAAATTTTTGATCTCTTTAAAATATTTTAAAATCTTATCTCATGATTCAACATGTAAGCTACCCCCCCCCCCCCCCCCCCTTTTCCCAAAATATTTTTCTGGTCTAGATATAAATCTAAAAAAAAATTTAACTTGTGTTGGGTCTTTCAAACTTGCTCTGGTAGAATCAAAAGAAGTCATTACTACACAAGAAAAGTAACCAAAATATTATTTTAAATATAATTTCATAAAGTTAAATAATAGACAATAAATATAAATTTTAAACATCAACAAATAATACAACAATAAAACTCATATTAATGCATAAAATATAATATAAAACTCATTTACATGCATAATCAACAAACACATACCCACAAAATGTGATGAAATACACTACATAATAAAGAAATAAAAAAACTTTTGCTTAATGAAGTATGGATGAAATACATAAAACCACAAAATGAATATATACATGACATAACCACAAAACCAACATTCAAGATGAAAATAAAAACCATAGAACAAAAATTCGAAGTAGTAGGGATTCAAAACAATTTAGAAATCAAATTTTTCACACAAAAAAAATGCATTCGAGATTCTAAGCAATCTAGAAATCAAAATAGTATGATAAACAAGATGTTGTTTTCATAGTTTATATTAAATTGTAATAAGCAAGGTTTTTGAGAAAAACATCGATATTCAGCAAATCGATTTCATCCAGAGAACAAAACAGAAACATACTGATTAAGTATAACATTGTGAAAATCAAATACTTCAAACACAGAATAAATCCCATAATTTAACAACACTAACACCAATTATGCTCACTGAAAAACCACGCCGAATACATGTTCGAAACGAACATAAATCTTGCACGAGGAGAAATGAATTTTTGCGTTGATGATGTCCAAGACAACAAATGAAAATACATGGAAATATTTTAAGGACAAAATGGTCATTTTATTTAATATCTAATATTGAGTGTTTTTAGCGTTCCACGATAAGTAGGTCTCGACCTACTTAAAATTTTCAACAAATTTTCCATTAAAATCAAAGTTTTAAAAGGCGAAAGCGTAAGGCGAGGCGTAAGCCTCGAGGCGTTGAGGCGTAAGCTTTTTGAACCGCACAATATATAATTAATTAATATTTTAAAATATATAAAATAAAATAAAATAAAATAACATAAATAAAAACATGAAAACAATTCATTAGGATTATTTAAAAACATAACCAAGTCATGAAATAAGAAGTAGAGTAAATTGTTTTAATTTAAATCCTCCTCTCCAAGGTCATCATCATCTTCATCCAATGTATCAAAAGTAGGAAAATGTCCACTATCATGTAACCCCATTTCATGTAAATCTTCATCTTCATCAATTGGTGTCAAATTGAACTCCTCTTTGCCTTTGCCTCCACTTGTACCTAGTATAAATTATTAATGAGGTGTAAATATTATAAATTTTTTTATTAAATTTAATCAAATTTATGACTTCAATTTTTGAGTACTTACTTGGTACTTCGTTATGTTTCCTTTTGTAGGAATGTGAAGAAATCATGTGATCCGATGATGCTTGAGTCTGTTGGGAGTTGAATGACACAACTCTAATAGCATCGACATTGAATAACTCATCATCTTGAAGCCAGCAAAGATCAAGGGGGAGGAGGGGATTTTCTTTCTCCGCAATCCATTCATCATCCGAATCAATCTCCTCTACCAAAATCGGATCAACATTTTGCTTCCTTTGTAGACTTCATTCTCTCAATCTAGTGTTGTACCTTACATACACTAGAGAATTCAATCTTTGATGTTCAAGTCTATTTCTTTTTTTTGTATGTATCTACAAATAAAAAAATAAAAAAATTTACATGTTAAAATGAAATAAAGTTCTCTAACATTGAAATAGAAATATATGTATAAAAGTTTACAAAAATAGAAATATTACCGATTCAAATGTACTCAAATTTCTTTCACATCCCGAAGCACTGCAAGTAAGGCTAAGGACTCGAATAGCAAACTTTTGCAACTCTGGTGTTGAACCCCCAAAACGCATCCACCAACTTGTAGGACTTCTTAATGTTCTAGAATCAATTGCAATACGACTCCCAAATTCACCCTTTGCTTGATCAAATGAGTCCAATTGAATGTCAGCTTTTAAACGTTCTTGATAATCCAACATCCTATCCATGCATTCAAATAATCCCTTCCTCACCTCATCAATATTAGAGAACTTATCCCCATACCGCAATTGAGGATTAAGATAGTAACCTGCTGCATGTAAAGGTCGATGAAGTTGCGGAGTCCATCTTGCATCAATTTTCCTCCAAATTGGGCCATATTTTCTCTCCACTCCCCCACAATTAAATGCAATCTTCTCCTTAGCCGAATCCATCAGCTCATAAATATAACCCATGGCTGGTCTTTCCTCTGAATCAACCTCTCTCAAGACACTAACTAATGGAACAGCAGTCTTTATGCAAAAAGCAACATGAGACCAAAAATTTGGATCAAACAACACTGCATTTCGAGCTTTCACACCTTCTATCTTTTTAGCCCATTTGCTTGAACACCATTTTTCTGAGGAGAACATTGCTATAAGAGCTTGCTTTTGCTTATAAAGGCTTTGGAGAGTAAGAAATGAAGTAGCAAACCGTGTAATTACTGGACGAAGAAGTTCATGATTTGTTGTAAATGTTCTCATCAAGCTAAGAACCCAAGTATGCCCATATATGAACTTCACTACTTGCCTAGCCCGAGCAAGTGCAGTAGCATGAACATTGACCTTTCCAATATCCTCCAACATCAAATCAATACAATGTGCAGCACAAGGAGTCCACCACAATTTTCTCCTTTTTTCCATAAGCCTCATTCCAGCATTTACATAATTAGAGGCATTATCAGTAATGACTTGCACAACAATCTCCTCCCCAATTTCTTCAACCAAGTCATCAAGATATTTGAACATCAATTCTCCATTTTTTATTGTATCAGAAGCATCAATTGATTTCATAAACCAAGTGCCAGCAGGACTATTCACCAAAAAATTGATAAGACACCTACTCTTTCCATCAGTCCAACCATTAGACATAATTGAACATCCATATTATTTCCAAGATTTTTTGTGATCTTCCATAATGATACTTAGGTCATTCACCTCTTCTTTAAGAATCCATGTCCTCAATTCGTGCATAGATGGAGGCTTAAAACCGGGCCCAAAATTTGCAACTGCATCAATCATAGGAATCCAATAAGGATCATTCATAGTGTTGAATGGGAGACCTTTTGAATACATAAACCTACCAATTTTTCTACACACTTCCTTCCTTTCTTATTGCTTCCATCTTGAATTCAAAGTACTTTGATGAGGTTGTGAAGTGGTAAATTCATCCATGGGTCCCCTAGGAATAGGTTCCCCACTCCCACTCCCACTCTCACTCCCACTCTCACTCCCACTTTCACTCCTTAAGGTACCTATTATTTTGGACAAAGCACTCTCATGCATTAAAGTTGGACCCATACCAATTTCTTGGAGCAATTCATTTCTTTTAATTTTTTGATCCTTAAAATTGGCCAATGCTTCTTTGCATTCCAATCTAACATCTTCACTAACTTTGGGGCACGATTTCATACCATGATGAGTTCCGGCTAAGTGATGCTTGAGTCTATTCACCCCTCCCGCACATCTTTGATTGCAAAATTTACATCTCAAATATTTCTCCCCGGAAACTTCAATAACATATTTCCACACAAATCTTGAATTTTTTGAATCGGTGGAACTCATTCTAAAAAAAATACCAATAATAATATTCACATTTCTATATAACAATATAATTGACTAAAAAATAATAACAAGACATAATTGAAAGGAATTTAAAAATGATATTTAGAATTTAATTGGTTTAAATTTTAAAAAACCAATTTTTTTAAATAGGAATTTAAAAATGAAATTCAGAATTTAATTGGTTTAAATTAAAAAAAAACAATATTTTTTAAGAGGAATTTAAAAATGAAAATCAGTATTTAATTGGCTTAAATTTTAAAAAACCGATATTTTTTTGAGAGAATTTAAAAATGAAATTCAGATTTTAATTGGTTTAAATTTTAAAAACCAATATTTTTTTGAGAGAAATTTTAAAATAAAATTCAGAATTTAATTGTTTTAAAATTAAAAAAATCAATATTTTTTTGAGACACCGTTTGATCTTAAACAAGGGTGGTGTAACCAATTGGTTGCTGTCATCTTTTATAGTTGAGTCTCATTTCAAAAGTAAAAGAAAACCATTAGTTACAATATCTTTAAATAAATAAAAGAAAATCATCATTATAGTTGTTGTCATCTTTAAATAAAGTCTTCATAGTGGGTGGGTCTCAATTCAAAAGTGAAAGAAAACTATCCATTATTTTAAATTTTGTTTTAAAAATTAAAATTAAAACAACCTATAGAAATGAAGAACACCTCAAATGACAATATGTTCGTTCATTAAAGTGTTCTTCCCACCCAAGGCTCTAAAACCTACCCCCTTCCATATATCTCCCTTTGCCGTGAAAGCCATGCTTAGAGCTCTAAGTTCACGACGCGACTGCAGGTATGATCAGTTAGGCAAGGAGTAGCAGCCGTCGCCGCCTCTTCTTGCTAGCGGAGACGATCATCATCAGCCGCAGCTAAAGAGGGAGTCAAGTCTGCCTGCTTGACTCCCCATCTAAGCAAACAAAGAGGGGGAGAGCTTGAAGAGAGATTGGATGAAGAGATGAAGAAGAGGAGAGAGCACGACATACCTGGAGATGAACCCGAGATGAGATCGCAACTAGAGAAGTATTCAGCAGTGGTCGCCGCCGGGTTTAGTCTTCGACCTTTTCTCCCAAAACAACTTGCGATTTAATCTGCCAAAGAGTTTAATTTTCTCCCAAACACGTAAGCTCCCAAAACGCGTACGCATGAATCTTCAAGGCGTGAAAGGCGCGATCAAAGCGCGCCTCAAACACGCTTCATTGACGAAGGCGTACGCCTTTTTATGAGGATCACTTTTTTTCATACGCCTCAACACGTTTTTTTCACGCCTCGCCCTGAGGCGCGCTTCAAGGCGCGCGTGGAAAATGCGTTTGAAAACTCTGCTTAAAATTTTAATCAATCAGCTCCCAATATTTTTTTTATCAAAAACACTTAAAATTTTAAACCATTGAAAATTATAATTTTAATTTTTAGTGCGTTGAATATTTTAAGTGTGTTATCAAACAGCCCTGTGCTTTTATATGTCATGATTAAATCTAAAAATCGATCACATATTACACTATATTATTAATTGATATCTTTACAAACATAAAATAATTTCAAATATAAAAAATAAATTTTTGGAAAAAAATTGGATCATAAAATCTTATATTTATAAAAATACCCCCATGGTTTGTTTAAAAAATAACTTAATTTTGACATAAATGCACTTGAGTATTTTAGGTATTTTCATATACTAGTTAATATAAATTATTATTTTTCTTAGAAAAATTTGATTTTTTTTATCAAGAACTGTGATATTGAGATTGCTTTCCATGTTGCTATACCTAAATTTTACATTGTAGACATTATACCATGGCAATTAATATATAATTTATCTATAATTAGTTGTCATTACGTTTTTTGCATAAAAAACCTAATAGTAATTTATCTACCCACAACATATGTATTCAACTAGTAAATATTATAAATGCATGCTTTCTTCACAGTGCAGTTTTGATCCTCATTATATACAACTATGAGTACAAGGATGGGGACAATCCTGTGCCCACCGCAAAGCCTAGTAATTGTTCGAGGTGTCAACTTGGCTCAATGTAAATTTAAAGTTAAAAAATAATGGTTATATCTTAATTATTTATGTTAAATATAACTACTAATTATTAAATTCTATATTCAAAAAATTTTATATTCCTCACATTCAAAATAACATTAACTATGCTTAGAGTTTAAGGGGTCATCCGGCCAAATCACATAGTATTAAGATTTAATATATTTATATGTATCTATTAATCATTAAGTTTTTTATATAACAAACTAAATAGAATTAGGTGTAATTTCAAGTATTTTTGGAAAAAAAAAATCAAAGTTATTTTTGTTAAAAATGAATAAAATTTATAAATTTGAGTTGGAAATATGTTTATTTAGTCAATTTAGCTGAGCAGTGTAGTAACATGCCAAAACCAATTTTTTTTTTAAATTAGGGTTGTGGGGGTGCTTAAACCCTAATTTTTTTAAAATTAGGGTTTCAGGCACACCGAAATCCTAATTTTTTTTTTAATTTAGGGTTCGGCCCGACCGGGACGAACCCAGCGGATTGTGCCACGAGCCCGTGCCAAGCTGAACTCCACAAAACCGTGCATGGCCCGACACAAAAGTACGGGCGGGCCTGAAAAAAATGGGCCGATCCGGCCCGGCACGTCCTATTTAACACCTCTAGGTCAAGTTTAGGCAAGCCTAATTTTGTTCAAGGAGAGTATGCTTTAGCCAGCCTAGACTACACCAACTCCCACAAAGCCAGCATGTTGTGTTTTGCTGTGTTGCGCTTCTTGCAGCACACAGGTTAGAAATCCTAGCCTAGCATGAACCATATTTGTGTTATGGGCTGATATTAGGTTGGTGCAGGCATACCACTGAATCAAATCATGCTATACTGGACATGACATTTTCTTGTTGTGCTCAAGTTACTCGACTCAATTGACACATCTATATTAGGAAGGAAGAAGTTTAGGCCTAACTAAATAGATTTCACTTGGTATAAAAAAAATGAAAATTTGTGTTTAGATGCACCAAGCAAAAAAAAAAATTAAAAAAAAAAGTATTTTTTTAAATTAAAAAATGCACTAAAATATGAAATAATTATGTTTTGATGTATTAAAAAATAAAAATCCAAATTTTCTATAATATTACATTTTAGCACACCAACAAAATATAATTAAAAATTGACTCGTTAGCTCTACAATTGTTTCTCATGGATTTCATGAATTTTCACTCCAAAATGCTCATTTATATAAAATAATATATTTATTTATATTTATATATATGTATATATATGTGTGTGTGTGTGTGTGTTTATATATATATATATATATAAAATTTGGAATTATTTGAAAATTGTTAAATAAATATTTATGATCCGATTGGTTATCGGTCTAGACATCAGTTGGAAAAACCGGACCGAGTCGATTATTTAAGCGCCCGGTAGTTAGGTCAGACTGTCGGAAAAGCGAGCATCATAATTTTAACCTTTGGATTTAGTTCGTGGTCAATAAACGGATGGATGAGATCAAACACTTTTTCGTCTACGAGAGCGTTCTAGACTCTTCCACGGCACCCTTCGTCGATTCACCCCTCTCCTTCTTCTGGTGAAAATCATCGGCCCCTCACTTTCCGTCGTGGAGAATTCCAAGCTCGTGCATCCGGTTGATCATCATCCAGAAATTTGCTGCCAGCGGAATCGCAAGAGAGTACGTGATTATGTTGAGATTCTCTTGATCATGTTGCTATGTTTATCGTCGTCACCAATTCATCTTCCTCGAGTGCTATATTTCGCTTGTTCCTGCAATTTAATCGCATAAGTGCTTCCGAAACGTGTAATTTGAACTAGAATTTCTCTTTGATACGTGGAGATGGATTCTTAGTTTGGATCGATGAGAACTCGTCTGCTTCCTCGTTAGATCTTCAGTTTTCTGAAGATGTGTTATCTTTTCTATTTTGCTTCCTTTAATCTGCTGATTTTTTGTTTCATCTTTGAATTTCTGTTCTGAATCTGCTGTGAATTTTTGCTGCTCTTTTCGTGGACCTTGAATCTGGCAGTATCATAAGCTAAAAAGCTCGATCGACCAAGAGATTTAGTCTGTTTTCGATTTCGATATGGATAATGAGATCTAGCGCTTCAAATAGTTTAAATTTCTTCATAATATCGATCTGAGGTGTTGGTGCGTAATTTTGCTGGCATACAGTTTAGCAGCAGATGCTAATTTAGCACCTTGCTTTTAATTAGGATGTCGCTTTCTGGCACTGATTGGATTTTTTTACCTAATTTTTAATTTTTTTTTAAAAAAAATGGTTCGTGCCTGCTGTGCGTCTAGTTCATCCGAAGAACATAGATATTCGAGGAAAAGATGTTTGGAAGAGCTCCTAAGAAAAGCAACAACACAAAATATTATGAAATTCTTGGGGTCTCGACGAATGCTTCCTCAGATGATCTTAAGAAGGCGTATAAAAAAGCTGCCATAAAAAATCATCCCGATAAGGGTGGCGATCCAGAAAAGGTATGGTGATTATGTTCCGCCATTGTTGCTTGCTTGCTTGCACGAGCTTCTTCTTTCTGAACTTGGCAAACTGATGTTGATCTTCAGTTTAAAGAAATAGCACAAGCGTATGAAGTTCTAAGCAACCCAGAGAAACGTGAGATTTATGATCAATACGGAGAGGATGCTCTCAAAGAAGGAATGGATGGGGGAGTTGGTCATGATCCAATGGACATTTTTCAATCCTTTTTCGGTGCCAATCCGTTTGGAGGAGGTGGGAGAGGAAGCAGAAGGCAGAACAGGGGACCCAATGTGGAACACACCCTCAAAGTCTCTCTCGAGGACCTCTATAATGGAACATCGAAGAAGTCCACCCTCTCTCGCAACATCATCTGTTTTAAGTGCAAGGGGTTCGCTTTTCTTTCCCTATTTTCTCTGCGTCCTCCATTGTTGTTCTGTGATCAAGCTTGAAATTCATGCGACGCAGAAAAGGTTCAAAATCCGGAGCTTCGACAAAATGTTCGAGTTGCCAAGGTACAGGCATGAAGGTGACGATAAGGCATCTTGGCCCATCTATGATTCAGCAGATGCAGCATCAATGCGGCTCATGCCGAGGCACCGGGGAGATTATCAACGACAGAGATCGCTGTTCCCATTGCAAAGGTGACAAGGTTGTTCCCGAGAAGAAAGTTCTAGAAGTTTTCGTGGAGAAAGGGATGCGTGACGGGCAGAAGATTACTTTTTCTGGAGAAGCCGATCAAGCTGTATCGTCTTCTTCCTCTCCTCCGCCCCTTCATGCTTCTTCCTTGTTCTTCTTCTCAAACACATTAATGGCGTTCATTGATTACTTGCAGCCTGACATTGTTACGGGAGACGTGGTTTTCACTCTTCAGCAGAAAGAACACGCTAGGTTCAAGCGAGAGGCCGATGACCTGAAAGTAGAGCACAAGTTGACGCTCACAGAAGCTCTGTGTGGGTTCTGCTTCGTGCTGACTCATCTAGATGGCCGTCAGCTGCTCATCAAATCGCAACATGGTGAAGTCGTGAAGCCAGGTAAGCTCCATGAATCTTCACGTCTAGGTCTAACACTTAAACCTGCACCATTTATAACTGCCTCTTCTCTTTCTTCATCGATAAAGACCAAATCAAGGAGGTCCGAGATGAGGGAATGCCGATGTACCAGAGATCGTTCATGAGGGGGAAACTGTTCGTCAAATTCAAAGTGGAGTTTCCAGACTCATTCTCCAGGCAACAGTGTCAGGCTCTTGAAAAGATCCTCCCTGTTAGGCCGTCCTCTCAGCTGACTGATATGGAACTTGATGAATGCGAAGAAACGACATTGCTGGACGTGAACGAGGAGGAGGAGAAGCGGAGGAGGCAACAGTATCTGCGCGAGGAGCAAGACGATCAGGATGATGGGCACAGCGATGGCCCCAGGGTCCAATGCGCACAGCAATGAGTTCCCCCCAACACCCGTCTCCCTCTTTCCCATAATCAGGACCGGAATCGCCGGTCCTAGTTCCTGGCTCAAGATTTGTTTCCTTTGATAATTCTTGTGGTTTTTGGTTTGGGTTCGGAACTGTAATAACCATTATTTGGTTTTTAGTGCTTTTTTTTATGTTTGGAATCTTAAATTATTGCTTTTGTTTTAACAGTTTTAATCTGGGATTAGTGTATTTTGGTGTGTGATGTTATAAATAATTAGCCATCTTAAAATTGTGTTTGCGTCCGTCTCTGTCTCTTTCACTCTCGCTCTCTCTCTCTCGGCATGTGTTTTCTTGGTAGTGTTTCTTGATAAATTATGTCATGCGTTCGGTTGGTTTATCAGCTTTGAGTTTGCTGTATGCGTTGGGGAGTCGAGAGGGGGTGAGGAAGAGAAATAGGGGAATAAGAAAAAAAAGCGGAGGTAGAAGAGTAGAGAGAGGAATAAAAAAAAAGGGAGGAAGAAGAGTAGAGAGAGGAAGAAGAAAAAAAATGGGAGGAATAAGAGTAGAGAGAGGAAGAAGAAAGAAAGGGGGAGAGGAAAAAGAAGAGAGGTGAGAGAAAGCAAGAGAAGTGTGAAAGAGATGAAGAAGAGAGGTGTGGGGGAGGAGAAAGGTAAGAGAAATGGAGAGTAAGAAGAGGGAGAGAAAAGAGGTGAGTGAGATAGAAAGAGAGAGGTGAGAGAGAGAGAAGTGAGAGAAGGGGGGGGGGAGAGAGTGAGGGGGATAGAGAGTGAGGGGGAGAAGAAAGGGGGGAAAGAGAGTGAGGGGGAGAAGAAAGGGGGGAAAGAGAGTGAGGGGGAGAAGAAAGGGGGGAAAGAGAGAGAGGGGAAGAAGAAAGGGGGGGGGGGGGGAGGAGCTAGAGTAAGAAGAGAGAGAGGAAGAATAGATAAAGGGGAGATAGGAAGAATAGATAAAGGGGAGATAGGAACAATAGAGAGGGGAGAGAGGAATAAGATAGAAAGGGAGGAAGAAGATAAAAAGGGGAGAGGAAGAAGATAGAAAGGGGAGAGGAAGAAGATAGAAAGGGGAGAGGAAGAAGATAGAAAGGGGAGAGGAAGAAGATAGAAAGGGGAGAGAAAGAAGATAGAAAGGGTAGAGGAAGAAGATAGAAAGGGGAGAGGAAGAAGATAGAAAGAAAGGGGAGAGGAAGAAGATAGAAAGAAAGGGGAGAGGAAGAAGAGAGAAATGGGAGAGAAAGAAGAGAGAAATGGGAGAGGAAGAAGAGAGAAATGGGAGAGGAAGAAGAGAGAAATGAGAGAGGAAGAAGAGAGAAATGAGAGAGGAAAAAGAGAGAAATGGGAGAGGAAGAAGAGAGGAAGGGGAGAGGAAGAAGAAAGGAAGAGGAAGAAGAGAGGAAGGGGAGAGGAAGAAGAAAGGAAGGGGAGAGGAAGGGGAGAGGAAGAAGAGAGGAAGAAGAGAGGAAGGGGAGAGGAAGGGGAGAGGAAGGGGAGAGGAAGGGGAGAGGAAGGGGAGAGGAAGAAGAGAGGAAGGGGAGAGGAAGGGGAGAGGAAGAAGAAAGGGGAGAGGAAGAAGAGAGAAAGGGGAGAGGAAGAAGAGAGAGCACTACAACAAAAACCATAATCAATGACGCTTAAAAAGCATCATTATATATATATGTCACTTATCGATAGCGTCATCCGCTAGCGTGACATAAAAAGTCTATACATATAATGATGTTTTTTTGCAGTGTTGTTGAATCATACCTTGACGCTAAAATAAAGTGTCATTTTTATTAACAATGATGCTTTATTTTAGCGTTAAGGTATGATTCAACGACACTGCAAAAAAAACGTCATTATATGTTGTAGCTATCGTAAATTTTTTTAATACTATGACACTTAGTAAAAGCGTCAAAGAAGATTATGATTTAAATAAATTTAAATTTAATAATTATTGTAAATATATTTTCACCTATTATTGTAATACTGCATGCACATAAGAACAACATTCTTTACAATCCATACTAAGAATACAGTTTTCAAGTATAATGGGGAACTCGGACTTCTTATAAATTAAAAAAAAAATATAACACAATTTCAACATTCATTTCTTAAATTCAATTCAAAATTTTTGATATATGCAACCCAATTGTGCATTATCTCCATAAAATTGGTTTCTGCTAGCCTGACAAAGTTGAGAGTTAATTTACAAATAAGGTAACCTGCATACAAAAAGATGAACAATAAATACTTATACTTGTAGAAAAAAATATATAATAGAGCATTAGAAAAAAAAAAGAATGATAACAACATATCATAAAAATAATTTATATAACAATTGGCATATACGATTAAACAAATTTAACAACAAAAACAGAGTTAGTAGTAATGGATGAAATATAAAGCAGGAGAATAATTAATTATGACATAAAATTTTTGATGTGGTATGATTTTTAAAGTGAAGATTTCTTTGAGCCATGCATTAAGAAAAAAAATTTTTATTATCAATAAATACTTCATTCTATAATAAGGAAAAAACTTACATATTAACAATGTCTTTAAGATCATCTGAAGGTTGATGATGCAAGGAATCAAGGTAATAGGTGATCAGAGTCATTATGTCAAATACCACCAATACCCAAAGACAACTACAAAATTAACATTTGTGTAACAATGTAACATTTATAATTTGATAAATATGCATACTTATAATCTTACTTATGTTAAATAACTTACCCTGTGTTATATGGAATAAAAACAAAATCTGCATTATTTGCATTCATCAACCGATTAGCTATAACACTTGACCAATTTTTCTTGCTTGCTTCTCCCAATCCAGCTTTGGAAACCAAGGTTGGATTTACAAAAATAAATCACTCTACCTCTTTAGCATCAACCATCTTTATAAGCAAGTGCCTGATTTAATTTCACACAATATTTAAAAGTTTTAATATTTTAATTTAACTAATATTAAATACAATTCTCATTATAAAAAATTAAAGCATAAATAAGATAGTTAAAATATATGAAAAACATATTAAATGTTTCTCTTACCGTATATAGAACATAAGGCAATTATATGATACCTTTGTTGATGATATTATGATATTCATATCTTCTTTCATGAGGAATGTCTTAAATGACTGTCCAAAAACCTCCTCTATGAAAATTATGGGATAAATAACAACTTGACAGTCACCATCTTATTGTGATACTTAGAAAAAAATTAACACTCAAGAATATTCAATGAATCAAAAATCATTTATAAATATTAGAGTAATCAAGAAAAATATATTTAGCCACCCAAAATATTATCATGTTCCATTATGGAATAGATTCACATTTTGGAATATTATCAATCAATTAGTTAATTTGTGGTTATAACTTTAGGTGCTAATGAGATGAGACAACTCACAAGCTACTCGGACTCAACTCAATTAAAATTCGATCAAAACTCAACTCGTGTAAGATCAATTCGAGTTCGAGTATGACTAAAAATGTTAACTAGTTTAGTCGACAAACTAGTAACTCGACTCAAATAGATCACAACTCAAAAATTTTTGTATATAAAATTTTAAATTTTTTTTATTTATATCTCTATTTTAGGAGAAGAAATATATAATATATCTCTATTTTTTTATTCTTAAAAATCATACATTTTTATTATTTATGTAGTTATAAATATATTTATTTTTAAAATATTTAATTTTCTCTAAAGAAAAAATATAATAAAATAGGATATTATTCTATAAATTATATTAATAAATTAATATTATAATGAAAATATAAAAACTATTATTATAATTTATATCCAAATAATAAATTAGTCATTATACATTTTTATATAAATCTTAAATAGTTTTAAGCTTACTTTTTATTTTATCTAAGTTTAGTGTTCTAACCTTAACAACTAATTTTAGGAGAATTGTATAATTTTTTTACCAAACCAAACAAAATCTAATGTTGGATTCCACCCACTTACAACATTCAATAGAATGGTTGCATAGTTGTTGCATTAAAGAAAGCATGGTTCAAGGTGGGTCATGTGTCAGAAGACAAATCACATGCCCACCCTTATCACACCCAACCCATGACATTTTTTGTAGCTATCATGTATGCTCAAATCACAGTTTCACAAGCACCACCTCAAGACCCAACATGACCCATATCAAGCATAAGACTCGAACCAAATTTAGTCTAGACGGCTAGTAAATTGGATCAAGCTATGCTACAGATACACAACGAACAAGGGCCACTCCATCATCCCTTCATTATCAACATCTAATACTACAATTTAATCATCAAAGCATATATTTTTCCTTGAAACTAACTATTCTAATAGTTTTTTAGACGTGTTTAAACCATCACTAATGTATAAAAATTTGTCATTACATCTACTCTGAGGTTGGTAAGGGAGATTGGGTAAATGGTGAAAAAAAAACTATTCTAGTAGTTTTTACTTCATCAAGACAGTAATTTTCCATGAACAAACAAGGTATTGTCAAATAAATTGCTAAGCTAGGAAAGATGAGACAATGTTAAGGAAAAGGGTACTTGGAATGATGAAACTTTCAGAAACAGTAAATCATGAGGTATCCACTAATTGAAGCTACTAAACTTAATAAACAACATTGCAGGGTCTACACAAAATACACAAATAAATAAAGTTTCACAGCACACTCCTAACAGGCTACATACTAGGCTTCTTATACACAGAGACAAACATCTACTTGATGCATTTGAAGCTTAAAAATAAAAACTTTTAAAAATTGCCAATAGGATGGGTATGGTATACTGCTACTCCTATCATAGCTTCCGGACCTTAACTGGCCGCCAGACCCAAGTGGCGACCCAGAAAGTCTCTGACCCAAATCATAAGAAATGCCAAAGAGATGTGACCCATATGCATTGGGGTGGTTCATGCTATTAGGGAAGGCTGACACTGAATAAAATCAAAAAGTATACAGCACAAAAGACGCTGAATAAAATAGACCCAGAAAGGAATCACAACTAATGAAAGTTCTAGAAGTATAGTATACCTCCTGAATAACAAAGGGGAGAAGAATAGGACGATCCCCTACATGACTCAAACAATTGCTTGGATTGAAGTAAGTTTTCACTTCCACTCAGCAGTAAAGGAGAATGCATTGACATTCTAGATGAATTTGGGGAAAAAACAATCACATTACAGACGTTCTGCAATTTATATTGCCCAGAAATCTACACAAATAAGAGTTTTGCTAGTTTAATTCATAACAGGCAAAATCATGTCCAATGGGCAGTAGGAGAAACTGCAGGAAGTACAACAATTGGATCCAGTAGAAGAGATAAATTTACATACAGTCAAATACTTGTAGAATATAATGGACACACCGTAAACTTTAGGGTACGATCATAGATAACTACTAGACCAAAGAAAAGCTTGACAGCATAGTCTACAATCTCACGAGTTTCATATTCTGCAAAAGCATATCCTTTGAACTTGTCACACTCTTTATCCTGAGCAAAGTGCAACTTCAGAACTCTCCCAGCTTGAATTAAAATATCATACAAAACCCTATCGCTCACCCTCTCATCCAAATTCTCTGAAAAAATTATCACAATATATAACATAAAGATGTTCTGTGAATACTTAGAAAATCAAGATATTGGATGCATAGAGAAACAAGATAATTATGGAAAAAGAATTTTGTCGAGCAGTTGGTGAGCAGAAAATATGGAACTTGCTCTTTTCTGTCCGCTACATTCATGACCCAATCAGCCTTCAAATAGGCATTAAAGATAAATTGAAAAATACCCCACTATGTGGGGGAACACCCCCACTAACTTTACAAAATAAACTACCACAACTTAAGAGAAAAATAAAGAAAAGACTAAGTATAATTCAACAACTGAAATGGGTAAAAAGTGGGTAGTTAATGGTATTTTGTTTGAAGTTGTACTGACAAGAATATAACAAAAACAAAGTTGAGATGTGGTAGTGGTTCATGTAATGGCCTAAGTATCCTGACGACTATGATTGCCAATAGGTTAACCTAGTCAATTCTAGTGATTCAATGCGCTGTTTTTTGATAAAAATTAAATGTATGAAAGAGCAGAAACAATTAGAAACTTAATGGGGAAACTTACAGGATGCTGCAAATATGGCCAATGATATCGGAAACGCGAGCTTGAAGCCGAGCTGTTGGAAATGACCGAACGTAATGAAGAAGACGCGCAAGTCTTTCTAGCGATCGATTCTTCATTATATTAAATTAAGTTAAAAATAATATTATTAAATTAATCACATAATTTTATTAAATCACCTTATATTTACATTATATTTTTATTTCTCTTAGGGATAAATTAAATATTAACAAATTAATTTTAAAATTAAATATTATTACTTATTTTATAAATAAAAAACTCAATTTTGAATGTAAAAATATTTAGAGATTTTTAAATTTTATCATAAGTTTTTGTTTATTTTTAATAAATAATTTTCAACTAAAATTTGATAATTTTTTTTATTATTATAGAGTAAAAATAAAAATATTATTAATTATTTAAAAAAAATAAATAAGAAATTAGTTACAAATCAATAAATTCAAAATTAAATTTTTCACATCCATGACACTAATAAAAGTGACAATGTTTTTAATTTTCAGCCCCTTATTCCTTAAAAATTTTTAAGGAGGTAAGAAATTTTCCAAACCTATTAGTCTTAACAATGACATATCTAGTAAGTGTCATTAAATGTCTACTTACAAATATAATAATGACATTTTATAAAAGCATCAAAAATATAAAACGTCATTAATTTTAAGTTTTGTTGTAGTAACAATGACATTTCTAGTAAGTGTCTTAAAAACTTAATACATTTTTCAAATAATGATGCTTTTAAAAAAGCATCATTAAATATCTAATTACAAATAGTATAATGACATTTTCTGAAAGTGTCAAGATATAAAGCATCATTAATTTACTGTTTTGTTGTAGTGAAGGGGATAGGAAGAAGAGAGAAAGGGGAGAGGAAGAAGTGAGGAAGGGGAGAGGAGAGTGAGGAAGAGGAAAAGGGAGGAGAAAGATATGAAAGAAAGAGTAATAAGAAGAGGAAAAAGAGCAGGGAGAGAGAGAGAAAGGAGGGGAAAGAGAGAGAGGAGAGAAAGAGGGGGATAGAGAGGAAAGAGAATACAAAGAAAGTAAGGGGAGGGAGAGGGAGAGAGAGAGAGAGAGGGGGGGGGGGGGAGAAGAGGAGAGCTAGAAGCTGAAGAGAGAGGGGGGTAGAAGAGGCAAGAGAGAGGGGAGTAGAAGAGGCAAGAAAGAGGGGGTAGAAGAGGCAAGAGAGAGGGTGGTAGAAGAGGGAAGAGAGAGGGGGGGGGGGGTAGAAGAAGGAAGAGAGGGGGGGGGGGGGGGGTAGAAGAAGGAAGAGAGGGGGGTGGAAAAGGGAAGAAAGAGGGGGGGGGGGGGGGGGGGGGGTAGAAGAGGGAAGAGTGATGGGGGTAGAAGAGGGAAGAGTGAGGGGGGTAGAAGAGGGAAGAGATAGAGAGAGAAAGAATGGGGGGGAGAGTGAGAGAGAGAGGAAGAAGAGGGGGGGTAGAGAGAAGAAGAGGGAAGACATAAGAAGAGAGGAGAGATGTATACGCCCCCCTTGCATCTCTGCCGTAATAACTCAGCTGCATACGCCACACGTGTGTGCGTGTGCGTGTGCGTGTGCAATGTATATATTATATCTACCCTTTTTATTATGTCTTGCATAAAAATTTTTAAAATTGCTGAACATTTAATTTTTTTTTAAAATATAATTTTAAAATAACATGAGAATATTGCAACATTTAAATTACTGGACACGAGAATTATAATAAATTATTTTAAATAGACTTGTCCATAATTACAAAAAGAAAAAAGAAAAAATCGAAGATGGGCATTGGGAAAGTGTGAATTGATTGGCGGGAAAAGCAACGGGCAAAGAGAGGAATATAAATACCGTACCGTAGCTACGATCTCGAATGCTTGCGCTTAGAGTTGGACCTTCGACGTTTGCCGAGGAGCTTCAACATGTTATAGGTGACGTCGGGAGGAGAATTCTGGTCTTCCATCGATTCGTCCGAAGTGTGAGTCAGCCAAGCCAGTGCTTGTATGGCCGCATCTCTCTCAGCCAACTGCTTGTTTTTCTTCGGCTTCCCGACGAACTGCATCCCCTTGAACTCCGCCATCGCTCTAAACTCGTTCGTCTTCAGGTGCTTCGATCTGTACTTCGGAGGCGAGTGGCCGGCCCTCGTCAAGAGCGTCTGCAGCAAACACTTAGGGTTTGTTCCATCCCCGGTGAACCTGTTCTCGTCGTCGAGTTTCGGCTTCTTGCCTTTGCGTCCGAACACGAACCGGCCTTCACGTTGATCTCCCGCAACCATCTCCGAAATCGCCAGCAGGATGTACTTTCCTTCTTCGTTGATGTCCATGGCCGGATATTCAAGCTATGACACGACAGAAAAAACAAAAAAATCATCGCAGGAACGGAGACGACCACAACAGGTATGATTTCGATAACATCGTCTACCGATCGTCTTGATGCATTATTTCATGTTTAACTGTTAGTATTTCATCGAGAAATCTCAAATCAGTTCCTGCATTTTCTTATAACTGTACTGTAACTCTGTAAGTAACTAGTTCCCTAAGAACTGATTGGGAAGCTCGGGTACGAATCGGCGATGGCGGAGAAGCAAAATGAAGTGTTCACGAAGAACAATCGAATCGTTCTTCCTACTCTTCCTTCGAACTATTTTATGAGATTAGAATTCTATCCAGCAACGACAGGGACGATTTCGATAACATCGTCGTCTATCAATCTTCTCGAAGCATTATATTATGTTTCAATTACTGTTAGAATGTCATCAATAAATCTCGAACCAGATCTAGAATTTCTCACAGCTGACCTAACCCTAACTGTCTGATACGAAAACTCGAGTACGAATTTGTGATGGTGCAGAAGAAAAATGAAGTCTATCTATCACGAAGCATTATGTTGTGATGAACTGTTATAATTTCATCAAGAAATCTCAAGCCAGATCCTGAATTTCTCAAACTGAACTCTAGCGCTGAGTACAGATTGGAGATGGTGCAGAAAGAAGACGAAGTGTTTGCTATGAACAATCGAAGCATTTTTCCTACTAGATCCTGGATTTCTCAGAACTGACCTAACCCTAACTGTTCGTGCTTGGTTCCATCGAGAAGTCGCGAACGACAGGCATTTTAGGAAGAGACGAGCGTGCAAATTGGTGATGAAATATAAAAGGAATAATCAAATCATCTCTTCCAACGCACCTTCTTTCGGATTAGCTTATCAAGTTCTTCTCTGAGCTTTAAGTAGCATTCTGCTAGGCCAGGTTCCATGAAGAAATCAATGTATCCTTGCAGCATTGTCAAATGCCCAGGCTGAATCAAAAACAATCGTCCGGCTCAGGAAGAGAGCCTCAGAGAAGGCGACAGACTCCATTACTAGGGCAGGCGAAGCAGGCAACTCACCTGGAGGCCATGATGAAGCTCGCCGCCAAAGAGGATCAAAGTAGAATCTGAAATCCCAGTGGAGTCGCGAACAAAAACTGTAGTCATCTTGAGCTTCTCGCCAAACACTAGCCATGGATAGGGAATGGTCTGACACCGAGCATTCACAGAGTTCTGAGAACCACCACCAACAATCAGCATCATCGTTCGACAAGGACGAAAGGACACAGAACAGACAGTCCTCTTACGGCGTAGAGTAGGACTAGCCCATCATCTCTGGTCTTGAAAGACATGGATGTTTCTCTTTGCTTCATGCGACAACAAACCATTCAAACAGCAGAACTTCAAATAAACATCGAATTAAAGGATCTCACAGTGACCCCTACCACAACTGACGCTATGCCTGGATACAGACCAGAGCAGACGATAGCACGGACCAGAGGCTGGCTGCCACTCAGTCTGTTATTTGCGCCTGCATCAGCTTGCAGGAGGCCAGCATCTCTTAGAATAAAGCTGAATTGCTTTCTGAGGGAATGGATCGCCTGGAGGGTCTGAACCGACAAGAAATTTCTCCAGCAAAACTCATATCCAGATCCTTCTCTCTCTGCTTCTTTCCATCCCTCGTATGCTCGCACAAGAGCCATGTGATCGCTATAATCTTTTGCAGAAAATCTAGATTTGGTCGACCCTGCTATCTGCAAGAACACAAGAACAAAAATTAATGAAAACCATCACTGCCAAGCCACGATCACACACGCGCGCGCGCGCGTGTATGAGTGCATCATACTCACCTCCTTCTTATCTTGAGGCAGAAGGAAAGGATCTCTAACACTAAGCCCAGAGACAATTGTCAAGATGGGATCAAAACAGAGGAAAATAGCTCCCATTATTAGCATCTTCCCCAGCTTGGGATCTACAGGGAGCATGGAGAGAAACTTGCCTGGGTGGAAATTAGGGTAAGAAAACCAGAAGCTGATCATGGAGAGCAGCTGCGCTACAGAGATAGGCGAGATGGTGAGCCATTACTAACCGAGATGGGTGAGGCTCTCTTTCTCATCCAAGGCGCCAATCATCTTTAGAAAATAAATGGCATTTTCAACCTATCACATCGACATGACGACCTCAGTCACGTGCCCAAAATAGGGGGGGGGTGGTGAACAGCACCTGCAAGCTTGGATAAACGAGACTCACGGCTAGAGGCTGTGGGGCCTGGATCGATGCAGATAAGAACTCCCCTATGCTCTGCACCTGCAAGCTTTTTATTTGCAAGCAGAGAGAATTCAATGGAGTTCTCAGGAGCTCGGGCAGCTGATGTTCAGCAAAAGCTTCAAACACACATCTAGGATACAAGTGGTAGCATATGCCCGGCTGCACCCGGCCCGCCCTCCCTCGCCTCTGCGTCACAGCCATAACGTAGCTGATACAAAAATGGTGATGTTCTGCGTCATGAATTATTTTACTGTCAGAGTGTTGGTCTTACTTGGAGTGCTGACGCTTGTGATATCCAAGAAGGAAGGAGGCAAGGAATATTATTCAAAGCATCGTATGTCGTCTCCTTCGCCTTGCCACAATCAACGACAAACACTACGTCGTTGATCGTGATGCTCGCCTCCGCCATATTTGTTGCTAGAACTATCTTCCGCACATTAGGAGGAGGCCTCTCGAATATTCTGCGCTATAGAATGAGAAAACCAACAGCATGCTACCGAATTAATTTAAAAAAAAAAAAAAACCCGTGCACATATTATCTCACTTGTCTTGTGCCAAGTAGGGGTGTAGCCGAGCCGAGTATTAGGCAGGCTCAGCTCGGCTTGGTTTTAAATAAGTAGGCTCAAGCTTGTTCACGAGTCTGTTTACGAGCTGCCGAGCCGAGTTTGAGGGTGCTCGGACCCGGTCTGTTTAACTTACGAGCCTGTTCACGAGTCTGTTTACGAGCTGACGAGCCGAGTTTGAGGGTGCTCGGGCTCGGCTCATTTAACTTACGAGCCTCAAAATAATGTTTGAGCTCGGCTCGTTTAACTTAATAAACGAGTTCGAGCGAGCTTCTAACGAGCCGAACGCTGAGCAGCTCGTGAGTAGCTCGGCTCGGTTACAGCCCTAGTGCCAAGTAGAAGATTTGTCCACTGAGTATGACCTGGGGGTATCGTCTAGGTCGGGCAGCCCGGGCAAGGCTAGCAGAACGGTAGGGTTCAGCGTGCCTGGCATGAAATGATACAGTCCGAAACCATGCCTAGTCCCGGACTGTGCTGCTCCATGGCATGGCTCGAGCTTTGCTGAGCAAGATGAGCCGTGATTCCTGCCCGTGCAGGCAAGAGCTACACCGTATGACTAGCTTGATGGCACGGTTTATTGGCTTGGGGACCCTGGACCAGCTATGGTTATATCATGGTGGGTCAAGTTCCGTTGGGTGATTGCCCGACGGGGCTTGCATCATAAGCCATGCCTACGTGGCCATTTGCAATTGGCCGGCCACACGCCCACACCAAGCTTCCATTGCCAGGCCACCGGTCACTTGATCCAGCCTGAACCAGCACGGGCTTGCCCAATGCGGGCCAACTATTCTGTGCCGGGCCAGCCGACTGGTTACGTACCATACTTGGCACCACACGGCCCATTTGATACCTCTAGCATGACCTTTATATCATAAGAAATTATTTTGCTAATTATGCTTTATAATTCATAATATTAGAGAATAATAAAATGAAATACTTAAAATAGCTAAGATACGTAATGAAAATAACGAGCAGAATATTAATAGAAAATAAAATTGAAGAAGAATATTTTATACGATTTACTCGTGTGAAGATTGGGTTCACACGGGGCCCTATTATTAATTATTTAGATTGATAAAATAATAAAATACATATTTAAATGGGCATAATAAAAATAAAAACGCAAAATGATCTCTAAATAATAATAATAAAAAAAAGAAACGAAAATTTACCCAATCAATTATAATAATATTGATAAAGAAGCTTGGTTATAAGTAGCATGCTTGCTATAAGAGAATCAAAAAAAAAAAAAAGAAACCTGCTCGGATGTTGCCATGGAACCATGACAAGGCTGGACCACGACTCTATTAGGATCTCCTAAAAGAGGGTGCGCTTTAAGTTGATCCTTTAGGCAGTTGATGTCTTCCCAGCCAGTCATGAATACCAAGACCGCACCTGGTCTCTCCTTGCGACATATGTGACATAGTACCCCCTCTATCAGGCCAAACCCTATGCCATCAGGCATCCAGCAAGAAAGTGAGTCGCGCACGCCTGCACTATAGCTTTCAAATCTTGATCTGCCCAGAGCATCCTAAATTCCAAACCCCAACCAACCGTTATAGATTCGCACAGTAACAGCACCGTCCTGTCAGTACCAGACCACTGAGTTCTAGAGCAGCATGCCGTTACCTCGACGAGAGCAGTAATCTTGTTTTTCCTTCTCCTAGGAGCTAGTTGCTTCTGCGTCTTCCACAATTTCTCTTTCCCATAGTCATCGATTTGATTCCAGGAATTCAGTCTGTAGCCGGACATTTCCAACACATCTTCCAAGAAATACGCACTCACAGGATAAGTAAATCCCTGAAAACACATAGCTAATTGTTTCACTTTTGTAATTAGAACACTCAACAGTATGATTACACTCTCCTAATTACACTCTTCTTGTGTTATATGCATATATTAGATGATGTCTTAGTGTAATGACAATTATCTTTGCTCAATAGGTCTTAGTCTTGAGAATTTCATGAGCAAGATTAAGCTCACTTAGATTTTGTGCTAAAATGAAACACCAAAAAAGTGATTTTTTAAAAAAAATATATATATATATATATATTTGAACAAAAGTAAAATTGAGATAACAAATATCACAGCGTAATGACAAGTATATTTGTTTATGAGCAATAAGTCTTAATTTTGAGACTTTCATGATTAAGATTGTAGAAATGTTAAATAAATTTTGTGCTGGAATAGAAATTTCATATGCTGTGCACGAATTCAAACACTAAGCATGTGGTTTTGCTTTTCTTATCTGTAGGTTAGGTTCTACACAAAATTTGATAAGAATCTAATATTTTAAATATGATTGAACAAAAATAACATTGAGAAATTAAACTCTCTATAGACTTCATGCTGAAGTTACATGTGTTTGTTGATATGCTGCATAGAGCTTCATCTTGAGCAACAAATAGGGAAAACCATGCAAAAAAAGTAGCAACTCACAGGGATACGAATTACGGGTGCTTCGCTAAAATAACTAGAAAACAGCTCTGCGTTCAAGGTGGCACTCATTAAAATTAATCTTAGATCTCTACGCCGAGGAAGAAGATCCTTGAGCACGATCAGCAAGAAATCTATCAAAAAGAAAATAAAAAGTAATAACATAAATAAAATATTTACAAAACTAGTCGATGCTCGGTCAGCACAACGTAGAGGTGTCAAAGGGGATGTGCCATGGTGGCACGGCCCGTCTTTGGGTGGTCCGGTCAGGCCGCCGTGCCGTGCCAGGCATGCCACGAGGCTACAAGTTTTTTTGTGACCTGTGATCCGTTCTCAGTCACGGGGCACATCACCTCACAGGTGGTGGACCATGCCAATGGGTCAGGCCTGCCACGAGGCAAGGCAGCCTCTGGTCCAGCATGGTGCCTCATCCAGCATGACCCAGGTCCAGCCACGGTTCAGGACCGTGCCGTGCCGGGCCAAGCATGACTTAGTCGGGCTGTACCTCGTGTCGTGCCCAGGCCGCACGGCCTACTTGACATCCCTAAAGGAATGCTCTTATCCCAGGGCCTTTACATGCTTCGAGCTTGGAGAACACATGCTCATATATGAGCCAAGGGATAGCATGAGCTGTGTTTGGGAGAGATGATGATCTAAGAAACACAAACACGGACACAACGGTAGGATACGGAGACACGGCAAATTCAAAAAAATTAGAATACGGATGCAGCTAGGATACAACATGACAAAAAAAATAAAATTAAAAATTATTTTTTTATAAATATTAAGTATTTTATAAAATAAAATAAAATAAATATATATTTTTTTTATTTTATAAAATAGAAATATTTTATTTTATTTAAAAAGATAATATTTATGCCTCCCCCCCCCCCCCTCAATTTGTGCCCGCCACCTGCGTTCTAGTGGCCAACGTTACCCACGCAACGACGTTGGCCACAGGACGTCGTCGTTCATTGGCCACTGGACAGCAGCTAACGCAACCGTCCAATACGCCACGTGCCATATCGGATACGGATTGATCAATGATATGCCACTAGAGGCGTCAACCGGCCCGGCACGAGGCGCGGTACAGCAAACCGGCACGGGTTTATCCCGTGCCGGGTGTCTCGTGAGCTCGACCCCATGATGCCCCTCCCGCAAAAAAAATCGTGGGTCGGGTCTGATTCGACCCGACCCGCGGTCCCCCGTATCCCGAACCGCTCGGGCAGGAATGCCCGAGCGGGCCTGGCAAGGCACGGCATGGCCCGCCGTGCCGGCGGGACGTCCCGGGCCCAATTTTTTTAAACCGTGCCGGGCATGGCATGGTATAGTAATTGTGCCCGGCCCGGCCCGGCACGGAAGCACAATCGTGCCTTAAAATAACTGGCCGGGCCTGCCTGTCCAGGCCCGTTTGACACCTCTATACGCCACGTGGCGTATAGGACACGTATCCGTGCCGTGTCCGTACCGTGTCCACGTGTACAGGTGTCGGACACAAGGACGCGGCTGTAGGGAGCCGTGTACGTGCTTCCTTGATGATGATGGCAGAGTTGAGATTGCCGAATTCAAGAAACAAAAAAATGAGTAGAAATGGAAAAAAAAAAAAAAAAAAAACAATACCTTCATTCATGCCTCTTTCATGAATTTCATCAACAAAAACATGAGTCACCCCATCCAAATTATGATCCGTAAGCAGCCTGCGGAGTAAAATACCACTGGTACAAAAAAGAAGGCGGGTGTTCTTTCCCCTGACACCTTCAAGGCGCACTTTATAACCAACCTGGCAGGGCGTGAGAAACACATAATATTCAAGGGCCTGTTTGGGAGGTGGAAAAGGCTAATCAAAGGGTGGCAAACATGACGCTGGTGTCAGCTGGCCACCCCCTCGCAGCGTCCAAACAACCCTAGGGGGAGGGGGGGTGGGGCAGAAATCAAACCAGTTCGCCAAGAGCCTCTCCTCGTTCCGTCGAGACTCTGTCAGCAACAGATATAGCAGATATTCTTCTGGGCTGCGTGCAGACGATGTCACAGCAAGCTCCGCGCCCGCACTCTATCTCCGACTCCAGTACATATTGAGGAAGCTGAGTTGTCTTGCCACATCCCGTCTCCCCCGATATTATGAGCACCTGCAGCCGAGGCTCACCCAGCAAGCTATGAGCGTGAGAAGTCCAAAAGACCGCACCATCTTTGGTCGGGTTTGCTGTTACTCGCATACCTGATTCCTTGCTATTGCTTGAAGCAACCTCTCCTTTTCCTTGAATGCGGGCAGAGATCTCCGAAACTCCATCATTCTTCTTCCTTCGGGCGACTCCTGTCCACTAGAGATAATATTTAGTACTGACCCAGGTCACCCTATTTTGTTATCCCTCCCCTTGAGCCGCCAGGCTCACCCATGTGTGAGTAGCAGCCCTCTTGGATTGAACTTAGCCCCAGGGGCTAGCCATCGAGTAATTGTCAATATTAACCATCAGAAAAAAAGTGAACTCGTCCAAAAGTCCAGAGTTCACAACCTAGAGGAGCAATTACACACGCACACACACACAATATACATACATGTGTGTGTGTGTGTGTGTGTGTAAAAGAGAAAATTATTAAATAAGAAGGATGAGAATTAGGAATTGATAATTATTTGGAAGGATTGGTTTAAAAAATAATTCTCCCAGGGTGAAAATTATATTAAAAATTGTCAAAAATAACCTTTATCCAAAATTTAAGAGAGGAGCTGGTTACAAGCTCGCAAGAATTTGCGTGATAAAGTGACCAAAGGTTATTTTTGGTAATTTTAATATTAATGGGCACATCAGAGAAATTATTTTTCAAGCCCATCATTTCAAGTAATTGTCAATCTCCAACCACCATGTTTAATAATTCACCCCTAGCCTATATTAATCTCCAACCCACCAATCTAGACAACAGCAGAAGATAGCACCTGCCAAGCTCTTTGAACATTGTGCATTCGTAGACCCCTTCTCTTGGCAACCCTCTCCATTACTAACTGGTCTAGCAAGGAATCTCGGCTCACGTATGACGTCAGAACCTCAGCATTGATATTGGGCTTCACGTCGTCGGGGCGATCGCCAATATTTTTTGAACATAACTCGTGTAGGTCAAGGTGCTCTTGAAGCAGGCTTTCTACCCTCCTTTGCAAGCTTAGAGGAATAACCACCTGCTCCAGATTAAAAATTCGACCCACCAGATATAGCAACAAGTTCTAATGGCCCACGAATTTCTCTAATTACTACCTCTCTTTGCGGCCGTTTGTCATCCAGATCAGGCCTGTAGTTGGGGAGAGGAACTTTGCTTGCTACAACCACGTTTCCATACAGCTCACTGTAACATCAAAGAACAAAGTGATTGGCCCCCATGCACTCAAAGTTCATAAAAAAACAAAATAAACATCAAAAAAAAAAATTATTGTTACTATCAGAATCTATTAGGGTTCCAATGATACTCAGCGGTGCAAGAGAGAGAGAGAGAGAGAGGAGGAAGAGAGAGAAATGTGAAAAATAAATGTGTTATTTTTATTAATTTTTAAAATACACACACACACACACACACATATATATATATATAGTTAGTGCAAAGTACACTAGATATGAAAATAATGATCTACAACTAATTTTTTTCCAAAATATAAAATTATTTTTAAAAAAATATATAAAATCCTGTAGTAAATCTTATCTCTATAATTAATAAATCATAACTAGAATGTGAGTACGTGTTTACATAGAGGTGAAAAATGAGTCGAAAGGGCTTGACCCAGCCCACAAAAGTTAGCCCAAGCACAATTGGACGTGGCTAGACCCATGGCTTGAACAAGCATTGGCCGGGAAACCAAATATATTTAGGGAGGACGCAAGGGGCGCTTGCCCACACAGGCCAAAATCAGCCTGGGCGACAAATTGACCCGAGTTATGCCTTGGAGTTGGGGGCACTAGAACCCACTTCAACTAGGCACGTGAAAGACGCGTGTCAAAAATTTTAGAATGATATAGACAGACACATGCAGTTCATGCGAACCTATGTTAAAATCCTCTTGTTTTTGTAAGACGGCAAAAATATTTACGGCTAGACGCAATGGCAAAGCCAGCCGTTGGATTTTGTATGACGCCATCGGTCAGGTTCTATCCAAATTTTGGGACAAAGAATGACTTTTAATTTTTTAAAAATCTTATAAATAAATATAATATTTATATTTTTTTTCAACAAACTAAAACTATAATTTTATCTCATTTCTCAAAATCATTAAATTTTCATTTTTGTCTCTAGATTTTTTTTTTTTCCTAAATAATTTAATTTTGCAATTAGCAATGACATTCGATCCAACAAACAATAAAATGTCTTACCTTATGGAAATCAATTTAAAATTAAGTAAAATATATCAGAGTGTAAACATTTATAGTCCATGTAAGCCAATAGTCCTAAAAAAATAAATATTCCATTTGATATGAAATATCAAGGAAGCACGATTACGGCTCCCTATAGCCGTATCTGCATGTCGGACACGGTACGGATACGTGTTTGATATGCCACGTGACGTATCGTTGACAAATTCTTGTCTGTTACTCCACGTGGCGTATCGAACGGATGCGTCGGATGCAGTATCCATGTCGACAACATCGAGTGGCCAACGTAGAGGTGTCAAACGGAACGTGTCGGGCCAGCCCAGCCCATTTTTTTCAGGCCCGACTGTGCTTTTGTGCCGGGCCAGGCATGACACGGTTACTATACCATGCCGTGCCTGGCCCAGCATGGTTTTGTGGGGTTTAGACCGGCACGGGCCCGTGGCATGATCCGCCGAGTTCAGCCCGGTCGGGCCGAACCATAAAATAAAAAAAATTAGGATTTGGGCATGCCTGAAACCCTAATTTTTAAAAAAAATTGATTTCGGCACGGTACCGTATCGGGCCAGGCACGAGGCTCGATTGGCCTCGGCACGGCACAACATGATTGTGCCGTGGTCAGTCAAGGCACGAGCCAGGGCACGAGAAATTCCCATGCCGGGCCGGCCCAGGCACGGCCGAATCGTGCCGTGCCTCGTGTCAAGCCGGGCAGGCTCAGCCATTTTGACACCTCTTGGCCAACGTCCAATAACGTCGAGTGGCCGACATTACCCACGATGCCAAATGATCGATTCTGTGGAGCGGCAGGGGTGGGTGCGATTTTGTGGGGCGGCATGGTAAATTCTGTGGTGCGGCCGTGTTCCGGTATCCTGCCGTGTCCGTATCTGTGTATGTGCTTCTTAGTGAAATGTTATTAAAATTCTGTATTATTCATTTGTTGGTCACCAACATAGTAATTTTGATTTTGTGAAAAATAAAATCGGTGAAATTTGATCAATATTGTCAAATTTCAAGTAAATGATTAAAATATATACCTGTGAAGTCCCATCCTCGCAGCAAGGCTTGAAATCTGTTCATAATCTCTCCTGTCCTTTTTATTCCTGGATACAATCTCTTGGTCAGTTTCACTGCGTACCAACATGCCGAGCTTCCACCTCCACTCGTCGATGTTTGTCACCGAAGAAGAAGCCTGGAACCATGATATCCGCAATAAACGAACAGAAACATACAAATAAAGTCAACCGACATGAAGAATCAAAATTAATAAATATAATGAAATAATAATATGATTAAATCAAAATTAACCAACGTCATCTTATCTTAACTACTTGATGTCGACACGTCATTTGCATATATTATTTATTTATTTATTTTTTTGTTATTAAATACTCAATTTCAGGTATTATGAGGAATCTATTTTATGCTCGTATGTAGCAAAAAACAACTAAGATTTTGCGTCATTTAGCTTAATCAAGCTTTATTCAATGGGATGCACTATCATTTATTATAATATTTTGTGTTCTAAATTAATTAATTATAAGTTATTTTTTATTGTATAATTTTTTATTATGTTATTCCAACTGATCGTTCAAGGAATCCTACGATTGACGGGTTAATAGCATTTCTATATTAAATGAACTAGTCTGTGATCTTCTAAAAAACTAAGCGAAAGACTCGTACCAACAACGTATGAGAAGTGTCAAACGGGTCGTGCTGTACTAGCAATGCACGGCCGAGCCATCATGAAGTGTTGGGAACGACACGGTATGGTTCCCGTGCCTTGCCAGGCAAGGCACGCCCGACCAGCCAAGCACGGCATGGTTGGCCCGCATAGTCTAGGTCCGTGAAGGGCTTGGAGTCAACCTAGAGCGGGTCGTGCCGGTTCTAGCCGAGAGCCGGTGGCATGGCCAATTGTAAACGGCCACATAAGCAATATCCAACTTACGTGACAAGATTTTTTTTTTAAAAAAAAATTATTACATCAGGTGATCACATTATGGGACTTGACCCATGACCCATGACCTATGACCCAACCATAGTCGCAGAGGTGTCAAACATGCCCTGCCGGGCCGGGTCGACACATTTTTTCCAGGCCCAACCGGGCTTTCGTGCCGGGCCAGGCACGGCCCGGAACAGTAACCGTGCTGTGCCTGTCCTGGCACATTTTTTTGGATGTTAAGCCAGGCACGGGCCCGCGGCACAATTCGCCGGGTTCGGCCCGGTAGGGCAAAACCCTAAATTAAAAAAAAATTAGGGTTTCGGCGCGCCCGAAACCCTAATTCTAAAAAAAATTAGGGATTGAGCGCGCTCGAAACCCTAATTCTAAAAAAAATTAAGAATTGAGCGTGCCCGAAACCTTAATTTTAAAAAAAATTAGGGTTTCGATGCTCAGTAACCCTAATTTTTTTTAAAAAAAAATTCAGCACGGCACCGTGCCTGGCCAAGCACGGGCCGGGCCGGCCTGGTTGACATCTCTACATAGTCGATCCCAAGTTCCTGGGCCGGTGGACCGTGCCATTCCAAGCCAAGCACGGCTGAATTGTGCCAGGCAGCGGACCATGCCCAAGTCGCCCAGCCCGGATGACACCACTAGCTCCACTAATACTCTTACAAGTATATATATTTTTATAATATATATATAATACAAAATTTTCTGACACATTTAGTATTTTTATTTTTAATTATTTTAAAATGAATCTAATTAAAAGAAACTCCTTAAATCTTAGGTTTTTTAGGCATGAAAGATACACATAATCTCAAACTCTTCAGTCAAGTTATCATAATTTAAATCAATAGCCGCCTTATTTTTATAATATTTACAAGTATTTTTTATTTTTTATAATTTTAGATAACCTTTGAAAAAAAGGAGATTTATATTTTATAATTCTAAAATAAATAAATAAATTCAGACCCAACTCACCTAAATTCTAAAAAAGCTGAAAATATACCAAAAAAAATGATATATTAAATCCCATATAATATTATGAATAATTATCTTGCAATAAATATTTTTCTGAGTCATTAAGAAATATCACTTGATTAAATTTTTTTATATTATAAGTATATATTATATAATAAACCTAATAACAAAAATCAACTTAAAAATTATTTCTCTTAATATAATAAATTCTTTTGCATTAAATATTATATAATAAACCAATATGGAAAACATTCATATTTTAGTGACATAATTATCAAGATTTAAAAAATATTTTTTAATATATTGATCTTCTAATTCATATTTTTATTACCGAGTTGTCTCTATTATTTCATGAAATAAAATGAAAAAATAAAAAAATGCAATCAAATATATAATTACTTGCATGAATCAATCATTAAAACTAGATAATTAAATTTTATAAATAATTAAATAGTTTATTTTAATATTATAAAAATAAGTTTAGTAATTTTGGCAAATTTCCAAATACATATATCAATATCTTATTCAAAGATAATGATTTTTTAAAGCTTTTTAACTAAGGAAAAACAGCAATAGAGTTTCATCAAATTAGAGGTGTCAACCGGGCCGGGCCGGCCCGCCCCGGCACGAGGCACGGCACGGGAAAATCCCGTGCCCTGGCCCTTGCCGTGCCCGGGTTAGGCACGAGCCGTGCTATGCCTGTCCCGGAACGGTTCGGCCCGTTGCATGGCACACCGGCACAGGTTCCTCCCGTATCGGGTGTCCCTTGAGACCGACCTCCCGATGGCCCCTCCCACAAAAAAAGACCGTGGGTCGGGTCTGATTTGACCCGACCCACGGTCCCCCGAATTCCGAACTGTACAGACAGGCCATCCCGAGCTGGCCCGGGAAGGCACTGCACAGCACGGCCTGCCATGCATGCGGGCCGTGCCGGGCCAGGCACGAAGGCACGCTAGTGCTCAAAAAAAAACGGGCCAGCCCTTTTGACACCTCTACATCAAATAGGAGTAGTCATCGATATATTTCAATATAACACACACACACACACACAATGATATATATATATATAGGGTAACCTACAAGCCATATGCTTACAAATAATAAAAAAATAAATAAAATAATAAAAAATAAACCAAATCGAAATGACTTTGTTAGTCAGACCACTAGATTCGGTCATTATTTTCTCTTTGACAAAAATGATTTTGAGGTGAAAAGGAAGATCAATTTGAATCGTTTGCCTCTTGTTGTTTAGAAAGTAAACGTTGTACTAGAGGGTCAGTAAGCTCGCCAGGTTGAAGACTACGAGATCTCAATTAAGTCGCTCACCAGTCTCGTCTTCCTAATCATGAATTTCTCCTAAACGAAGACGATCCAACTCCTGACTCACGAGTGTCGTATCAAACAGTTAGACCAAGGAATTGCTCTCCCTGTGACGGAATCTAAACGATCCAGCTCCACATCCCGATTCGAAAGTTTTCTATTCCTCAGGTAAAAGATTCTGCGGTGAACGTCAGAAGAATCGTTCTGGCGGAGAAGCATCTTTTCCGTCGGGGCGACCACAGCGAGACACAATTGTGAAGCAAGAGTTCGAAAATCAGCGACACAGATTATCATAAACAGTCGAAGAGCTCGATAAAATAAGAGAAAGATGAGCACGATTTAACTGAGCTAGGTCATAAAATTGAAATCCAGCACGAAGTGATCATAAAATTAGCATCTCCTATGCAAACAGCATGAGAGGTGACTAAGGCGAAAGTTGTAGGGATTTGATAAGCACGTGACGTTTAGGATTCATAAATTCACACCATGAGGAACCATTACTGGTTAGAATTTAGATCGGCACCTGATTGTAGTCGAAATCACACTCATATTCGTCATCGGAGAACTGCTCTGCCGTATAGGTGCAAAAACGCCGTGCCCTAGGAATCCGAAACCCGCTTTCACGTAGGAGAGAATTTTGCAGAAACGAAGGCAGAGGAGACCGACGGCTGATAGCGTCACTGGCTCTGCTAAGGTTGCAGAGGGGGGCAAACCTGAACAACGACTTGCAGCTGCTCGGCACGACGCCAGCCAGCCTCAGAATTTGCATCGTAGCCAATAAACAGGAGAAGCAAGAAGAAGGTCCGTCGCTCTCTCGCTGTCATTTCTTGTCGTTCACCTCGGGCGCAATTGTTTCTTCTTAAATTATAAATAATGGGATTCGCTAGAAATTATGATAAACAAAAAAAAACTCTAAAATTAATTATTTATTTTACTAAAATAAATAAAGCATGCTGTATTGGGATTGCAATTGCACTTACTAGCTCAGGTTGTGAGCAGTCTGCGTTGCGGTGGCATCTTTGCGTGCGTTCGAGTCGGGTTAACCATGCCACTTATCTTACGTTTTAAAATATTTATTTTATTTAGTTGAATTATTGTTTAACTATTTTAAATTTAAAATAGCCCATAATTGTTATTTAAAGCCTATCTTTTACTATATCAATACTTTTAAAACACACACACACACACACACACACACATCATATGCACACACATACCCACACACACACACACCATATGCATACACACACACACACCATATGCATACACACACACACACCATATGCATACACACACACACACACCATATGCATACACACACACACACACCATATGCATACACACACACACACACACATGTATATATGTACATACATACATACATACATAGATATATGTACATACATAAACTATATATACATACGTATATATAGTTTATCTTTTAAAGTAGCAATACATGGTTATAAAAAAACTAACACACACCATATGTACATACATAGATACATACATACTTACATACAATATAGATGTATGTATGTACATATGAAACTTAAAGCGTGCATTTGAGCTTGATTCACCATATAACTAATATTACATTTTTATATATTTATTTAGTTGAATTATTGTTGAGCTATTTTAAATTTAAAATCACACATTGTTATTTAAAGTTTATCTTTTTAAGTAGCAACATGGTTACATAAAAAACAAAGACACACGCACTCACGCACACTCATGCACACACTCACGCACACTCATGCACACACACGCACTCACACACGCGCACACACACACACACACCATATGTATATATATATAACACAATCAATTGTAGAGAACTAAGTGTTGACTTTGATGCAGCTTTCTTTTTCTTGAATTGTTGAGAACTATGATGATACAGAAGCAGTTTGATGCAACAATAATTGGGAAAACATGCATCTCCTTTGTGCTGCAAGCTTACATGATGGTTGTTGAGATCTCACCACACACAGCCTGAGCCTGAGCCTGAGCCTGAGCCTGAGCCTGAGCCTGAGCCTGAGCCTGAGCCTGAGCCTGAGCCTGAGCCTGAGCCTCTGATAAGTTACTTCCATGTATGGACTTGGCAATGGTTTTGAACCACCGCAAAAGACTCCGGTGCTCCTTCACATAGAGCCATGCTCGAAGAAAATCAAAGAGATCCTCGTTCACACCTCGCTCCTCAATGTATCCATGGAAAGCATCTCTCATCTTCTCATCTAATTCCCTACTCATATATTATACCTATTAATTCTTATTCTTATTTTGTTCAGCACATCACAAGTCATATATGCTTCCTTAGGGTATTTTTGTCAATTACTCTACTCATTCCGTTGGCACTGGAGCCTAACCTGCTCTGACCGCGGGACCCCTAGGCCCATATACGAGGGGATCGAGCCACTATAGATGACAACACAAGCCAAGCTGTGAGCCAATCCAAGCTGAGCCTAATCCTAGATATGGAACCCAACCCACGCAAGATTTTACTTCTTTTTTTTTTTTTTTGAAAAAAAAAATAGTAAATATAAATCTAATCAACATTTACCTTTACATTTATATTTGACAAGAATACCCTTAGGAACCATACCCAGTGTCCGAGAGGATCGAACTCGTATCCTCATGATTGGTCAGTCTAGCCCCTTTGCCAGCCGAACTACCATACTATTGGTTAATGGTTCATCCTCTTGTTTCTCATAGCTATGAGCTAGCAGAGACGACAATTGGAGCCAAGGGCATTTTTGAAAATAGAAATAGTAAATATGAATTTAAGCAACATTTACCCTCTTACATTTATATTTGACAAAAATACCCTTAGGAACCATTTAGGATGTCCAATAGGATCAGACTCATATCCTCAAGATTGGTAAGTCTAACCCCTTTGCCAATCGAACTACCATACTATTGGTTAGTGGTCCATCTTCTTGTTTCTCATAGCTATGGCAGAGACGACAATTGGAACACGGTTGTGAGCCAATCCTAGCCGAAACTAGCCACATAGCCAAATCCAAATTATGGAAACCAACCCACCCATGACCCATGCACAATTTTATTTTATTTTTATTTTTTTTTTTTGAGAAAAAAATATTAAATATGAATTTAATCAAAATATACTTTTAGATTTATATTTTAAATATTTGAGGGGAGGAATATAAGGCATAAAGAAATAGAGGATTACTCAAAATGTGGGCCGGAAAAAGTAGACGAGTGGACGGGGGGAAAGGATGGGCTTTGGAGCTTGGGCCACATGGAGACGGAGTGGATTCCTAATGCGTCGGGATAAAGCCCACAAAGAAAGTGCAAAGATTTTTCTCGCTCTGGCTTTGACACATTCACGTGAAGCAACAATTGGCCAATGGCATCCTCCTCCTCCTCGTCACCTCCACCGCCAGGAATAATATTGTTGAGTCGCATTACGGAAACACTAATTTCCTCTTCATCATAAGCACGAGTGAGAACTGGGCCTTTCCCATCTAATGCACCTCTCACTATGGAGAAGGGAGGTGGAGGGTCTATCTTCTACAAAACACGAAAAAACAAGGCTTAAAACACATTCTCTCCATGCTAGTTTTATTTTTTTTTTAATTTTTTAATTTTTTTTAATTTTTTTAATTTTTAATTTTTTAATTTTTTATTTTTTAATTTTTTATTTTTTAATTTTTTATATATTTTTTATATATTTTTTTATTTTTTTTAAATTTTTATTATTTTTTTAAAATTGTTGATGTTTGGACTAGCTTATACACCTCAACCGCATGAGCGCATATATGCCAATAGGACTACTATTAGGGTTTTATAAACATGTAATTACATGTTTCTATCCCAATAATGTTCTCGGAATCATTTGGATTTTATAAACATGTAGGCGCAAATATACTTCAATAATGTTCAATAGATAGATTTTTAAAATAAAATCAAAAGAAATTGCATCAGATTTTCCTATCAGAAATATTTGATATGGGTTTTTCATGATTTTCTAATTTCAATATCAATAAAATATTGATAAATATTTTCATATGTGTTTCTATCACCATAAAAATATTTGATCAAAACTAACCATTTTGAAAAGTCGTGGCCGCAAACAAGAACAGAAGGATCAAAAAAAAAAATTAAAAAAAAAAAAAATAATAAGGCTTCCAATTTATAGTTGTAATATAAGATATAGATTCAAAAAAAAGTTAATGAACATAAAATATTCACTATATTGAATGCCAGTGCATTAAGTTTTGAGATAGAATTTGATAAACATCAAGAAATATCATCATCAAGCATGAGATTTTAGAAGATATCACTATTTTGCCAATAAAATAGTCACAAATTTGAGTAAAATTTCATGAAAACTTAGCGTTCCATAAAAATTTTATAATTTTCTTCATCAACGATTAATTCGTTGATGATTTTGCTTCAAGCAATCTTGAAATCAAATTATTAGCATAAACCAAATCTTATCACAATTAATATTAAAATGACCATTATTAAAAAATAGATAAATATTAATTTATATAAAAATGAGAAGTTCACCCTTCATGTGGGCAAATAGCAAATGAAATTCATCTACAAAAACCTACAAAATCCAAACTATGACGAGGATAATTATTGGAGAATGGATGGTCTCATATGCACCATGATGAGATAAAAAGTGGACTTCAATTGGAAAGAGTTTTGTAGAACATATTGGAGCAAAGAAATCAGAGAAAAAGGCAATATAGATGAACTCTAAATTAAAAATTAAAAATTAAAAATAAAAAAGATGAAGATGATTACGACTGCTATGAAGTCAAAGCATTGTTCAAAATCACAATATACAAGAAATCTAAGTCAGGCTACCCTGAGAATGGAAGAAGAAAAACTTAAAGATAAAATCATAACTTTTTCCAAAATCACAACAAGTATGATCTAAAGAGGAATTCCCCTGTAGCCCTCTCATAAGGAGCTTAGCTGGCTGGGACTCTTGGCAATGTTCAGGGGATCACGAGTTTAAGTCTTACTGGTGGGGGGCAATAGGGTTATTTCTTATCTGCTCGGTTCTCCGGGAGCCCGAAGGGATGTAGGGGTCCACATAAGTGGGCACTGAACCTATTGGTCTCCAAAAAAAAAAAAAAAAAAAAATCACAATAATCAAATTCAATCATGAATTTCTTATAAGTCAATTGAAATCGCCCCAGTTTTCCTTTTAAAAGAGAAGTAGTGACTGCGCAAAAAATCAAGGCAATTTCACATTAGCCACGACAAACCCTAATCCTATATAAAATCCACATCCCTAATTTTTGTAACTCTTCGTATCTAAGCATCTGAGCAAAGATCTTAATCAGCCACCGACACTTCTTCCAAAATCACAATGCCAGAGCTAGCTTTTCTTATAGAAATGAAGCAGAGATGAATTAAGATCGATTAAGCAAGTTAATTTTACCTTACGCAATGATAATTTAGGGGAAAAATTAAGATCGATTAAGCATGCAAATAGAATAGGAGAATACAACTATTAGCCTATTATTAGAGAAAAACTCCTATTTAGAAAACATGCAAAATATTTAGATTACAAAGAGTAATGAATGCTACGAGACCTTCAAAACCTTAGAAATGTAATTGAACAATAAAATAATTGCCAAGACATTGACGAGTAAAATAAGAGGTTGGAGAATTTTATCAAAAAATACAAATAAACACTTAGCACTAGGCCTGTCAAAATTCAACACAACACTAACAGACACGATTAATCACTGATTAAACGGGTTTGGGTGAGACCTAAATGGATTCGGGTGATAAACGAGTCAACCCATTTAACATGTTTAATAAATGAGTCATGTCCGGGTGAGACATACTAACCCAATTATTACCCGTTTACATATTTAAATAAACGGATAAATGATTAAACATGTGATTTACCGTGTTAAATGGATCAAATGTGTAGTAGACAAATAAATGAGTCAAATAAGTGGTTTATCGTGTTAACCTAACCCTAGAGGTGTCAAACATGCCGTGCCGGGCCGGCCCGGCCCATTTTTTCCCGGCCCGATCGGGCTTTCGTGCCGTGCCTGTCCCGGCACGATTTTTTGGGGGTTCAGCACGGGCCCGCGGCATGATTCGCCGGGTTCGGCCCAGTCGGGCCGAACCCTAAATTAAAAAAAAAATTAGGGTTTCGGCACGACCAAAACCCTAATTTAAAAAAAAAACTAGTAATTGGGCGCGCCCGAAACCCTAAATCTAAAAAAAATTAGGGTTTCAGCGCCACAGTAACCCTAATTCTAAAAAAAATTAGGGTTTCGGCGCTCCAGTAACCCTAATTTTAAAAAAAAAATCTGGCACGGTACCGTGCCGGGCCTAACCCGGCACGGCATGAGCTCGGGCACGGAAAATTTCCGTGCCGGGCCGACCCAACCCGTCAAAATTAGGCATGTTAAACAAGTCACATCGTATTACTCGTTTATTAAATGGTTCGTGTTTGTGTTTAAATTTTTTACCCATTTATTAAACATATCGTATACGGGTTTACATGTTTTTCACCTGTTACCGGTTTAACCCATAACCATTTAACTCATCCCAGCCAGCTCTTTAACTCTCCACCAACATGCAAGTAAGATGATATTGCTCTTTTTCCCTAGTAAAATGACTCGAAATCCACGTGAGAAATATTCTTGTGAAATTTGTTATTAATTTTCATGATAATTACTTCTCTGGCCAAATAATTCATTATGCTTTGATTACTATGTTGTGCCAAGCCAAGTCAAGAAAGAACGATTTTTGAAGAAAAAAAAATCAACTGAAGTTGAGCAAAAAAGTATCACTCTTCCCCAAAATAAACATAGAAGCAATAAAAAAAGGAGAGAAAATGTGATTAAGAATTGGAGCATTATTTGACTAGGCAAGAAAGTGACTTGGGAAAAATCCTCAATATTTTAAAAATGATGAAATAGAGACCAATTATGGCGAAGTGCACTTGAGGGTAATGATAAAATTCATACATAATTGCCTAATGACAAAATCAGAGAGAGGAGATAACAAATAGAAAGAGTATATTAAAAGAGAGAGAGAGAGAGAGAGAGTGAAAACTAATGCGAAAAGAAGATATACATTATGGAAGATGCATCTCAACGAGAAGAAATTAACATTTATAGACACCCTAGAAATTTTTGAAGCTCATATTATAAAAATTTTGGAAGAGATGATGAAACAAGTAGAGATCAAAGTGATTGAAATCACCAAATTCTTTGGGAGTCTCTACGAATTTGTTGCAAGTGAGTAACATAAACTAGTACAAACAGTTATCAAATAACTAAAAAAAAAACATGCATTATAGCGAAAAATAGTAGATCAAAAAATTAGAAAAGCAGAGAGAAATATACAAAGAAAAAAATAAAAAAAAAATAAATAGAATAAAAAAAATAAATAAAATAAAAAAATAAAAAAAAGTAAAAAAAAATAATAAAAAATAATAAAAATAATAAAAATAAAAAAATAAAAAAAATAAAAAAATTAAAAAATTAAAAAAAATTAAAAAAAATTAAAAAAAAATAAAAAAAAATAAAAAAACAAAGACAAATATACATTATGTATTGTTCATTTAAAGAGCATTGAACTCCAATAGAAAGCAACAAGATGCTTTGTATAATATGATTGTGCAGATTAAAAAATGAGTAGCAAGCATTAAAGAAAATTCAGAGACATTTCATATTCATGCCCACATATGAGTCATCCAGAGTAAAGTTCTCATTTTTAGAATTTTCAACCTCACAGCCAATCATGCCACCCCTCTTCCTCTCCACATTGAGATATTATATATTTATCTTCATTAATGAAATCATATTATATTTCTTCTTATTATATCGATACTTGTAATGTGTTTAAAAAATGAAATGAGATTCATTATTTGAGAATGAGCAATACTTTTGGGTAATCTAACTTGTATTTATTATTAATATTATATTTATTTAAGTATTAATTGAAGAAATTTCACTAAAAATCTAAATAAATTTAATAAATATTAGTAAAATCATAATTAGTTTAAGTGGAATTGATAGACTAGATAGGACGAATACTTGGAAGAGACAGAAATAAAAAAAAATCATGATATTTCTCATATAATAGCTTAGGTATAATTTCTAGATTGTACTAAATAGTTATGACATAATTTCTTGATCATAAATCTATAAAAATTAATCACATTAATCTTTGTAGTCTGTGATTCTACCACTGAGCTGTCAGTTGTCAAAGTCTTTTTTCACTGTGCAACATAATCTTTATGACCATGATATTTTCTTAGATTCACAGTTACATTATCTCTAAAATATATAATGATCACGATATTATTTTCATATTGTCACATTCATGTATCGCACTGATATAGTTAGTCATGATAATTTTTGGTATGACTTATTCAATACAAAGCCAAAATAACAAGTATTTTGAGTTGTGATATTATTATATGTCATGTCGTGTTGTTCCAGAGAGGCTTTACTCTAATCACAACTTTTCCAAGGCCATGATTGGTGCTCTAGTGAGAAAATATCAAATTCATAGTCATTTTCAACACCACGACAATTTCCTCATGACAAAAAAGATCAAGTGGAAACTATTCCTAGCATCACGACTTGAGTTCCAGGAAAAATTTGTCTCAATTATGACCCCCTCAAAGCCAAGACATTATTATGCTCTAGAAGAAAATTACTTGAGTCGCAGCATTCATTGTCGTCATGACTTTGGTACTCCGGAGAAAATTTGATGCTGCTAGAAAGTCACCATCTTAAGCCAACATCATGACTTCCAACTTAGAATATCATACAAAATCCCTAAAACACATACACAACACCTAGAATTTTTTTTTTTTTTTTTTTTTTTTGCAAAATAAGTATGAGAGAAATTGAATTTCAAGTCAAGAGCAACAATACATTTTATGCGGCACAATTCAAAATCTCAATTTAGGGGCAAATCCAAGACTAACTCAAATAATATATGATTTAATTTAAGTTTTGAAACTTAAGATTATCACTAAGATTTTCATTGAAAATTCTCAATTCCACAAGATACCTCTAAAAATATCCCACACAAATTTTATTCTAATACTATGCTAATTTGAGATCTAAGATTGATATAATATACTTGTATGTGATCAAAATAAAATTTGTAAGGTTTATGTTCATTTTGATATTGTTGTTTGGATGTTAGATATGATTATTAATTAGAAACTAAAATTTAAAATTTTTACTATATCATAAATTTGTGTTTCAATCATGAAGAATGATGACAAATATACCATAGGACACACTCGCAAGTACAATAAGAACTAAGTGAGAACTCTTAAAATCTTGATACGTGAGATAAAAATATGTATAAAAATTCAAAATTGTGATAAATTTAATTATTATAAATATGACGCTTACAAAATCAAAATCATGAATATATTTATGATAAATTCATTATGCATATTCTATAAAAATAGAGTTCAAGTAATGTGCAAGTTAAGCATCACGAGTAACCTAGGAATTTCATTATAAATTTAAGCATATCTCTAGTATGACACTTGGGAAATCAAAAGCACAAATCTTGCTAGCCTAGAATGAACCGGGTTAGCCTGATCAGGCCTGACGCAGCTTGGCACAACCCAGCACCACCTGCTCAAAAACCATGCCAATAGGCCGTGCTAAGATGCCCCTTTTTGAAAATGTGCTAGTACAGCATGGCAAGGCGACCCTAAAGGGCATAAAAAAAATAAGCAGTGCCGGCATTGTAGCACATACATTGTGTGCAAGTAGATGTGTCAAACGGGCCCGGCCCAATTTTTTCAAGCACGAGCGTGCCACCGTGCCTGGCCCGGCATGGTTTAAAATAGTCGGGCCCGGCACGGCCCGCAAGCACGGCGGGCCGTGCAGTGCCTTGCCTAGCCCGCTCGGGCTGGCCACGTCCGTACTGTTCAGAATTCAGGGGACCGCGGTTTTTTTTGCGGAAGGGGCCATCGCGGGGTAGGGCTCAAGGGACACCCGACACGGGACGAACCCGTGCAAGTGTGCCATGCCACGGGCCGAACCGTGCCGAGTCAGGCACGGCACGGGCCCGAACACGGGATTTTCCCGTGCCGGGCCAGCCCGGCCCGGTTGACACCTCTATGTGCGAGAGAGAAAAAGTTTTTCTGAATCACATATGTTGTTTATGTTTTGTTTTTCATCCTTGTTTATTCTTCTTAAACTTCGCATCGTGATCTCTCTTTTGAAGAGCCGGTGTAAATTTTGCAGTCATTTCAGAGCCACCGGGGGGGCTCTTCTTTCCAGCAATCTCTCTCTCAATCTCATCTGGCACGGTCGTTTCACCTCTCCCTAGAGAGCTAACATTTCCAATTCCATGGCGTCTCTCTCTCCCAATCCACCTCTCCTGACTCATGCCGCCACCTCCAACCCCAATGTGGCCGCTTCGTGGAGTTTCATGTCAGGGCGTGCCAGGCCAGATCATGTCTCGCCAGGCTAGCCCGGGTTCAGTCCAGGCTAGCTTGGGTCATGCATCAGGCCAGGCTTGCCTGGTTCGTTCCATTGCTGGTAAGAGGTATCCTGTTGGGTGGACTTTGCCTCTGGCGACAGCTACGCTGCGGCACTAGTGCCTGAGCTACTAGCTTTACTGAGCTGGCTCATCCTCACCCCACATTTGCTATAGAACAGAAAAATGCCCACTAGGTCCTGACCATGGTCAGACTGAATGGTCGGACCGGTCCGACCACCAGGCACTACCCAGGATCAAACCAAAAAAAAAAAAAAAAACCGATGATCGAACTGGCGCACCAGCAGAACCGACCATTTTTTTAAGAACCCGGCCCAAATTGTGTCCACTTGAAAATAGTTTTATGATTGCCTATGGAATTAAAACATATAAACCAAGGGATGTAAAATTTCTCACCTACCTACCCTACCATCCAAGCTACTTATAGAGGTGTCAACCGGGCCGGGCCGGCCCTGCCCGGCACGGTTCGGCCGTGCCTGGGCTGGCCCAGCACGGAAATTTCCCGTACCCGGGCTCATGTCATGCCGAGGCCAACCGGGCCTTGTGTCGTGCCTGGCACAGCACGGTACCATGCCGAAACCAAATTTTTTTTTTTAAATTAGAGTTTCGGGCAGGCCCAAATCCTAATTTTTTTTTAATTTAGGGTTCGGCCTGACCGATCCGAACCTGGGGGATCGTGCAGCGGGCTCGTGTCGGGCTGAACTCCACAAAACCGTGCCAGCACGAAAACACGGTTGGGCCTGAAAAAAATGAGCCGGGCCAGCCCGACACGTCCCGTTTGACACCTCTAGCTACTTAGCACTTTTTGCATTGATTACATATTAACTTTTTAAAATTTAATTTTCATCAAAATAATATTTTAATAAATTAATTAATCCTAATTATTTTATTTTATATATTATTTAAATAATTACTAAAATTTATAAATTATCATTATCACATTCCAAAAAAATCTTTTTTATATTATTTATATGATAATTAAATATTAATAATATAAATAGTAAAACAATATATATATCATTTATTTTACATTATTGAATGTATTAAGTTAAAAAGATTCTATGTTAATTATCCTTACAAAATAATTTAATGAATATTTTATTTATTTTATAATTTTTAAAAATAAAATTCAATTATTTTCATGAATGTTGAATCATTTTTATATTTTTGTCGATATTTTATTGATTTTCTAATACATCCATTAAATTTAAGTACCATATATTTATTCTTATCAATATTTTCGTCTGAATATATGTGTGTGTAACTTTTTAAAATTATTATTAATTTTATTAATATATAAGATATATTTATGATATCACCAATTCAATAATTGTCAGACTACCAGCCCAACCAGTGAACAATAAACCACTAACATTTCCCAGTTCAGTCACCAATCTAATTTTCTCAACATTGACAAGAATAATCCTCACATCCCTACTAACCATGTAAGCAATATTGAGAAAATTAGATTGATAACTAAATTGGAAAAATTACCGATCCACCGTTCACTAATTAGGTTGGCCGTCATATCGCTATAAAACAGCAATCAAACCGTGACATCATAAAAAAAATTTATTAATTATAAAAATTAAAAATAATTTTAAAAAATCACACACACACGCACATATATATAAATAAAAATATCAATAAATACAAATATATTATACTTAAATTTTATAAATACATAAAAAATATAAATAAAATAATGATAGAAATATATATATTAATGAAATATCATAAAAACTATTTTCAAAAAATTATAAATTAAATAAAATATATATTAAATTATTTTGTAAGTATAATTGACATAGAATTTATTGAATTTAATAAATTCAATAATATATAATAAATGATATACATATAGATATTTTTTTAATATTTATATTTTTTATATTAAATTATCATATAAACGATATAAAAAATATCTATTTAGAATATTATTATTATAATTTATATATTTTAGTAATTAACTATATAAGATATAGAATAAAATAAATAATATTAATTAATTCATTAAAATTTTATTTTAATGATAATTTAGTTTAAAATATTTATATGCAAGGAATAAGAAAAGTGCTAAGCAATTAGCAAAGCACCTATTATATGGCACTCAGGGCCATGGGTTCCCAAAAAAACCTATTGGTTCTGCAGGTTCACTGGTCCGACCGCCAATCCTGCCAATTCAATCCCGGTTTGATTTGATACCAGCCAAAATGACAGACTCAGACCAATCGAGCAACCGGTTGAGGGTTGGACCGGTCAGACCGGCCATCCCAGTTCGGTTCTCCCCTCCATAGGTGTAACTTCGTGGGATATGAATCTCTGACATACTTTTTTAACTGACAGGTCTAACACTCTAATATAGAAATATCTCTAACATTATAATCAAACACTCGTAATTTGAGTATTTATAAATAACAAAATCAAAAATAAATAAATAATAGATCAATAACACTCAAAAAAGTTACAATTAAGTTATTCAATATGATATCTTACCTTAAAAAATTAATTATACAGCTAGAAATAAACATGATTTATAAATTAAATAAAAAATAAAATATTATTATAATTCATAATTAAGAACTTTTAATGGCTTGTAATTAATTATTATAATATTTGATAAACATGAGAAAAATATAAAAAAAAATTACATGTGACATGACTCCTAACTCGCCAACATTAATAATTTAGTAGTCTGATTGAAAAGGGAGAAAGACTATCCCAGTGATGTTGAGTACACTTCTCCAAGATATCTTTACCAATCAATCTACTCATATTATTGGGATAGGAACCTTAGTAGTGTGATCCTAGTGCCCCAAAGGCTCACATATGAGAGACTGAGAAATAATATGAAATAAATTAGGAAATAATAAAAACATTATCTTTGATTCCTACGCCGATAACCTAGAGGTGTCAAACTGGACGTGTCGAGCCGGCCTGAGATATTTTTTTCAGGCCCGACCGTGCTTTCGTGTCGGGCCAGGCACAGCACGATTATTGTACAGTGCTGGGTAGTTTTTGTGGAGTTTAGCCCGGCACGATCTGCCGGGTTCAGCCCAGTCGGGACGAACCCTAAATTAAAAAAACATTAGGGTTTGGGGGCACGCTGTCGCGCCGAATCCCTAATTTTAGAAAAGTAGGGTTTCGGCGTGACCGAAACCCTTATTTAAAAAAAATAAGGATTTCGATGAGCCCAAAACCCTAATTTTAAAAAAAATTAATTTCGGCACGAAATCGTGCCAACGAACCATGGTACCATGCCGGGCCAGGCACGGCACGAGGCCCGGTTGGCATCAGAACGGCACGGGCCCGAGCACGAAAAATTATCGTGCCAGGCAAGCCCAAGCACAACTAAACTATGTCGTGGCTCGTGCCTAAAGTAGAAAGATAAGTCACAAAATAGACGATACTTAAAAATCATGAAATATTTACTACCTTACTAATAAGAAATTATGCATATTCCTTTCAAGTATGAATCACAAAGAGAGAACTCTGAATACACAATAGTCTGTAACGCTCTCGGCCTCCTCTTTGAAAACAACTTCCAAAAACTCTCTCTAGTATTACTCATCTTCAAGCAATATATGCACTATATTGAGACACTTCTACATTTATCTCTACCACAACTAGTAAGTATAGAAACATCATACTTATCTGATATACTAAATTGAGACATTAGATTTAACTATGAAATATTAAAATTTATATGATAGTAAGTATAAAAATATCATACCAAGAAGCCACTTGAATGCATTGACCTATGCTAGTAAAATATATAATAGTTGCATAACTAGCTGAGTGAAGAGAGTCAAGTGAGTAGTAACACACTCACTCTATAGGATCCAATAGTCTCGATATCATACGCTGTGAAATCGTATAATATATTTGTCATCTGAGTTAAGTACAAAGATGTTGCTAGCTCCCATAAAAAAAAACAAACAAAAAAAAACAAAAAAAACAAAAAAAACAAAAAAAAATCAAATAAAAACAAACAAAAACAAATAAAAAACAAATAAAAAACAAACAAAAACAAACAAAAACAAACAAAAACAAACAAAAACAAACAAAAACAAACAAAAAAAAACAAAAGAAAACAAAAAAAAACAAAAGAATACAAAAGAATAAAAAAAAATAAAAAAAACAAATAAAAACAAATAAAAAACAAAAAATAAAAAATAAAAATAATATAATATAAAAAAATAAAAAATAAAAAAAAAATAAAAAAATAAAATAAAATAAAATAAAAACTCCCATAAAAAATCACATATCATGCAAAATGAAATAACTAAAATCAACTCTACCTCAATTGATTCTCACATAACAATCAATAGACAAGACTTTAAGCAACAATATTTAATATATAAAAATGTAATATTTTGATTGGAGTATTTAATATATATTTTTCATATAAGTTGTAGAGTAAAATTCAAAATCCTAGAGAGAAAAATACATATATGGTACTAGCATAGTACATGTATACATATTGTTTCGAAAAAAAATAACACAATAGACATGCACAGGCACACACAGTGGTCAGCAAAGGCAAAGAGTGAGCACATGTGGTGGAGTAGGGATTGGTGGGCATAATAGCAAGCACAATTATGTCCACAATACCACGAGATAGAAGCCCTAATCATATTTTTATTCGACTAGACAAGTTAAAAAAATAGATTAAAATTCAATTTGTAAACAATTATAATTAGTACATCTTTAATTTTTAGAAAAATCAATATTGATTATTATAACAAAAATATGTTATACCAAAAATAATTATTAAATATTATTTCTAAAAAATATGCTGAGAACTTTATGCAGAAATAATACCTACTAGAGAGCAGTATACAAGACTTCTCTCAGAGCATTTAATAAATTATTTTCTTATTTTAAGTATCACTAATTACGTATTATCACTTTAGACTCCTAGACTATCAAATTAGTAACAAATATTCATATCACTCATAGTTATACTTTATTATATATTTTATTTTCTTATTTTAAGAATAATATTATCGCTATTGAAAAATATTTAAAAATTATTTGATAAGGTATTATTCAGATTAAATCTCTATTAATTTTCTATTTCATGTTTATTATTGATTATCCTATTAATCTACTCTCTATTGATTATCTTTTCAAACAATTAAATTCTATTTTTTTTTATTTTTACTAACATTTATTTTTAGTAATGAAAAATTCTAATTAAAATTTTATTTGAGATTACATAGAATGTATTATATGTTATCCTTTCAAAAATAGGATCATAATCTAAATATTGAAATATATTACATTAATACTTGAGCATTCTCATCTTAATCATTTATTATTAGACAAGTAAAGAATATTTTATCTTAATCTTAATAATATTTTAATCTTATATTTAGAGAAATTAGATAAAAAAAGTTTACCGATCGTTCTTATCCTACATATCAGTTTAATTCGTGTAGGAACTTATTCAATCTGATACACTTAAATATATAAATACTTAATTGAGATACAAACAAAGAAAAATTTAAATATTGAATCATACTTATTGAGGACGACTCAAAATATATATTATATATAAATATAATACTTTTTTCACAAATTTTAAATTTTTTATTTCGCAAACTTTTCATAACTAACCAATTCAATAATTAAATAGATAATATATTAAAATATATATTAAACTGATTTTATACTTATTATATAAATCATGTAATTATATATAAAACATATTGTACTTACACAGCCCAATAAAATAAAAATTTTTAGAAAAAAAAATAAATATCTAATTGAGATTGCTCAGATACTCCTACTTAAAAATACTATTTCATAATATTTTTGAAAAACTATAAATTTAACCATTATTTACCTCATCAATCAGATATTTTTTTTTGCCCTATCCCAATATATACTCTTTCATCTCCTACATAATTGAAAAAGAAATACCCAGCACAGATCAATTCTACCATCCTAAATATGGAATGAGCCAGGGAAACCCAATAGGCCAATTTATATAACCCAGCTAGATCTTCCAAACCAAGATAATGATTGCGGCATCAAGTCTTGCGTGAGGACCATTACATGAGGCAAGGGAGAAAACTAATCGTTAGATTAATCTAATGGTCCAAATGGCTTTTTCTCAAAATGAAAGCAAATCAATACACACACACAGATATAATAAATTTTATAAACTTAAAATTAAACATTGGTAATGACAAAGAACAATAATAAAACATAATAAGTAACAAATAAAAAAAGAAAGAGGAACAAAAAAAAAATAGGGCACGAGAAATCATTTGATTTCAAGAAACAAGCATGCTACAAAGGATGTAAAACTACAACAGAAAATTGTATATTCATCAACACCATGAATCGCTCCTATCAAGCCAAGTATATCATAAGTGATAACCCACTACTAATCCTTCATTTTTAAATCATTCACAGTCACAGCAAAGTATCTGCAGGATGTGAACATGCGACAGTAAGAATTACAAGTGAGCAATTACTAGAATAGTTCGTCAGTTAGCTTGAGCAGCAAATTCGGAAAAACTGATCCTAGAACAGCCATTTTCTATTAGTATCATCGTTCTTACGTAGATCACTCACAGTGCTGTCAATTTGCGTGATTTCGCAAGCAATAAAAAAACGGAAAAGATAGATTATTACCGGAGGAGGGTTCATCTTGGAAATCTCTAAAAAGTGTTCTTTGAGCGAGCGAAGTATCACAGAGTCTACGGCAGGGGACATGTTCGAGCTTAAGCAACGGCTTGCCTGCGTCCTCCATGGCCGAAGCACTGCTCCTCTGAAAAATTGGTTCTCCCACATTCAGCTTCCCGTCCGTCGCAAAGAGCCCCGACTCGAGTCTTACCTCATTTTGTCGGGTAACATCCAATTCCTGGTTCGTGAATAATATCATATATTTATTGACAATTATCGGTCTAATATATTTATATTATGGTTCTTGAATTTTAAATTTCAACAAAAAATAAAGATAATTCTATTTTCATGAAACTAGGAGTTAGATTTATGGGAAGAACTCTTTCAATACTATTATTGTAAAAATAATAATAATACTAAAATTTGCAAATAAATGAGATTTTTGATTTCGCTTGATAATTTTAAGAAATATTACAAATTATTTTTAATTTAAACTTTTTTTTTTTTTGCCCTCTTCGGCTCGTCCTCCCCCCATCCCCCAAACTCAACTCATACTATCATTTGACTTATATATGAGCATTGAGACCCTAGGGTTGAAGTAGGTAAAACTCTTATCTCTAGGGGTCATGAGGAGCATATTTGATATCTCTGGGGATCAAACTCATGACTCCAATGTTAGATAATCTATCATCTTTACAAATCAAGCCATAATGAAGTTTGTGTTTTTAACCTGAACAAGTTATTTAATTTTATTTTCATATGAAGATTTTTAAAAAATATATTTATATTTTATAAGTGAACATGATTTAAGAGATATTAGTGATAATATTTTAATATTATTCACAAAAATAAATATAATGTTTCGTAACAACAGCATGGTAATTTGATTGGTAAAAATGATGGATGCTCTTATCTCAGGGTCACAAATGTAATTCCTATGAATGCTAGATATGCTTCTCAGGGTGTTAGTTTGCTCTATCATGTTGTTATGATAAAAACCTTACTTGCTCCTGCCCTGGGGCACTACACTGTGGCCTATATATGAGTCGAGGAATAGTATTGGGGTGAGTTCAGGGGGATAAAAAGAATAGATAGATATATTATTTTGTATTACTTTAACTATAAAGAGAAAAAGTCTATTAGTCATGTAATAAAAACTACGTTGAGCATGGTTTATCATTGAATTGATTGAAATGATACTTGGGATTAGAGTTAAATCATTGTATCAGTTGATAATTTGTACATATTCTGAGCATGTCTATTGCGAAGATAATTTTCTTATTAAAATAAGTTATAGAGATTAATAAAAAAACAAAAAAGTTTGAAAATTTTTTTAATTGATCTAGATAAAACATGGAATAGAATTCTAGGTTATTAATGATAAATGATTGAAATGAATGATGTGTTTCAGTAAATTGTTGATATCAAAAGAATGGATACAAACAAGCTATCACATAAGTTGAAAAGGAATATAACTACCATAAGAAACACAAAATGAAAACCTTTGAACAAAAAAAAATAGTTATCAATATATATATTACACAAAGAGAGAAAGATAGCGACAAAGTGAGGAAGAGAGAGGCAGAGAGAGGAAGAGAGAGAGAGAGAGAGGCAGAGAGAGGAAGAGAGAGAGAGAGAGAGAGAGAGAGAGAGATGTACTGACAATAAAATGGGAAAAAAATAATGGCAATAGATTCTTCATTCTCAATCCCTTCAAATCGAGGATGACATCTAGCAATTACATGAAGTTTGTTACGAGAAAAATAAAACTTATTTACCTCTTTGGTAAATGAATAGGTCGGTTGAAGATGCGATTGCAAGGGAAAAGAAAGAGTTTTTGAGAATTATTGGCAATTAATTCACGAATATATTGTTAATTAACTTTGATATATTTAGATTAATATTGAAACATGATTTCTATGAAAATAGCATACATTTGAGGATGAAGATTATAAAGAAACTAAACAATCCAAGCAAATTTAGCAGTAGCAACAACTAAAAATAGTATCCAACTTTAGCACTAGAATATGGGATAGTTGACAATTTCTCAAAGCAGCAATAAATGAGGTTGGGACCTAAAAAGATGTTATGTGTGTGTGTATACACACACACACGCATGTGTGCGCACACACACACACACACATATAGGTAAACAACTCATAAGATGTGTTTTGAGTGTACATAAGTCATCTTTAGTAGGGGCATGCATGTATTAAAAAATGGAATTGATATTAAAGGGGAGATTAGGTTGAATTGAATGATAATCAAGTATCAAAGAGTTTGTTGTGACTTTGTTACAATAACTAATTTTATAGTTAGATGCATCCCAAAAGCTAGTCTGGCAAGAATCTCTCATCAATATCATTCTACAAGTATATGAGTCATACAAGTAATTAAATTGAGCCCTAGTCCAAATATCATTCTCACAAGGATTGCATACATAATGTTGGATAATTCAATGATAAATAAAAGATTCTCTAGTAGGCACAAATAATAAATAAACACAACAACACCACCAATAGCTATGCAAATTTGAAACTTGTAAATCACAGCCAAGATTGCTCTTCCCAACAACACACGACCACACACAACCATGATGCCATGACATAGCAATGACCCAAGCACAGCTCAATTGTAACCCACTAAATTAGTGATAGATTCACGACCAAGCAATGGAAAGGTAACCTAGCGGCATAGTGGCAACCAGGTGACAAATCTGTAACCAAGGTGACATAGTTACGACCCATTCATGTTTCATTAAGACCTTAGCAGGAAAAATGTACTTGATAAACTCCTTTCAATATTTGTTTCTCTCTCACTAGCTCCTCCTTTTGATATTTGAACTTTTTTATATTTCTTTTTATTCGCCAATTAAACTTCCCACACATACTATGATTTCTACTAATTTTGTAATTAAATTCTATAATTATTGTCATTCATCTTTCTTTTTCTTATTCTTCTTCTCTTTTATCACTCACTAAAAACAAATAAGCCGAAGAATCATTTTACATTCATTCTAAATTCTAAAGTAAAATTCTTTGTTTATGTGATCAAAGGACTTAATTTATAAAGGTACAAGAAAAATATAGATTACAAAATAGATGGAAATGGTGTTGCATGAGTCATTGCCATTTTTTTCATCTAACCATAGATTTCACATGATAAATCCATTTAATAGAAATGTGGAGCATAGAGTAGCACCCACATAAGTGTCTTCGAAAAATATTCTACTTCAACTATATGGAATGGAATGGAACATATTTCCCTAGAGGAGACATAAAAAAAAAACAAAATGCTGGCAAATAGGAAAAGAAAACATGATGAAGTTTAGCAGGCACGACTAGAAAAAGAGAAGTATCTTTTTTCCATTTGTCATTTTGAAAAATATTTTTTTACATCACAATTTGGGTGTAATAGATATTGAAAGAAAATATGTGATACTATAGCCGACAGTTTGTTGAGTACTAATGATAAATCAAATGATAACTTGAATAGCCATCTTGACTTGCATGATATAAGAATTAAAGATCAATTTCACCCTATTGAAAGTGAAAATAAAGTTATATTGTCTACTACATGTTACTCACTAACTTCAAATGACAGAAAGGAATTCTATACAATTTTTTGAAAAAAGTGAAGGTTTGAGCTAGTTATGCTTCTAACATTTCTCCATTGTACAAGTGAATGAAAGAAAGCTTTTTGGATTAAAGCTTCGCGATTGTCATGCTTTCATGCAACAACTCCTTCCCCTTATGTTTTGTGGAGTTCAACATAAGAATGCTTGTGTTTCTATAGTTGAATTATGTACTATCTACAAATAATTGTGTTCTAAGGTATTAAAGACTGAACTATCATAGTCTCATGGACCAAGAGTATCAGATACATGTTATTAAAGAGCCATCATAAATGGACTCAAAATCTATACAAGCGTATCAGTTACAAGTTATAATGGAGTCATCATTATCAAAGATCATGCCTAGCTAATAATACTAGTAAGCACATAACTTGATATTATTTGATAAGTTGTAATTTATTCCATATTATTCATCTAGCTTATTTTATATTTTATTTTATAATTAGCTTTATTATATATTAAATGTCACTTTTAAGAGCAGGGCTACAACTCAAGTTGGGTTAACTTGGGTAACCCAAACCCCACCAGAGAAAAACTCAGGTTCATTTGATGTTTCCTTTGGTTTAGGTTGGATTCGAGTTTAACATTTTCAACCGAAACTAAAAAAAAGTTAATTTTAAAAACTAAAAAAAGGTTAACTAAAAGTCTAAAAGTTAGACTAAGTATAAAAGAAACTAAAATTTAAATGAAACCTCGAGCCTAAGCTAAGCCATGGCCATCTCCATCTGCCCTGCTCGTATGCCAATCTTTTCTTCTTTGCCAATGCCATAAAATTACCCATCATCCATTGATTGTCAATGTCATGTTTTCCTTCCCTTTCATTTCATGACCTTTGCCTAATATTGTTGCATAAAGATATATTAATGTATAATATATATGCAATAAATCTCCATCTATCCTAGTCTCCACGAATCAAAATATTGCTATTAGGAAAAAACAATAAGTATGGAACTTTTAGTTGCGTAAAGATATATTAATGTATAATATATATGCGATACATTTTATGTATATTATACACACACACACACACTAAGATACTATAGTGCATAATGCATAATTGCATATATGTAAATTTGAAGATATTGATATTCACATTCATTATAGTTTGGGCCTTTGCCTAATATCCATTAGGGCTTACAATGTAATGTGTATATAAGATATATAATAGATATGTTCATTGTTGTCAATAGTGCATTTGTATATGTTCATTGTAGTGCATATGTATATGTTCATTGTAGTGCATATGTATATTTATATTTTCATTAATCAATATAGTGCACCACACACACACACACACACACACACATTCTAGTGTAGATATGGATATAATTTATATGATATGTATTGTTGATGGTCGTGTAATAGATACACATACACTATGTATAGTGTATATGGAGTAATTGTGGATACATATATTTATAATTTATTTATACAAATTTATGTAATATATATCTACTAATGTGCATATATATCATTGTATGCATATATTCATTGTAGTGCATATATATATATATATATATATATATATATTATTGTGCTGTTATATATATATATGTCTGTGTAGAAATTTATTGTGCATATATATAGATGTGTTGTAGTGTGAGTGTGTATATATATGCATACACTATAGTATATATGAATATATGTGTGTGTGTGTGTGCATGTATATATATATATATATATATATATATATATATCACATGTTATGTATTTGTATTATATATGTGTGTGTGTGTGTGATGTTGCTTGTTTGGCTTATGGGTTTGTATATCTATTTATACATAGTGTTGTGTGTGTGTGTTATGTATTTGTAAATGCATTGATATGGATTTGTGTGTGTGTGTGTGTGTGTGTGTTTATAAAGTCAAATTTGATCATGAAAGATAGTAATCAATAGATAATCAAGAATTTTTTTTCTATAGTAGCTTCTAGGGGTAAGTCCTAAATGAAAAAAATATTGTAAATCAAACTTTAGTGTTTTAGTATATTTTACTATTTTGAAAAAAGATGATGATAAAGTAGAGCCAACGACATATAATTATTTTAATCACATGTTTGGATACCTAGTTCTCAATAAACTAGTACATTTTGGAGACATCTTAAGAAATATGCTAAATTTTATATAATAAAAATAATAAATAATTACTCTTATCATTTTCTTCAATGTCACAAAGTGAATGAAGTATTTGTAATTAAAAATTTGATCAACAATCGTGTTAAAGAACATGTTAGGAAGATTATTAATGCTTAATTGTCAATTAATTTTGTGGAAAAAGATGGCTTTAACAAATTTTGTAGTTGAATGGGATATTTAAGATTTCAATTTCACAAGTTCTTTGACAATTGATTTGTGGAAGTTTATCCAAAATCTTGAAAATATAAGCCTCACAGCACACATCATTGATACAAATTGGAAGTTATAAAAAAGAAAAAGAAACATTAAGGAGCTGTTTGATAAACCACTTAACTTTTCAAAACCATTAAAAATGAAAATTTTCAAAAGTTTTGAAAAAAATCAATGTATTTGACAAAAAATATCTAAGAGTTGTTAATTGAAAATTTTAAGTGAAATATCATTAGAAATATTAACTAGGTAGAGATCTACTTAATATTTTCAAAAAAAAAAATTCAATAAAATTTTTCCACATTTTTTTAAAAAAATTACCATTTTGTCATTTTTTTTCCTTTCTTTTTCTTTTTCTCATTCACGCTACAGTTCAGTTTGTGAATCTGTCTTCTCATTCTTCTTCTTCTGCCACTATAGATCATAAACCTAACTCTTTTTTTATGATTAATTTAAGATAGAAAATAACAAATCAACTAGTTATTCTTTAATTTTTATTTTTATATTAAAAATTTGGATAATTTTAAAGAGTTTAGATTTTATTAGTTTTTTTCTTAAAAATTTTTATATTTATTTTATTTTTTTGGATTTATGATTTATTTATGAATATGTTTTTAGGGATTTTATTTTTTATAATAATGTAGTGAAAAAAAAAATTTATTAGAAATTCTATTTATATTGGATAACATGTAATACAATGATAATAAGGGTAAATATGTAAAATAAATCATTTTCAGGATTCAGCATTTACAGTTATTAAATAATATATTTATCTTTAATATTTAATTAATAGTAATTTATTAAACAGTTTTTCAATACAAATTATCCTTAATTTTCAGCAATTAATTTTTTAAATTTTATCAGACGGGCCCTAAGTTTACATTGTCCCATCTCTCTATCACGTTGAAGTTATTGATCAAGTTATAGAGACATTCTTTATAAGATGAGCCATCAATAAACTTTATACATTAACCATAGATAATGCAGGTTCTAATGATATGATAGTCATAAATTTAATAATAAAGTGTAGTAAAGGATGAAATAAATGAGGTTTATTCACTTATTCCTCTTCGTGAATATGTGAATGTGCATAAATTTCTTCATTTTGTTTATAAGTTTTCAAGAAATATGCTATAGAACAAATAATTATGTCCAATCAGTAAGTTTGTTCATTTTGGATGTGTCAGCAAGATGAAACTCGACATACTGGAGGAAAAAGATTAAAACTTTATGATTGAACAGGATGGGTTTATGATTGAAGAAGATTGGCCAGTAATGGGAAGCTTGCATGATTTTTTTTTTTTTTTTTAAATACCATCACAATTTTGTATTTTGGGATCAAAATATACCACTTCTAACACTTACTTTCATGAAGTGGATTGGATCTAAACCCCCCTTTCATAATGGGCACAGAGTGAGAGTGAGAATAATTTTTACATGTTATGATCGTAAATATAAACATTAAATTTGAAATAGATAAAATTTTGTTATTCAAAGTTTTATCATTGTGTTAATGATCATGAGATAATAGGAAAGATAAAATCTTTTATGGAGTTACTTTACTTAGAATATTATTCAATATTGGTACTCAACACAACTAATGGTGTCATTGAATCTTCTTGAAACTATAAAGATGTTGACAATGATAATAAAAATGTGGCTCAGACCCTTCTTAACAAAAATAAAGAAGATTGACAAATAATTATAAAAAAATGAGGGAAGTATGATGATTCGATCATAGCTAGATTGATACTTAGAAGAAGAGACAAAAGATGATAATCCAAATTTTGATCTCTTGGACTGGTGAAAAGGAAATTTTTCTTCATATCATGTCATTTCTTTTATGACATATGAAATTTTATCAATTTAGATTTCAATAGTTTCATCCGACTCTTCTTCTAGTACTAGAGGTCGAGTAATTGATCAATTAAACAGTTCTTTAACTCCAAAAATTATAAAATTTCTAATTTGTGCACGAGATTGATTAAGGAGTTCACCAACTTATATTGAAGTTGAAAAACACATTGACTAGCTTAAAGAAATTGAGAATGCATTTGTGTGAGATTTTTATTCTTAATTCTTTTAAAAAAACTATCTTTATGTTCTGAATGTAACATGTGTGTGTGTGTATCATATGTATAAAAAATTAATTGCTGATGATTTAGAGCTTACTCTTTAAAGTTTATTTTTAGAATTTTTGGTAAGATTGTATATATTTGAAATTTAAAATTTATCTTTTATTCTTTTATAATTTTTCTATTTACTTAATAGTTAACACTAACATAAAAAAAAAAAAAAAAAGTGAAAAGGCGAAAAAGCGAAAAAGCGAAAAAGTGAAAAAGTGAAAAATTGAAAATATGAAAAAATTAAAAAAAAACTAAAAAACTAAAAAAAACTAAAAAATTAAAAAATTAAAAAAAAAAGTACATGTTGAGGGATTTAGTTAAGGGTATTCTGGTATTATTATATTTGAATGAGTCAAAAATCAATTAGTCAATAGTTTGATGCACAGTTTTTAAAAGTTTAATACTTTCATTTTTTCAATTATTTTATATATGATGCACCAAAATAAATTTCTCCCAAAAAATGATCTACACCAAGGCATTCACAGCACATTTTAATATCATTTATCACTAGTTTTAATTTTGTTTCTTTCATTCAAACATATATACATACATATATTTCTTTATTTCTTTATATATTTATATTTATATTTATATTTATTTATTTATTATAGTATTTATTCCCTCATTTATTAATTTATATATTTATTTTTTAAGACACTTTTTTAAGCTATACACCCACACAAATATTTATATATAGACAAGCACACACATGTATATATATAGCAACATGCACACATATACATAAACACACACATACATAAATATAAATAGGCATATATATACACATTTATACATGTACATATAAACACATATAGACACACACACACACACATATATACACACACACAGACAGACAGACACACACACACATATATATACACACACACATACAGACAGACACACAGACACACACACACATACAGACAGACACACAGACACACACACACACATATATATATATATAGACACAGTGCAAACAATCAAACACAGCTGTTTTATTTGGCATTTAAGAGAATTTTCTGTGACAAAGGAATGATAAGAATATTTATGTGACAACAGAACAAGATACATAAGAACACAATCAGAATCTTCTATGGCCTAACAAAATCTGCAAAGGCAACTGCCACTGGAAACACTAATTTCCCAAATCAAATGGCCAACCCACTTCATTTCTTCCTCTGCTGTGATCTCTTTAATTTCATGATTTTTCTGCTAGATTTGTCAGTCTCACCTCCGCCACTCCCCAGGGAGAAGCTCCCTCCAGCACTGAATCCCAAACCAGGGGGGGAAGCCTGAAATGGAGATACTGGAAAGCTCGGCTGGCTCCCAAACTGAAATGGATTCGGTCCTGAAGGGGGCGGTAGAGCAGGCTGCGTGCCGCCCATCAATGCAGAAGGTGCAGGGCTGAATGGGTTTGGAGCAGGTGATGGGGGAGTTGCAGAACCAAAAACAAAAGAAGATGGTGGCAGGGCAGCTGGCTGCTGAGCAAAGACCGGAGGCATTGATGGCTGAACTGTGTCCTCTGCCATGCTGTCCTCCATGTTCATCTCCTCATTGGGCGAGGAGGAAGATGAAGCAAACGAAAAACTAGGAGCAGTTGCAGGAGCAAATGAAAAAAACGAAGTGGTCATTGGGGAGGGGGCAGCCATGAGAGGAGGGTTGCAGGTGGTGCTGTTGAGCGAGGAAGATGAAGGAGCTCCAAAAGAAAAGGTTGAACTGAATGGTTTTGAAACAGAGGCTGAGCTCAACAAAGAGCTGCTCGAAAATAAGGCTGTGCTTGTGCTCCCAATCAATCCAGAAGAAGAATGAGAAGAAAAAGAAGAAGAAGAGGAAAAAACAAACGAAGGAGAAGATACGGATGCAGGAGCAGCAGTTACAGGATTGACGAGAAAAGGATTGCTCTTGGCAGTGGTAGCTGCAGGTATCGTGCTGCCAAAATCAGCACTTGCTGTTTCAAAAGGTTTTCGTTTTCCACTAAAAACATTATTGCTACCATCTTTCTCAATCAAACAAAACGTACCACCAAAAGCAGCAGAAGTAGAACTGGCTAGGCTCTGCCCCCCTGAGTTTGAATCAGTTTGCTCTCCCATGCTGGTCTTGCCTGTTTCTGACATAGAACTGGGTTGAGCAGCACCAAACCCAGATGAAAGAATAGACGAACAGGTGGAGGAGGAGGAATGCAAATAAGATGAAGAAATGGTATCGATCATGGAGGTGGCTGCATTTGCAGATGTGGTGGGGATGACAATTGCAGCAGCTTTAGCGGAAGCAAGATCCACAGCCATGGCAGGAAGCTTCAGAGAGGGGGAGCTAACCAGTCCATTACTTAGACCTGAACTATTACGCAGAGTGCTGAACGAAGATGAACTGGAGAAGACACCAAAAGGTGCCATGGCTGAGCTCGCAGAGAAGAAGCCATCCTTCAGATTCATTTCATTATCAGTCTTATATGATTCAGGTTCCTTCGCAGGTAACTCAGGGGCAGCATTGACGATACAAGCAGAGCTGACACAACCGCATGAAGAAGAAGATACACAAACATATAATTCATACGTCAAATTTTCTCTGCTACATTCATTCACACGGAAATGTTTTACCAAAACAAGCCACCGAGAGATCAACAGAGGAAAACTAACCTGCTTGACCTTTCTGATTTCTGGTTGAAGGAAGAATCAAGCTTCAGCCCAGAAGAAGATCCACTGAGAAGAGATGGGGAAGAAGCAAACCCTGGTCGAGTGACAGCAGGTAGGGCAGGATCACCATCTGAGTCCTTTTGAGAAACAGGCTTATCTTCTCGAAGAAACACAGAGGAAACTCCATGGCTTTCCTTTTTGCTACCTGTCTGATCAGATGCTGCTGACCAGAGTTTATTTCTTTTCTTGGAGTGCTGGAAAGTGACGGCAGGCAGAGATGGTGGGATTGGGAATGTAAAATCAAGACCCTGCTCTGAGACTTTGGGCCCATCAGGAGCTTCAATCAATTTGCTGCTTAAAATAGAGGACGCTGGCATGGTGGATTCAGAAGCAACTGGAGGAGGCAACTTTGGCGCAGCAGCATCAGCAGCATAGGCCTTTTGTTCTTCCACGCTATCATGACATTCTTTATCTTCAACATCCAGATAGTCCTGCAAGCAGGGAAACGAATACAGCCTGTTAATGACACAGACAAGTGCACCAATGGAAGACGAAGAAGAACTGAAGAAGAAGAAGAGCAGTACGTGCCTCACAAGCTGACATCTTGAATGGGCGTCTATTCTGAGGAGGAAGAACAGAAGAGTTATTTGCAGAGAAAACAGTCTTTGCTTGAGATTCTTGATCCTCCACCGACCTGATACGAATGGGGGCAGCTGCAACGGGAGCTTCCATTGAAGAAGAAAACAGATTTGCAGGAAGGTTTTCTTCGACCCTGTCCTCCAATGGAGGAACACTTGAAGAACCATGCAGCCCACCAGCTGTTGCTGTTCTATCATGGGCATTCCTCAGGAGCTTTGGAGACTCTGTCTTCTCCAGAAGCTTCGACGAATCAACATTCTCCAAGCTTCGAAGAGCTTGTCCATGTAGCATAGATGGCGACAACTTGGTGGGTGATTTTTCTCTGGTCGAGACCAGCGAATTGAGCTGCTCAAGAATCTTGGATGCCATCTCGCTCGACCTCGAAGGAACAGGAGCAAATCTGGAGCCACAAACACTATCCCCAGATTTTACAGACGCTTCACCAGCAAAAATGGGTGCCTGTGATGGTGATGATGATGATGATGGATGGTGGGAAGCATCAGAACCAGGAAAAGATCTGAGAGTTGAATGAGCTCTTGAGGTAGACACGAGATTTGATTTCTGACGAATCCTTCGTAAAGGACTCATTGATCCGATATCATTATCCAATACCAAACTCCTCCTCTTCAAAGACTGCAACAGCAAGATCAATAAATTATGAACCTTTACTTATTTCTTAAGAAATTAATAAATAAATAAATTAAAAAATAACATCATCTAGGCAGCTTGATTAGGCTGTGGATACTTACGCCTTTTTGACATGAGAATGACGGCACACTGTAAGAGTCTTTTGGAGATTCAGCTCCCTAAAAAACAATAAGAAATACAAAATAAGAACACACATATATACACATATATTCACACACACACACACACACACGTGTGTGTGTGTGTGTGTGTGTGACAGAGAAATTAATGTGAGCACCAACCTGATGGAAAGAGGTGCCATGGAGTCTAGAGTATGGCGATCGAGCCATGTTATATATGGCAGTTCTACCAAGGGCCCTCCTTGGTGTGACAAAACCATTATCAGGGAACCCATTGCAAGGAGGAGCCTTTTTGGAAGGTGGGATTTGTGAATTTGAAGGTAATCTATGACATATTACTGTGGCAGAATCATCTCTCAGGGGTCGATTTTGCAGGCTTAAAGAAGAAGAAGAAAGATGTGAAGACCTTCTGCCCATGTAAGCTCTCGCAAGCTCTGCAGGTGAAGCAACATCCTCATCAAGGACCTGAAGGAATTTTAGCAATTACTTGTAAAAAATGATATTTGCTACGTGATGATACATAAGCTCACATTTATGTTTCGTTTCGAAAATAAAAGATTGAGATGAGAATAGAAAAAAACTTTTGTTTTGCTTCACATACCTTGAAGAGTAATCCTCTTATATTTTAAATACAATTAAATCTTTCTAAATTATATGAATTAGAAATCAAATAATAATTTTAATTTAGACTTTTAATTTAGCTTTTCAATCATCATCATTATCATCAACCAACCATATATCCCAACTAGTTAAGATTAATTATATAAACCATACATTTTCTATTCATTATGTTATAAGCTATATCCACTCTCTAAATTTTAGTTATAAATTTCATGTTTGTATCCTTTACCTAATTTTTAATTCAAAACTTTAATTTAGAATTTTAATTTAAAATTTTAATTTATCATCATTATCATCAATCAAATCATATATGATATATACAAACTAGTTAAGATCAGTTATATGCATAGTTATTAAATAGAAATTCGAATATAAAATCAAAATACATGATTAGTAAATCGATAATCAAATCGAATCGCAAATCAAATTATTCATTAATTTTTTTTCACGTTAATTTCTATTTCCTACAGTTGACAAATTTTTTTTTTTTGATATTTTAGTTTTTATTTTTATCTTTTTTGGTATTTTGTTGTTTTTTCACGTTAAATTCATAATACTAAAAAATTTAAATTACTTTTTTCATGTTAATTAATTCATGCAGTTGATAATTTCTTTCATTTTTATTTTTATTTTTGTGATTTTTTGAGAATCTTGGTCCCTTAAAAATTAGTATTAAATTAATTTATGAGGAACAATTAGTGATTAATTCCTACAGTCTTCGATACATGCATATTTTTAATTTTTTTAAAAAGCCAAATTATTTACACCCTGAATCATGAATCATACGATTTTGATAATAATAAATTTATGAAAAAATACATTTCTATTTAATATGTTATAAGCTATGTCTATTCTCTATCCTTTAGTTATTAAATTCTTGCTTACAACTTCTGCTTTATTTAAATTTAGATTTTTAATTGATTATTATCATCAACATCAATCATGTCAGATGTCCCAACTAGTTAATGTTGAAATTGCTATAAGCAATGTTTACTCTCAACTTTTTAGTTATTAAATTATTGATTACAACTTTTACCCAATTTTAATTTAAATTTTTAATTTAGCATTATCATCAACAACAACCAAGATATATATCCCAATAATTTTAGGTCTTATATGAATCATACTCTTTTCATTCATTATTTTATAAGCTATGTCTACTCTCCATCTTTTAGTTATTAAATTTTTGCTTGCAAATGATACCTAATTTTAATTAATATTTTTAATTTAGATTTTAATTTAGATTTTAATTTATTATCACCATTATCATCAACCAATTCATATATCATAACTAGTAAGGTAAGTTATATGAAAGATACTTTTTTTACTCATTATGTTATAAGTTATGCCTACTCTCTACACTTTAGTCATTAAATTCTTGCTTACAGATACACTAAGAAATCCGACTAATTTGATCTTGTTTCTCTCTCTATTCAAATAATCTCATACTTACTAACAGATGCACTAAGAAATCTATATTTATCATGAAACCACCTCGGAGTATTCTCTCTTATATTATCATTCATATGAATTATTCTAACATTTTTTTAATAATATCATACTTACTACCACTAGATGTTAAGTCAGAACAATTTTTAATATAAAAAAAATTAATTTAGACAAATTATATTATAGAAGTATATTAAAAAACATTAAAAAAGCATAATCAAATCACCATGAACAAATTTGACATACCATTGAACTGAAAATAGGAGTTGAAGGAGGATGGGCCTTTATCCCACTGACTCTGGCAGGAGTGAGCGGAATTGCCTCTCTGTTTTGAGGTTCCAAAGCTCTGGAAGAAGTTGGCTCTGAAGAAATTGGAATTTCCACTGCATTCTGAGAGGAAACGACTGCTTCTGAGGGGAGCATCTCTAGTCTTTTCTGATCATCTTGCATTGGAGAATCAACTGTTCTTGATTGCAGCAATGCTGTCAATCGATCAATCTCAGTTCTGTGGAACATAAACGTACATGTAAAAAACATCCAACAATTGGAAGAAGAAGAGGGTGGCAATCATGCAAGAGCTATCATGCATGCTTCTTCAGCACAAGTGCAGCCAGCCAAAGCAGTCTCTGATCTAATTGAGATCGATTAGACCTAAAATGTCAAATTCCGATGAATTATTTAGGCGGAGGTTGCGCAGAGTTTGCTACATTATCATGCTTATTTTATTTTGCTAAGATATATCAGAAAATCATGTACCGCGTAAATGTATTTTGCTTTAGAATATGCTCCAACTCAGAAAACCCATGAGCGTGGGGGCCATTACTTAAATGAACACCATCACCAACTTTTACCATTGCATCTTGCATGCCAGAAGAAACCTTCAAGGATAGAATTGAAAGCATGAGCAGAGCATAGATAATATTCTATTAAATCTTGGTGATAAAGTACATCTACCATTATCATGTTCTTGCAATTATCAAATCTAATTTCAAATATTATTATAAATTAATCAAATTAATTTTAAGTATTCATACAATAATATTTTCCTAACCAATCAGCAAACTAGTTTAACTTGTACATGACTTATTTGTGCAAATTATTATCATGTGTCTTAGTATTAATTCTTATAAATAAGATTATCAAGATATTAATTATTCTCAAATTTTATATTATGGATTAGTCTTATACACTGGATATGATCTTTTTTCAATAGCTTATCAAATCATCATATTCAAATCACATTGCTAATATTATCAAAATTGATTATATAAATTTTTATTCTTCAAATAACATAGCTCTTTTAAAATTTAATATAGAAACTTAACTAGTGTGTGTGTGTGTGTGTGTGTGTGTGTGTGTGACTCTTTAAAAGATAGTGCTTCATCTACATTATTCTATGGCTTGTCAGCATACTAGTTTAGCATGTACATATCTTATTCATACAAAATATTACCATGGGTATTGATGCAATGATAAATATCTTCGTCCAAGAATAATAAATCTTAGGTTTAAAACTTATGAAACCTAATTTTTTTATTTCTTATAAATAAAGATTATCGAGATATTACATATTCTCAGAATTTACGTTAGGCAGAAATCATATGCACTATAAAAGATCTTTTTCAATAGCTTATCAACTACACTATTTCTTAATTTATTAAATCTTATGCACTAATAATATCAAAATTGATTATATAAATTTTAATTCTTCAAATAAAATAATTTTTTAATAAATAAATATAAAAATGTAACTAATGGGTGGGTGTGTGTGTGTGTGTGTGTGCATATTCTCATTGATTTTATCAATATTTCTTATGAAATATTGTTTCTTCTACATTATTCAATGCCTTGTAAACTTAAAATTTTCTAATTAAATTCATGCCCTAAGAAGCACGGACACGGACACAAGGATATGACACGGTAAGATATGGGAACACGACAAATTCTAAAAAACTAGGATACGGATACGGCTAAGATACGGCATGATAAAAAAATAAAAATAAAAATTATTAATTATAAATATTTAGTATTTTATAAAATTTATTAAATAAAATTAAATTAAAATATCTTATTATATAAAATAAATATATATTATTTATTTTATAAAATAAAAATATTTTATTTTATGAGATAATATTTATAATTATTTTATTTTATAAAATAATATTTTATAATTATATTATATAAAATATATATTTTTTATTTTATTTTATAAAAATATTTTATTTTATGCCTCTGCCTCTCCCCTCAAGCACGCCCGCCCCTGCCTCTCCCCTCAAGCACGCTCGCCCCTGCCTCTCCCCTCAAGCACGCCCGCCCCTGCCTCTCCCCTCAATCACGCCCGCCCCTGCCTCTCCCCTCACACGCCCACCCCTGCCTCTCCCCTCAAATCGTGCCACCCCTTCCTCTCCCCTCAAATCGCACCCGCTACTGCCTCTCCCTCAAATTGCGCCCACTCCCTGCCTCTCTCAAATTGCACCTGCCTCCTGCCAGTGGCCAACGTCGCCCATGCTGCAACGTTGGCCACCCGACATCGTCGGACGTCAGGCACTATAGATGTGGATACGGCTGCCGACGCAACCATGTCGTATCAGATACGGATTGTGCAATGATAGGCCACGTGGCGTATCAGATACGTATCCGTGCCGTGTCCATGTCGTATCCACGTGTCCAGGTATCGGACATGTGAACACGGCTGTAGGGAGCCGTGTCCGTGCTTCCTTGATCATGCCTATTTAAAATTTGTAAAACATGGCAAAAATAAAATGAAAGGTAAAGCCACAAATATATCATATAAGTAGTGTAAACTTTTTCCAAGGAAAAAGATTTCATACTCATCATTTGTTGTCATAATGTTCTCATAACGGAGAATCAAATAGAGGGTATTGTTGGATGTTACAAACTTGAATTAATAGGAAAAAAAATGAAAAAGTAAAAAACACAAGGAAATCCACCAATCCTTGATGAAAAAAATCAAATGTATTTACTATGAGAATGCTGTAAAATCTTCCAAATTTAATAAATTCGAGAAATTATGGAAATGTTTCCCATGGCAATGTAGTGATACACAAAAAGGAATAAAAAACACTTACAGGATTAACAGTCTCCTCTTGTCTATCTGCTGTTTGATAATTTTCCACTGTTGAAAACAAGTCCATGAATCATGTGATTGGAAACTAAATTAATCTAAAAGTACTGCATGCAACTAAAGAATTCATCAGGAACCCTAATTAAGTATTTATACATTGGGCTTAGAAAAACAGATTATACTTAGTAATCTCCAGAATAATTAACAGACTGTGACACAAATACCAAATTCGAATGGATTAAGTGGTGATTATCTTAATCAAACCCATATAGATTAAGTGGTGATTATCCCTAAGCAAAAGGTCACCATCAATGGATATATACTCTTCCTTGCTCTGATCAAAGTTATTTGGTGAGCAGGTTGTATTATATTTCAAGCAATCACCTTGTTAGAAGAAACTTTTTACGAGCTTGATGATTTATCTAAGTTGTTTATATACACTCGAATTTGTACTGCACTTCAGAAAAACCAACAAAAACCCTAGGCAAGCAGCCAAACAATCACACCTCTGAACCAGATTTTCAAATAGACACTTTCAGAGTCACGGACACTCCCTCATTCTAATCTGAAACAGCAACATCGAGTATTTACAAATACTCGATGATTTTGAAATTCAACAATCTTCAATATTACTTCAGCCAAACGAACCTGGCTCTGGAATTCCTTGTAGAAGGAGCCGCTTCCGGAAAAGTGAAGAGAAAAACTTATGAGCGCCTGATGCAATAAGACGCTGCGCCGGATCCACGAGCTTGGCCAACCAGCTGCTTGTAATCCTGCGACCTTCGCCGCTAGGGTTTCGGGATGCTGCTGTCGGGCGATCATACGGCGTCTTCTGTGTCCTCCGAGTCGGCCTTTTCCTGAATTTACCAAAGCCCACCGCGGTACCATACGGAGAATCATCGCCTTGTGGAGCCGTCGCCATGGTCAGCCTATTAGGGTTTCGAAAATGGTCAGTTAGCTGTTGGAATAAAGGGGATCGATTACGGATTGGCGAACAGGGAAATCGAGAAAAAAAGTTCAACGGTAAAAAGGCCTTTAAATGATAGGTGGAAAGTGAAAATCTAGCTGATCGTCTCGCTTTTGCTGTTCTACGTGTTAACCTGCAACGGGGCACCACCTTCCTGCGGATCAAATAATTAGGGTTTTCCGTTTTTGTTTGCCTTCTCAATTTTTTATTAGTGTTTACTGTTTGGCACCAAACCTACCAATGAGCAAAGCCAAATCATTTTTCATTCGCAGAAAATTGAAAATTATACCTTCCATAACATATTTATCATTTTTTTATATTAACATTTATTTTATATCCTTAAATTTTTATAATAAAACTAGCCTCTAATATATATATATATATATTTGTTATTGATATACTCAAGTCATATATTGTGCCTCTCATATTAATTTCGTGCGTGTATTTGACACATAATTTAATGTCATTTAATTTTTATTTAATATCATTTTAAAATATCATATCCTACTATTAAACTACTATTTAAATATCATAAAAAAAATAAATAATTAAAAATAATAAAAATAATACAAAATAAAAATAATAAAAATAATAAAAATAATAAAAATAATAAATAAATAAATAACAAAATAAATAAATAAACAAATAATAATTAAATAAAATAAATAAATAAATAAATAAACAACTAATAAATAAATAATAAAAATAAATAAAAAATAAATAAAAATAAATAAAAATAAATAAAAATTAAATAAAAATTAAACAAAATTAAAAAAACAAAAAAAAAAAGACTATCATATAATTTTTTTTACTATTGTTAAAATATTTTAATCTTATATTTTTGAGTATAACATCATCCAATATCATTTAAAATTATTTAATGTTATTAAATATCATTTAAATTTATCATTATACATTCAATTGTGATATAATTTTAAATGCAAGGATAGAGATAACAAATATCATATATATGTGGGTAACTTAATAAATAATATTATAATAAAATTAAATTAAAATGTACTAAATACCATGAAATTATAATAAAAAAAAATTAAAATATATATTTCTGTGATATAAAATTAAATTATATCAAGTTGATCAATATGAAATATTAATTTTGTAATATTATTTACTTATTATAATTATATTATAATTTTTATTTAGCTGTATAAATTTATGTTATTTAAATATATTTAATATAAAATGAATATTAACTATTTTTTACTATATAAATAATATTACAAATTAATGTTATTTATTTATTATGTATATAGTTAGCAAATATTTTAGTATATATTTTATTATACTATTCAAATTTATTGAAATAAAAAGTTAATATTAAATTTAATTATGCTTCATTAAATGATAAATATTATTTTGAGAAAATTAAATATTAATACGTCAAAAATATAAAAAATTTGGAAAATATAATTATTATTTACTTCTATTATTGTATTCATGTAATATTATTAGTAAGCTATGGTTTTAGTACATTTTTTTTATATTCTAAAATATAATTGTTTCTATCAACTTTGATTATATTTTTATATATGGGTAATATTACTTTTATTTCAATATAAATTATCATAAGGTCAAAAATATCTGAATATGTCAAGATTTAACATATATATATCACGGATATATTTGGATTGTAACACACACACACTTATATATATATATATATATATATATATATCACAATATAATATATATAAGATATAACACATATATATCTCATTATATCTGGATATATCACAAGTATATTTGCATAATTCCTTTCATAAAATCATTATTTCATGGACATGAATTAATATGTGTATATATGATATATCATGATTTTTTGGTGATAATTATGGATTTATTGATTAATAGATATTTCCATACTTCATGTTGGACACATCAAGGATATATTCGAATATTTTTATCATTGATTAAATGATAAATAATTAAATTCATTAATATGTGATGATATTAGTAACAACATGATAGTCCAATCAATTATGAGGATTGATGATTTTACCTTGTGATCACAAGTTCGATCCCTAAGAATATCAAATATGTTACTCATGATATCTCTCAAGTTAGATTTATCATGTTGTTGGGAGTTATAGAACAGATATATCTACTCTGATCTCTGGGTCCCCAAAGTCTATATATGAGGAGGGGAGAGTATTATTATAACTTTGTGAGGGTATCAAAACTCATAGTTAATTGATATGATTACAAAACCTAGTTAAGTGAGGATCTCTTGTCAAATTTAACTCCACAAATAGATGGGTCGTACGAATAAATAAAATACACATAAATGTATATCACTATAAGAAAAGATGCAATTAGAAATGCTCAATTCCATTTCTAAAATTAGGAACAGAATTAAAACACATTAGAAATGATAATGACATATTATCAAAAAATTAGAAACAAAAAAACTTCGATAATTAGCAATGGATTTTTAAAGATTTTTTAATTTTGTCGCTAATTGTGATGAGCTACCATGGCCAGATTTACATTTTTTTACATATACTATGATTTATTAAAGTTTTGGGTTACTTAATTAAGGTATAATATTTTTGTGCATTTTGTTATTTACCTATAGTTTTGATTGTGCATTTTGTTATTTGTTGAAATGTAAAAATTTATAAACGAATAACTTATACTAATGGTGCAACTTTAATAATAAATAATTTATAAATAATTTAACAAATACTAAAAGTTAAAATGTAATAACAATGAATAACTAAAAAAATTCTAACCTCATTCCAAAATTAATATAGTTGACTGCTCTACACTTCACTAAATGTGCAATCCAATAAACAACACCTCACATAATTTTATATTTTTTTTTAAAATACACATTACATGTCACAGCTGGTAGTTGACTATTTATATCATATGTTTCATATGGATTAGTAAATATCTCTATTTATTTATTATTGTTCTCCATAGATAGTTAACCATTTTTGTCATTTTTTCATTGATAAATTTAAATGCACTTACTTTGTGATTTTTTTTTTAGGATTTCTATTAAATATAATGCTTTTGTCTAAATTAGTTGGTACAAATTATTAATTTAGAAATCATGAATTATCACATTGTAAATTATTTGTTTGCTTAATTAATACAATTTTATCCAATATAGATAAATTCTAAATATTTAGTTTTATTTATATGACAAAATTATAATTTATGACTTTTGATAAATATCTAAGAGATTGAAGCAGCATGTTTTATCTCTTTTAAATCCAAAATTATCTAATAATAATGTGATTATAACATTTTTATTAGATTTATGTAATGTACTAAATATGTTACTAAAACTTTATTACAAATAATTTGTTATCTACATTATTATAATTCAAAATAAGTTTTGTTATGTGTTACATGAAAGAAAAATTTTATACAATATGATCATCATTGGATGAATATAAGACTGGAGTATGAGTTTTTGACTAATGAGTTTGTAGAGGGGATTTAAGAGTTTATTAGTTTTGTTGAAAAATAGTTTGATTTTTTGGATGAAATGAAAATAAAATGTCAATGTAATGATCATAGATATTAAAATTAGAATTTCCAGGATATAGACACGGTATGATATCATTTTGCAAAAAAATAGATTTGTTAGAAATTATTATATTTTGTATAAATATAGGAATATAGTTTTGCCACAAACAACAAAATATTATTATATATAAGTATTGATTTAAATGTTATAATGGGAATTGTCAATCCTAATGATGTGAGTTAAGCAATGTTGAAGAATGTTATTAGTCATTCATTAAATCCATATATTGCTGACAATATTTTAATAGAATCAGCAAAACAATTTTATGAAATCCTACGATCATTATACGAGGAGGTTTGGCCAAGTAATGCATATGACCACTTAAAGTTATTTGTGGTAGTTAGACTATTTAATTTAAAGGCAAAATATCATTTTTCAGAAAGGTATTTTGATAAAATATGCTAGTTGTTATCTAAATTATTACAAAGTATAATGTCATGATAGATAGCCTTTACAACATAAAGAAGTTAATGTGATGTTTGGGTTTGCATGTGAAAAAAATATATATTGATGCATTAATGGATGCATGATAAATTGGGGCATAGAGAATGAAGTAATTACATTTAATTTCTGTAACTATCCTCGGTACAAATAAATACTACATGTAAAAGGTAAAAAATAAATATTTCTCATAAGAAAATATATTATTTTCAATTATCTCCTTATTTGCAAAGATTATTTGCATCTAAAGTTGATACTAATAATATGAGTTAGTAATTGATAGGAGTATCATATAGGAGATGGATATTATATAATTCACATTTATATAATTCACATAACAATGCTTATTTGCATCTAAAGATACCAATGCTTAATTGGTTGAAGAGGTTTTTGTAGTTTGAGTGCATTATTTTCAGCCATAATTCTATAATTCGCATAACAAAAATATCACCAAATAAATTTTATCATATAGGAGATGGATCAAAAGAAAATGATATACTTTCTATTTTCACCCATATGAATTGATCGTATGGTAGAGTAAAATTAAGATATTTTTTGGATGATAGGAGTATCATGTTGCACACACACATATCTTATTAAACTATGAAAAAGTTACAACTTATATTAAGTAAGATTTATAATAAATTTATATTCTCATTTCTTTGACATTTTATGCAGTATACCTTTTTACTAATTGAAAATATCTTCAATATTATTTTTGAAGAATTTATGCTAAGGAATTAAGACAAAGAATTACATATTGTTTTATTTGATGCAAAGCTTGAAAAATATTTTGAAATTTTGTTTGAAAAATGTGTCAGTATATAACTTAGAATTTATGTTATCAAATATATATAATAAACAAAAAAAATGATCTTGCAAAAGGACTATATCATGAAGTTGATAGATATATCCCATACATTATGTAAATAAATACACATTTCATACTTTGAAACACGATTTAAATAGAGCTACAATGAATAGTAGTATATGCAGCATAAGAATTATTATCATAAGTATGAGCCATTTATTATCTAATCACAAGAAGAAATCCTTGTGACTGGTGGACAATATGTAAAATAAAATCTAGATCAATTGTCGAACTTCTTGAAAGAAATATTATTATCACTCCATCACATGTACCCACATTTCAAGAGAATAATGTAGAAATTTATCCGATCATTCCTATGGCAGATGATGAGCTTAAAACATTACTTAGTGAAGATAAAAAATATTTAGACATTGATGATAGACATGTTGAAAAAGATAATGAGAAGAAATTAATTATAGAATCAGATAATGATGAATATATATATGCAGATAGAAATGATTTGTTAGAAATTTTTAATGATGACTAGACATTTATTGACTTCCATGTTATGTTGTTTTGCCTTTTTATAACTGTCACAATTTGGATGTTAAACGAATTTTTTTTTGCTTTTGTAAATGTCAACGTGTCTATCATTATGTTTTTTTAATAATACATATTCATAACCTATTTTTATTATCTTAGTATTTTTTTTGATGTTTATATAACTTGATTTAGATATGACAGGTAACCATTCAAGTGGTCGAGGATCTCAATATGTAGCCAGGGATAGAAGAAGTCTACTAATAGTTCATGGAAAAGAAAATCTACATGTATTTTGTGATGATAACATTACAAATGTCTTGCCACATTCACCTACATGTATAAAGGATACGGTTACATTCCATCTTCATGACACACATGGATTGACTACCACTAATATTTCATCTTCATCTCATTTTGTACCAGAAAGTATTGCTAGCTTTATCCCACTTATCTTAGGAGGCTCATGCATTGGTACCATAGCATCGATATCGACTATATATTCACAATCTATAATTTACTTGCTAAGTTATGAGATAATATTTATTCAACCCAAAATTAATAATAAATAGTATGTAGCTTTCTTAAATTTACTATATGTATGCATTGTCATTTTTTATTATTTTTGTTTGAAAGAAAATTAATATAAAATATGAATAAAATTATAAGTAAATTATAATGTTTAAAATATGCTAATTTCAATTATTAACAAAGTATGGTTTTTTTACTTATCAAACATTATCATTTAGAATTAAAATAATATTTGATTATGAAGTTTTGATAATAAATATAAATGAATTAAATATTAACTTAGTAGCAGAAAAAGGAGTGTATTATATATGTATGTATGTATGTATGTATGTGCTGATATTAAAATACCCATAGGTTTTTTCATTCTGTTTCTCATACAATCGAGAAGATATTTATGAAGAAACTAGTTATGGAGGATATAAAATAGAGCAAAGTGCCCCGTGCTATGAAATAATTTTATTGAGAAGAATTTGAGGTATAATTTTCATGTATTTACTTGTTTTTCAAATTGATATAATATGATTTACTTATAAAATAAATACATTATAATGCATTATTATTTTATTTGGTCTTTTTAGGAAAAAATACAAATTGAATAATGCTTTGGTAATCTTGGTGAATGATACAAGAAAAGTATGAGATATATTGATAAGCTTGGAAAATAAAGAAAAAAATATGATAAAGATACAGACCATAATAGTGTCCTCCTAAATGTTTGGATAACATGGTGGGAATACTAGAATAGTGAGGAGTTCATGACCTTGTGCTAAATGGCCTCACATAATCATCGATTAGAGAAAACAAGTGAATTATATCTTTCCAATCCTTTATGCATATAAGTATCTCTATAATATATGATCATAGTCTCAATTCCCTATTTGAAATAATATTGGATGTTATAGAAAAAATAGACTCTAATACGATGCTAAACACTATAGAAGTCAGTAGATCATGTGTTATCTTAGATAGTATGAAATATATAGATTCATATAAAAATTCTTATCATAATCATGTGATAGGTTGAAATATTAATTCTTATCTAAGTATAGAGATACCTTGCTCATATTTGATGGACCATCATATTATTTGCTCATTCCTAACTGAATAGAGAAGTCATCATCTACAAATATAATGTTCATAGTTATACTCAAAGCCTGACTACAACTACAATACCTAGTATTATAATATGTAAATAAGTTTGTTTATATTTCATTAATGAAACCCCCAAGTTGTTCCTCATTCATGTGTGTTGATATATATATTAAGATATTTTTTATCCCTTTCACCTTAACTATAAGATCTATACATACAGTCACATTAGGTGAGCTAATTAAAAAATTCACCACATGTACCAAGTAGATGGATTTTTTATTTTTTAAATATTTTTTTAACTGACCGGGCTGGACAGGCATGATCCAATTGGACCATGCTCTCTTTCCAATGTGAGGTCCCGAGTCATGGTATCCATGCTGATGGACTGTGCTAATGGGCCAGGCACTCATGTCATGCCTAGCCCGACATGAGACACTGAACCTCTAGCCCGGCATGGCATGTGCCTTGCCTCAGATTGGCATGACTCGGGTCTAGGCACAATTCTAGATCATGTCATGTCAGGTCATGCACGGCTCAGTCAGGCCGTGCCTTGTGTCGTGCCCAAGCTGCCCAACCCCCTTGCCAACTCTAATATGGTGGTTACCAAACAAGGCTTGGCATATGGCTCTTGACCCACCCATGCCTAGTCATTAGGCACTATGCTAATGGACCATGCCACCGAACCACCCACATGAAACATATCTGGCTCGGCATGAGACATGACTTGCTCCAACTTAACATGGAATGAGTTGTGGCACGAGCATGATTTTCCAGTTCTTTATCATGGTTCTGGAGTGTGTCATGTCAGGCCTAACATAGCTAATTTAGGTTATGTCTCATGTCAAGCTCCGACTTCTCAGCCCACTTGACACCTCTAAACCCAAATCTCTTGATATTTTTGATTCTATATTGAATAAGTTGTAGTTATGAAATATGTCATGACAATATGTATCATTGGGTTACTCAGCTACTGTGATGTGAAAATAATATCATGAATATTTAATAGGTTTATAGTTAGTATGACTATAACTTCATGAAAATATTACAACCATGATAATTGTATTTCATAGTAAAAAAATTGTGTTAACTCAATAGTAAAGTCATAGTATACAAAAAATACTATGACTACTTTGGTAAAGTTATGACCATGAAATAATAATACAACTACATAAGGCTATTATAAAATATATACATCATGACAAGAGAATTGTCACACTCTCCATCATTTCTCTATTCTACTAGCTTTTTGTTCTACTAAGTTCTCTAATTTCACCAAAATTTACTATGATTTCACCATTATTTGTCAAATTTTCTTAAAATAGGAAATTAGTAAAATTTCTTTGATATATGCTATTATATACATGCTAACATGCTTAAATTTTACTCTCTAAATGATATAATTTATTTAGTATTTTGAGTATCTAACAAACTCTCATACTAAAAATATTACTCCTTATCGGGTAATAAATCTTCCTCAAAATAATCACACTAAAAGAAAATTATAATAACTATAACTATCTTTGAATGTTATGGTGGGCTTTTATTTAAAAAATATGATTAGAATTTTGGGATTTTTTGAGAAGTGTATTGTCAATATTTTGAAATATTTATTCATCACACACTGAAAAAATATCCTTGGGTTGCCTCCAAGGAGCACTTGTAGTTAGACTTATTTTTTGGATTTAAATTTTTCATTGTTGATCTTAGATATCCATACAATATTTTTTTTTTACGATCTTTTTTTTTTCTTTTTGCCTAACACTCTCCAAGTCGATCAATGATGCTAAATAAAATATATCCAACTCTTTCTTTTTTTGCGCAGTGATAAAAAAAATTTTAATGGCTTCCATATTCTTTGCCACAACTTTGGCCTTTAATATCTAGTGATTATGGTTGTGACTTTTTCAAGTGTTACAACTTTTTGTTGCACTTTAACTTCAACCTTGTCATTGTGTTGTTCCACTTCATTTTTTTCCTTGTCATTCTCCAAATTTTCTTTATAAAATATTTCAGCTTCAGGTGAAATGACTTCTAAAACCATATCTATTTCTTTTACTTTTGCTTCTATTTATCTCATTTATTATTTTTCTGCATCATTACTTTTATTTGTCTCCACTAACAACCCCAATATATTGTTCATTGTCATCATTGCTCCTTTCTCTATCAGTAATTTCAAATTTCAATCTTCAACTAATGGTTGTTCTATCCAATATGAGTATTCATTTCATAGTATTTATTTTTGACTCTCATAAAATATATCTTCATGACTTTGAAAGTAATAATGAAAATACAAATTGAATTCATTGTATGGTTTGTATCATCATTTTTTGACTTTTATTTGTATCATCATAAAATATAGTTGAGTGGGGAACACTCAACTAATATAGCTCTACAAATATATGGGTCATACAGTAATATAATAATTATACTTTTATATATTAATCCCATAGGAATTATTTTGATAGTTTGATAAACAAACACTGAACTGATAATTATACGAGTAGAATAGATGTACTTGGTCTTAAAAAAATATACTCAGATTATAGGATTGACAGTTGGCACACATACTTGTACATGATGAGGTTTCTCAATATTTGATCAATATTATATTTGCTTGAAGGATGGTTGATAGATTATTATGAAAATGCTCATGTGCCCTCTGGGCATAAAAGGTGGTAATCATCAATTGGATTGTCACTACCAAGAATGATCTCTTCTAGCTCTTAAGAAATATATGTCATTTAATGCAAGAGTCATTATCATATTTACTCCTTTTTAAGTAATATGCCAACTACTATGGATGATTACTTGAGTATATACTTCTATTTTTTAACCTTTAATTATTTAAATGACTTGAGATAATGTAGTACTAATTTTATTTGTTTTTTTTTGGCTTCATAAGTATCATACTGATAATAGATAAATATCTATCTACCCATGATTTTACTCATTGAAATCATATAAGCGGGAATGATTCACATGGTTGTCATCATCATACAAGTCTTTCCCACTTGCATGTTCTCATGACATACCTATCACTATCTACCATGAATGACACATAACTCACACTATATTAAAACTCCTAGGTAAGACATTCAACACAACTCTCATATCACCCAAAGGTTTGTTCTTCGAGATAGTACATAATGGGTTAATTTTTAATATGTCTGTGCTTTCAATTTTGTTAGCACCACACTCTTAATAATTAACATATATTAACTTTATATTTTCACATACTGATTTATCTAGTGCAATAAGATTACAAGGGATGTTATTTTTTTCTATTTGACAACATGAGCATATCCTGTGACTTACCTATCGTCATCGGTCATGGCTAACACACAAAAATTGATATATTCATAAAAATTCTATTTTTTTTTTCTAGATTACATTCGCATCCATCAAACAAACATAATATTAATACAAATGGAAACTCATAAATTCAAATATTCATCATAATACAAATATATTATCAATTCTAGAATTCAATTTAGTCGAACATCGGACATAAAATTGTGCAAGATCTGTTTGAATGTATTTCTTGGATTCTTAAGTTTCTAGTTAATGCCCAAACTAATTTCAAAGCAAAAACTATAATTCCAATTGATGTTTCTTGTTGTTTGCCCTAGATTTGCACTATATTAGGGTTGATGATGCATCACCAAGAACTTATGTGTGTCACATTTCTCCTTCTCATCTCTCTCTTTTCTTTCTTTTCTAAGTGAAGCTTTTATATTCTGAGAATCTGTGTGATATTTTAAGTTGGAAGTCATGATATATAATTGAGGTCATAACTTTGTTATCTCTTTGAATTTCTTCTGGAGCACAGATTTCATGGTGCTAGGAATGACAATGACTGATGCTTAAACTCTTTTTAACACAAAACTATGCCATTGAGAATGACAACAATTTTAATATTCGCTTTATGAGTAAAATATCACGACACTAGGATTATCATTATTGAATTAATTACTCTCTAAAACCCAAAGTCATGGTACTAGAAATTATCAATGAATTTGGCCTTATTTTTTTGAATAAAATATCTCGACAATAGGATTGGGCATGACTAAGTCAAATACTAACTATAGCACAAATTCATTGGGCTGAATACTATCATGATTTTGGTATTATCTCTATGAAGCACAAAGTCATTATATTGGAAAAGGCCACAATCAAAAATAATTTCTTTCTAAATAGAAAGTCATGGTAAAAAATGGTGCCATGACCCTCATCTATTGATGTTTTGGCTATATCTTAAATATAAGTCATGGCTCTGAAATATGACGCAACTACTTTTACCATTGGGGTACTTAACTATTATGATATTAAAATAATATCATGACCAATAAGTGGTTTAGATATAGAATAGCAAAGGCTCCCAAAAAATATCACAACTATAATGATTGTGTTGTATAGTGAAATGATTATGGTAACTCGGCGGCAGAGTCATAATGTACAAAGAATATCTTTACTATTTTGGAAAAATTATAGCCAAAAAAAGATACCTATAACTACTTAAGACTACTACATAATATGTACATGAATCATGATAAGAGAATTGTCATGACTCTTCATCACTTTTCTCCCTTACAAGCTTTTGCTCCATTGAGTCCACCAATTTTACCAAAATTCACCATGATTTCACTAGTATTCATCAAATCCTCCCAAATAGTTACCAAAATTCAACACATACAAGTGATTCAATGTTTAATTGACAAACACAAAAAAAAAAATTCAGAAAATTAACATATTATACCCTAAAATTAAAATATTCAAGGAAACAAGATTGTTGGAAGAACCTTAGTCCAAAACATAGTAGATACCCTGATTTTTTGAGCAAATGAATGACAAAAATTGACAATTTTCATTAGTGTGACAACAAAATAACTTGAAATAGCAACAATCACCTACTATGGACAAGTAAGCAAAATTGATTCATAAACAAAGTAATGATGGAGTAGAAAATACAATCACAAACATATAGTACATAAATCAGGAAACTTAAGTGTAGAAAATAAGTCATAATATAATGAGTGAACAAACCACTGAAGAGGAATTACAAAATTGGATGGAGATAGGGTTAAATAGAAATACTAAATCTATCCATATCAATCACCTATTCAGGAGAGAGAGAGAGAGAGAGAGAGAGACACACACACACACACACACACATATATATATATAGTTTTATAATATCAGCATTTACCTCTTCACCTTTGAACACTAAATGTTTTGTTTTTTCTTTCCATTGAACATAACACTTCGTGTTTGCCCTTTTGCTTCTTATAAAACATGATTCGACACACAAGTTGTATTTGTTTCTATTTCTACTTCACATCAACACATATAATATGAATTGCATTTTTCTATTATATGTGATTCAAGGTCCTTATAGACATCAAAATAAGGTAGTAACAAAAAATAAAAATATCACACAACATAATAAAATACACTAATAAATTAAAATATCATAAACTTGTTGAATTGGTATACCGACCTCGGGCAAACCCATCAATATCTCTCTTTTCCTTAGGTGGGTAGATAAATTTCAGTTTGTGATCTAAACAAAATATGTTTTAAAATAATTAAGGATTTAGTGAGCATATGAGTGATATTCTTGTTCGTATGTACTTTTCCTAGTATAATAGACTTTCCATCAAACGCATATCAAATCTGATGATATCTTATATCAATATGCTTAGACCTATAGTGAAAGTCAATTTTTTGAATACATGAATCATACTATGACTATCATATCGAATAATGAATGGATTAGAACATGCAACCAAGTCTATGAGAAACCTTTTTTTCACAAGATTTCTTTATAGGAATTAGTAGCTACAATAAAATTAATCTTAGTGTTGGATAGTATTATGTATTTTTGCAGCATGGATTATCATAATACAACTCTCTCTTAAAGATTATTAAATAAGCTAAGATGAACCAAATATGAATCAAGATCACTAGTCATATCACAATTAATGTATCTGATAAGAATAGACTCTCACTCACTAAGAGACAAAGATAACCATGAAGTACTTCAAACTCACCATAAGAATGATTCCACTATTGCCTATTGATACCTAACAAGTCTGACATAGAGTGATTGATGAAACTATTAGACCTAAATATGTTCTAAAAGCCATTTTATTATTATGGATATTTGTTTAATTGCATTTCTAATAAAATTCTATTACTTTGTTTTAATGAGGATATACATGAGCTATTTTATATTTAGTAGTTATGCATGTGTTTCTTTTATTCAGCATAACAAATTATTTAATGTGTAAAGTTCAGCTTATACATTGAAGAACATAGTATTGGTTTTTGTTGAATACGAGCTATTGGTGCACAGTCTAGGTAGAGTTGGATATACCATTGTTATTGTAGCATAAGATTTTAGTAGATTTATCTTGACTATGAGGAATGATTTAGTTCCAGCTTTAATGCTAGCATACTAGTGTATATTGAATAGGACCATCTTGAAATGATTATTTTATACTTACACATAAAATAATTGGTACATCATGGCTATTATGATTACTATTACTATTAATCTCAACATAACTAATAGACATGTGGATTTATTATTAGTTATTTTGATTCATATAAAGTGAGATTTATAGAAAGATCAATAATATCGGGGAATTGGATAACTTCATTAATTATATAGTAAATATTAATTCTTAATAGAATTCACATCTTGTAAATTGGATTGATTATTACTATTTGGTGATACTTATAAGTTTTGATCATATCAAACCCTACACGTAGATATTAATCCAACATATCAAAATTAGTCAAGTGAAAAATCTTAAGAAAATAATTAGATGTTAATTGAATAAAATTATCATTGATTTAATCGAATTGACATGTGTCTATAATCTTAGCGTGAGAAGATAGAAACGTATTTAATAACAAAATATGAGAATACTATTTCAAATAAGTAAGGGAATACAATTATATTTATTTAATGAACTGAATTATGATTAATGTAAATAGGTTTAATTATTAATATTGGGAGCCCCAAGATCTAATTTAAGCATTCAGGTCCCCATGATTGTCTTAATGAGAGACATTAATGACTGATTAATAAAATATAATATAATATTGTTTTATTAAAATTTCAAATTCATTTTTGCATGATATAGAAAGGGAAGACTAAAAAATATAATATAAAAAGAAAAGAACAAAGAGAAATAGTTGCTTATTATTCCTATCCTCATTTTTTTTAGTTTTCTCTCGAGTTCGGTTGCAATCGAGGATAGCGAGGGAGAAGAGACCCCCCCTCTCTTCTCTTCCTTAGCATTGAGAAATACAATAGAAGGTTTGAAAACAAATTCAACCAAACAAAAAGGTTTATTTCATTTTGTTCTATGTTTTGGTAATCTCGCTTCTCAACATTATTAATTTACACGAAGTATCAAGAACAAATGGATTTCAATCCAACAAAAACTAATAGAATGGATTATGTCTAATATGACGTGGACCATTGCATACATGAGATTACTAACAACTTAGCTTGACCTCAAGTACTCGACTAATGAGGTTGAGACATACTGAGCCTCATTCATGAAAAGTCTCAAGAATTTACTTCACATCAGATTCTTGAGATGATGAGATTTATTTGGAAGGACTATCTCAAATGGTACACATTCTTGTATTTTTCTAGACTGGGCCTAATTCTTATAGATGTTTTATATCTCCTACTCTAGCTCATCAATAAACATATTATTACAATTGATCATCATATCATCAACATATAATAAAAGGATTAAGCTAGTCATCAACAAACTGATGACTGACAAAAATATAGTAATCAAAATAAGTATAATGAAACTCATGACACTCCATAAATGAATAAAACTTGTGCTACTATTTTATAGTTTATATAAGCCCATTCAAATACTCTTTGAGTTCATCAAGTAAATCTTCTTACCTTTCACTTGAAGTCCTTGAAACTCAATTGACTAGAACCCTTTATGGGTAATCAAGCCTCGAATCTTAATTGAGATTCGAGATCACCATATTTTAGTATGAAAATCAACATATTTTTTTAATGTCTTCTTTCCTAAGGCATGTGAACCATATTATAAGATACATTGATATACATGGACTTGATCTCTTTCTATATAACCTGAAGCATTCTTCTTTGTATTAACAAGAGATGACTACCTGAAAGTGTAGGGCAAATATAAAAAGGAAGAAGAGAGAACACAAGAGAGAGAGAGAGAGACACTAAGACCACAATGAAGAAAGGCAAGAACCAAGAGCACCCAAGAAAAGAAAACCAGCAGAAATAATCATTAATAATAACATGAAGCTGAAAAATAAAAGAAAGAGACACTAGTTTCCAGAAGAAGATGATAGGCTGATGAAATATATGCTTAGCAATGGACAAGGCTGTTGGAGTGGTGAGGGAAAAACAGGGTTACAGAGATGCGGGAAGAATTGCCGCCTCCACTGGATCAATTACCTTAGGCCTGTCGCCACATTCATCTAGTAGCTAGCACAATCCTCTCACACATGGTGCGTCGTATCAACACAATTGTGTGACAACTGTTGGGAAAAAACTGATGCGCTTGCGTATCTCCATGCTTCTGGAATTTGAAGAAGATGGTGTCGGGAAGATGATGAATTCGTGGCGGAGATGGCAATACAGTGCTTGGAAGAAGAGAAATACGTGAGGTTCAATATATATAGAAGCTCGAGTTCTTGGAGTCAATTCTCTAGGTCACAACCAGCGGGTGCCAGTAATGAATTGAACAACCGATGATTTTGATATTCGCGTTTGCGTTGCGCTGCCTTGAACGAGAGAAGAGGAAAACGAACGTAAGAGAAAAAAAAACTCACTGACAGCGAAGATCGTTCTTCGCTGTGTTTTTTTTTTGTTTTTTTTTTATTAGTCCGGCCCGAAGATCGGGCCGGACCCAACAGAAAGGACTCAAATTTACTAGCATTCATTAGAAAATACAAACTCTCTCTTTGGTTATCTAGATGATGATTGGTCAACAATGGAGCTTTGATGCTCAATTTTACCCCATGATCTGACTAATCTATGAGAGGATGAGGTGTTCGGATTATATGAATCAGAATTTTTATTGGTTCACTCTCTTCATAACTTTGATGATTCACATCAATAAGCTACCTCCTATAGAAAAACAATATTTAAACTTCTCATATTCATAGCCTATAAAAATCAAGAGTGGGCAATGTCATGCAATTTTGATCTTTTATTTATCAGAATATAAATGAATATTTTATGACCAAATAATATCAGGTAATCGTATAAAAGGTTCTTCCCTTTTCAAATCCCACTGGCAACATCACCATCAAATGTGGTAGAAATACCTATATTGATTAAATTAAATTATCATAGATAAAGTCACTGCATTATAGTCCAATTCATCCTCCCAGTTACCATTCAATAGAGACATCCTGGCTGAGATACTTTTGAGTTTAATTCTATGAGAAACATAGTAGCTCTCAAAATGACTCATATCCTCTCCCCCATTATCATTGCATATAGAGATGAGATCTCTATTTGTCCCAACTATGACATGAAATTTTATAAAAATTTAAAAGATCTAGTCATTGGTCTTTGACATAATAGCTCACACATTTTTAAATGATCTTTAATAAAACGCAAGGTAGAGGATCTACCAAGTGTATAACTCTACGTAGAGTATACTATACATAGAGTTATGCACTCTAATGCCTACCTAGACATTAGAGTGTATGAGATCTAGAAAGTTAAGACTTTTCCCAAGGAGATAGGAATGGAAAACAACTCTATAGATCTTTCTAGTCATGCAATCGATATGCTCATCAAAAGATTATTCCTGATTAATTGAAAAGATCTACTTGGACAAGATCTAAATCTCAAAACATAATCCCAAATAAGAATTAAATATGTCCACCTTGGATTTGCCCCTAACTGGGGGGTTTGAATCATGATGCAAATAGTTTTTTGTAATCTTGACTCAAAATTCATTTTTTCTCTTTCCTCCAAGTTTGTACACTATACTAAGCCTACTAATTTTATTCAAAATAATTATAATTATATTAATATTTATAAAATTTTTTTAAAATATATATTTAGTGACATTTCTTTTATAAATGCTTAAATACATACAAATATAAATAGTAAATACACACTAAATCACCCAAAAAAATTGATACATGAAGGGCTAAACACTTGCTAAATAGATTGTCATGCTATACTAAGTCTCCTTGTTTCTCCTCTCCCCCTCCCCTTCTCTCTCTCTCTCTCTCCTCTCTCTCTCTCTCTCTCTCTCCTCTCTCCCTCTTCTCCCTCCCTATTCTCCCTAACTTTCTCTCTCCTCCACCCTTCATCTCCCTCTCTCATCCCATTTGCAAAACAAGTGCTCGCAAATGCAAGTTGGATGACTACTTTGAAAATTCAAAATACTAAATCAATAAACAATACATATTGCATTCTCCCATGGATGAGATGTTCACCATGTAGACTGTATTCTATCATGGCTAACCATTTTGTGTTCATGAATTCATCTAGTTATTTCAATTTTTAGGTCTAAAGGATTAGCTCAGTCATATAGTTTTGGCTCATCAATGGTGACTAACAACAAAAAAGAAAAAAAAAACAAGAGTATTTAATACAAATCAATCCAAGAGTATAGGGTACTGTCTAATTTACTAAAAATAAGTAATTTTTTTTGCAAGAATAATTACATCAACTTGTGATGACCAATCAAACTAAATAATTCTCAATAATGACATTAAAAATTGTTGAGATATTGTTACGCTTCCTAATTTAATCAATTAGGCAATGACCCAAAAGGCTCATTAAAGAGATCATTCAGTCAACTAAAATTCACCTAGAGACAACACATTTTTAGTAGAATATTTTATATTTATAATCAACATTTTCACCACCAAATATATATAATATTATATATTTATATGTCTATATAAGCATATACATATTCATAAACAAGAACACACATTATATAGTTATATATACATATACACATGACATATACACACTTACATAAAAATATAACATTGAATTATATTTTCATTTATAAATATTTATCTAAACCATTATACGTTTGTAAAACCATATAATATTATATATATAAATATTATACATTTATATACCTATTTTTCTTTATAGATATTTTCAAAACATAAACAAAATTTTTGAAATATATATATATATATATATATATATATTTGTTTTTGTATGATGATGTGACCCTAATAAGTATATTTTTAGGTTTCCAAAAAAAAAATTGCGTATTTTTAGTTTATGAAAATATAAATATTTTATATTTTGGTACATTTTTTTAAAATGTTACGAATTTGTAAATATTTTAAAATATTTTTATTGCATTACAGCCTAACAATATTTTCCAAAAAAAAAAACGTAATACCCACTATACTACACACACACACACACAGTACATATATACTTCATACATGTGCGTGCGTGCGTGCGTGCATGCGTGTGTGTGTGTGTGTGTGTGTATACACACTATATGTACATTAATATGAACATTATATCTGTAGACACACGCGCACACACACACACACACACAGTATATCTAAATATACTCTATGTACATTATATCTGTTTACACACACACACAGTATATCTAAATATACTCTATGTACATTATATTTGTACACATACACAATATATCTATATATACATTATATATAAACTATATATATGTGCTGTATATATAGATTTGCAGTTTATATATACATGGTGGAGTAGTTAAAGCGGAGTTAGCTAGGGAGCACAGCAAGCGCCCTTCCCACCAACATTGTGGATGAGGGGTGTGAGGAGTCATAGTTAAATACGTGACGGTGACGCATCCTCATTCCAAAACGAAGCTAGGAGAAGGGGACGGCAGAGCAGAATGGTGGTGCACCACCCAGTTGCGGAGGCGGACGAAAGCAGCCCGTTCGGAAACCGGACAGAAGTGGAATTCTACGCGCACCACAACGTCTCTCACACGGAGAAATACATAACAAATACTCGCGGCATGAAGCTCTTCACACAGTCATGGCGTCCAAGTCCGCCCATCACCGTAATTGGCTGCATCGCTCTCGTGCATGGATTCACGGGCGAGACGAGCTGGTTCCTGCAACTAACTGCTGTTCTGTTTGCCAGATCTGGATTTATCGTGTGCGGAATCGACCATCAGGGACACGGCTTCTCGGACGCTCTCAACGGCCTGATCCACCACATTCCAGACCTCGATCCTGTGGTGGACGACTGCGTGAAACACTTCCATGACTTCCGCGCGACTCACGCACGTGACTTACCTGCTTTTCTGTACGGCGAATCATTAGGTGGTGCCATAGCGCTATACATCACTCTCCGTGAGAGAGGCGCATGGGACGGTATCGTGCTCAACGGCGCCATGTGTGGGATCAGCGACAAGATCAAGCCACCCTGGCCGCTGGAGTACCTGCTCATCGCAGTTGCGGCGTTATTCCCAACTCGGCGAGTAGTGCCGACGCGCGGGTCGCTCCCGGACTTGTCGTTCAAAGAGGAATGGAAGCGGAGGCTAGCAAAGGCCAGCCCGAACAGGGTGGTCGCTTGGCCACGCGCTGCTACCGCGCTCGAGCTGTTGAGGGCGTGTCGTGACTTGCAGACAAGGATCCAAGATGTTGAGGTTCCTCTCCTGATCGTCCACGGCGGCGATGATGCGGTGTGTGATCCGGATTGCGTTAGGGATTTATATCAACGCGCTAGCAGCTGCGACAAGACGTTAAAAATTTACCCACAGATGTGGCACCAGCTGGTCGGCGAGCCGACGGAGAATGTCGATTTGGTATTTGGTAATGTCGTCGACTGGCTGCGACGGCGAGCAACAGCAGACCCAAATAGTGGCGGCGCGTGACAAGGAGGATGACATGAGTATATATCTGATAGTAGGGCTGGGCAGCCAGCTAACACCAGGAAAGGCTGCCCAAGGACTAAGGTCTAGTGGGACCCACTGACGTTACGGGTAAGGCCCCCAACAGCAAACTCGCGTCCTTGGGATTAAACAATATTACTACTTTAATAAGTAATTTTTTATATACTTATGTTGGTGGAGAATTATGTTTTGGAACATCATTCATAAAAAAAATTGAAAAAACATGAACATAACTTATAATATTTAAAAAATATTGCACCCAAATTCTTAAGTAATTAATTTTTGGTGCACTCATTTATATTAATACGAAATTACCCCGTCATTTTAAACAAAATAACTTAACTAAACTTATGAGTAATTTCGTAATAATATAATGAGTGTAGTAAAAATTAATAACTTAAGAGTATATTGCACCATTTTTTAAAGTTTCAAAATTAGGTTTATTTTTTCAATTTTTTTATGAATGTTTGTACCAAAATATATTTCTCCCAATAAAATATATTAAATTAGTAGGAATAATAAATAATTTTTTAAGAATTAAAAATTAAAATTTTTATATTTTTTAAAAAATCACAAAACTAAAAATAAATGTACATAAATTAGTACTTACGAATTTGGTTTTACTTATTTTTTTTTTATTTTTAATTTTGTGAATTTTTTAAAAGTATAAAAATTTTAGTTTCTAAATATTAAAAATTTATGGAAAACACTCTTAAAATAATTATCCCTGAATAAAACTTACGAAAAAGGTTGTTTTTTAATACTTTTATTAAAGTCGTAATTAAAAAATATAATAAAATTTAAATATTCATAGTTTTCTAGTCATAATTAAAAAAATGTTTTTTCGGTAATTATTATTATTTTTTTTATTTTAGTATAAAAGAAGTACGGCTAGACTCCCTAGGAGTCTAGCAGATCTTTAATCTAGCTGATATGACGAATCTTGAGTCGCCATTCATATCACAATTCACAGCGCTGCTGCAATCCAGGAGCGGAAGCAAGCAAAGAGGAAGGCACATGTCGATAGCAAGAAATTTTCCTCCCAAAATTTCACTGTTATTTTATTTACAGGCATTTGAAGATTGCAAAATCGCTCGTGGCGTTCTTGATTTCTAGGGTTTAATCGGTTCCATTTTAACTTGTTCATGAAATTTCTGCCATTCTAGGGTTGATTTTGTTTCTAGTTTCACCTCAGTTCGTTAGCTAGCGTGTTTTCCCCATAACGAATCGTCTTGATTGAATAATTTCCGGTTTAAATTCATTCCGAATTCAACTGCAAGTTTAGAATTCCTACACAAGCTGTGAGCTCGTGTTTTATTCTTGCTTGCCTTGTCTACCGCCTGCAGGTAAAACAGCTCTCTTGAAAGGGTCAGCCTTTCTCTCTCTGTCTCTCTCTAGATGGCTCTGGTTGTGGTCTGTGGCCAACCGTGCAGCGGCAAGTCCACTGCAGCATCATGGTTAGCCGATGCTCTCAAGATGCAATCAAAGCTAACCGTGAAGGTCATCACAGACTCATATTTTCACCACGGACGCAACTCAAACTATGCCACCACAGCCTCGGAGAAGAACCTGAGGGGAATGCTGCGGTCAGAGGTGGACAGATCGGTATCAAAAGACGGCATCACCATAGTAGATTCGTTGAACAACATCAAGGGCTACAGATACGAGCTCTGGTGCTTGGCTCGTGCTGCAGGAACAAGATACTGTGTTCTCTGCTGCGATGTGGAGGAAGAACAGTGCCGAACTTGGAACAAACAGCGATCGGAGAAGGAAGAGGATGCATATGGTGGCGCAGTGATTGATGATCTGCTAGGAAGATTCGAGAGGCCAGATCAAAAAAATCGGTGGGATGCGCCCCTGTTCGAGCTGCGGCCTTGCAGAGATGGAACCCATGGCTCTTCTGCTACCATCTCTGCTGTTGTCTCCTACCTGACAGAGAAGGGCGATTCCAAATCTCAGCTTGTCAGAGCCCTGCAGCCGACCGTTGCTACTCAAACGAAGCCGTTTTCAGAACCAAATTCGCTGTACGAGCTCGACCGGGCAACACAAGAGGTGGTTCATGTTATTGTTGAACATCTTGGGCTAGCTGGAGGCAGCCCGGGTGCGATTTCCTTTGGGGAGTCCGTGCCAATTTTGAATGTCCACAGGTCAGTCGGCCTCCCTGAGCTAAGGCGGTTGCGAAGAACCTTTTTGAAGTTGACGAGTCAAGCTAGTTCAAGTGGCCCTCCTCCGCCTTCTGATGCAGATCGTGCAAAAAGGATGTTTGTTGATTATTTGAACAAGCAACTTTGACATACTTTTTGTACAAATTTTAATTTTAGTGTCATGATAATTTACTTCCTTGGGTAAATTTAAAACAATATTTTTATCAATACACATTGTGAATTCACACACACACACATTGGTTGTATCAAAATTAAATGGAGTGTGCGTGTATCTATATATATATGTGTATGTATAATATATATATATATATATATATATATATGTATATATAAATACACACACACACACATACATATTGGTGAATCAAAATTAAATGGGATCATACTTTGATATGATGATATGAGACCTAATACATGTGTGTGTGTGTGTGTGTGTGTGTATTGGTTGGATCAAAATTAAATGAGATCATACTTCTATATGATAGCTACGAGATCTAATACACATTGTATGTGTGTGTGGGTGGGTGGGTGGGTGTGTGTGTATATGTGTGTGTGAGTGGGTGTGTGTGTGTGTGTATATGTGTGTGAGTGGGTGGGTGGGTGTGTGTGTTTATATGTGTGTGTGAGTGGGTGGGTGGGTGTGTTTATATGTGTGTGTGAGTGGGTGGGTGGGTGTGTGTGTGTGTGTGTTGGTTGGATCAAAATTAAATGAGAACATACTTTGATATGATAGTTATGAGATCTAACACACGTTATATATAAGTGTGTGTGCGTGCGCGCACAGGTATCTAACATTATAGTTACTAGATATAATATTATTTTGTTAGTAATTTATTTGAATTAAATTATAAAATTATAATTGAATCAAAATTAAGAGATATAACTTTATACGATGGAAAATGGCTCCAACTAAGAGCTACAAGTGTCATCCACTGATCTATCCAAAGCAGGGCTTGTCAAGATATATACATAAAGATAGAGGTGTCAACCGTGCCGGGCAGGCCCGGCCCGGCACGGAAAAAATCCGTGCCCGGCCCGGCACGGAAAAAATCCGTGCCCGGGCCCGTGCCGTGCCCGGCTTTGGCACGGATCTGCCCGCGGCACGGCACTGTAGCGCGATCGTGCTCGTGAAAAATGAGCCGTGCCGTGCCGGGCCGGGCCGTTTGACACCACTACATAAAGATCAGGGGTGAGTTTTTATGCAAAGCTAAACGAGAGACAAAGAACATAGCAAATCAAAATAAAAAAAAAAACAAAAAAAAAAAACGGCATTTAGATCAATTCCAACATTAAAAGCATCAAATTAAACATGAAAAAGAAACGCACACATGGAGGAAGAAGAGAAAGAAAGAAATTGAATATTTAAGAAAAAACAAAAAGAAACAAATTTATTTATCTTTGACGGAGCAATCATTTCAAGCGTTCGAGCCTCTCTCTCTCTCTCTCTCTGAATCTGGGACCAAAAAGTGTGCAGCATGTTCACCACGTGCACCACGTCCACCCCCTCGTGGTCTGCAATCAAGTCCAAGTAGTGCATGGCTTCCCAAGGGGCGAGGCCATCAACGACGAAGCGAAAATGCTTCGAGTGCGCCTCCAGCATCTGTGCCAGGCACGTCTTCAGAATCTCTGATTGGGACGGGTACCTGCAGCTCCTGCTCATGGCCGTCGCCAGCTTATGTAGGATCTTCTCCTCCTCGCGAAAATGCTCTTGTAAGTGTTCCTGTCCGCAAAATCGCACTGGTTCATATCAATCGGAAATCACGAAACCCTAAGATTTAACTCTGGCTCACGCCTCACGCCCTCACGCCCTCACGCCCTCACGCCTCACGCACGAGAACTGCGGCTTACTTGTAATGAAATGAGCCGCGACGTTATGAGCTCGTGCAGGGCATCGTTATAGGCGTCGATGCTTGATTTGGTGATCAGCGATTTGACAGAATTGATTCCTTGTGAAATGCCATTAATGATCGGCAGATGTTTTGCGTGCTGGACATTAAGATCACTGTGGGAGGCTGCAAAATATAAACATTATCAAAGCACGATCTCATATTTATTATTATTATTATTATTATTATTATTATTCATATTATTATTCATATTATTATTCTTATCTACAATAATATTCAACTAAAATTATTTAAAAATAAAATGAAAATTAAATTACTAGTCTATAAACTCTACTACAATTGTTCATATTACATAACATATATATAAAAATAATCATAATAATAAAATTATTATAAAGAAATATTATAAATACACACACACACACATCTATCTCTATGTGTGTGTGTGTGAATATAAACATAACATGTATATAAATACCCCTTCAACACACACACACACGTATAAGTATATATACATATATATATACACACACACACACACACACACATAGATATCATCATATATGTCTGACATTTAGTTGCATGGGTATGCCCCTTCAACACAATTGGTATCATATGATCACCTTTTGAACACCAATTTGGCTCTTCTAATTCATTTGTCTGACATTTCGTTAAAAAAGATGAAATCTTCAAAAAAAAAAAAAATAAAAAACCTAAAATATGATGGAGATGGTAGTATTCTTTGTGAGATACAAAGTAAGAGATTGTATCTCATAGTTTGCATCCACCCCTACCCATCGCAAATAGTGGCTTGAGGCATATATTTCTATAGATTTTGTTCTGGTCAGACGTAGGGGTCGGGATACAAACGATGTGGTTTATTTATTCTTAGAGGAAATTATTCGCTCGCATGATGTTCATAGATATATTATTTCTGATCTAGATGTTAAGTTCTTCAAAACTATTTCTAAAATATTTGTGAGATAAATTGAGAATATATTCAATAATTTATCACTCTCAAATAAACAAAAAAAAAAAAAACAAAAAAAAAAAAAACAAAAAAAAAAAACAAAAAATAAACAAAAAATAAAAAAAAAATAAAAAAAAAATAAAAAAAAATAAAAAAAATAAAAAAATAAACAAAACACAAAAAAAAATTTACAATGTGGCTTAGAGTAGTCATATTTAAAGACAATAAGCACAATCAATCCACAATAATTGATGCATCTCAAAGCAAATCACATTAGGGTTTACATCATATTAATATATATATATTAATTCTTTTTATGGACATTTACATACATATATGTCTACTCTAAGCCTAATATTCGAAAACAAAAAATTAATTCGAGCACATTAATTTAATTTTTATTTGCAAATTCATATAAAAATTGAAATAAGTTGGAACATGATTAGGTTAAATATTTTTATATAGATGAGATACAACAATAGATTAGGAGAGAAAAGAGCATAGGAAAAAAAAAATATTTATCTAATTTTGTAGATAAGATTGATTTGGAAAATTTAAAAAAAAATAATGAAGAAAAAAACAAACATTAATGGATCGAATAATTTCTTCACATCTTAGCTACAAGTAAATATTAACAATTTACAAGTATGCACATAACAAATTATACACAAACATAATAAAATATATTAATAAATTTAAAATATTTACAAATAAATATTTGTTATTCTATGTTAGAAAAACCAGAGACAAATTAAAATAAAAGAAGTTGAACTAAGTGCTAATTGAAGAAAATATATAAATTTTGTCCCAAAAAATTGTTATGTATATAATAAAAGTGACAAATATATACTTACACCTCATTTCATAGTAATAGAAAAAATAAATTAAAAATGTGACATATATATTCATCTTTATTACCGATCAACTGATTTTTAACTTGCTAGCTCATATCATGATGACTTTTTACTCAAGTTAGTAATTATTTCACCAAAAAATATAAAAAATATTAATTCCAAAGAGAGTGAGATTTTCTTAGCGAAAGATCACGCAACATACTCTTGTGATATTAATCTTCCAAATTTTTTATTTTTTTAATTATTTTTTGCATTTTTTGCATTTTTTTATTTTTTTATTTTTTTTATTTTTTTTATTTTTTTTTATTTTTTTTATTTTTTTTATTTTTTTTTATTTTTTTTGATCTTCCAATTACTCTCAAAAAGGGGGAAAAAAAGTGCAAACAACACCCTATTTTACAAGTTGTGTTGCATCAATTTTTTTTTTCTTTTTTCTATTTTATAATTCTTCTTTATGATACAAGAATACTCAAGTCTCATTCTAATACCGAATCATATCCAAGATGGCGCAAAGCCACTGTGGAGAATATGAATGCTATTCATTATGATATAACTTGACCGCTAGTGCATATGGAGAGCATACACCTAACTTTTGAGCCTAGACAAAATATTTAAATTTAATTTACAAGATTTTTTTATCATATATTACCTATTTTTTTATTTTTATAGAAAATTCTAGATGATATATTTATTTTGTTAATTATATAAGCGAATAATATTCTAATTATATATGATATTATAAGTTAGCAATCACCCAGCTCAATGAATACCCTAGATCATAATTCGAGATAAAAAATAATGACAGGTTCAAATATTTTCTTAATACTAAGATAATTTATAATAATAAAAAAAATATTATTTTATCATAAATATATTATTTTATCATAAAAAAATATATATATGTATTTTCTTAATACTAAGACACATCTACAACACCTACATTTTCTACCTATCACCCCACTTTGAGATTCTTGGACAATAAACTCATCAGCAAATACCTTGGCGACAAGTAAGCACTCTCATTTTATTGCTTTTGTCACGTCCATTATTTATTGTATCATTGCGAGCAGTGACACTGATATATGAGACAATGGGGCACGATAATATCGAGTTTAATCCTTCCTTCTCGATCTTATCTCACGTATATAAAAATTTTATCATAACTTATTTTCTGCCAATTACTTTACAAAACAATATAGATGTGATATTATAAATTGAGCGAGATTAATTTTTTCCAACCCATATAAATAAACTATAAATTTACTATTAAAAAAAAAGATTAAAAAAAACATAAAACAAAAAAAAAACAAACAATAAAGAAAACAATAAAGAAAACAATAAGAAAACAAAAGAAAACAAAAGGAAAACAAAAATAAAATAAAAGAAACAAAAAATACAAAAAAAATACAAAAAAAAAACAAAAAAAAAACAAAAAAAACCAAAAAAAAAAACAAAAAATAACAAAAAAAATAACAAAAAAAATAACAAAAAAATAACAAAAAAATAACAAAAAAATAACAAAAAGATAACAAAAACATAACAAAAAATAACAAAAAATAACAAAAAATAACAAAAAATAATAAAAAATAACAAAAAAAATAACAAAAAAATAACAAAAAAAAAAACTATAAATTCACTATTAATCCACTAATAATTCACTTTTGGCCTAGATATTTTAAACTAAATTAGTTATAAATTTTATAGTCAAACATCAAATGAGTATTATCTATTAATTGTAATACACATCAACTATAAAAACATATTATACTCCTATCCAACACATCATGAGTAGTTTATTACTTTTTAAACTGTCATAAACTACCATAAACTATCGTTTATGATGTGTATTATTTTTATTGACAATCATACATAATTTATGTATGATTAAGGAGTGTGAGATAAAAATATTAATGAGAGATAATTAATTAAAATATATTTATCATTATCTTTTCTAGTTTATTCAAGGAGCACAAGATAGTTTATCACTCATAAAAACTATAAATATTATTTAATAGGGACGATGAGAGGACAAACCCTATTTTAAGGTCAGTCATTAACGTGTAGTTTAGTCCTCTAATTTGTAGATTAGAGATTGTAAATTAAGTTAATTAGCATCTTATCTCATCTCATGGATACTTTGTTGTGACTAATTACTGCTTAGCATCTCTAATTTTTGATATCCTCGCGTTGATGAGGAACCCTAAGTGTCGGTCATTTTCTGCCACTTAATTTGAAGTCTTGATTTGCAACGCTCATGTCCTCCTCTCCTCCTCCTTCCAGTCGTGGTTTTATAAATATGTTGTTTTTGATGCAGAAACAAGAAAAAGAAGAAGCTATCGGGAAGGGTTGCGAGATGATTCTTACACTGGTAGTAAGTCTGCAAATGCGGAAACAACACCGTCTCTTCCATCTGTGCATGAGCAATCATCACGTTCTTGAGCTGTGCGTAGCTATCAGCAAATTGCTCCATCTCCGCTGCTGGAATTCCAAGCTGAGACGCATCTTCTTTGTCTCCGCTTCGTCGTTTCATCGCTTCCATCGAATTGACCATCATGTTTAGATGCTTCTCCATGCTCCTGTGCTGCAGCACGATCAATCTGACAAAATAGGTCTCGTCATTAAAACCGCCCTCGTCTGTGCTCGGCATGACCAATTTCGGCCCCGCCAATCTGTCGTCGATGAACTTGACCAGTTGTCGCCTCGGCGCGCACATGGTCTTGCTGCCAATTTCGATGCTCGGCTTGGTGCCCGAACCATCAATCAGCGTGAAGCTCAGGCGAGGCGACTTGAGGAAGAGCGCGAAGCGAATGTAAGGACAGGAAATGTCGTCGGCAGGAGATTGCAGCCTGATCTTCGTATTTTGGCTGAAGAACGACCACGGCGTTATCTCGGCGGTCCCTTTGCCTGATCTGTCAAGACAATTCCCCATCGCTTTTCAATAGGCCACATTCAGATCGAAATTGCGAAGACGGCTGGCAGCGCTGCAACGGTTCATGAGATGGAAACACTCGCTAAATTGAAGAAGGTGGAGAAGAGAAGGAGACAGTGGAGGAGTGAGGTGGACGTGGAAGAGCAGAGTCTTCCCGTTCCCGACCTGGGGATTGGTTTTTGACGAGCGGCACGCTTGACTCGCTCCGCTCCAGATCGCGTGGACCCTCGCGGTGCAGCCGATCACCACGTCCTGTCCCAGAGAAAATGAGGCCCCGTAATGGCGGGCGAGCTTTTTGACATTGCAGTTCCCCAATTTCTCCTCGGCCATTATTCCATAAGATTGCATTTGATTTTGATAAAATATACGTTGTGGCTCCAGACCGGACCGGCGCCGTCCGGTTCCGGGCCGGCCCCGGACCTAAGTTTTTTGGTTTTGAAACTCAAAACCAAAATATTTAATAGCACCAAAACTAAAATATTTACTTCTCGGTATCCATCTGAAAATATTCATATTTTTGCAATCCTAAAATCAGAACCCCAATGCCCAATATACCCCAATGCAGAAACGTTACCTTTTTTAAAAAAAAAAAACATCCAAAATGTTTCAATTCGAAACCCATGCAAAAAATAATCTGATTTTTGAATTATAAAAATAGTTATACGCGCGCGCGTGTGTGTTTATGTATATATACCTATATAAACTGATTTTTGTATATGCATTCGAAAGACATCCTATATATACATGTATATGTGTGTGTGTGTGTGTGTTTTGTATATGCTATATATGTTTATATAAAAATATATACGTAAACATTTGTGTGTGTGTGTGTGTGTGTGTTTATAGATGTATAAATTATGTATATTTATTGATTTAGATATATATGTGGGTTTATAGGTTTATATTATATGTGTGTGATATATATGCTATATATTTTTATATATTTTTAATATATACATATACCTATAAATATATATGTGTGTGTGGCATGTATCATTATGTACATATTATGTGTCAAAATCAATATATATCATGATAGACACACACACACAGTTATAGATACACACACACACACACACATATATGTAACTTAATTGTATACATAACTACACACACACACACAAATAACTTAATTGTATTGGTAAGGGCAAACCCACACAAAAGGAAAAAAAAAAAAAAAAAATTAGAGATGTGTACCAAAACTTAAATAGTTTTGGTTTTGTGCACATTTTTTAATTTTTTAGGTTCATATAACATAAATTTTCCATTTATTTTCTTCTTACGACTTATTATGCAGCACCATTTTGGTACAAAATTTTCGTCAACATGACAAATTGTCAATCGATCAAAATATATAATAGGGGCCAAATAAATTAATTTTAATTTATCAAATAATATGATCTTCACATAAATTATTATCTAAATCTTACTAGTGAATTTTTTTCTTCTATCCATGCTTTATATTTTTCACTAACATATTAATTTAATATCTTTTAGATTTAAAATATGTATAGTTTATTCAAACTAATATATTTTTCACATAAATTATTATCCAAATAAATAACATATATATTATTATTATTATTATTATTATTATTATTATTATATATGATATAATGTAAAAGTGACAAACTAGATATTTGATCTTCAAATGATTAATTCTAAAATTTTTTATTCTAATACGTCAAATCACCTATTTAATTTTAAGCTAGCCCTTCATTCGTATAGCACAACATTATTGTTCTAAAATATTATTTATTCACATTAACACACTTAAACATTTCAAAGCAAGAGAGTAGAAAAATATGGATGAGAATTTATGTAATTTAAATACTTAACTCACCTTAACCCTCACCAAAATCAAATTATTATCAAATATGGTAATTTTCTATGGCACATAGGATTCTCACGGATTGGCCCAAATAGGCCAACTTAGTCTTATGTAACTTTTTTGGTTATTAAAAAAAGTTATCTTGTTAAAAAACAAAACAAAAAACAAAACAAAAAACAAAACAAAAAAACAAAACAAAAAAACAAAAAAATACAAAAAAATACAAAAAAAAACAAAAAAAAACAAAAAAAAAACAAAAAAAAAAACAAAAAAAAAAAAAAAATACAAAAAGTACAAAAAATACAAAAAAATACAAAAAAAAAAACACAAAAAAAAGCAAAAAAAACAAAAGAAGATGAGAACATATCTAGATATGATGCTACCTACAAAGGAAAAAAAACTTATGTTACAACATAGTCATGATTTTAGGTTGAGGTTGTGACCTTTTGTACTCTTTAAATCCCCTCTAGAAAACAAAGTCATGGTGACTGAGGAATATCATAATCGAGATAATTTTTCTCATGAGGACGTGGTCTTGGAAGTAAGAATGTTGTGACTGATGTAATTTATCCGTAGAATCAATAGCCGTGATGGTGAAAAATATCATAACTGAGATGATTCTTCTAAGGAGCACATGGTCAAGGCAACAATAATGATATGAGAGAGTTAATTTCTCTCTCTAACATAAAGTACAATGACAAAGAATATCACAATTGAGATAATTCTTCTCTAGAGCACATGATCATGACAACAAGAATGACATGACTATGATAATTACTCTCTGAGATACAAAGTCAGTGGCAAAATGGTCATTAAACATCACCGAGTGGATTCCTCTCTCGAACAAATAGTCATAGCAAAAACATTTATTATGCCTAAAAAACTTGCACTTTGTTGCCGCTGCATAAAAATAATCTCATGACTAAATTTGTGTTTCAAATCAAATATAGCCGTGACTCCATAATAATATTACCATCATAAAAAATATATTACACAGTAAAATATTATGACAATCGTGTAGTACAAATAAGCATGCGCTAGTGTAAGTATATCATTATACTTAAAGCTTAGATTTAGTATGCTTATATCATGAAAATTGGATATAAACCATTAAGTGAATAAAATCACATGAAATGATTTTTGCAAAAAATAAAAATAAAAATAAAAATAAAAAATAAAGTGCCCTATTTGTGTTTGATCTTGTTTTAAAAAAACCCATTATAGTTTTGGAAATGTTTCTCAAGTGATTAATCAATGCCAATTTTAAAGAAGCAATTATACAAACCTATAATCTCATTTACTTTTCACATCCACATGTTTCCAACCAACTAAGGCCATAATTACAAGAAACAAGCAATGCCAAGGAAACCCATATACATTAATTGTCTAGGTCTTCAGCATAAAGTGATTTGTTAAAAAATAAAAAATAAAAAAGTGTGCTAATATATATATATATATATATATATATATATATATATATATGTATATATATATATATGTACCAAACAGAGGCAGCCTTGTTATTTTAACATTTGAATCCTCCACAAGCAAGAAGCCACAAAATGAGAATGAGAACAAGGATTGCTCCCCCAACCATGAGCTTCATTTGAATATTTTGCATCCACATCTTCCGCCGCAGTTGCCTTCCTTGCCGCTGAAAGCTATCTGCCTATGGCACGCTCGAGCAACAACAACAACAACAACAACAACAAAAATCAAACAAGAAGCATGAGTGAGATACAAACTACTTATAAATTGTAGCCAATTATCAAATTAAACATAAAATTATTTAACCAATCGTGTTTCATAATTCATAGAGATCGTGCCTTAGTCTAAGGGTGAAAGGTCTCAGATTTAAGACTCATCAGACACAATCTCTTCAATTTTTAGGGATAAGACTATTAAGATGTTAATCTCTCCAAAATCTCACGCTAAACACGAATTTTGTATACTAAATACGGTGTTTTATACCCTATGATTCATAATACTGAGAAACTATAAGATAGAATAATCTTAAAATAATCATAACAAAGATACAGAGTTTAAGGTTTAGGGTTTAAAGATTAGGGTTTAGGGATTAGTGTTTAGAGTTTATGGATTAAGATTTAGGATTTAGGATCTAGAGATTAAGATTTAGGGTTTAAGGATTAGAATTTATGATTTAGCGATTATGATTTAGGATTTAGAATTTTGGGATTATGACTTAAAAATTAAGGTTTAAGATTTAGGAATTAGGATTTTGAGGGGGCTTAGGATGAATGTAATCATTTGATTGACAAAAGGAAAAGATTTCCTAACTCTAAAGTACACAAGTTCAATCCACATGGATGCTAGATAAGTGCTCAAGAGTAACTTTGTCAAACACCCTATTCATACTGCTGGGACAGGAGCCCTACCAGCTCTGGCCACGAGGCCCCGAGGCTCATATATAGCTATGGGGGAGATGGAGGGATAATAAGAGATGGGTTGAGAGAGAGGGGAAGAGGATAAAATTAAAGAGAAATATTATTAAAAATTAAAAGAAAAAACAAAAATACACAACTATATATCACTCTTATAATACATATGTTGTACTTGAGTGAGTTTGAATCTCATCATGTACCTGGAACTGCAAGTTCTCTGTTTTATCCACGAGAAGTTCAATCTTCTCCCCGCGATCCAACACCTACAATTCAATCACGAGGTTAGCTACGCCACGCCAACAAAATAATCACAAAGAAAATTGCCAGGCTTACCTTCTCGATATTGTCCATCATGATTCCTTTCACCTCAGTTATTTGGGTCTTCAATTTGGATAACTTACTCATCTCTTCCGGATGACTCAAGCAATATTCCATGTGCTCCTTGAGCCTAGGCCTGTTCAAGATAGACAGACAGACAGATAGGCAGGTAGAGAGAGAGAGAGAGAGAGAGACTGAAACTTAACAAAATCAAAATAAAAGGTTATACTTAATATATAAAGATCCCATTTAGCGTGGGGTCTACGAGACACTAATATCTTGACAGTAGTACTCCTGAATCTCAAAGAAACAGTATCTAATGAGTCTCAAACCTGATACCTACCACTCTTAAAAGAAAATATTTATCGTCACACCAAGGCATGATCTTTTTTATAAAAATTATTAAATAGTAATTAAAAACTCTAATTTTTTTAAAATATATATATAATATAAAATTGATTACATGTGATCATTGTCAATCTTCTATAATAAATTTTACTATGCTAGCTCTTGTTAGTATAAATAATACCCACTCATAAAAATTAAGAATCACAAATAATCACAATTTTTTTTATTTTTTTTTTACAAATAATCATAATTTAAGGAAGAAAAAAATTAATATTTTATTTCACAATCTAGACTATGATTTTTTTTTTTTTTAAGAATTTGCGTCTGGAGGAGGCTTCAAGATTGAAGAGGTGGCCCAGGGGAAGCTCGTGACTCGAGCACATGTGTCTAGCACATGATGGGCATGGATCGTGATCAAGTTGCGATGGGTGGCACGATCCACCATCAAATGCACGCTCTGATCCGGCCCATAATTGATTTGTTGCCAATAGCTAGACTATGTACAATAGCTAACTTTTTTTTTTTATTAATTAAATTAATTTTATCTTGGTACAAGCCTCTCTTATCTCTCCTAATTCCCAACTCTAAATCTAAATCTATAAAGTTATAAGCTTCAAAAATTCACAACTCTAAATCACTTATTAACTGACAAAAAAAAAACTTGTACTTTAATTTCAATTCGTGTTGGATCCTCGTGGGAACATATACTTAGCTTTAATACCAAATATTACAAATTCACATTAACAAATAAGATTTAAGATTTCAGAGAAAAGAAAAATTAATACAAATATAACTCTCATAGATGAAGCACACATCACACAACAAAAAAAACTAAGAAAAAGTACACATGCACACTAAAGAATAATATGAGAGAGAAAAATGAGAACAAAAAATATAAATTTTCTTTAATTTATATACATTATACATATTTTTTTTTCTTTATTTTTTATTTTTCATTTATATACATATTCTTTCATTTATGAATATTCATATAGTAAGCCTAAATCTTAAGTTGCAGCAGTACATACTATATTGCGATTTCATTCATACCACGACATCAAATAAAAGGTCATGACTTTAATCCTTAAATCACCAGTTATTATGAAACAAATCATATTGCAGCTTCATTCAAAGTCAAAATATATCATAACAACAAAGAATTATACCACAACTCTAATTCTGCTGACTCCCAGTCACAACGACACAAATCATATTGCAACTTCATTCATAACTTCATGCAGGGCTAGCTTGGGCTGGGTCCGGGCTAGACCAGGATCATGCCATGATAGACTTTTTTTTTTTTTTAAGGCTAGCTTGGGTCATGCCATCCTATTCGATCCTGCCTATCATTTTTTTTTTTTTAAATAGCACATAAATCTCACTCATCATAATAACAATCATTAACTATATTAATTATATTCGAATCAATATATACCCAAAAATCTCACAAATAATTATTATTATTTCTTTTAATTCTACCTCTACTCTAAATTTTAAAATAAATATTTATTTCTTACTTCTACACATACCTTAGTATATAAAAAATTCTGTCAAGAAAAACAATACCGAATAAAATATAAAAAATAATTAATTATACTAATTATATATATTATAATTAGTTTTGTCATAATCAGATAATTAATCATTTTCTATAATTCTCATAGTCTCATATAACCAATTGATTCTCAATAAAAATATCTATTATAATACAGCCTAGAAGATCAATATCTATAGCATGTTAAGTACACATCTTCTTAATGATAAGATAATAATTATCATAGAATAAGTCATCTCTAATTCTTTAACAATATATATATATATATATATGAATCTCCCCAAGGTGATTCATCTAAAACTAAGCATGAAGATGCTCCTTAAATTGTATGACCCACAACTCATCAATTTCTATAATAAAAAAAACAAAAAAAACATAAAAAACATAAAAAAACATAAAAAAACATAAAAAAACATAAAAACATAAAAACAAAAAAAAACAAAAAAACAAAAAAAAAACAAAAAAAACAAAAAAAATAAAAAAAATAAAACAAAAAACCGCAACCACCACATGTGCTCGCCGCCGCCACCAAGCATGCTTGCTTACACTGCCACACATGCCTTGCATTCAATACCACGCACTATGCACACTACTAAGTTACAAGCACAAACCTCTATACACAAACTTAGGGTTGAATTTTTTACCTTGATCGTCTCTGATACTATATTATGAATCACTGGTAAAAATTAAATATAAATAACACTTTAATAAAAAACTATACATCTCTAATACCCTTATAGAGTGGGCACGAATAATTAACATAATATATAAATAATTAAATAACTTATATAAATATTATAAGAATAAACATAATTATATATTTTCGAGTACGATGACTGCCCCATATTCAAATATAATGAAATCTTTATTCAATTAGCTAATAAAAAAAATTATGAAAGTATTTTATTCAAATAAGTGAATTTTTAAAAATAAGATTTAAATATATCGATGATATCCTAGTTATAAAAAATTAACAATTATGTATGTGTCAGCTGAATTTGTTCTTACAAGATAAGATTTAGACGAAGAATTTAAGCCATCTCAAGTATTTTTAGGCATTAAGATTGCATGTTGAAGAGGTGTAACTTTTCTTTCTTATAATAAGTTAAAATTTAATATTTCATTTGATTTTAAGATGATGAAAAATGCATTTATAATGGCATCCTAGTTTATTCTTCCATGTACAAGAGAAACATATAAAAACATAATTATCTAATAACAATTAAACAAATTATCGCTTATATTTGTATAATTAATCAATTTTAGATTCTTAGACAAATTCATATGAATACAGAAATATTTTAATTAATCATATAACAAATTAGAAATTATGAAATATAATTAAGAATTTTAAAAATCGAGTATAATAACATTATAAATCACAAATCAAAATTATAGAAGTGAAAAAAACTAGACCTATAATTTTGAATATGATCATGAAAATGAGATAGAGGCTGTGGAGATGATACTCGGTGCACAAGACTCTCACTCTAGCACAAGGACTAAGAGAGATTAATATCTCAGCAATCTCACCCTTAAAATTCAGAGAGTCTATACCTGATGTGTCTCAAACCAGAGACCTACCAATTTTGAAATCAAATACATGTAACACAAAAACTTCACAGGTGATCAATCATCCAAATACTATTTTTACACAAAAATCTTAAACTTTGAAATTCTTATAAGATATGAAATACTAGTACTTTTATAGTGATGCACATCAAAAAAATGAGATACTTACAAAAAAAAGTTGAATAAAATGAATTGCTCTAATATGTGAGCCAACCAATGTGATCTAGCATCTTACACCTGACCTTCCCAACCTTTCATGTCATATGGACCTGACCCAGACCCAGACCTAGCTAGACCCAAGCCTAGCTAGACCCAGACCCAGACCCAGACCCAGACCTAGACCCAGACCTAGCTAGACCTAGACCCAGACCTAGCTAGACCTAGACCCAGACCCAGACCCAGACCCAGACCTAGCTAGACCTAGACCCAAACATAGCTAGACCTAGACCCAGACATAGCTAGACCTAGACCCAGACCTACCTAGACCCAGACCTAGCTAGACCTAGACCCAGACCCAGACCCAGACCTAGCTAGACCTAGACCCAGACATAGCTAGACCTAGACCCAGACCCAGACCTAGCTAGACCCAGACCCAGACCCACACAATATATGGGGGGACCCAAATAGGCTAGCCCATTTTTAGACCCATGATCTAGATCATACTATCATTTCAAGTATGTACTCGAATATGTTTCAAAAGTATCATCTCCATGCTATATGTGGTGCGTATTGTTCTAGCATGTTATTAGCCAAAAAACAAAAAACATTATAAATTAGACACAAAAAATCTCAGACCAAGAGAAGAGGATATACGCACCCGAATTCTCGATCGAGATTGTAAGCAATGCTAAATCGGTCTTCAAACAAGTCGTCGTCGTCGTCATCATCATCATCAAGTGGATGTGATTCATTTTTAATACTCGAACCATAACGGTGCTTGAAATCATTCATTACTCTCTCTAGAAAAACAAAAGGAACATTTCTTCCGACTGATTCATCTGCAACAACTAGAAAAACTGCAAAACAAACCAAATAACTCTTTTGCCTGCACATGGCGAGCAGCGTAATCTGACAAAAAAAAAAAAATCATGACAGATGAGAGCAGCACCAAATCCATTATCGAAGTGGAAGTTAAATGTGTGCCCATCACATGAATATGTGCACTTGGTGCCATTTGGAGAAAGCTTTTGTAAGCACTGAACAGCTATGGTGCTGAAGTTGCCTGTGTACGAGGTGTGTTCCGCCAGCACAATGCTCCCTTTGGCCACAAAACTGTATATCAGGCCTTTTTGACTCATTTCTCTATTACAGCTTTGATACGTGTCACGATCAACAACAGAGATCTGAAAAAACAAACACAATTCAACTTGATTTTAACCAATATATAGTGAAGATTGATACTTTATATATAATATATTAATAATTTAATGAAAATATAATATAATTATAGTATATAATTTATTTTTTTATTTGTTTTCTTAACTCTCTGTTTTGTTTCTGTTTTTTTTGGAGCATGACCAGATCAACTCTAAAGATCCGACTTGTTTCTATTTTATGTAGAACCCTTATTGTTCTCTCTCTCTCTCTCTCTCTCTCTCACACTCTCACTCACTCACTCACTCTCTCTCTATCTCTCACTCTCACTCACTCTCTCTCTCTCTCTCTCACACACACACACACTCTCTCTCTCTATATATATATATATATATTATATCTATAATCACAAGTATGTTTTCTGCTCTTCTCTCTCTCTCTCTGGATTATGTACTAAAATTTTTAAGATTAATAAATCTGCAAATGCCATGTACTTTTCTAGTGGACGAAGTTAGTCGTATTGAACAACTAGTAAACCACGTTAAAATCGATATTTATTATGATTGTGTAATGTCCTGCACAATCCATTGATGTTAGGTTTAACATAATCACTATATATATATATATATAGATACAAAATTCTAATAATAATTTAATTATTTTAAAAATATATAATATATTAGCTAAATTAAGCAGAATTAAATAACTAACTGAATAGTTTGATCTTAGTTAGTTCATTCTCAATAGGGGCGAGAAATCATTAGTCCATAATTTGGTCTTCCTTATCATAATAATTAATTCATTCCTAATATAATTTAAACCCATCGTTATGAAATTAACTTTATTATAAATTATTGACTAACTCACCATATCTCGCGAGAAATCTAAAGTTATATATATTTTTACGAAAATAGCACTGAGGTAACTCACCAGATCTCAATATGAGTGTGATGGCAATTATTTTCAGGGATAAAACTGTCATGGTGTTAATTTCTCTCAAACTTTATGCTACAGTGAGAGCCTTGTGCACTTGGTACGACTCATCAAACTAAATAGCTCAAGTTGTATTAATAATTCATATTCTCTCTATAAAATTAAATATATCATAGTGTATTAATCAAATTATTCAAATTTTATCTTGATTATTTGGTACCAGCAACTCTCTTTGTATTAATTATAAGGATTTTTTATTAGTGCAAACCAAACCACATAATGGAAGTAGTAGTAATCTTATTTTTTGCAAGACTAAACAAATAATTTTGTCCGGTAGCCTATTTCATCATATTAAGTTGTAGTAAACAATTATATAAAACTTTTAAATAAAATAATTTTCTTTAATATATTCTTGATTTTAGATATTTTTTCAATATTCTCTAAAAGGCTCCCGCTTTAGCACAGGTTTTAAGAGAGATAAGTATCTCAATAAATTTATCCTTAAAAATCAAAGAGGCTATGTCTGTTAACTCTTGAACCCAAAACTTATGGCCCTTAGATGAAAATACTTATTATCGCACTAAAACATAACCTCCAATATATACTTACAACCCAAGAATTTCTCAAATAATCAATTATCAATATACTTTTTTGCACAAATATATTTAATTATAAAATTCTTATGAAATTCAGTACACTTTTATTTATGTAATGACATGCATTTGAGTAACATTATCGACAATTAATTAAAATTAAAATCTAAATATAAAATAATTTTATACTTATTCAATTTGCTCCAATCATTTGTGAAATAATTCAAATATTTTTTTATTGATTTTTCAATATAAAAAGTATTGATAAATTGCATAAATATTATCTATTTGAAACAATTCACAAAAAAAATCAAAACTCTATTTATCATATAGCTCTAGTCAATGACAAGTTTCAACATTTTTTTTGTTCTATCAAATAATCTTTCATCATTTCTTGTAATATAAAATATTTTTTAATATTAATTATTTTTACCATAGGAAGAATATATTCCATCATGAACACATCATACAAGCCAATCACTTAAATCTTATAGGCAGCATTATAAGTCCACTTGTTGAAAATTATACATGCTCTATATTTTGTATCACGTCTAAGAATAGCATTGATTACAATTCATTTCAATCTATTTTAAATTAATATTTTTAACTAATTATTAGTTTTTTTTATTATATTACTAAATTTATTATCTTTATTTTCAAAATTAAGTATATTTATATTATTCTCATCATATATATTTTTTTATTTTTTTATTTTTTTTGTAATTATTGCCTTTTCAATTTGTATTTTTTTTATTTTTTCTTTATTTTTGCTTTTTTCATTATGCATGAGAACACCCAGCATATAGGATACCTCAATCCAATAAGCATATTATTTAAGGACACTCAATGTATGATGATTTTAAAAGAATTTTTTTCTATGATACTTTTGTATGTTGTGTGGTTTTAGTTTCAACATAATATCATAATAAAGTTGGTATAAATCCTAGGCACACACATTAGGCACCTCCTACGAAGTAGAAGGCAAGCACAAATAGCACACACTGAGAACAACAATTACCCACAAGAAGTGGGCAAGCAAAAAAAAAACAATTTTTGGTACAATGCTTGCAAGTGATACCAAACCACTATTAATGTCAAATCATTTGTGCGGGTGCCAAAGTCCCATTTGTGATAACTGAGAAATCATAATATGATGTCAGCATGCAAATACAAGAGATTACACAAAAATATTAATTATAATATATCAGAGAAAAATATTAATAATTATTTACATAGAGGCCAAAGGTACTACTAAATAATAAAGAAAATATTATAACTATCAGAATCATACAAAATTTCTGACAGAATTTCTCTACCATGATAGTTTCTAGAGATTACACAAGTAATAAACAGACATGTTAAGACAACATACTCTTCCTAATCTTCCAATACTAGATTATAAATAATTAGATTATAAATACTTGTTCGTGATTATCATTCAATTAATCATTATTTCTTTCATGTGTTTTGTTTAATCCTGATTATCATGTTAATCTATTTTCAATTACTTTTATTTCTAAATAATTTAATTCTATTCTTTTTCTACTAATATTTATTTATATAATTGAAATACTTTCAGAAATATTTTCTTTGAAATTAAACATAGTGAACTCTAACATCATACTTGAACACCTCATTAGATATTCAAGTATGATTGATCTATTACTTGTACATTCTCAGCTTGCTCACTCATTACTGACCAAATTGAGAATATTATATTATAGTATTAAAGATATTTCTATACTTAAGTATTAGCAATGACAAATTTAAAAACATTCTAAAATTTTTTATCCTGCTCATTAGACTAATATGAGTAAAGACTCATTCAAGTTGATGTATTCAAATATATAGAAACATAATAGATATGAACCTTGAGAGGAATTCATACATTTTTATCATATTTTGTACATGCTTTACATTAAGTTAATTATTTTTTTTTTAAAATTATAATTTCTTTTATTTTTTTGTCATTTCATAAAAAAAAACAAATTTTATTAAAAAAGTATAAAAAATTAAGAGTAATAATGTATTAAAAAATATCTGAGATATGTTCCACACTTGATACACTTATCACAAGATTATACCACAAACTTTCTATATTGACACACCCCCACAAAATGGGGTAGCACAAAAAAAATAAATATTTAATTGAGACAACTCAATTATTTCTCTTTGATTGAAGAATTCCAAAATATTTTTTTAAAAGATATAATATAAATTATAATTCACAAACAATCTCATTAGTCAGAAACTTCTTCAATCCGTTCTCATCAATAGCCATTTCTAATCATGCATTCCAAAAAATTAAGTGTTACTGTAAGAAGTATCTTTCTTGGTTACTTCATTATCTCAAAAAGTATAAATAATTTTTATTAGAGACTAATAAAATATTAATAAGTATTAATATTATATTTTTTGAGTATACCTTATGTTTTAATGAGTCTAAGAAGAATAAGAATTCAAAAAATACATCATAACTCTTTACTTTTCTTTACTCTTTTATAATGTCACTTGGCCTCTACTTAAGAAAGATAATCATTTGTCAATACCAAAGCTTATTAGTTCATATTATGATAATATTTTTATAAAGTTATCATATATATCACGTACACATCTTATTGACTCTAAAGAGTGTGTTCTCCTATGATAGAAAATCTCACTTGAGTGGGGTACTTGACTACACATTACTTAGAGTCTATACTAAGAGAAAAAGATATGCACAGTCTAGTCGACGTATAGAAAAGTCCCTCTAGAAACCATATGTTCCTAAAACCAACCTCTCTGATTATGCCTTTTTAATCGTTCTCTGAAACAAACAAATTAAATACACTTAATACTCTATTTCATATGCATTATCGTACACATATATTCTTTCTTCTTTTATTTATTTTACTATATTTTTTAACGGTACAAGGATTCAAGTTCCCTTCTATGACTTTATTTCACATAGGATGACATTAAACTATATTAAAAGAGATAAATCTCCTCAAATCCAACGAGACTTGGGAAGTTGTACATCAACCTTCAAAAATATTTGTTGCTAATTATAAATAAATGTCTAATGTGAAGACCTTAGCATGTGCAAAAATAAATCATCTTAAAATATGACTTATAACTATAGGTGCCAAGTAGGCCGGACAACCCTGCATGGTACGAGGCACAACTAGATTGAGTCGTGTCTAGCCTAGCACGGCATAGTCTGGAATCATGTCTAGACCTAGGACATACCAGCACAAGGAATAGCTTGGGCAGTGCTGGGCCAAGGGCTATCATGCCTCATGTCGGGTCAGACACGACCTGCATGCCTGGTTCATTGGAACAGTCCACCAGCATGGTTACCATGACCCAGGACCAATAACAAGTCACAAGGAGATCCGGTAACAAAATATTTTATGATGGTGCCGTGGTAGCGATATGTGGTGGTAGTGGGTGTGGCCGATTGGACGATGCTTGTGATGGCGTTGCACACAAAATTGGCAAAATAAGGCATAAGCCAAAATAATCCGACACATTAGGCACTAATCTACCCGAAATTATACTGAACTAGGTAAACTATAGGTCATGTCATACCGGGCATGGCACAACTTCCATGTCGGGCACGCCAGACACACCTTCCATGTCGGGCCATCCCCAACACGGCATGGTGGCTCGACTGAGCCAGCCAAAAATGAGTCATGCCAACATGGCATGGCCCACCCGACACCTCTACTTATGACAAGAGAATTAACTCAAATATTTAGTGTTGATTACCAATATATTTTCTCTCAAATGACCAAATAATCTTCATAAGAATCCTTATGTCACTACAACATCTAACACATAAATAATATATCAAGCTATACATAAAAAATATATTTTTGCAAAGTGACTTGGAGAATGAGGCGCGTATAGAGTAATCATTTGGGTTTTAAGTAGCATAGTTATATTCAATTTGTAAATTATTGAAGACATTATACTTCCTAAAATAATCACCAAAAACATGGTTTGTGAGATTTTAAAAAGTATTTGCCTATTAGCTTACACATGTGTGTTTTAGAATTTTCTTTACATTTTTCGGTGGAGCTCTAATGGAGGTTACTCTAATTATGCGAGATTACTGAATTAAGAATTATTTAACTCAATGAATATCTTCCATCATAATTCCAAATGATAAACTTTTGAAAGCTCTGATACTTTCTTTAAACAGGATAGCCTACTCTAGGAGAAATTGTGTTGTGACTAAAAATATATATAATTGATACTATTATAAAGATTAATCTTTTTGATTTTGCACTAGATAATAGTAAGATTGATTTAGATGGTAATATTTTATTTGAAATAAATTAATAAGTTGACTTCATTACTTCTAAAAGAATATACGAAAATTTATTATATGACTCACTATTATATATATATATATATATATATATATATATATATATAATGCAATTAGTCAATTCCTATATTCTCTATAAAATATTCACCTAAAAATAGTTCTTTGCATATAAGAGTACGTGAAAAAGTCTTTAGGACACAATCTCTTTCAACGATCAAGAGCATTTACCATCAATCAGGTACTCACATTCGACTTGAACACCAACTTGCATCAAGAGGAGGACAACTGTCAATTTTTATATTTTTCTTTATGTAATCTTGTATCTTAAAAATTAAGAGATAAATGATTATTTTTGAAATTCATTGCATATATAAAATTCATGCTAATGATAACGATTATCTGTGAGATATCTTGAATCTAACACTTGCTTAAAAAGATCAGGTATCAAATATTTCTCAAATGGACAAAACATATAGAGGTGAACTATTTCTTTTTTACAAAAAAAATTTAATATGTGACTATTATTACAAGTTATGTTCCTATAACAAATCAACCATCATACATTTTCATAAAAACCTTGAAGAGTTATTAGCTTATTATTCTTTCTTTCAAACTTAATATTCTAAATCTTCACGTACCAATTTGAATAGGAGTGTTACAATATTAATTTGTACTTTTTTTTTCTAAATCATTTTTTTTTATTATGCTTATGAGCACCCAACTTGTGGGTGTTTCAATCCAATTAAGCCATTACATAATGAAACTCATTGTATGATGATTTAAAAAATTTTGTTCCAAAGCTAATTTTATATATTTTTGTGGCTTTTATTTCAAAAATTATCATGTTTTCTATCATTTATTTTCTAACATATTATGAATATTTTACATATTTTTTAAAATTTTCAAATCACTCAATAACATGTGCGCCTATATATATATTCTTTCAGAATTTCATCGGAACAACAAACTTTAAGAAAAAAATATAAATTAAAGCTACTTCAAGACTTCTATAAAAATATATATTAATTGATTTGCTATATGAATATGGATAGTCACAATAGTCACATCCTATATTTACTTCTTGATGAAAAACAATTCACCTATGTATATCGTTCGCTCCTAAAATATTAAATTAGAAAATTATATATCTTTTTGTATCACAAGAAAGAATAGTATGAGAAGTGAGTTGATACTTAATTTACTTGATAAACTATCTAAAGCAAAGTATCTCATAAATAATTATTATTAACACTCTAAATTATCTTTGAATGATATTTCATTATAACTATATATATCTTACTTTTCAATAAGACAATACTACCTCAAAAAAATATAAAAACATATAATCAACAATCACCCTAAATAATCTTTGAATTATATTTCAACATAACTATCTAAATCTTACTTTTCTATAATTTGCTAATAATCACCAAAAGAAATTCAAAATCTGAAAACTTTTTCAAATACTTCAGTATGCAAAAAAAAAAAAAAAAACTATGTTTAAGTAAAAATCTTATAACAAATCTTGGAAACAATTAATTATAATGAGTACAAGTTATACATAATCTAGTCATAATCAAATAATTAATCTTTTTATGATTTTGATATTCTCCACTAAGTAGTTGTGATAACTAAAATTGTATTGGATAAAAATTAATATATAATTCAATAAGAATAACCATTAAAATATAATCTAAAATATCTTTATCTATGAGAATATTAATCACGTGTCTAATCAATGACAATATAATTCATTTCCCAAAGCATATAACTTACACTTCCCAAAAAAATATACGAGTCTCAAATTTTTCGTCTAGAATTGAATAATTGATAATTCTCAACTTATAATCTCTAGTAATAAAAATATCATCAAAAATATTTTATTATGTATTAAAGCATATATTAGATAGGTTCAATACTTACTTTATTAGTTATTAGAATATATATTAAATTTTCTATGTTGTAAAATCTTATTTAATAAGGTTACAGAAAAAAAATAGATGTTTGATTGATACAACTAAAACATACACAGTAATCAAAATCAATATATAATTAGAGCAAAAAAAAAAAGAGAAATTTAAAATATACTTATGAAAATTTAAAAAAAAATAATTATAAATAAAATCTCACAAACTAAACTCTCGATTATTATTTCAAGTCATATAATATTTTTTGCATCTCTTGTCTTATGTAAAGAAATGTGTGATTACCATAAATGATGTTGATTTTCTTTCTGCCTTGGAAGCTATCTTCTGGAAACCACTAAAAAGAGGAGCAAGACTTGCCTAAGACAAGAGATGCATGTATATCATAAAGAAAAAACTTTCAAATGGCAAAACGCACGAATAACATTGATTCAAGAATTAGGTATTGTTTTTTCTTGCCAATAAATCAAAGATGAGCCCGAGAATGTAAGTCTAAGTGCTAGGTCAATCTAGACATCCACTAAAGAGAATCCAAGACAAAGAGTAATTCGCCAATCAAAAACAAAGTGGAAGGGTTCTACACCAAGAAAAGAAGATCCTTGCTTCATCAAGTAGAAGTATGGAAAGCTTGAGAGGAAAAAATAGTAGACTAGAGATCCTCCTATAAGGGTAGGGTCACCTTCTCCCTTATCAAAGCTTAGTTATCTATGAATGAGAACTATACTAATAACTCCATGAAAAGTGAGTTGTTACTTCAACAAAGAAGGTGAGGTTGGCTTTCTTTCTGCATTGGAAGCTATCTTCTAGAAATGACTAAACAGAGAAAGAACAAAACTTGCCTAGGGCAAGAGATGCAGATGTGCCATAAAGAGGAAGCTTTCAAGTGGCTGCTAGTACAATAATTTAGGTTATTAAATAATATTGAGAAAAGATAAAAGTAATAAACCTAAAAAAATTATTGAAAATATATAAAAATTTTTAAAAAAATAGTATTTAACTAGGCAAAAAAAAATATGCTTAATTCAAACATATTCTTTAATACACTTTATGTTTGAATCAAATAGTTTGATAGATGATTTAATAGGAGATAATAAATCTTAAAAAATTTTCTCGTAAATTATTCTAGAGAAAGAAATTTTAATACACTTTATCAACACATCTTTCATAATTAAGAATGATAATCAATTAATTATAGATAATCATTCAATTATGTGATAATAAACATATATTTTTAATACACTTCATCTTACATATTTTAAAATTATTTTAAATTTGGAAGCTCAAACTTAAAACCCAAGTTGGCTTTTCAACATCACACAAATGGAGGTTATTGAAGAGCAAACGCCCACATTTTTTTTGAATATCATACACCACATATTGTTTTGATTGAATCTTACATAGAGACATTTAAAAATTTCAAGTTGAAACTGCAATACTCCCTACAAAACTAGTTCATATAGTTCTTGAATACCAATCAACTTTAAGAAAAGAAATATAAGCTAAGATTTCTATAAGATCCTCGCAAAAATATCTGATCGTAAAATAACCAACTTTGTTCGCTCATTAAATACCAAATTAAAAGTTATATGTTTCATAATCTAATTGACACGGTAAATAATAATAATAATAATAGAAGAAAATAAATATATGATCTCAAATAGCTACCAAATCAAAAATATAATTGACACGGGTGAATGTCATCATCATCATGAACTATACCCCTGTGATACATCTCAAAAGAAGAGAACTTTGTTTTGGACTAAGACATTTCAATCAAATTATAATTATCATCTAAGTTTATATCTACTACATTTTTATTAAATTCACTATTTATCATTTTTTATATGTAAGACTAAACTGGCAGTAAAAGAATTAAAAAAAATATTTATTTTGTTGCTTAATTTTTTAAATTTATTTATTAATTTATATAAAATAAATTAAAATAATTAAAATTAAATTGCAAAATATACCTTATTTTTTAATACGCAGCTAACACTTTGAATATTATATCTCGCATCCTGATGCTTAGAAATCATTGCTCGTCACGACAACTATATCACCAACACTCAACTTTACAAATTAAAATTACAAAGAATAAAAAAATAAAATTATAATAAAATAACTCATTCTATATTTTTAAACACTGAGAAGAGAATATAGGAGAGTAGTTTAATGATTAACTTTAATAAATAAATAAATAAATTAGATATTTATAAAATTTTTTCTTTTTTCCATACATAGATTAATATAATAATCCAATATCCACAATTCACTAAACACTATTACACTTACTATGCATCCTTGCTCCTCCAAACACATGCACTCACACTTGTGCACCATGTGACACTTGCACACTCACACTAATACACAATGTCACAAACTTGCACTCTCGCACACACAATGGACACCCAGCACACAACTCCGCACACACACTTGCAAGCATACTATCACACAAAATGCACTTTCCATGTAGCATATGCATCACACACAGAGGGGGGCAAAGTGCAAGGAAGGAATGGGGGCACACTATTTATGCATCTCCTTGTTTGATAGAAAATAATGCACACGGCTCATCTCAGTGTTTACATCTATATGTATTATACAATTATATTGCACATGCTCTCTCTACAAACCCTAGGATTTCTACACCTTAGAATTTTGATTCTAATATTATGATAAAGATAAATTCCAAATATCAATAAAACTCATAATAATCAATATACAAGGGTGTGCTCTTATGCTCTTATAAAATGGCTAAGATAAATTGAGGTAGGTCATATGTCTTGTACTCTCATCTATAATAAAATAAATAAAACAAAAAGTAAAAAAAAAATAATTAAAACAAGTTGGAACTACAACAACATTAAAAGATATTAGATATATCAAGAGATGTCAAATAAATCATATCGCCCAACAAAGTTAATGGCAAGATAGACCTACCAGGCCAGCATGAGATCGATTGTGTCCAGGCATGCAGGGCTAACCAACCCATCACAATTGTCTTGCATGCCTACAACCCATGTCGAGCACCCTATTTTCCTAGATGTGTCAACCCGACACGTAGGCTAGTAGTGGGCCAAAAAATGGGTCATGCATGCCCATCATGGCCCATTTAGCACCTCTATAAATGTCTCTAACATCAAAAAATCTTGAAAAAGATAATTGTACTTGATGATTACATATATAACCAATCAAAGTTGCTTAACATAATGAGGCACTTTATTGTTAAAGCAACATAAAATAAAAAAATACAAAGAGATGATCAAAACTTATCAATCAAGTTGAGATGTTTAGCTTCATAGGTCATTGTACATAGCTGAATGCTTCTTAAACCTATAATTGATTTTTTATAAGATACTGAAAATAGAATATAGTGCAAGACTAATAAGCAATATGTATATATGTGCATTTAAGCTCATGAAAAATTCAACAAAGCAACAAATATTGTAAAGATGTTGATATTGTATACTTATATCAAAATATTTTTTGAGAATAATTTCATTATTAAGATCAACTGATCAAGAAGACCAAACAACCTAGTTAGAAATTTAATATCTATTTTATTGAATTCATAAATTTTTTTCCTTATAAAAAATTTATTATTTCTTATTCTCATTTCTTAATATATATAATAGAGAATGATGGGTTACAATCAAAATTTTAAATTTAGATTTATAAAAATTCTTAGTGAGAGTGTTAAACTATGCATATAGTAGTATAGAACATCAAGGTGAAAAAGAAATTGAAAGAAATTAAAATATATAAGTTATGAAATTATTTATAATTTGATAACTAAAAATTTATGATTATAATAATGAAAAATAGACTACCTAAGCCTAAAAAATGCAATAATATTTATAGATTCATAAAAAAATACATAATAAATTATATTATTAACATCTTAAAAGCTTAGAATACATCAAACAAGATAAAATATAATTAGATTAAAGTGGTTGATAACAATAAGTAGGTGATATATATTGAAATTCACTGTGAGGTATGGACTATTTGATCCTTAATGATCATCCACTTACTTGAGGCAAAGGTGCCAAAACTATGAGAGCAAAAATGATCAAATAGCATGTCTACATCAAGAGGAACCGCTTTTAGTTCCGAAACAATACATTTTCTTTCATGGATGGATGAATGATAATTCCTATGAGGATATTTTTTCAGTAAAATATGTGATAACATTCAAAAGTATTGTCAATGATAAAGATGATAATTTTATAAATTGACATTATAAATTATATATTTTTTGTTTATTTTTTTTAAATGTTGTATGCTTATCCTTGATGTTGGCATTTGACTTATCAAACTTGACATTTAATTATTATATAAAATCCTTATTTATGAACTTCATTTCTCATTAATTATATCATGCTATAAAAGATTTTAATCTTGATAGATAGAGTTCCATTCATTTTGAGCTAAGTTTTGACTAATTGCATCAAAATATTTCATTCTTCTACCCTCACTTTGCCGCCTACCCATTCGCTTTGCACAAATAAAGGCGATGAAGTTTGTGAGACGATAGAAAAGTGGGTGCAGCATAAAGTCCCTAGTGTTGATTGGATCTTGTTAGAGCTACCTATCCATTCAATTTCATGTTATTGTGAGAGATATGTGATGTGTCCCTATTGTTATTTGTGCACCTACATTACATACTCCTTACCAAATCAACTGAATCGGTGATGACATAAATATTTATTTTGTATATTATTAAAAATATTTATATGAGAATAGTGTTATAATGATTGATCACTAAAAAAAATCTATAGATTATATGCTTATATAAGAGGTCATGTCTTGGTGAGATGATAAATATCTTCATCCATAAACAGTAAGTCTTGAGTTCAAGACTCATCTAACACAATCTCTCTTATTTTTAAAAGAAAGAAGATTAATATATTTTCAAAGATAAGAATGTTAAAATATTAATCTTTTTCAAATCTCATACTTAAGCGAGAGTCTTGTTCACTAGATACAACTTTCATCTCAACACACCACCAAAACCTAAAAAACACCAAATAATGACAAGTATGGCAAACCCAATTGTTAGTTGTGGTAAAATAGTCAACAATGATTAATAACAAGGCAAGCCAAAAAATAATTGTCGAGTGCTACAAGATGGTGATCATGCCAAGCATTGCATGGGTTACATCTCTTGTCATGCCCTGCATGACACGTTAGCACGGTTGGGCCACACAAAATTGAGCAGAGCCAACATGGATTTATCATGCAATTTAACTTTAAAATTTATTAAAAAATATGAGTTTGCCACAAGAAAAGTTGACTAATATTTATGTGGATAACAATTAGCAATAGCTTTGACTAAGAATCCAATATTCCATGATTAAAACAAACACATTGATATTCACCATATAATGAAGTACATTGAAAGAAATAATGTGCAAGTTAAATATGTGAAATTAAAAGATCAATTTGTAAATATTTTTACCAAACTATTAACAAGAGAAGATTTTATAAGATTAAAAAATTTACTTGAAATTGTACGATCAAGTTTAAGAGAAGTTTTGAATTATAAATTTGATGTGAAGCCAAAACTAAAATTTAAATTCATTTTTAAAATATTCTGTGTTTTTTAATATCATTAATTATCATATTAATATTAAATATATAATTTCAAGATGTGTAAATAAAATTTACATAATATTAGTATAAATACCAATACATATTAGTATAAATTTTATTTCTTATATGTTTTAATATCAAAAAATAAAAGAAAGAAGAATAATTTCAAATATAAATGATTGTAGTCTTTGTTTTTAAATTTCTTTTTTTTAGTTGAGTGTTATCTCTTTTATTTCCAACAATATATATATAAATTACCAATACATATTGTAATGCAATTCATATGTGATTTACTAATCAAGAATTTTAAGTTTAAAAAATATGAAAGTGCATGTAATAGCTTATGAAATTAAATTTATTATCTCGAATCAATAATTATGACTAGCTCTTTGTATTTCTCTTTAATTTTATTGAAATTTCTCATAATTATTTTATTAACCTTTTTCACATAATGTTATATATGTATCTTGTAAACATTTTCGTTTTATCATCAATACAACATAATGTGTATTAAATGACTAGATACTTTCAAGAAATTAGTTATGCATTTTAAAATAAAAGCATTTGAACAATAATTATCATGCTCATTTCATCTAGTTCATATACTAAAGAATGCTTCACAAAATTAAAACTAATGACCATTTTTCTCATTTTTTTTCATATAACCAAACTTACGTGAGGGATGCTTGAGCTAAGTCTCACTACTAACTTTACTAGTTAAAGTAACTCATACTATTTGATAAATTATTTTACGATATTTAGCAACCTTGAACACTTATTTTTATATTTATATATATATAGTCAATATAAAATGCAATGCAATTAGTTCAAAATAAAAGAGATAGCAACAATTTCAATCTCTCAATATGAAATCATGTATATGAAATTATAAAAATTAAGTAAAAGATTTTAATATTTATTAACAATAAAGATTCAAAAAATAAAAAATACATACATGTGACATAATTTGAATAATAATGTACTATGTGCTAACATGGATGATATTTTAATCTCTAACTTCTTTCACTCGACTATCACATAACTAGGACATCTCTTTTTCATTCTTGTTAAATACAGAGATATTAATTGAAAACAAAAAAAAAATATTTCTATTGAATAACTAATAAAAAAAATTAATCAAAAATTTATCTAATCAATCAATTCATCCATTATAAAAAATTAAATATTTTTTTCTTAATTTTATGAATAATTTTAATATTAGTCAATTATTTTTCAAGATTAATCACTTTAATCTCATGAAAACTATAATCTTTTATGTACCTCTCATATTACCCAATAATCTTAATCATAAACTAAAAATAAAAGATGTAAGTGTGTAAATAAAATTGCAATCTCTTATTTACTATTATAGAAATCACTTAATATTATTTGTTATGTATTACCACTTTTTGATCGAGCTTAAAAAAATTATGCATCAACTTTTTATTTTGACATATTTGAAGAAAATGTCAAGCTGCAACTCTTTCATTGGTCACTAGTATTATTATATTTTTCAATCTTACCAATTTAATTATTAATTTCATTACCAAATCATATGTGCATCTTCATTTTTAATCTTTTTTTTTAATTAATTTTTGCATTTTCAAACATAAATATTTCTAAAGATGTGCTAAACATTTTAGAAATTTCTTAATATTTCAAAATTCTCTAATTAGATATTATTTTATAGTTATAGGACTATGTTTCTAATTTTTTTAAAAAAATATATATAATAAAATTGATATTATTTACATTAAGTAGCCTAACATATATTTATCATGAAGTTCTCTTTTTGATTGAATCACCACGCACTTGAATTGACTCAACTCCATCATTGAAAAAAATATTTTAAATTTTTAAAATTCTATCATATTTTTTACCATGAGAAAAATTAAATCATATATAATTATTTTTCAAAATATATATTTTTTTCTTTGAAAATTAAATCAAATATGATGAATGATTTAAAACAACTTCTAAAAATAAACTATCCTAGATGGTTCTATGATAAAAAAAATTTTATATAGTACACGTGACTCTCAGCATACAGGGTATGTGAGAGGCAAATTTCAGCAAAATTTATCCATGACAAATTATAAAAAGCAATATTTATAAAATCTCAAACCCAATATCTATCATTCTTAGACAAGGATAATTGTCATCACAACGAAATATGTCTCTAAAAATTCTAGAAAAACTTCTTTAAAAATACTATTTTTCAAAGAAATAAATGTCCATGAGTTTTTCATTTTTTTTGGCATGCACTGACCAAACACCTAAAAACTATGATATAACATGATAGGGGGTAGCTTCATGCGAAACAATCATGATCCAATCTTACAAATTAGCTTCGACCATGTGTTTTTCTTTATTCGAACTCAAACAAGACTCAAAAATGTAGAATCGATCATGCCAAAAAACATTCCACAAACATGTATGAAGGCCATTGCTGATTTGAAAGTAGCTGAAAATGACACCAATATATGCTACTCATGTTCTACCACAATATGATATGACACACTATTTGCTCCTACATCAAAAATCAAGCACACGAAATTCAATCACGATTTGTCAATTCTGTTCTTCCAATTTCTTATAACTTTATTAAATGCATTGCTGTAGAAAATAAACTAGGAAACCAAAACCAAAGGAACAATCCTGAAGGTTTACATTTGTCAATTCATCGCCACCCATATGCAGGAATCTAAGATAGCAATAACAATGAAACCTAAGATCACCAATTTCCGCCACCTGAGTAGTTTTCATCATCTCAGGCCCACAGATAAATTAGCTAGGAACTGTTATCTTTTCAATCAGAGATAAAATGAGGATCAAATTGCGCATAACAAATATACTTGATCGAAACAACAATACCAAAATTAGCGTCGAGAAGAAATCATACATAGAGCGAACTAAGAAAATAACTTTGGGTATTCTGTTTGCTCTAACGACGAGAACCAAGTATCAGAGCCGAATGGTGAGGATAAGGGACGGCGAACGCCACCGCATTATCGGCGCCAACGAACTGCAGAAGTTTGGAATTAGACAAGACGTATTTTGAACGATAATTAAGAATTTCTTGCTGGCCCATGCCACGGATATGTTACGTGCATCAAATGGACCGTGCAGGCTCACAATGTCTGACTTTTTTGAGCCCAACTAAATTGCATGGCACGGACTGAGATTTGAGTGAAAGCTTCAAGCTTGAAAATGAGGATGACCCAACATGACTCATGGACTGACAATCAACCCGCGCCATGGCCATGATGATGGTTGTGCATAGCCCAAATAGTTTGAAGCTTAGGATTTTATTGAATATTAAGTATGCTAATGAGTTTGAATAGAAATATGTGAGAGTGATTCAATAAGGCATATAGACCCTTTAATTTAGGAAGTTTGTCACTAGTCAGGGGCTTGAGTATGAAGAAGTGTACTGGTTTATCCTGCGCAAATTAGTCAAAAACTAGAGTCTTTCTCTTGTGAGCTCAAGGTAGGGCGAAACTAGTCAGCATAGAAGTATAGAGTATCGCATGATAGATTGAGTCTTATGATTGTATTAGATAGGGTATAAAAGATTGTCAAAATGGAGTGTTCCTTTTGTTGATCTTAGTGGTTGAAAGTATATCTCATAGTAGATGATGAAGCCATGTGCGAAGCTGCAATAAGATATCAGTGGTATGGGCATAAAGGGACTCCTTTCATAGCTCTGGGAAGTCATGTTCTATATAAAAGACATCCTCTTTTGACCCAATGAATCAAAGGGGACCCTAATAAATTAAATCTCATGCAAAGGAGTACACTTCATAGATAGAGATTACTCTATCTATGTGCAATGCAGAAGAGCATGCAAAATATTGGATGGGATAGAATGTCATGGAGTTATCATGTGCGCTCATGACCATAGCTAAAGACACTATTGGATATCAAGTATGATAATAAGGTTGATTAGAAATGTATGAGAGTACTCTAACAGAGGAGTGTAAATGTATTGAAGGTAGTGCTTTTCTGGGTTTCAAGCATACAATCATATTAAGTTCGAGGAGCTTGTCGCTAGTCAGAGACTTGACTATGAAGAAGGGTATTGGCTTATCCTACAACCCTATTAACTTTGGCCTCTCCTGATGAGCTTAGGACATGGCAAAATCAGTCAGCATAAAAGCATAAAAAGTAGCATGGCATGCTGGGTGTCATGGTTGGTGGATGAGTAGGCATGTGACGCAAGTCTATATGCTTGAAAATAAGGATGACCCAACATGACTCATGGTTGGTGGGCAACCATGGTCATCATGCAAGTTGTGCCTAGCCCAAATAGTTTGAAGCCAAGCTAGCCTAGATTTCATCCATTCTATTCTATTTGGAAGTCAATTTTATAGGACACATCATACCACATGCTTTTGTGACATGTGAGCCAAACCCCTTGCATCATCTCACGCCTATTATAGTCACTAGTTCGCTCATATCATAAGCTGGGCTCAAATCGCCCGACCTATTTGTCACCACTAGATGAGGTGAAGATTTCCCCTAATTAGTTGGTTTTATCTCCAGGTAAATTCAAGTTAGTACTTGATTAGAGGCATGGTTCAAACCTAAAACATCATATGTAAATTAACACGTCGTCAATTTCAATGAAATATATTAATAATTTGATATATTTTAGTTACTCTTGATGAAGTTTGATGATGGTTCTCAATGAATGCTTACATATGGAATATATATAATTTAGTTACATATAAGCAAATAGACAGATAGACAGATATAAAAATAGACAGATAAACAAATAAAAAAATAGACAATTAGACAGATAGCCAGATAGAAAAATAAACAAATAGACAGATAGACAGCTAGAAAAATAGACAGATATAAAAATAGACAGATAAACAAATAGAAAAATAGACAGATAGACAATTAGACAGATAGCCAGATAGAAAAATAAACAAATAGACAGATAGACAGCTAGAAAAATAGACAGATAAACAAATAGAAAAATAGACAGATAGACAATTAGACAGATAGCCAGATAGAAAAATAAACAAATAGACAGATAGACAGCTAGAAAAATAGACAGATAGACAGCTAGAAAGATAGACAGATAGACAAATAGACAGATAAACAGATAGAAAAATAGACAGATAGCCAAATAGATAGATAGATAGATAAATAGGCAGATGAACATATAGATAGATAGGCAGATGAACATATACACAGATAGACCGACAGATAGATAGAAAGATAGATAGAAAGATATGTCAAAATGAGTAAAAGTGTGTATTTTGAAAAGAAAATAATGGTGATATCAGACTTTTTTTTTATTCCCCCATCTCTCCTAAACCTAACCTATGCTTTCTCTCAGCTCATATAAGTGCCTCAAGGCCCATGGGCTGAAGTAGGTAAGGTCATCATCATAGCAACATGATATAACCAACTAGCAAACACCTTGAGGATCATATCCAACATTCTTGGGAATCAAACTTACAACTTTAGGATAATAACACCATGCATCCCATCATCTTTGCCAGCCAGACTACCATAATGTTGGTGTGTTAACATTGGGACTTTCACGAGATAATTGCACGCATAGGGTAACAAGCATAAATGATGATAAAAAAAATATAGACATACATTTTCTTCTTTACCACATCGCTCACGTGACTTATATAAAAGCTCAGATAGAAAATTCAAATTGATGAACGGTTAGGTTTAATGTATTTCTTCTTAGCTCTAAGAATATATATTCTCCCTCTCCAAATCCAACCTATACTATCTCTTGGCCCATCCCATACAAGTCTTGAGGTCTCAGAGTTAGAGCAGGTAAAACTCTCATCCCAACATTAAGATAAATCCAATTGACAAACACATCAGGGAGTGGGTTTAGGATTTAGGGTCATCCATGAGGATCAAACTCATGTCTCCATGACAGGAAAAAGATAATAAACACATTGTTAAGTTCATTTAAACTAATATCTTTTATAAAAAATGTAAATTTCTCTTCTAAAACATTAATTCTCTTAGATTCTTTTTTTTTTTTTTTTTTTTTTTTTTTTTGTGAAAGCTTTCACTAATTAAAAAAAAAATTCAACAATTAGGGCATAATGAAGATGAACAAACTAGTGGTCATGTCTAGCATTGAAAACCCTAAATCTCAAATTCTAAAATGTAAATCCGAATTAATTGGCTGAAAAAAAACATCATCACTTACCCTCAATCAAGCAAGTTAGGGAAAAAAGAGGAAAAAAAAAAATAAGAACATTGGCATCAAAAACACAATAACACATGAATTGTATCCAAATAGTATCTTAAAGTTCACAACAAAGCATGTAACACCACATGAATAAGTTACAACATAGAACACACAGCATGGGCATTGAATTTTGAATGACAATTATGAATCACAACACACGGCAATGATCTATCTTGTCAAGAAATCAAGGAGCCATAGTTTGCTCTCCCATTAATAGGAGCCATGTCCTTGATTTTGGTCACATCGTCAGCATATTCACTGTATTTCAACGCAAACACTGTGGTCTTGTACCGGCTCAGAGTAATTGATTTTCTAAGGGTTTCATCAATGATTCCATTATATTCTGCTTTGCGTATGAGCGAATTAATAGTTTGTTCTTTTGTCCACTCTGCATCAAAACACACACACACATACATCAGGAGAGGAAACGATAGCCATTACGCGAACCATCTTGAACCATAACCAGAACCATGGGTGATTCTGTTCCAATGGTCCTGTTTTATTGCTTAGAACATGAACCAATGGGTCAGTCTTATTACTTAGAACATGAACCAATGGTTCAGTCTTATTACTTAGAACATGAACCAATGGTTCAGTCTTATTACTTAGAACATGAACCAATGGTTCAGTCCTATTACTTAGAACATGAACCAATGGATCTGTTTTATTGCTTAGAACATGAACCAATGGGTCTGTTTTATTGCTTTGAACATGAACCGATGGGTCTGCTTTACTGCTTAGAACATGAACCAATGGGTCTGTTTTACTGCTTAGAACATGAACAACCATTGGTTCTGTTTTATGTGTAAACCAAAGATGATCTTGTGTGTTAATGATACAATTATGTTAATAAAAAGGTTTGGAAAACACTAAACAATACAATTAAAGATTTTAATTACTTGATTCCTTAGGAACTTCTGGCAGATAGGTAGCACAAAAATGAATCTTCTTTCCCGGCTTATCAAAATCAATTTTCAAACCATGCACCCCAATCTGCCACAAACCAATTTAGATCAATTTCCTGTTAACAGAGCAAATCATGTGCCAACCATATGGTAGTTGAGCTGGCTGGATGCGTAACTAGCAACCTTTGGGATGCGAGTTCGAATCCCACAAGCTACACTCTAAGTTGGGGGTGGGGCTGTGCCAGGGTTGCCCCCCGGGATCCGGGTGGGATACGTACCCTAGAATATCTGTCAGATGACCCTATCATGATGTTGAAACCAGGGCCTTACCTACTCCAACCCAGGGATACAAGGCCCATAAATGAGCCAAGAAATAGTATGAGTTGAGTTTGAGTGCGACAAAAAAATTGAATAAATAAACTTTAAAATATTCATAAGCAATTTGTTTTCTTAGGATTTTTCAAATTTTTGAATAATAATGATTATATATATGTGTATATAATAAGAACAAAAATCAAAAAATAAAAATAAAAAATTTTAAAAAATAAAAAAATATGAAAATATAAAAAATATTAAAAATTGAATTTAAAAAAACAATTAAAGTGAAATATATGACATTTATTAGAAATATTAAAATTAAGTTGTTGAATAATACAAACTGGAAAGATTATATGAAACACAAATGAAAATAAGAAAGTAGAGAAAATCATATTTTGTGAAAGTAATTATTGAGCGATCAAAAAATAATATATACGAATATTAAGAATAACATAGAGGAAGAGGATAAGGTAAATATGAGATAAAAATATATAAATATAAAATTAAAATGAATTAATTTGAAAAAAAATTAAAATAACTCATATAATTAATACAATAAAAAAGAATCAACTAGAATAACATGTCTAATGTATATTGTGATCATGTTAAAAAACTTAATATAAGCTTAGTAAAAATTAAGTTGAAATAGTTAATAAAAATTTAATAATTAAATAATTGAGCGTTAATTAGTATTATAATTTTATAATTAAATAGATGCAAAAATAAGATCAATATAACTAATCACAAATAATTGAGATAAGACTTGATAATGACAAATAAATGAAAATATTGTATTATTTGAAAGAAAAATTTCATACGAGCTAGCCTAATAATACCAAAAAATAAGCTTTAAAAATAGTGATGAGAAATATAAATTATTTTTAAAATAAACATATTTTTCACTCAAACAAAAACAATTACAAATAATAAATTAAATATATTAAATAAAATAAAATAAAAAAGTAAATTTTATTGGAGATGAAATTGCATCTAATGAGTTTCCAACTCAAGAACTACAAACTATAAATAAAGATACTGATCATTGCATCAAGCTATAACCTTCAACAAATATATATAACAAAAGAATTTCTTATGTAATTAATTATTTCAATATTATTTTCACACAAATATCTTTAATTTTTAAGTTCTTATGAAATTCAATATGTTAATATTTTTATAAAAAAAAATTTAAAAACTATCTATACAAATAAATATATGCATGAAAAAAATAAGTGCACTCGATTATTTTTGCAAGCCTTCTAATTTATATAAAGGATAGAATTTTGATAAATTATTACTTGAATCAAAAAAAATTATTGAAATTTAATTAATTTCTAACGAGCTATAAATAAAATTAATTTTAAATCAATTAGTACTAAAATTAATAATGACAAACATAACTCACAATATTTTATTTTCTCCAATTATTTTTATTTATAAATTTATAGTATTATTGAATTTTATTTTGTATCAAAACTAATATTTAATTTTATTTTGTATGTTATACATAGTTGTTAAATCAGAATTCGAATCGAGAATTAAAATATTTAATTAGTGAATCGAGAAACAAAAATCGAATTGAATCATAAATCAAATTTTTTATGATTTTTTTTACGTTAATTAATTTATATTTACTACAGCTGACAATTTTTTTTTTGTATTTTAATTTTTATGTTTATGACTTTTTTTGTATTTTGTTGTTTTTCACATTAAATTCATAATACCAAATATTGAAATTATTTTTTTTCCACGTTAATTAATTCTTACAATTTGTAATTTTTTTTATATTTTAAATTTTATTTTTGTGACTTTTTGAGGATATTGGTCCCTTCCCTTGAGAATTAGTATTAAATCAATTCATATAAATCGATTCGCAATTTAGCAATTCAGTCATCGATTCATGCATATTTTTGATTCTTTCAAAGAGTTAAATCATTTATTTTCTGAATCGTTAATTAAATAGTGAATCAAATCATGAATCATATAATTTTAATAACAATAATATATTTTTTTAAAATATTTACTTAATAATTACATATGTACATATATCATCTAGATTAAATATTTAACAAAAACCTAAAATATTTTCATTAATGTGCAATTTTTATCAATATAATGAGTTATCAAACATATAAAAAAATATAACTTTGATTATCTTGTATATCTAAAGATACTAACTACAATATAATAATGATTTTTAAAATTTTTATTTTTATTTTTATAATATTTAATTACAATATAACAAAAAGTAATACTAAGAATCTTATGATAACATGATTGAACAAAATTTTACATGATACAAACAAATCTATCATATTCTCAAATTTTTAATAAATACTTAGATTTTAGATTTACTATTTTCAAATTAATTATTCTCTTGTGAATTATTAGTTACATATAAAAAAGATCAATTAAGATAAACTTAGCTGAAAGTGTACAAGATCTACTATATCATATTTTTTAATATAATATTCTAACATAATCTCTATGACAAACATAATAACTAGTTTTACAACTATATTTTTTTTAAAATATTTATACTGGGCAAAATTTTATGAGTCTCCTCTAGAATTTTACTATAAGAATAAAGCACAAAAATACCTTATAATATCAAGCTTGATAAGAATTTCTATGAGTATAATCCAAATGTCAAACTTTATGAAAATATCAATTATATATTTCCTTTTTGACTATACAATACCTCGCATATCATAAATCATCTATATCTTAAAAAAAATATCATGTCTTCCAAAATAATTTTTTTGAACCTATGATTAAAGTAACTTATTAAGCTGAGTGATTCTCACTTTATTATAAATGTGTTAAACGGGCCAGACCAGGAACGGCACAATTTTGTGGAGGTCAACCAGGCACGGGCCCACGGCACAAATCCGCCGGGTTCGACTTGGTCGGGCCAAAACCCTAATTTAAAAAAAATTAGGATTTCGACAACGTGCCGACTTCTTCACTTCCGGAGCTCGACGTGCCTCGCCCGTCGGGCTCAGCTTCTGGTGCTAGAAAGGTTTCTCGGCTCGTGCCGAGGTATCGTGTCGGGCCATGCACGGCACGAGGCCCAGTTGGCCTCGACACGGCACGGCACGGGCACAAAAAATTCCCAGCCGTGCCGAATCATGTCATGCCTCATGTCAAACCAAGCCGGCCCGGCCCGATTGACACCTCTACTTTATTATTTATCATAGTAAGAATATCATCTACATACACAATCATTAAGATAAATTTATCTTCTATACTCTTGTAAAAAAATAAAGAATAATATTTTACTTACCTATGTAAATCAAAAGATATGAATACTAGGGAAAATCATGAAAACTATAATCTACAAATTGAACTTACATGTTTTGCTGCTATTTAAAAATTAGGTAACTACTTTATATATGCATACTCAAGATAATTATGAAGAAAAATAATTTTTTGTCTAACTAAAATATTATCCACCTATTAGATACGACTAAAATATAAGTATCTATATTGATATCATTTTGATCACTAAAAAAAATATAATGATAATGCACTCCATATATCTAATTAAGCTTTTTTACAATAAGTCTCACATTAAAGTAATCCATCTTCCCATTTGAACTTAAATTCATAATGAAAAACCACCAACAACAAAAAACAAATCTTACTGAAAGTACTAGTTCCCAGAGTCCAGAGATCCTATTAGATTAAAAAATATATCTTTTTTATTAAAATTTGATATTATCTTAGATGAGACAACTGCTCAAAATATACTTAGTTATCCTAATATAAATAATAAAAATAATAAAATATATAAAATAAAAAAAAATAAAAGAGTGCATTAATATCTATAAAATATGATACCAATGACAACTATTTTATTTCTTCTAAAAAATGATAAGAACATCAAGATCATAAAATTTAGTTGTAGTATCACCTTACTTCTCAGGATATCTCCTCCACTTGAACAAGTTACACAAGTTAAATTTTATTATAATAAACTTGAATTTTAGGTGGTAAAATTTCTCGCTCTCAACTCATTTTGAGTTGAAATAGAATTAATTTGAGACCAACACACTCGAAAAAACTCTCACTATAAATTCTCTATATACTAATCTCAAAATAATTATCTATCTCTTACTTTTCTAGAAAATTTGATTACCTCAAATTTCTAGGTGGTAAAACACTAATTACATGTTGGTGCCTAAATCAAAATTAAATATCAAATTAACTACAAGTATCCATGATTCCTCAAAGACATCAGATATTTTGGAGCCTCTTCTTCACATTATCCATTATGCAAAAAATTATATCAAGATGAACATGTCGAATAAAATCTAGAAAATAAATATTTATTTTAATTATACATATTATATCTAATTTGATAATAATCAAATAGTTGATATTTTTTTTGATTATCTTATAAGTAATAAAATAATACCTAGCTAAAAAAAAATATCTATAGTACAACCCAAAAAATTAATTTCAACAAGAATATTAAATGCATACATCCTTCTTTTATAAGTAAATGATGCATCTAATAAATAAAATTACTAATATGTTAAGAAAATATTTGAGCCTCCCAAAAGTTTCATCGAAATTATGTTTGATGACTCCTCGAATTGAATGATTCGCGGCTCATCAATCTCCCATAATTAGAATATCATTTATATAAACATTCAACAAATAATTTAACTACCAAAACTCCTCAAATTAAAACAAAAAAAAATCATTATGCTCGTATATAACCCAAACAAAGTGACTAGCAATGATAATCTGACAAACATACTCTTGATTGTACTGCTCAAAATCTAATTGTACTGCTCGATGATAATCACGCATACACATTCTTATATAACCCAAACTTCATACCATATAATATCATCTACAATTTATCAACTATATTTGATTTTACTGCTCAAAATTTTAACAAATACTCTATATATACCTCATCAAAATTATCATAAAAAATATATTATTCATGTCTAACTAATGTTCCCTCTAACTATGAGATACTACAAGAAAATTATCTAATATTGACAACAACAAAAAAACCTTCGAAAGATTATAATATTATTTCTTAAGCCCCATTAGAGTGGAGAATATACATCTTATCTAAAATAAATTTAGACTAAGCTGAATGAAATAATTTCTTGAAAAAAGACTTGAGAATATAAGTATTATAAAGAAAAATAAAAAAAAAATCAATAATACAACAATACTATGAAATTAAATATTGATTGTTGAGTACAACTCCTCTGTCATTTCAAAAGAGTAATCAAAAAATCAAGATAAAAAAAAGATTACAAGATTGCCTGGCTCCTCCATAAACTCATTTCTAGTCTAACAAGGATGGACATATTTCTCTCTTCAAGTATAGACTCTTAATCTAAATAAGTTTTAGGTGATCAAATTTTCTAATTATCTACTCAAATACTCAATGAGTATGTAATAATGCAGATTCTTATAATACCACATTATCTTAATCTAAATGAAATTCTCCTATCAAAAACTCTCATCATTTCTAAATTGAATATAATTTTTATTTATTAGTAGACATGATAACGCTATAATAATAACATCGTATTCAGTACCAACATAATTAGATATATTCAATGAGTGACTCTCTCTACCAATTAAAGATCTTCACAAGGCTATAAATAATAGTTGAATTCAAATTCATATATTAATGTTATTCATAGGCTCTTTAATGAATGAGTCATGGTCAAAAAAAAATGTAAACTTACTAAAATTTTATTAGTCTCTAATTAAAAATACTTATACATTTTTAAGTAATAGAGTATACAAGTAAAACACAAATCAAGACTTTATACGTCAATTTATCTCATCTTGAAGAATGATAAAGAAAAAAATAAGTATGCCCACAAACTCTAAAAAACCAACTAAACAATATTTTTCCGAGATATTGAATGTGAAAAAATATGTGATAATAAATAGAAAAAAAAAATTCTAATTGAAGAGCTAGATTGTAATTAAAATTAGAGGCATCAAATCAACCAGGTCAGCCAATTTTTTGGTGGCCCAATCAGGTCACCTTGATGTGCCAGGCACAACACAACTTGAGAAATGCCTGCCCGGCATAGCCTGCCGACCTAGCTCATATCTAATTTGTGCCGAGTCATGCCTGGACTTGCCAGGTTAGGCCGAGTTGTACCCAATTTTTCCAACTAAATTAAAAAAAAAACAACTGGGTCTTCAGGCCGATTTATCGTGCCATCAGGCCGAGCCCAGGGCCATGCCCGAGCAGCCCAACACGTTTGACACGTCTAATTAAAATCAATCTCCCCATAAAAATATTAAAATATTCTAAAAGTGTATGATCTATCTCAATCATATATTTATTTTTTCTTTTGCACATCCAATTTTTGTTAGGGGGTGCAGACATGAGAAATCTAAAATATAATCATATGATTCATATATTTAATGCTAAATCGATGACATATGTTCTAATGCATTATTATTTTTTAATTTTTTTTTATCAAAATAAATTTTTATTATTTTATAAAAAATCTAAAAAATAAAAATAACATATAATCTATCACAAAAGATATATATTTAAGTATATCTTGAGAAATTATCAACAAATATGAATATTAACCTAAATCACTATCTAATCATATTTCTATTAATACCTTATATATTTAAATAATCAAATAGGTTCCTATTCAAATTATATTAACATGTAAGAATAGGAAGATCTAATAATCTTTCTTAACCAACATATCTCATATTTTATAATCTAAATATTCTTAGGACTAGAATAGAGTATTCTAATTTTGATCAATAATGAGTACCCAAATTAAGTCAGCATAAGTGACGAGTTTAAAATACTTATACATCTAGAGAAAGATCTTACCATTGAAAAAAAAAACATCAATTCAATTATCTCAATCCCAAATAAAATTTTCCTTAAAATATCAATGACAATGTCAATCCTACAAATAAAAATCAATAAAAATAATAAAAAATCAAGATAGTATCACATCAAATAATTTTCAGAAATTTTCCATCAACAATGATAATGTTATGAAAAAAAAATACATACATAATAAAATAAAATAATTAGCAATATAAATATTTACTCATGTATCAAAAATTCAAAAATCTAAAATAAAAGTAATGATAAAACAACTAGTGAAAGCTAATATAAGAAAATAAATTACAATTATTTTAGAAATAAGTTTTGTACTCTTCTCTAGTAAGTATCATAGTGAATAGGCTCTAAGTATCCCTAGATGGCTCTAGCAGTCAGCCAGTTTCTCTCACTATTGCATTATACTCTCAGTAACTTCTCCAAAAATAATATCCAACAATTCATTATAGTATATGCTATCCTTTTATAGCGAGTATATTAGACTGAAACTCTCCTACATTTACTTATACTAAGATACTCTATATGTACAAAATTATAATTTCTCCAAAAATAATACATTAAATTCATTGTAATCCTCTCTTTTTTTTTTGGTTTAACACCAATTTTGAAAGAAAATGATAAAGAAAACCTATGTATGATTTCTTCCTGTCACAAAATCATATATCACCACTACATGCCCCACTACACCCAACTGCATGCACCACTATAGGCTCGACCATGTGCACCACTACATGCACAACCACAAACACTAACTTTGCACCACCACATACTTTGTTGTATGCTACCATGCTCTTTCCACTAGGTGCCTTATTATGCGCCACCAGAGATTCTATTGTGCACCACCCACACAACTCTTGCACTATTGTGCACACTATAGCAGCACGTAATAGGTGTGTGACTATTGTTGACAGAAACAAAATAAAAATAAAAAAGACAGAGAGAGCACTAAACCTAGCTTTGATATAATGTAAAATTTAGAGACATTAAAAAATAAAAAAAAATACTCAATATATAAAATATCATATGTAATGCTAATATATAACAAACAAAAATGATTCAGATAATTCATAGATTGAATACTCCTATCAAAGATCATAAAATAAAAAATAAAAGCTAAATGAAATTACAAGAGATAGTAAAAAATATGTTAATTGCAATATCTAAACCCTTCTTGCACATCATGCAAAAGGCAAGATACATGAAAATACCATAACAATCAACTATCAAGGATATACAAGAACTTTGATATTCATCACATATTACTCTCATCTCAAGTGTTATAAGTGTTCCCAATTTAAAATAAATGTAAATTGAGAAAATCCACTACGAATTAGAGCATGTGTCTACTTTTCATTGAGTTATATTTTCTCTACTATTTCCAATCTCTTTAAAAACTCTCATTAAATAATCAGATCACTATATGATAATAAGGTATGTCTTCATGGCAACTGACCCAACCCAACCCAATCAACCAAAAATGAAAAAAAAAATCACTAAAAATATAAAATTAAAATACTTGCCAAAGTTGCTCTTGAAGGAAACTCAAAAGGGCAACTAATTTGCCCAAAAAATACAATTAGAATTTTGATACTTGGATAAAAAAAATTTCCAAAAACACCTTCGACATAACTTAGAATCTTTCCGGCCCAGATTGAGAAAATATCAAAATAAGTAGGGGCCAGAGTGAATACAAATATGGATGAAGTAAAAAAGAAAAATTATCACTAGTCACATCAACATGATATAACAACGATGATATGAACAAAAATAACAAAGACATTTTAGGGCGACAGTGAGATAGATCACCCCAACCATAAACCCATATCAAATTACAAAAAATTAATTTTCAATAACGCATAAATAACATAAAAAACTAAAAATTGATGTGAATACTTATAAGGATGAAAACACACACATGGAACACTCATTCACACATCAAGAGCACACAGCCAGGCAAAAAAACACACATAGCGACTATTATTTGAACAAAAAGTGCAGTTTTCATCAACTGAATATATAGCAAGTTAGATGACTGTGCCTATTTTGTTAGGATTTTAAAAATGACAATGCGCATCAGAAGTCTTGTAGAATAAAGTGTGCAGAAGTTCGAAATGACCAAAATGAGCTAAATAAAATAAAATGCAATATCTTTTAGCTTTGGTAACAGAAAATGTCAGACCTCCCAGTCGAGATAATCTTTAGCTGGTTCAAAATGATAAAGAATGGAAACTGTGCATTGTAGGTAAGGCACTTCATCAACCACTATAGAACCAAACCTATAATCCATAGCACTGCAAAATTACAGAAGAGATGATCGGCCAATAAAACACAATGAGATCACAAATGCTACACTTTGTTCCCAAGATAAGGTGGCCATTATACGGAAAGAAAAGCATACGAAAATGGAAACCAAAACATGTTCCGTAAGTAAGAAGTGACCCACCTGCAAAAAAAAAAAAGAGCAAACAGTCACAGACGATGGATTCATTCACACGAGTCCACGATAAGTTGTTTCACCAGGTGACATAGATAAAAGATTCAATCTTTAAAATGGTTGTTGTAAGAAAAGAGGTCGCAAGCATGTCAGTTAGTTTTGTTGGGAAAATAGTCTTTCCGCCTGCGGTGTCCATGTGTCATGCAGCAGTGAGTTCGAGCTTAGGAACATTTAGCAGACAGGCAAACAAACAGCAGCACAAAACAACAGAGCACCTGCTTATAGCACAATCTTCCAACCCGGTGCTCAACCGCTGCTTCTCCAGTATCCCAATGCAACCCCGCAAGAAAGGCTTGCTACTGTCTTTGAACGACTGCCAGCTGACAAATAATCGGCTGAAACAGAAGCACGATGAAGCATTCAAGGAAAATAAACCAAATAATTATCCGCCACAGAATTTATACAGAAGAATAAGGACTAGAAAAGAGGACAGATGCATGTGAGAGAAGATGAGGATGAAGCAGAGCCTGTCTGCAACATCGTGCCTTCCCGGCATGCGTGAGCTAATGAGGATCAATGGAGATCATTTTAACTCATATATGTGTATACCTTTGTATCACCGATATAATCATACAAGTCAAAATGGCTAGCTTTATATGTGTGTATACACTATACAGGTAGCATATGTATGTGGATATGTTAATCTGTGATTGTGTGTGTGTGTGTGTAGACAGTAACATATCAGTCCCTCTCTCTCTCTCTCTCTCTCTGTTCGAGTATGTATGGCATGGGAGTGTACCCATAATGAAACATGTAATGAAGATGTGTTATGTGTTAAGATGTGCGTGTTACCAGTGATCAACAAAATTTGTTGAAGGAGGAGCTTCCCCCTTTAAGTGAGCTAGCAAAACGTCGAAGCAAAACACGGCCATTTCCTTACTTGCACAAAGCATGATCTGGGTTCAAGTGCACTAATCTTATTTTGTGTGATCTAATTTAAGTTAGATGGAACGAAGCGGAGAAGGAGAGGCAGCTGGAAGGCTGTCGGAGATAAATAATTGAGGAGAGAGGGATGTGCTGAGGAGAGAGGGGAGACACGCCTCCAGTACAGTAGCCATGGGTGATGGGATGGGAGGCGCAATCCTTCCATATCCAGTGGTCAGCTCGCCCAATCGTGGCCTGGTGGCAATTGCAACTCAGAAAGGTCACCCCTGTGGTCCCGCCACCCGCACCCCAAGGCCCAACCTGCCCATATTATCCTAGGGATTTTATATATGGGCCTTAACATATAATGTCAAAACAGATGAGTAGAGGTATAGTCTGGTGGCCTGGGCACAACCCATGGCTCAGCCTGGTTTAGCCGTGCACGGCTTGGCATGGTATGGTTTGGAACTGTGCCGCAGAATTGGCTTGGCCGGCACGAGCCATGCCTCGTGCATTATATTCCGAAAACCCTAGAAAAATAGATAATACATCTCCCAAAATGTACATTATTTTTTCCATAGTCAATATCTTATATTGCATTTCATCATATATTTTCATTATTTCCTCTTATTTATTTTAATTTTTCAGCCTTTCTTTTTTTTTTTTATTTTAGAAATTTTCATTTGCATATCTTCATTATTTTATTGCATATATTTATTCTTTTATTGTATTTTCTCATTTTTCTTTTACAATGTATCCTGAATTTTCTGTATCTCCTCGAGCAATCTCTCATTAAACATGTTATTGTAATTGGAAGATGATAATGAAAAATTCCAAAAATAACCTTGATAAAATATAGATGCATGGACCCCATGACCATGTACTCACCATTTTTTTTGCTTCGCTCCAAAAGCTTGAGGGTAAATATGCGCAACAATAATCTCTGACATATCTATAAAATGATTTGTTAATTGTGAAGCAATGACAACTATATTCTTTATAATTTTCCAATAAATCAAATCCTAATAAATACTTTATTTTTTCTAATCATAGTGATAATTTTTAGAAATTTGTATAGTAAAACAATTTTTCTCAGTAACTGTAATGTTTTTAAATTCATATCTTTCAATTATATCTAATATTTTAATATTTTAATATTTTACTTATGGTAGTTATCAAACCAATAAGCATTTCCTCTTTTCCTCGACAAAAATATATTAGAGTTCGCCAAGCGATAAGGACAAGCTAATTTCTCTATGGTACTTTATCATGATAATATTTAATATGCAAGAAAATCACTTATAATTCACATAAGTGCTATTCACATTTGAAAGTTTTGATTTTTAGATATATCATATGTTTCCAAACCATGGTCCCATAAATTTTTTAGCTCCACAATCAGCGGCTGTGAAAAAAATATTTAAATTTTCTTTTGTGTTTCTTAGATCGGGCACGGTAACACATAAAAATATGTACTCATCTTTCATGCACATCCATGCTTTTTAAAATCCATCTATGAAGAGTATTGTTATTCTATTTGTCCAAATAGCTAAAATCCATCTGTGCATAGCCCAGATCTAACATTTTGACTTTCATCTACGAAAGATAAATGACTATCATCAAAAAAATTCTAAGATAGAGAATTTGAGCAATGTTGCATCATGTTTTCTTTAATTATATGCTCTTTGTGCCAACTCATATCATTAGTAATAGTTTCAGATATAAATAATCTTTTAAAATTATGAGTCAATAAGAATTCTTATGAGAACTATTTATTTATGCCTTTTATATGCAGTATTTCTTTTATACCAAAAAAAAATTATAGAAATTACAAGTAATTGCTTCACTATCTATTCCATGATATATCATGCAATAATTAATGCAATTAATATATTTTTTCTATAGGCAAATCGAAAGCCCACATTAACTTATCTGTGATGTAAAATCTATCTATCATGATTTTATTATTTAGTAACAAATCAGATAACAACTTAAACATTTCATTAATATTCCTTTTTTTTAAATGATGTTTTGCTTTTAAATTCAAGAGTCTGGTCACCATTGATAACTTTGAGTTGCCATATGGATTACCCGAGCAAACCTCTTCTTCTAATGCTTTGAGTATTTTATAAAATTGTTTTGCTGATGATTTTAGGATATCATCAGCGACATCATGATTGAAGAAATGACCAATAACATTCTTCAATCATATGCATCATTGGATTGACATATTTCATTGTGATATTTATATTAATATTTATATGTACATAATACTTTGTTATTTGTAGCACAGCTATTTTCTCATGTTTATACCAAATATAATAATCTCTAATAAATTCATTTTTTATAAGATGAAACTACACTATATGAACATATTGGAAACTCTGATTCTGACATTTATGGCCATTACATAAGCATCTTATTTTTGTTTCATCCATCAATTTAGGTTATTTTTTAGCAGAGCTAACAAATTCCTCAGTCTTCTCTACAAACTCACTAGGCAAAAACTCATCTTACAGTCTGACATTCATCTATCGAGGATTTAGTCATAATATTTTACATTTCTATAACACATGACACAAACATATTTTGAATTATAATAAAATATATAGTGACTTATTTGTAATAATGATGTAGTAACATATTTAGGATATTGCATAAGCATCATAAAAATATTGTAGTTACATCATTAAAATGTAAGTTTGCATTAGAATGAGATAAGAGGGGTTCCCTTAATCTCTTAGATATTTACCAAAATCATTCAATTGTATTTTTCATATATACATAAAACTAACTATTTGATATTTATCTATATGGGATGAAATTACATTAATTAATCAAAATTAAAAAAAAAATTGTGTATGTACTAGAAATATTTTTTTTTATTTTGTTTATATATGAAAGATCATAATATAAAAATATTTTTAGGATCATGGATTCACTTTTCAAATAAATGAAAATATTAATCTTTTAAGAAACTAATTATTTTTTCATTCGGGGTTAATTAAATGAACATTCCGAGATTTTATTGTTCTTGGTGTTTATTAAACCATTTAAAAAATGATAACACGAATTCTAATTTGTGATATTCCAATGGGGTTAAGTGCTTTTGTGTTTCTTTAATCTTAACAAATTAAGGTTTTATAATAACTGATGCTTTTAAATTATTAAATATAATTTAACTATTTTGATATGAGTATTTTATATAACAGACATCATTCAAAAATTCACAATACCGATGCATATCAATATGTCAATAAAAATATGACAATAAATATCAACTAGCAATGGATAATATGAATAAATTAATAGGGATCTAAACTAATCAATATAAAGTATGTAGTATGAATAGTCATCTACCAGTTATGAGATATAATATGTATTTTTTAAAATAACAAATAATTATTCAATAAATTTTGAATTGAGGTTTTTATTTTTTTTTAATTATTCATTATCATTATGCTTTAATCTTCAAATTGCATGCCTTCAAAATTTTTTTAAAGTTATTCGTTATTATTACGTTCTAACCTTCAAATTTATTAATATATATATATATAATTTATTCATTGTTAAAGTTGCATGGCATCAAATTTTTTTGATATATATATATAAATTATTCGTTATTAAAGTTACATACCTTCAATTTTAATATTAAAATTGAATAACTTTAGATTTTTTAAACCAACTCTCTTAATTTTTAAAGTTGCTCGTTGTGATTATGTTTTAATCTTCAAATTTTAAATATATAAAAATTCAATTAAATAGATAATTAGGCAACCTAACTATTGAACAAATCCAATTAAAAATACTATGTCCACATTGTTAAGTATGTCCAAAAAATGAGAAATGTAAATTTTATTAATTATCATAATTTAAGAAAACAAGAAGTGATAACCCACGAGGATGTTAAACATGAAAAAAAAATCATAGTCAATAAAACACACGAAAATTGCATACCTCAATTATAGTATATATGTGAATAATATAAATATTAAATTGCAAACCTTGATGATAAATGAGTAGGGCGACAGACGCAAAAAAGGAGAAAAGTAAGCTCGAATTCATTGAAGGGAGGTGATAGAATCGATAAAATTTAAGTCAAATCTTACGTTTTTTTTTTGAAGGGACGAAGTTTTCTTCAAAAAAAAAACAATCAAAGCATTTTAGATATGGAAATTGTTTTCATTTCTAATTCAGCAACAAAAATAAATTCCTTCACCAAAATTTTTAAAGTCCAAAAGTGAAAAGTGATTGACGATCAACATGTTTCAAATTTAGCGAAAGAATTCATTTCCATTGCTAAATCTAGGAATGGATCGAAATTCCATTTCTAAACGAAATGAAACCGAATTAATTTCCATCCCAAATTTCATGTAACTAATTGTTTTTAATACCAAATAAATCTAGAAACAGAATTTTTAATCACTAAATGTCACGCAAGCTAATCCGCCCAAGACCGCATGCCAAATTAGCTATGAAAGGCAAATGTTAAACCATTTTAATTTCTATCTCTGTATATGTTTCTAATTCCAGTTCCATGTCTAATTTTTTTTTTAAAAAAAGTTTCATTTCTATTTCTAATCTATTTTAATTGTATTCCCAATTTTAGAAATGGAATTGTGCATCAAAATTGTATATTTCTAATTAGCTTTTATCTTGGACTTGGAGTGTATGCATTAATTTACAATATATATATATATATATATGTAATAGTAGTTACACACACACACACACACACATATATATATAATATTCCTACACTTAGAGATTGATATATATATATATATATACATTGATACATCAGTCTAAAAGAGGGCATATATATATATAAACATATTTAGTGTTGTATATATATATACATGTATATTATTATATTATATATTATATATAATATACATGTATGTACATGTACATCATTATGTACTCAGATACTTCTATACATTTATACATGAGAATATAGATGTATTTACATGTAGATGCATATATGATGTAGTAGGCATGGTGTACTTATATATATATATATAGTAAAATATATGTCTAAATATACTTATATACTATTATTTATATTAAGAAGTGAATGTATGTATAGATTACTATATGTATACATATATTATATTATATATACACATGTACATACATGTATACTTGTACATTTATATACACAACAATATATATAAATATATGTATTTACATGTGTACTGCATACAATAGGCATATATGTATGTGTGTGTGTGTGTGTGTGTATTCATATACATAGTATATATGCCGATATATATCTACATATATATATATATATATGTATATTGTTATACTTATGAGTATATATATGCCTACATATATATACATGCACATACATGTATATTGGCGTACAATTAATATATACAACACTATATATATATATATAGTAGCATGAATGGGTCTGTGTGTGTGTGCTTAGACACTTTTGCACACACTTCATATATATACACATATATATAATTATTAATATGTGTACACTTATGTGCTTGTATATTTATATATATTGTTGTATTTATTGGACATTTATATATGTATGTATATGTTTGTACAATATGATACATATACACATACATACATACATATAAATAATTAGATAAATATATATATATATATATATAGTAATAAATATGATCATATATATATATGATACACTCTGCATATGGGCATATTTATTATTGTGTATATATACACACACATGGTAGTGATTTGATACATTTAAATATATATGTACATACATACTTAATTTTTAACTAATATATCTTATTATTTTATTAAAATATAGATTTATCTTAAAATATGGATTAATAAATATTCAATTTCATTCATGAAAGTGGATAATTGATTAATAGTAATGAGGGATCAGTTGAGTATAAGGGAAATCTTACCAAATCTATTGTTATGAAACATAATATTACATGCAACTCACTTGTTAGTCAATCTAGTGTAAAAATGGATATGCAATTAAAGTGTTTTTTAATTTACTTCACATTAAAATTGCATCATTCATTTATGCTTCCACTCGAAGATGATGAATACATGGTGAATATAATATGTTATTATAAAATGCACCGTAACACTTATTCAACTCCAGTTGTTACTGCAATTGAAATATTTCAAATATTAAAATAATATCTTTTATATTACTATGACTATTATGCCATTTATTTTGTTTCAACATTATAAATAATTATTATTCATAACGAGACTCATTTAATTATTGTGCTGACAACCCAATTGTTAGTTATAGTTGTGTGCCTACTTATAATTCACGCATACAAAGGTACTCTAACACATTAATCAATTATCAATTATGAATTTCATATGATTTTTCATCAAAATGTGCTCGATCATGTGAATCTACATGTGATAATAGTCAAAAGTCAGGATACAATATAGAAATGTGATTTTTCATCAAAATTTTCTTGATCTCAGTGTGATGATGCTATTATTGGGGATGGGAAAAGCATCTCAAGCTTAAGTGAGTTTCATGAAGTTTATTTGAAATCAATTGCTAGAAGATTCAAATATAAACTTTAAAAAAATTATTCGAAGAATATGGTTGTGGGATGTAATGTTAATGAATATCATGGAATATTGCTCTGCGTATGATAAGAAATTCTAATATTCTTTTAGTGAATATTTTTCATAACTTTTATAAATATTCTTTGGAGGATAGAGATGTGTTCGTGCTTGTTGTTCGACCTAATAAGTCTGCTATTCTCATTGACAATGTTTTCAACTCAACTCTTGAATATCCACTAGGGCAAATATGTTAGGACTTTATTAAACATCATGGTTTTTAGTTATCTTATCATCAAGCATGACTTGCCAATGAAAAATTGAGCGATCATATATTTGGACATCCTTGCAATTCCTATGAATTATCACTTTGGATGTGTTGGCGAAATATTAAAATAAATCTAGGAAGTGTTGTAGGGTTTACTAATTCACGAGATGGGTATTTAGGGCAATGCCTTGATGCATATTTATTATTGCTATTGATTCATCACATATGAGTGGCGCTTATGGTGGGACTCTTTTATCTGCTAGCAATATAACGCACATGATTCTATGTTTGCATTAGTATATGAGATGCTGAGTTCAAAGAATTATGATGATTAACTTTGATTTTTGAAAATCTATAGTGACTTATTGCTGATAGAGATGTTGTCAATGTATCTTATATAAACACCTAGCTCTTTTGCATGTTATTCCGTGGTTATTTGGTACAAGCAATTATGCTTATTATCATCATCACTTAAAAAGAGAATTTTAGTAATATTTAGGGTAAGCACAATATTAAAGGGAGGAATTAGAAGAAATAACGCTTTAAACTAGCTTGATATTTGTTTTGTTAGAAAATGAAAGTATCATATTGTGACTATATTTTTGGCTTATTTCATATGATATTTGTATGAGAAAGGGGCAAAGAAAAAAAAAATCATGAAAATGAATTCTTGCTGAGTTTTAATGAAAATTAGTTAAATCATCTATAAATTAAGTATAACATAGACATACTTAGTGGAGCACATAATTGATGTGTAGAAGTGCGAGATGAAGTCGTGAGATCATTAATATCTGCATGCGCAACTATCTTTTCATGTCGCAACATCATCCTCATGCATGCAGAATGATGCTGTGACATTTTTATTGACATTCCAATATGTGATGGTATAGAGGCGAGAATTTTTATTATAGACAATATTTGATGATATAATGGGATAGGCAAAATATTAATATATTTTGCCCAACCCATGAGTCTCCATTAAATTATTTACATAAATTACATTAATACATCTTCCCATTACTTCCTATTTTTTACACATTTTGCATGAAACTGATGCATATGCCACTTTTGCATGCAAGAAAACCCCTACTATTCCCCTCATGCATTCGTGCAAAACATGCAGAGAAATATCTTATTCTTTTTAAACTCGAATTTCACATGCATTAAGCAGGCAGAAAAATATTGCAAGAAATATTCTCTACATCTACTTCATGTCTAGAGTTCACATATATACTTGAGTTTACTTTATCCTTCTTGAATTCACCCTTTCATATAGTTATTTTCAGAACCTTCATCTATTTTAAGAAAAGGTTGGGAAGCAGGTTCTTCCCCTTCCATTACATTATTATTCAGAGCCATGTTTTATTTAAAGAGCATCCACAGATTGTACATTAGACTCTTCTTCTTGACATTTCCCAGTAGAAAACATATTAGACCCCTCATCACAATATTTCGTATTAGCAATGTACCTAGCAGAAACTTTATTCGAATGGTTTCTTTTATATTTGTCGCTAGATTTGCCCAAAACATGATAATAATCACAGAGAGTTTGCTGGGTATCTTCATCATTATGGATGAATTCTATGGCTTCGGAGTCATTTTTCGAGCACACTACAAACCTTGTTCTCTAGTCCAGCTTAAAAAGAATTCCTTGCTCTGCTTTAAGTATTCCATGTCATGCACCTCTGCATCGGGGATGCTTTTGGCTGGGGTTAGGTTTTTTTTTTGGGGTTTGTTATCTTTGAATGAATCGGACAATCCCACAGTTCCCATCCTTGTACCTATATTGAGCAAAAAATAAATAGTAGTTTTTTAAATATAGAAACTATCCTTACCATTATCCTTGCTTGGATCTAACCTTCCCAATCCCAGGCAGAATTCTTCAAGATTGGAGAAGGGTTTTAGGGTTTTTTGAGAGAATTTCATGGAAAAATGAGAGAGAGAGAGAGAGAAAAAAAGGAGATAAAATGGCTTTATCTTTAGCTAAGATATGGTAATCCAATCAAATTGGTATGAAAGATTTGAGAGAAGCTAGTCACAGTCTCTGAATTAAACTTTTTGCAAAAACACAAACAAAAAATGTTAAATTTATCACAAGCTACTTAGGTTAATCAGATTCTAGCATGATTTAGTATGTAAGATTTCATTATTTTTTCCTTTAAAACAAGGATCTCTATCAAAAAACATATGATGAGATAGACAAAATTAAATCAATTCCACATTCACCAACAGTATGAAGCCTAATGTATGTGAATTTTTGCATAAGACCTAATATCTATTTTGCTGCTAGCATGATTAGCATATATCAATCTAACCTAGGGTAAAAATATTAGAGATTGATAAAACACAAACCCAAATACCTAAAAAAGATGAGAGGTTATATAAACCCAGATTTCCAATTGGATGATAATTTAAGAAAGTTTAGCTTTAATTATATGTTTACCTTGTGGAGTAGAACCATAAGTAGAAGAGTAATAAATAATATTATATTACTGATTCCACCATAAAGATCGAGCACATGATAGTCTCAGATATAATTAAGGATGTAGGTACTAACTCAAAATAATTTAAAATTTATAAAAAAAACTAAACACATTAAGCACAAATATCAATTAATAAAAGACATAATATTGATTAATATAGCATCGACTAAAATATATATTTTTATTAAATATGAAATATTTTGATATATATATATTTTTAGTATTTTATATATGTTCCCAAAATATAATTTTAGTATTTTTCCACATTAATACATTATTACACTTTTCGGAGATATAAAGGCTCTATCCTAAATGGTCTTTGTCCCCTTTTGGCATTTGGCCGCTCTCGCACACTCTCGCTCCTCCCCTCATCGCCGATAAGCTAGCGAGACGATACGAGAATCAGGTGATGAAAGCAGAAGCTTCCTCTTTCTCCAGCTTTGGTTCCTACCTGCGAGCCCTAAGCCGCACGCCATCACGGCTTCGAGAACGAGCAGGCTCGGTGTCGACTTCGAGCCAAGAAATGGGTCGAGTTTGTTCTCCGCGTGGTTCAGCCATGAAGCGGACGTTGCGGTGGTATGACCTTCTCGGCTTCGGATTGGGCGGAATGGTCGGAGCAGGCATATTCGTGACAACGGGCAGAGCCAGCCGTCTCTGCGCTGGTCCTGCCGTCGTGGTCTCATACGCGGTGGCCGGCTTCTGTGCAACTCTTTCTGCCCTCTGCTACACTGAGTTCGCCGTTGAAATGCCGGTTGCCGGTGGCGCCTTCACTTACATCAGGGTCACATTTGGTAAGTTGAGCTATTTGATCCATCTCTTCGTCTTCCGTGACCAGCTTCCAAGTTGCGTAACGTTTACTTTTTGTTTTGTCAGTACAGTCATCATAATTCTGGGTCTGTGTGCCTCCTTTTTTAATAAAATATTGCATACCCATTTATGCATGAAAATTATAGGGGATATTTGGCGGATAGACACAAGATATTTGTTTATTTTTGCACCACTTTCTATAATTAAAAAATAGTATACAATTTTAAAATAAACTATATTTTGAGTTTTGACCTGTAAAAATAAAATAACATTTGATTTAATTAATTTTAAAACTATTATTAAAAATTGAAAAACCAATTAATGATATATATATGATAAGGTTGGATTTGAACCCAAGACCTCCATTTGACCAAAAAAATAACAAATAACAAATAACAAATAATAAATCACTTGGTCACAAGTTAATTATTATCATATGGGAAATAAATTGAAATAATTATTATACATATAAAATAAATAATTACATATTTATAAGTATACATAAATATATTGAGATATATAAACACATACTTAAACACACACAAACACACATATACACACACACACACACACACAAACATATAAAAATATGTGTGTGTGTGTGTGTTTATATGTATGTATATAAATATATAAACATATATTTATGTATATAGGTTTATATATGGGTTTATATTTACATATATAAACATATATAGATATGTATGTTTATATATTCATATAAACATATTTATATACATGTTTATATATCTACATATATTTATGTATACTATATGTATTTCTATTTATTTTGTATTTATATATAAGTATTTTGATTTATTTTTTACGTGATAATAACCTTGTGATCGAGTTGCTTGTTATATTTTTGGCAAGTAGAGGATCTGGGTTCTAATCCCACATCGCCCATTATACAACAATAATGGTTTTTTGGTTTCTAATAGTTTTTAAATTAAATGAAATTTTATTTTATTTTCAAAATTTGGGGCAAAATCAGGGTGACGAAGAAGTTTAATGTGCCAAAACTTAATTATTTTAAAATTTTGTGTATATTTTTTTTAATATGAAAAATTTAGGGTACTAAAACACAAATATTTTCTGTCTGGTATACAAAAACACGAATCTTCCAAAATTATTTATCAAATTTAACAGAGCTAAACAAAATGAGTGAACGAGAGATCATGTACTAAGCTCCCATATTCTTCTTCTTTACAGGGGAATTAATGGCATTTATAACTGGAGCAAATTTGATCATGGACTATGTGATGTCGAATGCAGCAATAGCGAGAAGTTTTACGACTTACTTAGGAACAGCAATTGGCGTGTCTTCTTCAAAATGGAGAATCACTGTGAAAGGACTCCCTGATGGCTTCAATGAAGTTGATATTCTTGCTCTCATTATTGTTGGCTCAATAACCCTCATTATATGCTACAGGTACTAGAAATATAGATGAACCCATGTTTTTGTTCTCATTGAAAATTATGTTGGATGTCCACTTTACTATATTCTATACATTTATGAGCAATTTTATGCCATTGAATCCCATTTTTTTTTCTTATTGAGATCCAACTTTTATAGTTTAATGAATATTATTGAAATATACTTATTGGTTGAGTATTACTATTAGGTAATTGTTAGCCTAAGCCTCTAAATTATATCCGAAAAAAAAAATTACTAAACTAATTATTCTTGTAGTGACACTTTTAGAATTTTTTTTTAAACAAAAAAAAAAAAAGTTCTGCTTGGCCTTTTCATACAAGTTGTGTCATAGAGAAAATCTACATGAGATTCATCATATGCGAATCAAATGTAGGAGCAAGGCTACGAATTATTTATTTCTCTGGAGTCATGTATGGATACTTTTATTTGTTGTTTTGATTATGAGGATGCCCTTCTGATTGACAAAGATAAGCCAATTTTCTATTTCTAAGGTTAAAAATTGAGAAAGTCTTGAAAGATTGTGTCTAAGTAAAGTAAAAGACGTGCAACATCACTTGTAAGTCACCTTAAACTCAATTCTACATAGTGCTCTATGTTGACGGGCTGTTCGATTGTGTTAGGATAAGGAAGTGAAGTTACAAATTTGCCCTTAATGAGCAATTATCGTGCATTACTGTAAAGTCTTTTTTTTTAATAAATTTACGCGTTTTTATTATCGGACTGATATAAAAGCCGATATTTTTTTTGACCTAGCTGCTGGATCATTATTGATTGTTTTTGAATTCCTCTGCTGCGCGATAATTCTTCCTCTCTTCTTCTTCTCTGTTCATCTCTTCTTCTTCAAGTTTATGCTTCTGTTCTTGATAATTTCTTGTGTTAAACAAGAAATAGTTGTTGTAAAACAACACTCTATGAGTGAGAGAGTAATAGAAAAAAATAAAGAATGAGCTATGTGCTTCAACAATTGATGGTTTAAAATGCGATGTTATGCAATAGGTCAAACATATCTTATATGATCGTGGTGGTTAGTCAATATTTATCTAATCCTGTAAGAAAGTATTGGTTGGTGTTAAAATGGATTCTCAGATACCTCAAAGATACTTCCAAAAGAATGTGTTTAGGATTTGAAAATAACAAGTCTAAGTTGACTAGTTTTGCATATGAAAATTTGCATAGTGATATTGATTGCAAAAAAACACTTAGGGTTGCCTAATTACATATTTAGAAGGAGAAGTTTCATGTAGATTTAAATTGTAGATATGTGATGCTTTTTATCTAGTATTGAAGTTGAATATATCACTGTCACTAAAGCTTTAAAGAAATTCTCATAGTTGAAGAGGTTTTGACAAGAATTATGATACAACCAAGATTATATATATATATATGTGTGTGTGTGTGTGTGTGTGTGTGCGCGCGCGTGCGCGTGTGCTATATTATAGCAATCAGAGTGCAATATGTCTCAGTAATAATTTTACATTACATTCAAGATATAATCATATTGACTTGAGATATACATTCCTTGTTGGTGTCCATCCCACTAGAATTAGAGTCTAAGATTTAATTGCAAAATATATGTCTCATTCTTTCAAAATTAAATAAGACCAAAAAGGCAAAAGTAACATTTAGAGAAACTAAAAATATAAGAAAATAATGTGAAGAAAAATCTTGTTTGACTCTCTTGGTGAACCAAGGAAAATGTTTTATTTTTCTTTTAAATTATATGCACGTGTGTGTGTGTGTATGTCTATATATATTTTTTGTTGGTGACAAACTATTCTATGCATCTATTAGCGTGTTGTTAGCTTTTCTTTTCTACAACTAGTTTTTTTTCTTCATGAAATTAAAGTTTTCTAATTTGTTGAATATAATGGAAATCTACTTTTATAGTTAAGTATTCATTTTTTTACTGATAGTCTCTCGATTATGTGATAGAATAATTTTGCTTTACCTACTAATCATATTAGAATTTTATTTACTCTATTTTTTTAAATTTGTAATCTTTTTATTATTGATCAAATTAAAAATAATAATTTATCATGAAAGAAGAGTATTTTTAACAGAACTATGAGGTCCTTTACGAGTTGCAAGTGTAATTAAGCAACAAATTATATCCAATTTAGAAATTGGAGCAAACTGTTGATGATAATCAATTATGGGTCGTTGTTCATATCTCTTTGCTATCAATTTTGGTTCTTTATTTCTAATGCATCATCTATATTGTTCTTTCTCTCTGATATGCAATTTTTCGAGTAGCATATCCAATTCTCCTTCACAGAGCTTTCCAATTTTGTTGAGGTATAGTTTTTGCCTCTGTCATTTTTCAAAATCTTGATAAAGTGACCATCTTGGTTTATAATGGGGCCATGGCTTGTGAAAACCTACACATGCCATGGCCCATCACAGTTGGAACCATGCATGAAAAAAGGTGCCCACGGGCTAGTTGATTTGTTCCTGCCGTGTCAAGCTAGGGTTTTTGACTCACGTGCCACAATAAAACCGCACGTCATGGCATAGGTCGGGCCATGTGGGCTGATTTTGGCTCGACTATCCAACCCAAACTAGTCTAGTCTTGACCCATCTAGCTTTGCCCTAAACCTAGGCAGCTAGCAAGGACATAATCCATGCTAGCATGGAATAAACCTAACCTAGCTCTCAATGAACCCAAGCTAACCTTGGTCCCGAGCCATGCATATTGCATGAGCATGTCGGGCTTGAGATGACCCAACCTAGCCTAGCTTGACCTGGTACAATCCGAGCAGTCGGTGTGCCAATGTGTTGTACTGGATTGCCATTTTTTAGAATCACGATGACATGACTTGTCGTTGAAGCATGTGAATGTAGCTGAAGATTTTGCGCTGGGCATGTGTAAATAAAAAATTAATATCACATTAATTTATAACAATTTGATTCTCCTCTACCATTGCAGTACCAGAGAGAGCTCTGTGGCGAACATGATCTTAACGACGATACACATTTTTTTCATTCTGTTTGTGGTGCTGCTGGGATTTCTTAAAGGAGACTGGGAGAACTTCACGAGACCAGATGATCCAAAACACCCATCTGGGTTTATTCCATACGGCGTTTCGGGCGTGTTCAAAGGAGCATCAATGGTTTACTTCAGCTATATTGGATACGATGCCGTCTCGACGATGGCGGAAGAGGTTCAAGATCCAGTCGTGGATATTCCCATTGGTGTTTCTGGATCGGTGGCGATCGTCACGCTTCTTTATTGCCTCATGGCTGCTTCCATGTCCAAGCTCTTGCCTTACGATATGGTAATTACTCGATATTAATTATTATTGATCACGATCGTCGTCGCTTTCTCATTTTCTTCTCCATTGTTCTGGCATGGTGGCGAGCACATAGATTGTTGTGGACGCCCCATTTTCTGGGGCATTTCGAGGACAATCTAACGGCCTGCAATGGGTTTCTCGTGTGATCGGAGTGGGCGCCTGTTTTGGAATTCTAACATCATTATTGGTCGCGATGTTGGGCCAAGCAAGATACATGTGCGTCATCGGGCGATCGAATATTGCTCCGTCGTGGTTTTCCAAGATTCATGCACAGACATCGACTCCCGTTAATGCTTCTGCTTTTCTAGGTGAGTGCTTCTTCGTCTTCCTCCCTTCTGAAGTGAACCTTGACCTGTACATATATACCACATCAAGAATATAAAATGCGAAGTTATTTCCAGGAATCGTCACTGCCATTATTGCGCTCTTCGCCGATCTAAACCTTCTGGTTAACCTGGTATCCATCGGTACTCTCTTAGTCTTCTACATGGTAGCCAACGCAGTCATTTACAAACGCTACGTCGTGACAGGGACGACCAATCCATGGCGTACGCTATCCTTCTTGTGTTCGTTTTCTTTCACTTGCATCTCCTTCACCCTGCTTTGGCATTTCTTGTCTCCAGGCAAGATCAAGAATGTGATTCTTGGAGTTTGTGCTCTACTGGCTATTGCGCTGGCCCAAGTGTTTCATGGTATCGTACCACAAGCAAGAACCCCTGAGTTTTGGGGTACTCCCTTGATGCCATGGATCCCATGCACATCAATCTTCTTGAACATATTTTTATTGGGGGCGCTTGACGGCCAATCCTATATTCGATTTTGCGTCTTTTCTACTTTTCTCCTTCTCGTGTATGTGTTCTACAGCGTTCATAACAGTTTTGATGCGATGGCAAAAGAATCTCTTAGCCAAAACAATGGCGACGCTTAGAGAGCACGGGAAGAGAATCCAAAACAACTTTTATGGTATTGTAATTGGTGATGATGCTCTGATTCGGGCTCATCGTGATGTATATGTGGGAAGTTTTTTTTTTTTTTTTTTTTTTGTATATATACTTGCAGTATATTCAATCTCTAATAATGTCTATAAGCAACTATTTAATGTTTATTAACATTATATTAATTAGAAAATATGAGCCATATATGTATATATAATTTCTTTTTATTAAATATTTGTATATTTGTCACGATCTACCAATAGGGTAATTTTTGTTTGGGTAAAAAGAGCTGAAATAAAAAAAAAAATTTGATATTGGAATTTTTAATCTTCTTATAAACTTTGATTATTAGTCTTTATTTATTCTAATTTAAATCTTTTAATTGTTTATTTCAAAAAATTTATCTAGCCACATCAATATTAATTTAGGATACAAATAAATAATCATATACACATAAATTTATCTAATTTAAATCTTTATTTATTCTATTTAATGTTTATTAACAAATAAATATTAATTTTAAAAAATATTAATTTCAAAAAATTTATATACATATAGCAAAATTATGAAGAGATCAAACTACATAATTTTGTGATAATTTTTTATTATATAGTAAAGCACACACACAAGCAGACCACATTAATTTTAATTCTATCAAAAATATTTTTTTTTTGTTTAATGTTCTACTATTGGGAAAAATTATAATTTTCTTTTTTTTTTCGTTATTAAGTTTGCCACAAAATCATATTTTATTAAAAATCTTTGGCAACATATACGACGTACAAACAAACGAAAATATAATTCTGAATTTAAATAACAAATTTCCAATATAGTTTCAACATTATTAATTAATGATCACTAAAGTAAATACTAAATTATAATTAAAACAATTGGAAATCTAGAAATATCTAACGACATTTCATTTTGGATTTGGCATAATTAATTATTTTCTTTTTAATGATTCAAGCCAAGGTACAATATAATGCATGTCCATGATAATATGCAATATGAGAGAAGAAAATAAATAGAGAGATTTGTGAATATATATATAAACTTTATGTAACAATGTTCTTGGGGGAATTATGTTTTTAAGTACTTCCCCAAAAATATTTAAAAATATGAAACTAATCTTTTAATATTTGAAAAAAAAGGTACCACACTATAAATAAATTACAAATCATGATATTCAAATTCATAAGTCCTAAACTACCATCGCCCCTCACCCTCATGACTTGGTATTATAGAAATAGTAAGCCCAATGCGTAGTCATGGTAGCATTGTGACTTTGTGTTATAAAAATATGAAGATGCATAATAGAAGTATACTTATTTTCTAGAGTTACGACCTCAAACAAAAAAGATAAATACTTAAATTATAATTTTCTTTTGAAAGTGATAACTTCTTACTTAGTTGCTCAAGTAAAAATATGGAATATAAAAAATTTTCATATGATCTTTTATCTCCTCTTCATATTCCTCACACAACAAGCAAAAAGTACTGTAACTACAAACCCCTAAGGTGAATTTCATACTCCTTGAGAATTCTAAATATAAGCAAGAGATACATGAGTTATGTTGATCACTAGAGTTGGGGTCATGGCTCTAAAATCCTTCTCTTCTAGAGATAAATTTGGGAATTTATACCAAACTAGAGCGGGTTAAGATTTTGTATAAATTTGAGATATGTGATATAATTAGATTTATTTATAAATAAATGAATGGTTTGATTTATTTTATGCATAGATATTGATGAGTGTTGATTAAATAGAACTTTAATTATGATTTTGACTATTAATAAGTTTGTGAGAGTTTTTCATAGTTGATAGTATCATGTAAATCATGAGACTCACTCATGTATATGGTAGAAAGGAAATGACAGTCATTTTAACTATGATGCATTAAATAAACCTAAATGACAAAACCATATTTTGGGCATCTTAATTATTATCAGTAAAATACTTGCGAAGTTAAAAATATAAATACTTTTAAATACCAATTAATTGTATATATCTTAAAAGAATTATTTTTCGATTAGGATACATGTTATACAGAATAGTCACCGAGGAGGATGATGATAGACAATCCTTGGTACATGCATGGATATATTGTGACTCACATGGTGATGATAGCCCTCGTAAGCTAATTTTACTTGTATGGTTCACACAAATAAAATTTGAAAGAAGTATATGTAAATTTTGTAAGTATGATACTTATAAAGTCAAAATAAAAAATATTTACAAATTATATCAAAATGTGATCTTTATAATAATTGAGGCTAAATAATATGAGCATGAATATGGAGTGACTATCAAGTGTAGTTAACGAAGTTGCCTAAAATTTATGAGATAATGAATGACACTCATGCTGGAATAAATTATTATCTCATTGCTAATGTATTGTGGAGATAGTTATGGGGGACCACCTTTAAGATGAGCTTAATTATGAGAACTATTTTGTATGTTGTTAGGAAAATAAATCATTGCTCAATACCTCAATCTTCATTTTATATCCACCATAATATACGTTGAATAACTTAAAATGACATCATATAGATTAAATAAATAAACTATGGATCTAAGATTGTCTAACAATCTGAATATCTATTTTATTAAAAATAGATTTTCTCATTATTGAATAAATGAACTACCAAAATAATCTATGTGGGATCATTATCTGGATGAAAATCTATTTTACTACTTGTACAACCCATGCACTTGTAAATCTCAGTTAATAGGACACTCTCATTAATTAGTTTTTGGATTATCACCTAATTAATAAAATTAGCCAGTATAATGAAGTAACAATAATAATCAATATTTTATTTCTAAACATATTCTTTTCAAACATAGACTCTAGTTTCTTCAACAACTTATTTGCCCTTATTTCATCAGAACATTTTGATAAATAACATTGCGTTATAAAATAAAACTAAACCCGCAATAATTTGAAAGATAGAAAATTCAAAAGTAAAGTAATAAATTACATCAGGAAATAAAATACATTCAAAAGAAAATGAGAAATTGGAATACATGGGAATGAATTTCAAAGAAATAGAAAAGTCCTTTATATAGGAAAAAGTTTGGAAATCTCCAAACAATTTTCCAATGTGGGCAAGGTGATTTTCACCTACCCCCATATTAAAAATAACATTCTCCCATTTGAAAATTACTTTCTTTGCTTGTCAATACTTGCTTCCAATCTTGTTAAGCCACATGAAGTTCTACACCATTCAAAATTATCATTGCTGATCAGTTTGGTTAAAACATCCGCTATGTTTTTTTCGGTATCAATCTTTTGCAAATCCACACTTCCTTCTTCTACTTTCTCTCGTACAAAATAATATTGTACCCCTGATGTGTTTTGTCTTGGAGTGAAATACTGGATTTATTGCTAAGTGTAGAGCACTTTGACTATCACAAAATAAAGTAACCTTATCTTATTTATATCCAAGCTCTTCCAATAGTATTTACAACCAGATTGCTTCTTTACTGGTTTGTGTAGCTGCAACAAATTCTGCTTCTGTCGTAGAAGTAGATACAATAGGCTGCAATTTCGAAATCCAACTTACAGCTCCTCCAGCAAGAGAAAAAACATAACCTGTTGTAGACTTGCTATTATCAACATTTCCAGCATAGTCTGTATCAACATAACCTCTGACAATAAGATCTAAACTCCCATAGCATATTGTAGTATTTGAGGTTCCTTTAAGATATCTGAAAATCCTCTTCACAGTACTCCAATGTTCTAAGTCCGGATTTGCCATGAATCGACTAACCACTCCCACTACTTGTGCAATATCTGGTCTTGTACAAATCATTGCAAACATTAAACTTCCCACTGCTGATGCATACGATACTCGAGACATCTTCATCCTCTCTTCTTCCGAGCTAGGACACATACTTAAGGATAATTTGAAATTAACAGGAAGAGGGGTAGAAATTGACTTACTATCTTGCATGTTGAAGCGATACAAGATTTTGTTAAAATAATTTGGTTGAGAAAGCCAAATCTTCTTATTATTTCTATCTCGGTAAATCTGCATCCCTAGAATCTTGTTTGCTAGTCCCAAGTTCTTCATATCAAATTCCCTAGCCAACTGTGCCTTCAATTCTTAGATTCGACATTTCTTTGGGCCTGCTACCAACATGTAATCCACATATAATAGTAAAATGATGAAATCATTTTCTTCAAACCTTTTGTAGTATCTACAATGGTCTAAACCGAGTCTATTATATCCAAGGCTCATGATGAAGGAATCAAATCTCTTATACCAACACCTCGGTGCTTGTTTCAAACCATATAAAGATTTGTTCAACTTACAAACCAAGTTCTCCTTACCAATTTCAACAAATCCTTCTGGCTGTAACATATAAATTTCTTCTTCAATTTCTCCATGAAGAAAAATAGTTTTAACATCTAACTGCTCCAAATACAAATTAAGTGTAGCACATAGAGTTATTACTACTCTAATTATTGTAAGACGAACCACCGGAGAAAAAATTTCATTGAAGTCAATACATTCTTTCTGAGCATACCCCTTTATCACCAATCTTGCACGATACCGTTCTACTTGATCATTGTTATCCCGCTTTATCTTGTAAACCCATTTGTTGCCAATAGCTTTTCTTCCGATTGGTAACAGTACTAGCTTCCAAGTCTTGTTCTTGTGTAGAGCTTCAATTTCTTCCACCATTACTGTCATCCACAGAGATGCATCTGAATTATTTGAAGCTTCTTGAAATGTTGAAGGTTCTCCATTTTCTGTTAGAAGACAATATGCAATGTTGCTCTCCGTAACATACTCCGAGTACCAAGTTGGCGGTCTTTTATTACGAATTGGCCGACTAACCCCTTGAGCCTCAGACACGACTTGTTCTTGTGCTTCACGCTCTAATTCTTTCTCCATTGACTTTGGAACATCTTGTATCTGATCATTTTCTACATGAACAGTGGTAATTTCTGAAACTTCTTTAAATGTGCTATAATCTTCAATTTTTTCTTTAAAAATTACATCTCTGCTGATAATTGCCTTGTGGTCAGTGGGTTCCCACAGGCGATACCCATTTACTCCTTCAGCATACCCTAAGAATATGCATTTTCTGGATTTTGGATCCAGCTTTACTCTTTCTTGGGTGTTGTACATTACATATGCAGGATATCCAAAATAATATAAAGTAGAGTAGTCTATTGGCTTACCCGTCCACATCTCCATCGGTGTCTTCAAATCAATCGATGTTGATGGCGATCGATTTATCATATAACATGTAGTTTTTGATGCTTCCGCCCAAAAGGACTTGGGTAGTCTTGTAGTTGTTAACATTGCTCTCATTCTTTCTACAAGAGTTCTGTTCAACTGTTCTGCTACTCCATTTTGTTGTGGCGTGTATGTGACTGTGAACTGTCGTTTGATACCTTATTGCTTACAAAAAACAAGAAATTCACCAACTGTATACTCACTTTCATTATCTGTCCGCAAACACTTAATTCTTTTCTCAGATTCAAGTTCCACCTATGCTTTGAATTCTTTAAAAGTTAAAAATACATCTGACTTTTTCTTGATTGGATATACCCAACATCTCCTTTAATAATCATCAATGAAGGATACAAAATACTTTGCTCATCCATAAGATATTTCAGGTGATTCCCATACATCAGAATATATCAAGTCTAGCGTATTTTTACTTCTTACATTTGATCTTTTAAATGTCAATCTATTCTGCTTAATAGTAACACAATGCTCACAAAAAGGTAAATTTACTGTTTTGAGCCCCGGAAGTAACTTTTTATTAGAGAGAATCTTCAAACCTTGTTTTGACATGTGACATAGTTTAAGATGCCATATCATTGCTGATTCTTCTTCCTTAGTAATTAATGCAACACATGCATCTGCTTCCTGTACTGTTTCTCCTTTAAGCATGAATAAATTTGCCGTGATCTTTTCTCCCTTCATTACCACGAGTGAACCTCTCACAATTTTTATCTTCCCATTTTCAATATGAGTTTTGCATCCAAGACTATCTATTTGTCCCAAAGACAATAGATTTTTCTTCAAGTCAATCACATGTCGTACATCTTGAATGGTATGAATCATACCATCAAATATTTTAATTTTGATAGTACCCACACCAATAATTTTCAAAGTATGATCATCACCCATGTGCACTGACCCACCTGAGATTGGTTCATATTTTTGAAACCAATCTCTCCGAGAAGTCATATGCCACGATGCTCCTGAGTCTAGCAACCATACATCACTAAACTATTTTTTACTTTCAATTATTGTTGTTACCTCACTATACAAAATACTATCTTCATCATTGATGCTTGCAACATTTCCTTGTGTCTTAGATAACTCATCATCTATATTTCTTTTCTTAAACCAACAATTTCTTTTTAAGTGTCTTTTCTTATCATAGTTATAACATTTAATATTTTTCTTATTTCGAGATTTTGATCTAGCATAATTCTGACTCCCACTGGGGCCACGCTCCGTTGATCTCCCTCGTATCATCGTCAAAGCATCTATTTATTGTGCATTTACATATCTATCCTCTTTGTTTTTACGTCTATTTTCTTCTTCTAAGATGACAGAGACAATATTATTAAAAATTAAACTATCAGTCAATGCACCATTTGTTAGATTGATGACGAGTTGATCATACGAATCAGGTAAACTCTGAAGTAAAATCTCAGCACGTTCAACTTCTTCTATCTTATGACCCAACGTAGTAAGTTGCAAAAATAAAGTATTCAGAGTGTTGATATGATCAGTTACCGTAATAGATTCCATCATTCGTAAAGTGTACAGTCTTCTTTTTAAGAAGATCTTGTTGTGAAGTGACTTTGCCTAGTACAACCTTGTGAGAGTATCCCAAATTTCTTTTGTCGTATTCTTTTCTGCCACACTCGATAATACTCCATCAGCAAGTGCCAAATGCAGGTCAGCTATTGCATTACTATCCATCTCATTCCATTTGTCGTCTGGAATTCCGGTGAGCCTTTTTCCAAATGCATCAAAGCAATTATCCTTCCTCAAAATTGCCTTAATTTTCATTTTTCACAATGAAAAATTACTTCCATTGAATTTTTCTATTTCAAATTTTGCTGCCATGTTTCACTTTTACAGTGAACAGTAACCGAGAATAATAATAACAAATTGTGTTATTACACTAAAAAAAAAGTTCCTAGGTAAGTGGAGGGGTGCAATTACCCTCTTAAAAACCACAAACCTTGAGGCTCTTTTCACCCTTTTGACAGAACTTTTCTAAAATGCACTAACTACAAAAGTTACTAACTAACCTCCTCCGATACCATTGTTATAAAATAAAACTAAACCCGTAATAATTTGAAAGATAGAAAATTCAAAAGTAAAGCAATAAATTACATAAGGAAATAAAATACATTCAAAAGAAAATGAGAAATTGGAATACATGGGAATGAATTTCAAAGAAATAGAAAAGTCCTTTATATAGGAAAAAGTTTGGAAATCTCCAAACAATTTTCCAATGTGGGCAAGGTGATTTTCACCTACCCCCATATTAAAAATAACACACTGTTTATCCAATATGAAAAGTAGAGATATCATGTTACTACTAATAAATGACCTCAATGAAAGTTCTATACTGCTTGTTAGGTGGTATCGAAAACTAAGGCTCTAATACTAGTTGTATGGGAGACTTGTTAGTTAGTGATCAATTGAAAACCACTAGAAATGTTAGAAATATATCTTGTTTTGTATTGTAGAATATTTTAATTCAAAAACAAAAATCGAGATCAAATTTTCTATTTTGGAAATTTTATTAAAATTAAAGCCAATAAATTTAATTTGAAATTTAGAAGCATGTTTTTCAATTCAAAAATCCACAAATAATCTAATATGCACGATAATATCTAAAGTCCAATATATAATATCAAAATGAATACGGTGTGCTAAAGACTTTTTAATGCATACTAATTTCAAAAAACATACTTCATCCAAAAATTATATTTGAACTAAAATTAATCTTTTCAAATATAAAATTTTTGATTATGATAATTCATATTATAACATAAAAATGGGTAGGTGAAACATTGCCTTGCCCATATCAAAACTCTATTTTAGATTTCTAATTTTTCTTATATAAAAGGTGATTTCTCCTCCTTGAAAAGCATTCCAAACCAATTTCCCTTTTTATTTGTATATTATTTCTTAAATTATTTTCTTTAGAGTTTACTTTTTTAATTTCTAAATTAATGTTATGGGTTCTATTTTTATAATAGTGGTATCATATGCAAGGATTAGATAATAACTTATGTGATTATTTGATTATTGGGGGAGGATCATTGTCCCTTACTAACACATTGAATTTAGATTTTTATTTTGGTTATTCTCTCATTGAATTATAATCTTTTATTAGTTTCTCAAATAACCATTGCCTTATTTTATGTATACATTTTCTTAAAATATTTGCATTGTACCATTTCTTCTTCCATAACCCTAATATTTTTTTTTGTTTTATTATACTAAAATAAGTCCAAACTACAGAAGTCCTAGTTTTTTGTTCTTTAGATGTTTGAGTCCAGGCGACTGGAGAAACCAAAGTTTCAGCAGCCTTGGACCTTTCCGTATGATTTTTATTTTTTAAATTTAAATTAATTTCATTAGTATTTGTCATTTTTTTGATTTTTTAGACAAGAGAGTAGATTATAGAGTAGAGAGATAGAATGTGAAATACTAATTATTTTTAAAAATTAAGACTTAAGAGTTAACTAAATAAAAAATGAAATACATGTAAAGCATTGTAAAGCATGTGCACCACAAATCCAAAGTCTAATCCAAATACCAACCAAAGTTGAGCCTGAGTTACGAGTCCCGAAAATCCATGCCGAAATCTTGAGAGAGAGAAATATAGGAGAGAGAAAAATTTAGGAGTGAGATTTGAGAGAGAGAGAGAGAGAGAGAATGAGATTTGAGATATTTGTGTTTTTGAAAAACTTAAATATTAGAGAGGAGGGGTTTTATAGAATAATAATATGATTTTTTTAATAAGTTATTTTTTATGATTTTTTTTATTAATTTAATCAATTATTTGGGGTATAATCATGTGGGCCGTCAGATTCTGCCCCATAGCCATCAGAGGCGAAATCCAACGGCTTAAGTTCAAAATTTTTATTTTTTTATTTTTTTTTAAATTTTACCATTGGGGATTGGGGGGAAGGCTCGAACCCAGGTCAAAAAAATCATGGGTCCGGATTTGGGGCCCATAGCCCCGATGAATTTTTCAGATCTGTCTGACTCGGGCAATTTCTCAGCTCGTGCTGAGATACCGTGCTTACAGGCCTCAATACCAGGTCTTGCCTTGTCTGGCACAAGGCACGGTTGGCCTCGGCAAGAGCCGTGCTGAGGGCATGCCCAACATGAGCCTAGGCATGGGTCACTTCCATGCCGTGCTAGGCCAAGCAAGGCTTAATCGTGCCATGCCTCAGGCTGGCCCGACTCGGCCCGACTCGGCCCGGCCCATTTGACACCTTTAACAGTTGTGATAAACGTAATGAAGACATTGAAAATGATGTTTTGGATCAACCTCTATTAGAATCTCTCGCACCACATGCAACTGATGCACGAAACTAATCTTTTGTTGAGGATGGTCCTGCCATAATATTTGAACCACTAAGAAAATAACTATCACTACATCAAACTAGAGGTATTTTCAAACTCACATGTGAACCCAAACTTTCTAGTAAAGTTAAATATCCCATGAGTCACTATGTGTCTAACCAATAATTGTTTGAATCAAATAAGTCATTTGTGAATCAATTATCTATTATCTTTTCCTATCCGTGTTTAGGAAGCCTTAGCTAACTCAAGGTAGAAAGCTATTATGAATAAGGAGATGAAATCCTTATAGAAAAATGAAACTTGGCAACTTTTTGATCATCCTCTGACAAAGAAACCAATTGGATGTCATTTACTTTATAATGTGAAGCACAAATCAGATGGTATAATTGAATATTTTAAAGTGAGAGCAGTAGCAAAAGGGTACACCCAAACCTATGGAATTGATTATACAGATACATTTGTACCTGAAGCAAAAATTAACTTAGTTTGCGTCTTATATCTTTAACTACGAATTTGGATTGGCGATTGCAATAATTTGATGTGAAAAATGCCTTTCTGTATGAAAAGTTTTCTGAAAAAATTTACATGGATTTATCACCAAGGTGCATGATACTAGAAGTGTATTTTTGAAAAATATGCAAATTAAAAAATTATTGTATGGGCTAAAATAATCTCCGACAACATGGTTTGGAAGGTTCACAATATTCATGAGGTCTTTTGGCTACCATTAGAGTAATTCAGACCATACTTTATTCTTGAAAAAACTCCATGATAAGATCATTGCCTTATTGTGTATATTGATGACATGGTAGTTATAGGAAATGACCCTAATGAAAGGGAGACTCTATAAAGCTACTTATCAAGCGAATTTGTATTGAAATACCTCAGTCACTTGAAATATATTCTTTGGATTGAATTGTTTTGATCTTATAAAAAAATTTTTGTCTCAAAAAAAATATGTTGTAGATTTTTTGCAAGAAACTAGCATGTCAGCATGTTAACTAGTTGATACACCATTAGAAGTAGGATTGAAGTTATGTTTTGAGACCAATTAGGTGCATGTTGATAAAGGGATATAAGAGGCTCATTGGTAGATTTATGTACTTAGACCACACTAAACCAGATCTTGCATATGCATTGAGTCGATATATGCATACTTTTGGAGAACAACATATAAATACAGTTATGTGCATTTTAAGGTATTCGTAGTCTATTCCTAGAAAGGGCTTTTTGTTCACTAAAAATGTAGATTGTCAAAGTATGGATTCATATGATGATGCTGAATGTGCTAGAGCAATAGATGATAGATTATTTACTTCAGGATATTTCACCTTTGTAAATGGTAATCTAGTTACACTGAGAAGCAAGAAGCATAATGTTGGTGAACATTCAAGCATAGAAGCTAAATTTTGAGGTATGACACTTGAAATATGTGCAACATTGTGACTAAGACATTTATTGATATATTTGGGCTATTTACCCAGACTACCAATTTAGCTTTATTGTGAAAATAAAGCAATATGTAATATTGCTCATAATCTGATACAACATGATCAAACAAAGTATGTGCAACTAGATATATTCTTTAGTAATGAGAAATTGGATTAAAAAATGGTGGAGTTGCCCAAGATTCAATCCAAAGATCAATTTAGCTGATATCCTCACCAAAGTCAATTAAAGTCAAGCATTCTAGTTTTTGATCAAGTTAAGCATGTGTGATATCTTTGCACCAATTTGAGAAGAATTGTTGTGATATTGGATTAATAGTCAAAGATTCTCTATTATAATTATTTCTTAGTTTAGAAATTAGATAACTTAAATATAGAAATAATTGTAGAATCTATAATATCTTAATAAATATGTACAAGCAAAGATACAAATTTATAATGAATAAAAATATTATTCTTTATTTTTCGTGTCAAGATTCCTATTCAAGCATAAGCATAATTGGCACCATTGAGTAATTTGTCCTGCAAGATTTGTACATAGAATTGGCAATACTTGTTTAAATTTTAGCTTTTCACATGTAAGAGTATGAAAAAAGTGCAAACTTAAAGAAATATATGTAAATTGACACACTTTGTGAGTCATGCAAATATCATTAAAATACTTATATTAAAAATAATAAGAGAATGTTTTTGTTATTATTTATTTGACAATCAACCATGATTGAAAAATCATACTCATGTTGTTGATTCATTCTAAATTATAAACTAGGTACATCTCCACCCTCTCAAATGTTCATGATAGATTGATAATAACTTATTTTGATCAAAGCTAACATAATTATTATTGTTTCTTTAGTTTCTAATCAAATCTACTCATTTAGTTCCCTAGTGCAATACAAGTGATGATCTAAGCTTATTTTCTTTTTTATAAGTAACAAGTTGTCTTAGTGAATGTCAATTTATATGCTCATAATCATGCAGAATAATTTTGTTTTTTTTTTGATAAATTCATGTTATGCTTGAAAATTTTGTAGTTGGATTCAATTATTGATGATTATTCTTTGTTTAGTCATATGTTTTACTGTGATTGATGAAAAATCATTGAGATATAACTGAAACATAAGAACAAAATGCATCGACTTTCTTTTAATTTCTCTCTATTTTGGTATGAAGTACACTCCCAAATGGCCTAGCTTCTATTTTACCTTTTGCACCCTTTGGATCCTTCTTCCTAGCATGTATCTTCGAGTTTGTGTTGTCATATATACTACACATATTTCTGTCTTGAACTTTGCATTCATTAAAATGATCATGATAAAAATTTGGGAGAAATTAGAATCATAGAAGGTTTAAATGGCAAATGAAATTTCAAAAGGGGGCGGACCGGGTTTGTCCTCAACTTAGTCCTCGGATTTCAATCAAAAACCTTTTTGGTAAAATAAGGGCTAGTAGAAGGATATGAAGAGGGATGGCATGTACTATAAAAAAACAAAAAAAAACACAACAATAAAAATGATATTCAATGATGCTTTATTTAATGATGTTTTCAGAATGCATCATTACTAAATGCTATATAATGATGTTTTTTATAACGTTGTTATGTTTGTTTTTATAATTGTGAATTAATGATGTTTATAGTCATTGTTAAGAACAAAATATTTTAAGTTTGTTTCTTTAAAATGTCATTATTAAATGGTATATAATGATACTTTTTTAAAATGTCATTATTTATAATTAAAAATTATGATGCTTATATTTTTTACCAACAAATTTTATGAACTTTTTAAAAGTATCACTATTTTTATCTTTATGTTTTTTTTGTTGACAAAGTTTTAATGAATCTTATATTTTTTGTAGAAAAATTTTATGATGCTTTATTTTATGATAGTAAATATGCTTATTTAGAGCATCATCGATGCTTTTATAAAATTTAAAAATAACTTTGATTCTCAATCCTTCTTAGATGCACACTTTCTTAATCTGTATCCTGCTCCTACTTGAAGAATCAACATAACATCACACTAAAACTTCTGAAGAAACTATATTTGAAGTCATCTTACTAGGTATTGAATGCTAATCTTTCCAAAACATATTAACTAATTTATGTCATTATACCAGAGTTTGAATTGATGTGCTTGATAGGGCTAGATTTGAATTATAGATATTTTTTAGGGAGAATTATGTCTTGGGGTCTTGGGAATCCAAATAATTAACCTTAAGGCCTCATAAGACCTATATTTGACCTCAAAAGTATGAAACAAACAAAAATTAATGTTAAGGATATAATATTTTTGTAATACCTCATTTACCCCTGATGATGTGGAAAATAATAAATGTTACATTTATTAAGAAAGAGAGAAAAGTCTTTCATCTTCTCTCTTTTCTCGTTTGTGATGTTCAGGGTTTCAAATCTCTTTTTGGTCTCTTTTCAAATCTCTTTTTGGTAACAATTCTGAAGAACCAGGTCTGAAAGAAGCGGAGAAGCGGAGAACCAGGTCTGTCCTATTCCGCTCTGTTTCACAGGCCATTTCCAGGGATTTTTCTAGGGTTTTGGACTCAGCACGAGCGGTCTGAAGCTCCGCTTCAATGTCAGATATACAGTCCATGCATTTCTTTAATTCTGCTTCTGTATCGCCGCATTTTTGTCCACATCAGCTGCTGATGTGGAATCATTAAGGGCATTTTTGTCCTGGAAATGTTTATATCCTTAAAGTCAAATATAAGTGTTATGAGGCCTTAAGGTTAATTATTTGGGTTCCCAAGACCCCAAGACATAATTCACCCTATTTTTTATGTAGATACATATAAAGCTCATTTACAATATGGCTCATAAATGAATCCTCAATTGATAATGCTATCAAATAGTTTTTCCACATTGATGTGACTCGGCTTCTTAAATGGTGATCTCAGCAAACAAATCTATGGAAATCATGTCCAAAATGATGTTTGCACGGAAGAGAATCAAGAACTAGCTCGTGAAGTAGATAAGATTGGAATTGTTTCCCTGAATAACTCTTCTAGATCATTTCCACTCTCTCCAAATTTTATCAAATCCATGGAAGTGATTGGGTCAGATGCTAATGCAATAAAAACCATGATCAGAAACTATGAAGGTAGGCAAATTAACTTAAATGAATTCAATTTGAATTCAATATAATCAATGTTTGTTCCAATCGAGTGGGACATATAGGACACCATACAAGTATATGACTCCATTTTTAGGATTATCACTTAATGTTGAAACCCAATGTCATCTTGGTTGCTCAAGCATATAGTACTCCAAGCCAAAAGTTGATGATTCAAAGAAAATAGTATATGTTGTAAATGTTGTTTCCTTGTTATGGGCATCAATTAATCAATTGAGCAAAAGAGCATTGACATAAATAATTCTTTTATTCCTTGAACACAACAAAAGTCAGTAACAAAAGTCAGAGGTATTTATTATAACTTTATTATGATGCCCATTTTTTTTTGGATTAGGTAATATCTCAAATATTCATTGGATATTAGTCTCTAATACAATATAGTTCAACAAGTATACTGGTCATACAAGTAGAAAATAATCTTTTTAATCAGATTTCAATTTCATTGAGATTTTGTAGGCAATTTGAACAACCAATATTAAGTCAACTATTATACTAGTTGGAAGGATAATATTGAGTTTTTAGTAAAATTTTTAGATTCTAGGATTTATCTATTTTAATACACATAATGGCCTATCTTAATTATTTGGCTGTTATTGTGATTGGTTACAAAATAAAAGTTAAATTATTATGAAAATGTCATAGTGCACTAGAGGCACATAAGGTCATTCTCATATTTTAGGCTCTTCCCAAAAAATGGTTCATTCATAGCTATCCAATCAATACTTTACCACCAAATAGTAAATCATCCTAACTCAAGAGGCATTCACAAGTTCACACTTTTTTAGACACTTCATCAACTACCCTTAATGGTTGCTTCATAAATGAATTTTTATTCTCCAACCTCATGTGTCATTAAGATATGAACTGATGTGATATTAAGAATATTTGTACAATTAACTTTATAAGAATTATACTCATGATAATTAACATATGTCTTCCCTCAAATCTCATTAGTAATAGTTGCATGACCAAAAATAACTTGCAGGATTATCACCATCTTATGAGTCACCTCCACTCAAATATATCTCATAGCTTATATGTTACCATTCATCATGATGATAATGGATTCCCATACTAAATATGAAACTCTTAGAAAAATATTTTATAAAATTTGCATATCAATTGAGAGTTAATTAATCTAAGATATGCATAATTAATTAACATTGAGTTTTGACGTATTTATCTTTCATGTCACTATTGGAAGTACTGTCACTGCCTTCTAACATTTTCACACAAGTGTGTATTATAATGTTATGTTGTCTAATTTTATCACTTACATATTTTTCAAAAATTGATTAATGAAGATCTCTCATCTATAAAGATTCATAAGTATATGAGTTGTATAAGTAGTAAATAAGACTTTTATTTATATATCAATCTCATATGGATTATATTCATAGTATGATCAATCAATATGAGACAACACTTTCTAGTAAATAAAATAATTTAGGAATTTGGTAAGAATCTTAGATCATAGGGGTTTTCTATTTTATTCATATCATATATGTTTAAATTGTTTGGTTCATGTTGAGTTTGCATACAAATTGAAGGTTTGATTATTGTTAGAATGCCCATTTTCCCTATGGCATACAAGGTGGTTATCACATTGTGTCCATCCCAATGATTGTCCCTTCAAAGCTATCCCTGGGTATTTTATTATTGAGATAATAAATTATCTTTCCTTGAAAGTCATTCACAAGTCCAAAGCTTTTAGACAACTCATCAATACCTTTTGATAGCTATTATATATATATATATATATATATTCTTATTTTTTTTTGCATCAAGTATCCTAAAGAATTTGAACAGATGTATCTTAATGTATTTATACTTTTGGCTTCAAAAACACCATATTTACATAATTATCATATATCTTCCCTCAAATGTCATATGTGAGAATCATATGAGTTAAAGCAACTCAAAGGATTGATACCACATTGTGAGTCAAAACTACTCGTGCATATTCTATGGATTACCTATCATCATCATTCATAGTAGTGATGCGACTCATATATTAAAGGTGAAACCCTTAGAATAATATTATATAAAATGCTCACATCAATTGAGACTGTTCTTCTAAGATATGTATAAAGGAATGGCATATAAAATCATTTGTGCTTTTAGCTTTATGAGTGAGACACATGCAATGATTAATATACCTTAATTTTGGGTTTAAACATATAGGTTAGTCTAATATATCATGGTCAGAAGAGTTGTCACTTCCTTCCTACTATATGCATGAGTAGGTATTATGATTTACCTATTACTATCAACCACAATAACATGCACAAACCTACTAATATTCAAACCCTAATTTCTATAATCAAAATATTATATTCATTAACAAAATATCCATATATCTTATAAATCACAATAAACAAATCCTATATCTCAATCAAGAATCTATGATTCAAAACCTAATTCCTACACTATTTCAATTAAATATCAAGTCTACCATAAAAGGTAGTTTGAAGGTCAAACCCCAAATTCTAAGCTTTAGCCTTGACCTTGCATATCTTGCTTGCTCATTGATCCTTTAGAGAGTGCAAAAGTCACCATTATGGTTAATTTTAAACATGGTTGAAGATGAAAAATAAAGAAATCAGCTAGTTTCTAGATTTCCTACTCATTTCATTTCTCACTTTCACCGAGAGTTTTATACATAGGTATTTTTGAAGTAAAAAGTCATGTCGTTGGAATGATGCAATGACTTTGGACTTTGGTCTCTTGAGCTTGAGGATGCAACACTTGGATGTAGATGTAGCTTTAGAATGCTCCTTAAATTCTATGTAACTCAAAAGTCATGACACAAAAATGTGGCCATGGATTTGGAATATTAAGTTTTTTTGTACCCCATAAGTTGTGATGGTGGAAATTAGTTGTGGGGCTTGGGTTTTCTTTTATATCATAAAGTTGTGGCACTGAGAAGTTGCTATAAATTATGCATTTTGTCTCTATAACATAAAAGCCATTGTGATTGAAATTTGAAATGGATTTTGCATGTAGTTTGGATATCAAAGTTATGGTGTTGGGACATAGACATGGCTTGACCTTCTTTTGAGGATAAAAAACTCACAACTCTTGAAATGGCCACAACTCAAGTATTTTCATATATAAATCTATGTAGCAAAAAAGTTATAGTATTGAAAAATTATCAAGGCTCTATAATTAGGAAAAATAAGCTTTGATAAAGAAAAAGTTGCTGCTCTATAAAATATCAATGACTTTTAGTACAAGTAGGGTACTTAGTTACTATGGTATAAAAATAATATTGCAACCATTTAAATATTAAGAGATATGTGTGTTTATGATTCCAAGATAATATCATAGCCAAAAATAATGTATTGTATAATGAAAAGATTATGTAGAACTTTGACCAAGAATGATTATCAAAACTATTTGCTAAGACCAATTATCACCAAGTCGTCAATTACCTTTTGAAACATAATGATTTCACAAATATTCATTATAATATATCAAAACTCTAATTTCATGAAATTGTTTAAATTATTCATCATTTTCATACTTACACATCATTAAAATCTCTCCAAATGAAATAGAATATTTAGTATTTTTCATACCAAACAAACTTTTACAAAGAACTATTACTCATCCCTAGCTAATGACTTTCTCCTCATTAAAATAAATAGTATACCACATCATCAAAATCAATAAATCATTCTCTAAGACTAGGTTTGAGTGTGATAGTGTCTCAAGATAATAGATAAACTTCTCATTGTAAGAATAATAAAAGTCATAGCATGTTTTAAATTCCATTATTATATCTTGGGTATGTGTTTATAATAATTTATGTGATGGATATACTATATTTATTATATCACATCATGCAAAAAAAATATTTAGTTTACCTTCTAAGTAGTATTACATTTAAAACTAATAGCTAGATCATCAATAAGTTCTCATCCCTGTTAGTGATCTCTGTCGACCACATTAGCTTGTTAGTATACATCTTCACTTCCTTTCATTTTGTATCTTTTTTCAACACCCCATCATGTAGCCTTCCATTTTTAGGCATTTCCTCATTGGACATCATGACTTTGAAAAATGCTGCAACTTCTTGTTTAGATCTAGCTCAACCATCTTTTTTCATAACCCCAAAGTCATGGCACTGAGGATGGCAATGGTATTGAAGTTGGGCTTCTTTTGTTTGGTTTCCTCATGTAACATAGCGCTAGGCACAACCATGACTTTGTCATTGAACTTCTAAAAGATAATTTCTTTATGTAACACCAAAGTTATGGTGCTAGGTAGTACTATGGATTTGTTCTTGAGCTTTCGAGTAGAAATTCCTTTTCGTAATACCAAAGTCATTGTGCTGGGCATTGCCTCGACTTTTATCTTTTCCACCCCTCGATTTCCCCTCTTTTAGAATCCTCTAAAATTTCTATCTCTGCCATATATTTGTAATTTGTTTTATTAGTCACTAATTTGGATTTTCCCATTGTTTACACTATACATTTAGTCTCCCCACATATTTTCTCCATATAATTGTACATAAAGTTCAGAAATTTGCTTCTTTTCTTCGCCTCCTTAAATTTGTCTTCATTAAAATCTTCTAAAGTTATGGTTTCAAAAAATGTTGCGACCTCATAACATCTTCATCATCTTCTTGTTCTTTACTTTCATAATTCAAAAACTACTCTTCTATATCATCTTTCTTATCTTCCAGCTCATCTCATTAACAATTCCATAGTTCATTTTACATGTTATCTTTCTCATCTTCATTGAGCAAGTAGTCTTCTACAAATCCTTCCATCTAAAATTAATTTTTTTATTACATTGTCATATGAATGAGATTATCTATTCACCAATAAATCATCTAAACATCATCTAAACTTTATAAGCATATGTAAAGATTGAATTTTACTTGTCCTTCACTAATATGTAGAGTGAACTCCATATCCTTTACATTAATAATTATTTGTCGAGTTGTTAAAAATAGTTATCTCAAAATAAATGGTACATATAGTGATCTTCCTTTATATCCAATACAAAAAAAAATCTACCGGAAAAAATAAATATATCAATCTTAACTAAAATATCTTTAATAATACCAAGAAGCTGCTTGATTATCCAATCAACTATTTAGATTGAGAAAAATATTAGAGTGATTTTTTTGAGATTTAATCACCACATAATTGACAAAGACATCAAATTGATACTTTATCCCAAATCAATTAGCACCTTCCAAAATATTTGATTCTCTATTGTACAATATATAGTTAATTTTCTAGAACTTTCAATTTCGTCTAGAGGGTATGTTGAATAATTATACTATATTTATTTCTAATATTAATGGTTCTATATGTCTCCATCTTTATCTTACTACTCATAATATTTAAAAAAAATTTATATAATTTGATATTTGAGATAATGCTCTTACAAATGGTATATTCACTAAAGGTAATGTGAAATTCCGAAAAAAAATAAATAAATAAATAACAAGATTTATTTCTAAAAAAATGGTAAAATAGTAATTTTGTAATAAGAAAAATTAATTGAAAATTTTAGAATTCTGATGATAAAATGGAGTTCATTATTGAATACGTTTTGGAAAATATAGCTATGGCGACAAATTTTGTCAAATTCTAAGAAAGTCAGAATTTAGTTATATATATATATCTTTTTTAAAATAAATTAATTAATTAAAAAAAATTGAAAATGGGAAGGCCGCACCACGACTTCAGCACATGGTTGCGCATAGGGCAGTAACCGAGCCGAGCTGCTCGGCATTCAGCTCGTAAGAAGCTCGCTTGAACTCGTTTATTAAGTTAAACGAGCCGAGCCCGAACATCATTTTGAGGCTCGTAAGTTAAATGAGCCGAGCCCGAGCACTCTCAAACTCAGCTCGTCAGCTCGTAAACAGGCTCGTGAGCAAGCTCGTTAACCAGGCTTGTGAACAAGCTTGTGAACCAAGCTCGTGAACATAGAGAAAGCTTGATGCACAACAAAATTTTCATACAAATGAACATGATGAATATTTTAACTCTTGAACTTCAATCAAGTTAATTGAACGTTTATTATCTTATCTTTTTAATTTAGTTGTATGTTGGCTATTTTAGATGAACATTTTCTTTAATTCCTGAACATCATTTTGAGGCTCGTAAGTTAAACGAGCTGAGCCCGAGCACCCTTAAACTCAGCTCGTCAGCTCATAAATAGGCTCATGAACAGGCTTGTGAATAGGCTTGTGAGCAATCTTGTTAACCAGGCTCGTGAACAAGCTCGTGAACCAAGCTCGTGAACTAAGCTCGTGAACAGGCTCCTAAGTTAAACGAGCCAAGCCCGAGCACCCTAAAACTCGGCTCGTTAGCTCGTAAATAGGCTCGTGAACAAACTCGAGCCTACTCCTTTAAAACCGAGCCGAGCCGAGCCTGTCTAATACTCGACTCGGCTAGGTTACACCCCTAGTTGCGCCTTGCGCACATGCGCTTGCACATGGGCAATCCTGGCATCTAAAAAAAATTATAATAATAATAATTTTTAATAAAATAAAAAAAACATAGAGAATCTAGAAAATGGGATGATGCTTGCCGGGGAAAGAAAAAAAACTTTGGGAGCGAGAGAAAGAGACAGTCACTGTGTGAGGAAAAAAAATATAAATGATCCGTTGATTTTCTTTTGATCGTAACGGATTATTTTAGAGTTGGAATAAAATAGTCTAAGAACTAAAATTACTATACGTGACGAGATTTTCAGTTTAATTTCAAATTTATAATGTTTTCATGAAATTTTCTGAATAATAGTGGTTTTCTAATATCGAAATTTATTTCTATTTAAAGGTCATAAATGATCTTGTTATATATTTCAATTCGAATTGTTAGAAATATCATTGAAATAGTTAATTGGTAAAAAGTTTCTGTGTTTCGTTTAGTAAAATTTAGTACATGTGAATTATGTTTGGATTGTTATAACTGTGTCTGAAACATCGTTTAATCGTAAATGACATAATTGTATTTCATATGCACATATAGGAATTTTTCATATACATGGGTGGATGCATGATATATATATAGGTATATGGATTGTATTTGACGAACTTGAATTTAGACAACGTCTAGACTGAGTTGTGCGGTATTTTTTTCTACGAGCATGACTATTATAAATTTGCGAACTCGAATTAGGACAACATTCAGGCTGAGTTACGAAATAGTTTTTGGAAAATATCCAAGGAAAAAAATATTTTTTCAGAGGAGGTCCATATTTTTTTTAATAATTCCAAAAAAATAAATATTTATATAGATATAGATAGAGATATATATATATATATATATAATATCACACTTGGCTTCAGCATGTGTGAGGGAGTCAATGAGACTCTAGATTATGGGTATATAAACATTTCATCCATAAATGTATTTATATAAATATTATACTTGAATGAGCATTGATATATATGCATGATGTTTTAGGTGCACTCAGGTAGGAAGTAACTCTGTGAATTTACATCTACTAAGCTTTGCTCACTCCATTGCAGGATCTCTTTTCAAGTATAGGTTCAGGATAGATGATAGATCCACATGTGGGATTGCACATATGAAGGGAAGCTGGTTGTAGCTAGAGGTGTCAACTGGGTTGGGTCGGCCTCATCTGGCACGAGGCACGGTATGATTTGGTAGTGCCTAGGCTGGCCCGACACCAGAATTTTTCATGCCCGGGCCTCGTGTTATGCCTGACCCGGCACTGTTCCATGGCCCGTGGCACGGGCCGCTGGCATGAGACACCGAGACCTACCATACCTTCATCGGGTGCCATACGGATCGAGAAAACACGTGGGAACGGGTCCGAATCCACTCCGACCCGACACGTGGTCCGCATGAACCGAATCCCCCCCCCCTTCCAACAGTTAAAAAATAAATAAAATTTGAATATTAGCCGTTGGATTTCGCCTCCAATGACTAGGGGGCAAGACCCGACGGCCCTCATGATTCTGCTCCCTAAATATTAATAAAAAATTAAAAAAAAAACATAAAAATTAATTTTTTTTAAAAAAAATTTTTTTTTAATCTATAACCCCCCCCCCACATGTCTATAAATTGTATGATTTTCAAAAACATTTATTCTCACACTCTCAAATTTCTCTCAAAGTTCTTGTTCTTCTCTCTCTCTTGAATCAGGATTTCGTCATTTAGCTCAGCTTTTTGGGACTCACAACTTGGGTTTGAAAGTTTGAACTGGATTGTGGTACACCGTGCACGTGATCGACCTCACTACTTTATGGGTATTTTAATTTTTAGTTAGTATTGAACTATAACTTTTAACTTAAAAATTATTATTTAAAAAAATTAAGTATTTTTTTACTCTCTCTCTAGTCTCTCTCTCTTATCTAAATATCTAAAATCTATCATCTAGGCTCTACCTCCTGTTTAACAAAAACTCAAAAAATAACTAATACTAATTAAACATATTTAAATTTAGAAAATAAAAATCTTACACAGATGTCTGAGGCTGCTGAAACTTTGGTTTTTCCAGTCGTCTCAACCCAAACATCAAAAAACAAAAAGCTAGGAAGAATTTTGTAGTCTGGACTTATTTTAATATAATAAAATAAAAAAAATGTTAGGGGTGAGGAAGAAGAAATGACACAATGCAAATATTGTATGAGAAATTTAACATGTAAGAGTTTATTTGGGACTAGGCACCTTATGAGGTATGTCGAATTATGCACCAAAAAACATGGTGCACTAGATCCTAGGAAAACCCAACTTAGCAATACATTTTTTGAGATTGGACCGAGTTCAGTCTTAATGTTTACTTTCTTCATATACCATAGCAAGTTGGGTAGTGAAGGCATGGCCAAACTTATTACATTGATGGGTCTTCCGATCAGATTTCGGAAGATCCAAGGATAGTGAGCATCATGTAGTGTAGACATATTTTCAGCCTGCTTATCGTGGGATTCCTAGGTCCACATCTAGGAATGACATACTAAAATTTTATTAGTTAGAAAAATAAAAAATACTTAATGAATTTATGGTATAAAGTGAAGTGGTGTTCGTGACGTCCGATATCTAGACAAGTCATGATGAATCATCTTATGCATGTCTCACCGGCCTTTATGTAGATTCTAAATAGATAATAAATAAAAAATTTTAGGATTCTTTGAGATTCTTCGTCCTCATGATGATCGGACCATTTTTGAGTATATGATAAAAATCTTTAGAGAATATAAAATTCAAAATAAAATTTTTATGATCACATTCGATAATGCATCTAAAAATGGAGTAGTGATTAATATTTTTGTTAGGAATATTAGAGACACACCATTAGGAGAGATTTTTCATGTCAGATGCATGTGTCTCGTTATTAACATGATTGTACAAGCATGTATGAAGGTTTGTTCCCCCGTGTTGGATAATATAAGTAATTCACTAAAATATATTTACACTCCTCGCAGACAATAGGAGTTTGGTAGTCTCTATTTTTCTGCGAATTTTAAGAAGAATAAATTCCAATCGGATGTGAGACACCATTGGAATTACATGTACATGATGTTGGAGTCATGTGTTATATACGAACACGTGATATCCGACTATGTCAATAGTAACAGTGACGAACTTATTATCGATGATATTGACTAGGCTTCAGAAATTTCATAAATGAAATTCCTTAAGATTTTGTATGACACGACAAACATGTGTTCGTCAGTTTATATGCTCACAACTTGCATTGCACTCCGGTGCATATGCAACATTAGTAGCATGTTTAGGAAGTATCGAGCTGACCCGACATTTAGCCATATGGTTGCAGAGATGGAAGCCAAGTACTTAAATTATTGATCCACTGTTCCATCTCTTTATTATCTCACTGCATGCATGGACCCTAGGGTTAAGATGGAAGGGGTAGATAACACCCTGACTTATATTTCCTCGTGCATGAACCTAGAAGACCCACCTGAAGGGTTCATTCACGAAAAGTTGACTGACCTGTTCATTTACTATGATACTAGGTATGGTGGTGGTAGTAGTGAGACTGTGATTATGGACATAGATACCTTCTTCAGAGATGATTTTTTCATTCAATTAGTGAGGGGAAAACGACGGGGTGTACCATCACATAGGAGTGAGGTTTCTCGGTACTTAGATATCAATTACTGCTCAATCCTATCACATTATGATACTAAGAATCTTGATATATTACGATGTTGGAAATCATATGAGCCCACCTTTCCCGTGCAATCTAGGATGACACGGGATCTACTGACTCCTTTGGTGTCGAGCGTAGTATCAGAGTCTACTTTTTCTGTTGTAGTAAAAGTAAATTTGGATAGGAGATCGAAATTATGTCCAGATATTATTGAGGCCTTAGCATATATGAAGAACATTGAGGATTCAAGGTTTAGCATCCAGGATCATGTTGCAGCAGGGACAGGGACTACATCTACTGTGAAAGCGGAGAAATTGATTGCTGATAATGATGATCCATATGATAATGATTTTAATGTTGCGGTGGAAGATGATCATGATATGCTGATTGATGATTGGCGTGGGTGCCGGTTGCTCTTGCCCATTGCCAAATGCCAGACGCCAGTTGCCAATGCCATGCCATGCCACATGTCATTTGTCATTGCCACTTGATTTTGATTTTAGATGTCTCACGTTCACGGACATAGTTGATGATTTATGTTCTTCTTTATTCTGATTTTTAATTTCGATGTTTTATTTTGTATTGATTGTACGCTTTTTTATTTACATTACATTATATTTGCTTTAGTTTGGTATCTATTGGCCAATTGGACATTTTATCTGCTTTTGTTTTTGTGACTTTATAATTTTTTTTAACTAAATTTTTTGTTTAGTTTATTTTTGTGTTTAAATTTTTTATTAAAAATTTTATAATTTAATTCTAATAAATTATAATCTAAATTTATTAAAAAAATAAAAAAATTTTGAACTTTATTAATATTGTATATTCAAAAATTTTCAAGCTACAAATTTAAAATTTTTAAACATTATCTATATATAATATATATTTTATAAATAGTTTAAAACAAAAATTTAAATATTTAAAAATTTAAAAAAAATTAATTTTTTAAACAGGCCCATACGGGCCTGACTCGGCACGGTACATTTACCACTAGGACGGTGGACCGTACCGAGCCTGGCTTGAATAAACCATTCTAAGCTAGGCTAGGCACAGTACAGTAACCATGTCATGCCTAGCCCTGCACGAAAATACGGTCATGCTCACAAAAAATGGGTCGGGCTGGCCCAACACGTCCCGTTTGACACCTCTAGTTGTAACTTAAATAAATATATTGTGTGTTTTTTTTATTATATTGTGCAAATAAAATGGAAAAAATATATAATATATTTGAGAAAATTTTATTTTATTACACATAATATTATGTGATGGGATGAAATAGGACTCCCTGGGGGATAGGATGTCACATGTAGCAAGTGGGCCTGGTGACTTGAGAACGACATGAGCCATGGCACAACACGAGTCATGCCTACCCAAGGCATGACTCGTGTTGTGCTGGTCTAAGGGGTACTAGGTCTCGTGCTGGGTGAGGCTCGACCTGCGTGCTTGGCTCGTAGGCACAGTTGAGCAGTATAACTCCCATGACTCGGGACCTCAGATTGGGTATCGAGTACAGTCCAATTGGATCGTGTATTCCCTGCCCAGTCATTTTAAAATAAAATATTATTAAAAAAAAAAAAAAAATCCACCCTTTCCTACATGTGGCTGCAATACCTTTGGGTAACCTTTATTTCCTTCTTTGTTTATTTTCTTACTTTATTTATAGTTTGGGGTAAGAGTTAATCATGTACTACTACAAGAATAACATTTTTGGAAGATGTCATGCGCTAGAATCTTCATTTTGGAGAAAGTCATAATAGGAGCCATGACTTCTAGTATAATTATAATGGGAACCATGAATTTTGAAAAAGTTGCGGCACTAGCAGTTCTAAAATTTTCAAATTCAGCTTGCTCCATTCATTGCCATACTTAACTTTTTTCAGCTTTGAGGTAAAAATTATAGGCATTTCTGAGATTTGTTTTTATATCATTTTTTTTCAGCTTCAAGCCTCTCCATCCAATTATATTGGTGGTCATTTCTCATCTTTATTTCTATCTATATTGTGCTCATCTTATCCTCCATATTTGACTTTGCTTCTTTCCTTTAAGATTGATAATTCAAACTTAATCTTCTATGAATATTGTAGCTCATTGAATTATTTTCAAAGTTCTTCAGAGCTTGGGCAACATTCAACTGCCAATTCTCATAGCTTTCATATGAAAAATTCACATAATTTTTTTGTGTTTGATTGGTAATGAATGAGAACATTATTATCAGGTTGAAATAAATATCTTTTTCTTTGCAATCCATTGGCCTCATCTATTTAATAAACTAGATCTAAATTCTCCATTTCGTATAGTAGTAAAATAGTACTTACTCTAGATCATCTTCTCTTCTCCTTAGGTTTCAAGTTTCTTTACAAAAACTTCCATCCTTACTTATATTAATGTGCATTAGTTAATGTCATATCTGCACATACATCTAAATATAACTGATGCCTAATATCTATGATGTACAACCATTACTCATTTTTATTATGCCATTATAATGGATGAGGACATTATTATTATTTAATAATCATTTATAATACAAAAAAAATTATCAACCACAAATAACCAACACAAATAAAAATAACTAGAAATACATCTGAAATCACTATATTGCTATGAGAATAATTAGATATTAATATAATAATGAATAAATTTGATATCATTATTGGTATCAATGAAGAATATTCTCCTCCATAAAAATTCAGATACTACTTTTTGGGTGGTATCGAGAATCTCTCTCTCGTACTAGTGTTGGGGGGTTGGACATTTTGGCTTTGATTTATTCAAAATCATAAAATATCAAGATTGATAATACTTAGTTATTAAGCAATGGAATTAATAAATTAAAATTACCTAAAAATTAAAAAAAAAAATCACAATATAAAAATTCCTAAATGTCTGATACAAAAAAAAAAAAACAAAGTTAAAATACAACAATATCAAATCAAAGTTTAAATACAACAATATCAAATCAAATAATGTGTGCTAAAAACTTCTTCATGCGTATGAGAAATTTATAGAACACACAACGTCCAAAATTATACTTTGTTCTAAAATATAAAATCCTATATCTCTAAAATCAAATATAAACATTGAACTATGGGATGAATGTGTTTGATCTCTTTCCATATTATTTTTTAGCTGATACCATTGATTTGTCAAATTCATGGCTTGGTATCAACAATATAGTTGTATTTTGTTAAGTGGACCAAAGATGACTTTTTAATTTTTATCTTTAGCTTTTCAAATCTTCAAATATTGTCTAAGATTTAATTACTCACAACTCATAATCCTTCTCATGTAAACAAAAGTAACAATAGTATTAACATTACAAAAAATGCATTATACAAGCTACATAATTAAAATAATAGTTTTATAATATGCACACACAAAATATATAAATTATTAACGAAAGAAAATATATATTGTACAATTTAAGTAAACAAACCACAAATGTATATTATATATATTTATAAATTAATAATTAAATAACAAAAAATATAAGTGAAAATAATTAGCTTCAAGAATAAACTCTCTTCAACTAAATCTTAGCGGAGAGATAAGAGAATAATGGAGGTACAAAGGGCAGACCAAATATTTGCCCAAAAATTGTGCATGCTCGAAGGAGAGAAGAAAAACTTACCTAAATTGTGAGAATAAAAAATATTTCTTGATCAGAATAGAGGTCGAACAAGCACTAGGCTGCCTAACAAATTCAAAGGAGAGCTCACACTTATTTCGAGCTTCTTTAATGCACAAAAATAGCTTGTTGAACATGCTTGTTTTTTTTTTTTTTTCATTTTAAAGGGATTTGAATAAAAGCAATCCCCAATTCGAAAGGGCACCACACATGCCCTTTTGCCAAGACAAAAATATTCTTTTTTTTTTCAACTTTATTTTGTATTTTTTTTTAAATTTATTAAAACATTTTTTTTGAAAAATACCATATGGAATTTTATCTCATATAATATAGAATTTTTTTTGTATCAATCCACTCTCCACCAAACTCGAGCAGACACAATACTTATTCACATTAATTATAATTCATTCTATTAGAAAATAAAAAATCTATTCCCCGACTCATATGAATTATCATTTGTGCATTTTATAAAATTTGATATTTGTCTGATTTGATATTTATACATATTTATTTCCATGCATTAAGATTACAAATCCTCAATAATTAAATAAAGCAGATGATAATTTTATTTAATCAATATTTATTTAAATTCACTAAGACTTCTTACTTAACTTATTTGATATGTTAGATTCGATATCCACCTGTATAGTTTATCATAATCAAAACATATAATCTATATTCATTAAATAAATATTAATATTTACCACGTAATTAATACAGTTATCCATCGCATCAAGATTATTAATCTATATAATAATACAATTTCATATGAATCAAAATAATTAATAATTACATGTATCTATTAATTATCCAAAGATTAAGATAAATAATATTTAATAATCATGATATATCAATTATTTTATCTATATGTATAAAATATAATTACCTCAAGTTGATCTCATTCAATATACATAAGTGTACCAGTACAAGAAGCTGCAACTTAACCATTACCCACCGTCAGATATATAAGCTCACTGAAATATTGAGCTACAATCTTATCAATAATGTGTTCAACTGTTTTAAAATAAAACTAAACCCACAATAATTTGAAATATAAAAAATTCAAAACTAAAGCAATAAATTACATCATGAAATAAAATACATTCAAAAAAAATGAGAAATTGGAACTACATGGGACTGAATCTCAAATGAATAGGAAAAGTCATTTTATAGAAAAAATTTTAGAAATCTCCAAAGAGATTTCTGATGTGGGCTGGATAATTTTAACCTAACCCCAATAAAATAACATCAACTCTATTTATACTGTAAACTAATAACTTATACATAAATGTCAAACTCTATAAATCAAATTATATACCATGTTAAATAGTAATAAAATAAATTATAGCATACATGTGTGTGTGTGTGTGTGTAGCCCTAATAGTACTTTTTATGATATAGAAAATGAATTGTAGTAGATATGGATGATGGAATACATTTAAATTTCATTATTTTGCTCATAGGTTTAGCTACCATTAGTAACCGGGAGGGGAAAAAACAATAAAAAAAAAAGAAAACCATCGTAAAACAAAAGCATAAAGCCAACTTTTACATAGATTTCATGAAATCAGCGCAATATTTATGTGGGAATTTGTTCTGTTGAAGCAATTCGAGTACAGAGGGACATGATTATTAAAACAAGGAAAGATAAAGGAAAAGTTGAAAATTAAAGTAAGTGAGATCAATAACTCAGTCATCAATCAATAAAGGCATTATTCCTCTGCTTCGAGAAGAGGGCAAAGTGAAAAGCAATAACACAGTTCCCAATTATATTCAAACAGACAGGCAGTCTTCAGTTCTTTTTTCTGGCCCTACTCCTTCCTCGATTTAGTCTTCCTTTTCTCTCTTTTTTGTTCCCTTGCCCTTTTACCACATCGCCTAGTTTTGATCTTATTCCTTTGTTACACCTGCCCTGCCTATCCTATCACCCTATCCTATCTTACACTGCTCACGTCCCGCATCTTCTTCTTCCTCGCGCTGTCATACATATTCTCATTCACACCCACCCACCCACCCCCACACATCATCATGGTGTGATACATATACATAACATGAATTATAAAACATTTGATATACTTCTCTCTCTTTCTCTCAATCTCTCTCTCTCAATCTCTCTCTCTTTCTCTCTCTCTCAATCTCTCTCTCTCTAGTTATCTATCTATTTCTCTATCTCACTCCCTCTCTTAATCTAACTCTCTCGCTATCTCTATCTCTCTCTCTTTCTCTCTAACTATCTCTCTCTCTTTCTCTCTAACTATCTCTCTCTCTTTCTCTCTAACTATCTCTCTCTCTTTCTCTCTAACTATCTCTGTCTTTCTCTCTAACTATCTATCTCTCTCTCTTTCTCTCTAACTATCTCTCTCTCTTTCTCTATAACTATTTATCTATCTCTCTCTTTCTCTATAACTATTTATATATCTCTCTCTCTATATACATACATACATATATATATATATATAATATTCTCTCTGTATCCCATTACATCTCTCACGACACAACTCATGCTATCCATTAGACTATATAAAAGTATTAGGGTTCTATGATCATAGCTAGTAAGATATAAGTGATCTTACAATTATCATGAGGAAACATATTTATTCTCTATTGGCGATTGAACTATTATACTATTGTGCTAGTGTAGATACTAATATACTCATATTATTTCTCTTATATATCATGTGTATCTGTATGCTAATAAACAAGTTGTGAAGGTGAGCTATAAGCTATTGCTATCTCAAATAAATAGTACGTGCACTCGCACATACAAAATCACACACACACACACACATAAATATCACAATGATGTGTGTGTGTGCGCGCGCGCGTGTGTGAATAATCATTAGAAAAATGATAGACTTGAGCAACAATTTTGTTTGAAAATAACTTTATAAGAAATTAGATAGAGATTTTAAACATGCCAAGCATTAACCGTGGCTGTAAAAAAATTTAAAAGACCATAATAGGAAGTTACTGAGGTAGATTTAGTTACTTTCCATAACATAATTATAAATGCAACATAATTAATTAAGCTTTAAAAATATTATATTAGTTTTTAATCATTGAGCAAATAGTGTGCTTAATGCCAAAGATTCAGTAAAAAAATTGTGAAATAAGAAATCATCAGGTTGAATAAATTGGACCCACAATATGTACTACATTCTTTTGTTTTTCTTAATCCGTACTAAATTCATTAATTAGTGAATCCTCATTCATTTATTAAAAAAAAAAAAACTTTATTTCCCATAGCTTGATTATTAACTAGATTGTACATATTTTTGGTATAGTGGAAGTAATTAATTATATAAAAAAAAAAAAGATTATGAGTTGTTTGGTAATGGTTTTGTTTTTCTTTTTTATTTTAAATCAATTTCATTTTTTAAACTTGTCAATAAAAACATGCATGATGCCCATGTTTTCATTTCATTGCTTTGAAAACTAAAAGAAATTGTTATGAAAAAAAGAATTTTGGTGTTAAACCATGACATTTTGGGTGTTGCACTAAATAGTATAACTAGATAAAGAAACAAAAAAATAGAACTTGCGCATTAAATTTTTTTTTTTATTTTTTAATATATCTCTTGTCATCGAGCATATTTTTTGTAATTTAATTATAAAAAATGGTTTAAATATATTAAATTTTAAAAATTATTTCCAAGAAAATAAGAGTACGATTATACACAATCACAAACATATCAAATCTCTCAAGAACTTCCAAAATACATGTGTTTGTGCAAGAATAGTATTTGAATGACTGATAACTTGGAAAGTTATTTTATTGCATGTATCTATAAGAGATCATATCTTGATGTGATGATAATTATCTTCATCCAAGCTGATAGGTCTCAAGTTCGAGACTCATTAGACTTAATCTCTCTAAATTTTATGAGTAAATATATTAAAATATTAATCTCTCTCTTATACCCATGTTAAAAATAACGTCTTATACACTAGATATGATATTCATCTCCAAGAAAACAAGACCATATTGTGATATGTCGCTAGCTTTCCTGAATTGCATATATGAATATGAACACACACACACACACACACTCGCACACACACACACATGAGACATGTAGAATATAAACCTACAATCATGAGTTTGATCTTAGGGGTTAAATAAACAATTTTTCATGGAATTAGATGTGGTGATAAATTGGGCAAGGGGTGATCTTGTAATAATTATTTACCTTATTATTTTGAAAAATACTATAATTAATCATAATTATTAAAATGTTGGTTTTGAACAATGTTAATTTCTTTATGATGTTTATAGTTTGTCACATAACTAAAATAAACAAAATATAATTTTGATATAATTAAAATTTTCCATTTTAATCATAACCCACTAGGTTTTTGCTTATTTCGGCTCTCATACTAAGAATTTATTTAATAATTTTGTTATTCTATAGTTGTAGCTTGTTTTCAATGATTTGTGTAATACCATTGTAAATATAGTGAACGAATATATATATATATAATCATTTTCATTCTACATAATATTGCATTATTTATTTTAAAGGGAGAGTATTAATTAGGTATTTAATTTGAAAATAAATAAAAATAAGATACTAAAAATTGATATTATATCAAATTAGTACATTTGAAAAAAAAAATTATTAAGATTGATGAACTAAAGTGATGAGTACTACCTTAATACTGCAGGTATTAGCTTAATTTTGCTGTTAAGGTAGTATCTACAGTACATTAAGGTAATACCTACAGTAAATTAAGATAGTAATCATCATTTTAGTTCTTTAATTATAATAATTTTTTTAAGTTTACTGATTGATATAATATCAATTTTTAATATCTAATTTTTATTAATTTTCAAATTAACTACCTTAAATAAATCTTATTTTAAAATTTAGATCTCCCACCCATAAAATGAAATGAAAACATTAAAAAACAAAATTATTTTTTAAAATAAAATATAAAAGACAACGTAGATAAAGTATTATTCTATGCTTTATTAAAATCACCCCTAATTATATTCCTTAACAAATTATATTCTTCTTTGAAATATAGTGGAAAAAAAATGTGTATGGCTTGAGACCTCTCTTCTGCTTCTGCTACATGGGCCCTTACAGCCCAACATTACCGTTTTATCTATTATTTATTCATCAAATATGATCACATGCAAAAAGCACTTTTTAGAAATATGAAAGACCAAATTTTGCCTCATCGACAAGAAAAGCACAAGCCCATGCCCTATATTTTCCCTCAACACCAACATCTCCGCGCATCTTTCCTTGTTTTCTAGCAAGCAAGCCATGTAATCACTCTCTCCTCCATCGCCATCTCCCTCATCCCCACTGTCCTCTCGGGCTTTCAGGACATATAAACTGTGCTTTCGTCGTCTCAACCCGAGGAAATGAGAGTAGGAATTTGTAGCATCCAGCAGGCACTCACTGTGGAGGCTGCTGGCGTTCTCAAACAAGCATTTAGCCTTGCGCGTAGGAGAGGACATGCGCAAGTAACACCTCTTCACATAGCCAGCGCAATGCTGGCGAGTTCTTCTGGTCTGCTAAGAAGGGCTTGTCTGCAATCCCACTCTCATCCCTTTCAGTGCAACGCATTGTCGCTCTGCTTCAACGTGGCTTTAAATCGCCTGCCGACTTCACCTTCAACTTCGCTGCTGGGCCCGTACTCCTCCCACCCGTCTTTCTCGAATGCTCTTGTCGCCGCCATCAAACGCGCCCAAGCTCATCAAAGAAGGGGATCTATCGAAAGCCAGCAGCAACCGATCCTCGCTTTGAAAATTGAGATAGAACATCTCATCGTTTCGATTCTTGATGACCCAAGCGTTAGTCGTGTAATGAGAGAAGCAGGCTTTTCGAGTACCCTAGTGAAAAACAAGGTTGAACAATCCGTGTCCGTGGATATTTGTTCCAGAAGCACATCCACTGTCCTCGCTGCCGCCGCAAGCATCACTCCAGTCAATTCATACTTGAAAGAAGCCATAAAACCTCTCACCTCAGCCAACTCTCCTCCTCCATTTCTTTCTTTCAGTCAATTCGAATCATTAGGGAAGGACCTAACCTCGCCATTAGAAACAATGACAAAGAATGAAGATGTGATGAGGGTTTTACAGGCGATGGAGAGGAAGAAAAGAAATATAGTTATTACAGGAGAGTGTGTGGCAATCATAGAGAGCGTAGTAAGAGGAGTGAGGGAGAAAATGGAAATGGTTAGATTCGTAACATTTCCTCTGTTCTCTTTAATGAATCATTCAAAAGTAGATGTTGACCATAAATTCATGGAGCTTAAGTGTATCGTAGATAGTTATTCGAGTAGAGGAGTTGTTTTATATGTGGGCGATCTTAAATGGGTCTCTGATATCTGGCCAAATTATGGCTGGCAAGCAGGTAACAGCATTACAGAATACATTATCAAGGAGTTGCAAAGTCTGATCTGTGGAATAGGCGGCGAGGCTAGAAGAGTATGGCTCATGGGGATCGCCACATTCCAAACTTACATCAAGTGTAAAGCAGGCTTTCCCTCTCTGGAGACTATTTGGGAACTTTATCCAGTTACTGTTCCAGTTGGAAGCTTGAATCTCAGCCTCAATCTCAACGGGTAAAATGATTCTTCTTTTTTTTTTTTACTTTTTTCTTTCAGATTCTTCTTGTTAGATATTTCAGTCGCTTACGCTACACATAGATGACTCAAATACACACCCTCAAAGACATGCACAAACACATACGCCCATACACACTTATTCATGCGTACCATTGTGTCAGCTTCATATCTCACTAGTTGCGCATTTGATTAAGTTTTAAAAAAGAAGAAAAATGGGTGCAGGAGCAAAACATCTACATGTGAGAGTGGCTCAGGCTGGCAAAAGATTGAATCTGGATCACTTACAAAAAGTGCAATATGTAGCCCTAATTGCTCCATCAACCTCGGCAAAGAAACTCAAATGCGAAACCATGAGTTCATTTCTGCAGGTTCTGCTTGCTCGAGCTTACCGTCATGGCTCCAGCGGTATAAAGAAGAAAGGAGGGGAGATGTTAAGGTGCCTATTTGTTTTATTAAATATGAAAGTTGGCCTTGTATCTATATAAGATTCTTCCAATTAAATGATTTGATTTTTTCCCTTAATCACGATCTAGAGTGATCCTGTCAACTTCAACAAATCAGGGGATGATTGCCACAAGTGGATTCTCCATTTCAATCCAGAGAAAACCATCAAGTTAAATTCATCTTCTTCATCTTCTGTTTCTGCATCATCTCTTGAACAAACCACCAACTTAACTTGGCCGCTCACTTGGAAATCTGTATGGCCAAGATGCAATATGGAAATCAGAAACGAAACCAAACCGGATCTCGTGTCAAACCCAAATTCAAGCCCGAATTCGGCTTCATCAAGCGAGGCAGACATTGATGAAGGGCTTGAGAGCTTCAAGGAACTAAATGCCAACAATTTGAATATTCTGTGTTCCGCATTGGAGATGAGATCGATTCCTCAGCACAGGAATCTTCTTTCTCAGATTGCGACCACGATCCTTGAGTGTAGGTCAGGAGGCAACAGAAGAAATTGCAAGAACGGCATAAAGAACCAAGAAAGAGAAGAAACCTGGTTACTCTTCTCTGGGAAGGATACTGACGCAAAGATTTCCATATCTCGTGAGCTTGGGCGAGTTATCTACGGGTCCGAAAACATGTTTGTTTCTATGAACGCGGGACAGCTAGGAAAGAAACGCAAAAGAGATGAAATAAGTTCCCATTTTAATGAAGGATTTGGTCTTGCGTTGAATGAGAATCCTCACCGCGTGTTCTTCGTAGAAGACTTGGATGAGATGGAGAATTGCACTGCAGAAAAGGAAAGAATAAGAGAAGCAATGATGAGCGGAAGGTTTACTCTAGAAAGTGGCGACAGCATTCCGCTCAAGGATGCTATTATTATTTTCAGTTGCGATTCTAGAAAACAAGTCGAAAAGAATGACGGGCGAGAGGATGAACCAGGCGCAGGAACGATGGGCTTTCAATTGGATTTGAATGTGGCCATTGAAGACCATGATGAAGAAGATGACTATCTCACAAATTACTGTTTTTTAGATTATGTGGATAAAGAAATTACTTTCAACATTCACCAACATTGATTTTCGAGGGGGGAGGGGGAGAATGGTATACACTTGATAGATTTCATAGAGTGGGTTTATTGGAGGAATTAACTATCTAGCTTGTAGCCTTGTTATATATATTTTCTTCATTTTTTTCATGGAATTGTTGAGCAAAGGATGGTTTTGTGGAAAGTAATTAGTATTTTGTATACTTTTGTAGTAATTTAATTAAATTTATATATTATAAACTAACTTTAAAATTTCATTGCACAATAATTTTGTGAAAAAATATTTATATGATGAGATATTTTCTTTGGAAAAGTAAGTTATATATATATATTAAAATGTTTCATAGATGAACATAAACAATAAAATTTATATAAATCACAATATGTTGAATATTTTTATCATATTTAAATTTATTATTCCAAAAAATAGCAAAATTATGACCACAAAAAGTAGTTGCAACTATTATGCAGCCATAGAAGTACAAACATAAGAGCAACTCCAATGGGAGTTATTATAAGGGGTGTCATCTTCATAACCACTAAAATGGTATCCAAATATTAAAAAATCATGCTCCAATGGAGATAGTAATTAAAGGTGGCAAAATACTATCCAAAGCCTTGGGGGCAACTTTGGAGAGAGAAATGAGAGAATGTAAAATAGCGGTTGGTTACTGTTCATCTCAACAACTCTTAATGTCATTAAAGTTTGATTATATTTTTTAATAAAAAAATATTATATTATTAAAATGTTATATCATTTTGACACCTATCATTGAAACAAAAATACTATTCAATGGTGTCAAAATATTATTCATAATTGCAAAATAGTATATAGCACCCCATTTTTAGTAACATTGGAATTGCTCTAATACCATTAAAAAACAATCACATTGTGATCACACGATGATATAGTGACCAAAATCAATGGTTATATTGCGACCATAATAAAGTGACTAGGTTACTATTCAAATAACCACTAATAATGTGGTCAGTGTATTACTATAAAAATTTTTAAAAATAATAAATAAAAAAATTTTAATAAAAAATTGTTAATCCACTAATTAATATCAATGAATAGAATTATAGTTTATTGGTATTGGTTTTATATATGCCCAATTAAAAAATTTATCAAAAAATTTATAAACATTTTTATTTTCAAAAATATATTTTCACTAATGTAACAATTAAATATATTGAAATCTAATTTATGGTAATGCATTAATCACAGAAAGTTAAAATGATAAATTAAATTATTAACATAACTTTTAATAATGTTAATTACTTAATAAAATTTAAAAAATATAGTAATTTAGCTACCTTATATGTAATGTTTTTTAGAAATGTTAAACTTTTATTTAAATGTAATAAAAAACTCATTAAAAATTTTTTTTTTCTAAGTTTTAAATAGTAATATATCCTTTATAGGGGGATCCAATAAGCTCGAAGTTCAAAACCCACTCGAAGCCCAATCCGACTCAATCACAAGCACAATTTTTGAAACAATGGGCCTCAAACTTCATTTTAGACCTGAATCTGCTTGATATCCTTCATCATTTTTGAATTAAATACATTATGGATTCACATAATCCTTTCATGCTCCATCTTTCAGCTCCCCCCACTTGGCCACTTGTAAGCCCTAATGGATCTTTGTTTCTCCTCACCAAAATCAACTGAAGTCTCCCACACAAAAAAATCGTACATATTTATGTCACCTTTAAACACAAAAACACTCACTCCTTAATTCCGACAACAAATTATTGCTTTCACTCCTCAATTCTAAAATTATAAGTCTGTGCAAAGGCTTAAGTCTTAACATTTATCACTCAAAATTTGGATCTTGTTCTTGTTTCAAAATTATGTAATTTCATGTTTATTGAATTGGGATTATGTTTTGGTTTACTTTGTGTTGTTTAATTAGATTGAATTTGCTTTTATCTAGTTAATGATATGTTTAAGTTGTTTGTTTACGTCACAAATTTGGTAGTGGCTTTTGAGTTTTTTTCTTGTTATTGTTATTTTAATTTTCAAATAATAACTCCTTCAAATACATATTTTCACATTTTTTTTATGTGCTTCTTTTTGAATGGAAAAAAATGGTTTTTCAAGGGTATATGCAATTGTATATAGATAACATAAAATTGATTCGTTTTTAATATATGCTATTAACTAAGAATAGTAAATTAGTTTGGCCCTTGTAGGTGAATAATTGTTGTTTAATTATTTCTAATTCATTATACCAGTCTAAATTACCTACCATTCCTAGAAATCTAAGTTGTATTGTTTCACAAGATAGAATTAATGGCTAACATTATCTATCTTTGTATGTACCCACTAGTTTGTAATTCATTCAAATCTCAAGTATCAAAGCTTGTGTTTTATTCTATTTTATAGTTTTTCACATTATTGCTTTATAATTTTCTATTTTAAATTATTATGACTATTATTTCATAATAGTGGCAAGTGATTTTTAAAAAGATTTTATGATTCTTCTACTTATCTGGGTATTTTTTTTTTGTATACCTATGACAAATAATAACTATTATTCTCATATACTATTTATTATAAAAGTAAAACAAATGACTTTAAAAATTTATAGTAGAAAAATTCAATTGAATAAATTTTTTATTGTGAAAAATAAAGATCTAGGTAATTTTAAGGAAAGATAATTTCTTCAATGTAATTAAAAAACACTCATTGGGATTACTAAAGACAAGATGAATGAAATGGATTATAATGTGATATCAAATCTATATTTGATATTAGCTAATGGAGTATTATCTATGAAAATATTTTAGTCATCAAATATTCAAAGAAATATAACAAGTATTAAGATGATGACATCATTCTATATAGCAATGGGACAACAATGGTTGAAAGTAGAAAATAATTTATTGATAACTATTTAATCGACTCGGGAGCATCATGACACATGATATCTCTGAATGAATAATTCTTCAAATATAAACTAATCTCAAAAGTGTAGCACACATGGATGATAATTATGCTTATGAGATTATTGGTATTAATACTATCAAAATAAAGATGTTTGATGGGACAATTCATATTATTCAAGAGGTATGACATGTGAAAGACTTAAAGAAAAATTTAATATAATTGGGACTAATAGATACTCTTGTATGTAAGGCATATATTAAGAATGATATAATAAAGATTATCAAAGACATACTTGTGATTATGGAGAAAGAAAAAATTTTTGGTAAATCTATTCAACTTTAAATGAAAAATAGTATAAGAAATTGATTCATGTGTTGTATCAATTAGAAAAGAGAATAATTAATGATGATATAATATCTTAGACTATGACACATGTTAGAATGAGATTTAAAAATTATCTCTAATATAAAGCTATTTCATGGCACAAATCAACAAATCCACCTTTTTGTGACCATTGTATTGCAAGTAAGCAGCATAGGTTAGGGTTCAAGAGAACCATTATCATGAGTACGTGTAACCTAGACATGATTCATTTTGATATATGTGAATTTCCAAAAATAATTATAGGAGCAAAATTGTTTGTATCTTTTATTAATAATTACTCTAAGAGATGTTATATTTATCAAATCAAAAAAAAAAAGTCAGATATATTTTTTATTTTCATTCTGGTGTATTTTTTTTTTTGGAAATTAAATCCAAAAAAATAATTAATTTGAGGACAAATAATATAAGAAAATATACAAATGATTAGTTTCTACCTTTTTATAAGTAAGATGATATCAAACAGTAGTTCACAGTCACATACATGTAATAACAAATTGGAGTGACTAAATAGTTGAACAAAACTCTTGCGGAACAAATGAGAACTTTGTTGATAACTATAAGTTTATCCAACTTTTTTTTGTCTGAAACAGCTAATATTGCTTGTTAAGTGATAAATTATTTTTTATCAGCTATAATTGATTTAGATGATGGTGAAGATGTAGATTGGGAACTCAATATATTACACTATTTTATATTATTTTGGATATCATATGTATGTGATATATAATGCACAAGAAAGAACAAAGTTGGATTTGAAATCCAATATATATATATATATATATATATATATATTATTATAGTATGTTGAAGGAGTAAAGGGATATCACTTGTAAGATCCCACAACCCACTATATTATTATAAGTATGAATATAATCTTAGTAAAAAATTAACTACAAAGAAATGATACAAACAATAACACATCATAAGAAGTATTAGAGACTACAAATGTATAGATAAAAAAATAATCTAACATAAAAAAACTCTTTTCTTTAGAGGAAACACCAAAGCACAAGATACTATAAGAAGTTGAGATTGATGAGTTATGTGATAAAATAACAAAATTAAAATATTGTTTATAGTTTCACGTCTACCATGGGTAGACGTGTGGAATATCTTAACAAGCCAATTAATCAAATTGTTCTCATCATATGCATTTGGTCTGATCATACACTTAATATAGGTATAAAAGTTCAAGAGCAGTAAAACATTATTGAAATAAATTATAGATGATGATATGGTATGTACGAACACTTTTTCCTAACAATACAATCTGCTTAAGTATATTTTTGTTCATACCCTAGTTGTGAAAACACAAAGTTGAATGGTGGGTCATATAGAAAATCAAACTAAGAGTTGTGATATTATGTAGCTATTCAAAGACAACATGTGTGCAGGAACCTCTTCCACATTGAGAGGAGTTAATTGAAATCCATAATGTTAAAATTGTTGAAGAAGGTCAACAAAGGACATTAAATGATACAAGAGGTGAACCAGAAGATATCATAGAAGAAGAAAAAAAAGAAGAATCAGAATAAAAAAAAAGAAGGTAATGATGTTTAAGAAAAAGAATTTCAAACAAAAATGAGGGGTCAGGGATGAGGTCGAGGTGGAGGAGCCATTCTACATTCTAATTATCTATATCCATTACCTCACAACTTGGTTCAATGAAAATTGGCCTAGGTACGTCTCTATCTTCTATCACACAGACTAATGCATCTAGCTCTCTTAGACCATCCACAGAGATAGCTCGACATCTCACTCTTATGGATTAGGCCTCTAGCCACAACCACCTCAAGCATCTCATTCTTCTGTATTAGGCCTCAAATCATGACCATATACTCACATCACACATGATTCAAATCCCAACATAGGACTCAACTATATGGGTAGCTGTAAGAGACAGAGTGCATGATGGGAGGTGAGATATTTGATACTATTTAATTCACTTGTTTATTATACTTTATATATTTAATACTTGTACATTTTTATTATTGCAACTTTGTTGAGTCACATTAGATTTCTAATAATATTAAATATACTAAAAGTCATTTTAATATTATGGATATTTATTTTATTTTTTAATAAAATTATATTATTTTATTTTAAAGAAAATCTACATGAGCTATGCTTGCATTTAAATATAGTGCATGTGTCTTTTATTCTATATGGTTGATGATTTGGTGTGTAGAGTTTGACTAATACATAAAAGATCAAACCATTAATTCTTATGAAATATAAGTTATTTGTTCACAATTTAAATAGAATTAAATACACTATTGGTAAGATTATAATACAAGATTTTAGTTGGTTTGTCTTGACTATGGAGAATGATTAAATTCAAATTTATTATACTAGTACACTTATATGTATTGAACATGACTAACTTGGTGATTTTTTTATGCTGACACAAAAAATAAATAATACCTCATAATTATTATGAATATTATTACTTGTAATCTCAAATAATTAGTATATATGTGATTTATTGCTTGTTATTTTGATTCGTAAAAAGTAAAATTTATATAAGATCAATAGCCTTTGTAAGTTGGATAACTACATTAATTATATGGTGAATATTAATTATTAATAGAATCTACATCCTAATAATTATATTAATGATACTTTCTTGAGGATACTTATATAATTTGATTATGTCAAACTTTATAAGTTAATTTTAATCTGATATATCAAATAAGTTAAGAAGGTCTTAACGTGACTATCAAATGCTAATAGAATAAAATTATTAGTAATTTAATCTAATCAATGAATATTTATAATCTAAAATGTTGGGGGAATAATAAATATTTAATAACATAAGGCTCAAATTATAATTTTGAATACATTAAGGAGTGTCATAAAAATTATTTAGCAGAGTGAATTATAATTATTGTAGCTGAGTTCATACAAATAGATTGGGAGCCCATAATTTTTTTTGCCTTTAGGTCCCTACCATACTTGACACAAATACCAAGATTGGTCGTCCCCTTTTCCTTTTTTATCAAATCAATCACCTTGTGATGAGAAAGGTATGGCTATCAAATGGTGAAAGAAAGAGAGCAACTCTCTCTTCTCTTATTGGGTTCATATTTGAAGAGGAATATGGTAGAAGGCTTGAAGTGTTAGACAACCGAAAAAAGATTCATTCCAAATAGATCTCAAGGTATGCATTCGAATTATATTCCCATATCATTGTTCAGATTGATTCAAATGGTACAATCATATATGCACAATCACAATGTAATTGGAATTTAAACTCCAACAAAAATGATATTAGAGCACGTCTGATACTTTATATGGATTAACTAGTTTTAATTTGATATATAAAAAATGAATATATTCCATGGATAAAACACAGGGTGTGCTAACCTTAATTTTAAAATGATCTGACATGCTATTGTGGTCACATTAATGTATGATTTTATGTGTGGATGGATGTTTATAGGTTTATTAAGTTTGTGGCTGTGTGATGTTTTTGATCACACTAATTTGTATAATTGTAGTTGCAATTTTATTTCATAATCTTTTTTTATCTTTTGTAACCCTTATTGGAGGGGTAGATTGATTTAAATAAAATAGGAGAAATTTGTGAACTCTTTGATGGAGGCATAGGTTTTTTGTATATATTTTTTGTTGTTCCGTGGAGGAGTTAATTGAGGCAAAAAAACATGATGGCAAGCATAAAGAATGCATTTTTTTCATTGACCTAGTATTGTTGTATATCCAGAAGGAAAGCAAACCCTACCTTCCTATCAAAGTGTCAACATTCATTACACAGCGAAGTTGAACTCCAAGATGCTTCAAAGTTGGAGAATGACCATAATAGCAGAGCTTTTATTTTATCTTACTTCTTTGATTATTTATCTTGCTTGTTATCCTCTTAATCTCTTAATTAAGTGATTACATGGATAATGGTTATTATTGATTTGTGTTTAATTTTCTAGATTAAAAATCAAAATTCTAGATATTAAATATGGAACAATGGATTAAAATTAATTCCCATGTGTCAGTATAAATTATTTTATTAAAGGGGGTTAGAATTTTATTAGTTTTCAATTTTGTAATTTTTAATTTGTTTAAAATTAAACATATATATATTAAAACACTCATTCTTTACAAATAATTTTTTATTCATCGTGTATCAGCCTGCTAGTAGGTTCATTTAAAAATTAGAAGAGAGAATCAATGTTTAAAATTGAATTCATAGTTAATATGCTTTTTATAATTTTATTTAAAATATGTGTGATTCTGAGGTTTTAAAATAATGACTTTAAATCCACTTGCTATGATTTTAAAACAAAATAAATTTGATGGAATTAATTACATTGATCGGAAAAAAAACTTCATTATTTTTTTTCTGACTATTGAGGACTATAAGTTTATGCTCATATAACTTTGCCCACCTAAACCTTACGAAGAGGCAATCAAACAAAAAACCAAACATTATGAGAAGTGGGTTAAGGTCGATTAGATAGAAAGTAAATCCTCGTGAGAAGAGGGTTAAAGAAAATAATATTTCATGATGTTATGTTTTATCTTCAATATCAAATATTTGATGACATCATCATTAGTTTATGCTCATAGCCTATAATATGATGATGAACTTCAAAAAAAATATTTGGGAATAAAACTCATTTTGCTAGGTTGAAAGTTATGAAAGATCTAATAAATTTAGATCTTTCAGCTATGATGCATGAGATAAACCTATATATTAAAACCTAGAATTTAGGTTTATTAATAATTGCGAGTATGGTGATTACGAACCCAAAAATATAAATACTTTTACATGTCAATCTATTGTATATTCTTATTAGATATAGTTTTCAATTGAGATGAATATTATCCAGAACATTCTCCTAATGGTTTCACCTTTGGTGTGAGAGTCACATTATTATCAAGGAGGACAGTGATAGATAATCTTTAGGACATGCAAGAGTATATTATGACTTATAAAGTGATGATAACTATTATGAGTTACTTTTACTCATATGATTCTCACTGGTAAAACTTGAGGTAATGATATGTTAATTATGTAAGTAATGTGCTTACGAAGTTGAAAGTATAAATACTTATAAACCATATCAATTCTTGATCTTTATGATATAAAAAACTGGAGGACAAAAATATACATACAAAGTAACTATCAAGAATAGTTAATGAGTTGCCTGAAAGGTATTACATCATTAATGACTCTTGACTCAAGCTATTTCTCATCTCGAGGGTGACGTACCAAGTAGCTAGCTATGAATAGAGTACTATTGAGATGAGTTCAATAGTAATAACCATATTATATGCTATTAAGGCAAATAGTTATTACACAGTAACCCAACTATTATTCTGTGTCTAAACATAATATGACTCAAACTATTTGAACAAATATCATTTAAATTAAATGAGCAAATTTATGGATCTAATATTAATTACACAATCTGGAATATATATCTTACTAAAATTTAGCTGTCTTACCTTTGAATAACCAAAATACCAATATAATCCATGTGGGATGAAAATGTTGATGAAAGTCTTTTTTACTGACATGTATGACTAGTATACTTATAGATCTCTATTGATGATATATTATATTTTTTGAAAACACACATACACAATACATTTTCAAAAACATAAACTATATATGTTTTTCAAAAATATATTCAATCAATGATATGTATATATACGTTTTTGAAAAAACATATATACACGATGTATAGTTTTTCAAAAATGTATACAATATCATGTATATACATTTTAATAAGGATATGCAATATATGCTTCACGTGTATGTGTATATTGTATATATTTTTAACAAACATATATATTATATTGTATATATAATATATACACTTTTTTTTGGAAATGTATACACAACAATGTTTTCGAAAATACTAATCTTTAATTTGTTTTATTTTTTTAATATGTTTTTTAATGATGATATGACATGGTGAAGTAACGTTTTTTTAATGAGTGGGGCAATTTTGGGTTTCCCATTTTTAAAGGCCCCACATTTTTTATCTATGAGTTTTTTTCTCAGATGTTTTTAAAATATGATTTGTTTATTTAATATTTTTATTTTGGGAACCTTTTGTATTAATTTTTTTAAATATTTTTTATGATTTTATTTTTTATAATAAAATATTTAGCTTTTGTATAGTTTTTAATTTTTGTATTTTTTTAATTGGGACTTCATATTTTGTTATAATTTTTTAAAATATCATATTTAAATCAAATATTATATTTTTTAAAATATTTTATTATAATTGTATTTCATACTGTAGTATTTATTTTTATATAGTAATTGAGTTTTTATATTTTTAACTAGGTATTAATATTTATTGTAATCCATTATTAATAATTTTAATTTTATGTTATATATATATTTTTTTTATAATAATGTATCCTAGTTTTATTTTATTTTTTGTTAAGGCTTTAATATTACAATTTAATATTGATGGCATACTATTTAACTGCCACATAATACTTAACTACCAGCGTCAAGTAGTATTACATCTTTACATTGTATTTGCATTTTTTAATATTTTTTAATTATGTTTTTGCAATTTGTATAATTTTAATTTTGTACTATAGTATTTATTTTTTTTTATAGTTTTTCATTTTTAAATATTTTAATTGCATATTGCATTAGTTAAAGTTTTTACTTTTGTTGATTTTTATTTACCTCATTCTAACCAATAATTCTAATGATTAAAATCTTTTTTTTTTTTGTAAATTTTGTTTGACATCCTGTAAATTTCATATGCTTCTAATCTTTTTATCATTTAAAATTATTATTATTTTTATTATAATTTTATAATATTTGTTTACTAATCTTATTTCTCACAAAATTTTATTTTGTGTGAAATAATTTAGGTTTCAATTTTAAGTGCACTAAAATGCAATTATTTTATATTTCTGTGCAAATTTTTTTATATTTTATAAATAGATTTTTTTTTTAAATTATTTTATGTTTGGTATGTTATTATTTAGTGTTTATGTAGATTTTTTATTAAATATAAAAAATTAGGTTTTTTTATAATTAATTTGTAACAGAGAACCTAAATAAAATTTATCTTTATATTTTATAATTAAATCTTATTTATTTTATTATTTTAACCAAAAAAATACTTCATTTCTTGTATTTAGTTCCCAACTGGTATTATTTGAGTTGCATTTAAATGTTAAACAAGCTAAAGGCTTTTAGCAGGACACTTTCAGGTTCCTTCCCAGTACATCTACATTCGCACATTGTACACGGAAACTTTCTTCTTCAGTTAAATAGCGTTTTGTGTTCATCCTGTGTGGTAAATTCCATCGCCTCGCGAGCATCTTTGGCGCCATTTTCCATGGAATTGCCTCCAGAAGGTTACAGAAGAAATGTCGGTATCTGCCTTATCAATCACAACAACCAGGTCAGTCACTTAGTTCGTCGAATTGAATACATGATTTCGTGAGTGTCCATCTGAAGCATAGCTATGGAATCCGAATTGGATAGATATTTGCTGCTTCGAGGCTCGATCTTCCCGATGCTTGGCAAATGCCGCAGGTTATTTTTGGTTCTAAGATTATGATTTTAGCATTTATAGTAGTTCGATAACAAATGCTACGAGTTTTTTCCGATAGAAATTTGCTGCTACGAGTTTTTTTTCGATAGAAATTTGCTGCTACGAGTTTTTTCCGATAGAAATTTGCTGCTACGAGTTTTTTCCGATAGAAATTTGCTGCTACGAGTTTTTTCCGATAGAAATTTGCTGCTACGAGTTTTTTCCGATAGAAATTTGCTGCTACGAGTTTTTTCCTATAGAAATTTGCTGCTACGAGTCTTTTCCGATAGAAATTTGCTGCTACTGTTGAGAAAATTAGAGAACAAAATTCTAATTTATCAAGAAGAAGAAAACTACTCTCTACAAAAAAGAGCACTCCACACTCTTTCAAAGAAGAACACTAAAAGAAAACTTTCAAGTTTTTATTGATGAATTGAAAAAACACAAATACAAGGGGGGTATTTATAGTTACAAGATTTAATATCAACCACACGATTAAATAGTAGCAAACTAATCCAAACCATTGAATAAAAAAAATATCTACCTAATTTTGCCTAACACTTATGTAACTTCCACCAAACTTCTACCAACCTTCTACCTACCTTCCACTAACACAATTTAAATTTTTACTAAAAAACACATTAAATATTTACCAAAACAAAATGAGCTTGAATTGGGTTGGGCTTCAACTTGGGTTTGTCTTGAAGTTGGGTTGACATTGATTTTTAACACTTCCCCTCAATGTCAGCTCCCATTCTCCGCACTATGTCAAGCTGATGGCAAAATATTTCGAGTTTGTCTATACTCAAATTTTTGGTGAACAAGTCTGCAACTTTTCTCTATCACCCGTCATGTGATTTGAGCATCCCGAGTCTACGATCCAATCATTCTCGTAGTCAATCTTTTCCGGTGTTGCTGCAGTAAGAGCTAATTCTTCTTCCCCCTTAGCGAACAACGATAAGCCATCCCAATCATCTTCGTTAGAACTTGAAGTAGCAGCATTACTTTCAATGTGCTTTTTCTTGCTCCAACAATCTTTCGTCATGTGGCCCATCTTCTTTCAGTTGTAACACTTGCCACCAAATTTTCTGCTATTGTCTTGATTCTTTGAATCTCCTATTTGTTGAGAGTAATTCTTTCCTTTCATCTTGTCATCATTTGCTTTTGATCTGCTACCATCGTTCTGCTTGAAACTGTCTTTGCTTTTGTTGGTGTAGAGTGCTTCTTCTTTACTCTTCAGCGAGACACCACTCATTTGCTTAGCCATTGCTTCTTGACTGGCTAGCAAATTTTCAAACTCAACAAGAGATGGTTGTGTCGGCCATCCTTGTACAGCAGCAACAAACCCTCGATACTCGGGTCTCAAACCATGGATAATTATTCTCTTTATCCTGGTTTCTCCAATAGGAGCTTTTGGATCTAACTCTGAAATTTCGTGGCATAGTGACTTCATCTTGTGAAAGTACTAACCAATCGTCATGTCGCGTTAGAGGTGTCAAACGGGCCGGCCCAGCACGGCACGGCCCGTTTTTCACGTGCCCAGCCGTGCTGCCGTGCCGTGCCGGGCACGGCACGGTTTTTAATATTCGGGCACGGCAAGGCCGTGCCGTGCCGTGCCGGCCCGCTCGGGCACGGGCGCACGGCAAGGCAGGGCAGGTGGGGCGGGGCGGGTCGGGTCTGTTTGGACCCGACCCGCGGTCTTTTTACCGGGGGCGGGGCCCGGTTGGGTCACGAGTCACGACTCAGGCACGCGGGCCGACGTGCCGTGCCAAGGCGCGAGACGTGCCGGGCACGGCCCGGCACGTGGTTCGTGCGGACGGGCCCGGCACGGGCCCGGGCACGTTTTTTTATCGTGCCGGGCCGGCCCAGGCACGGCCGAACCGTGCCGTGCCTCGTGCCGGGCCGGGCCGGCCCGGCCCGTTTGACACCTCTATGTCGCGTTGCGTCATCGATAACAGCTCATTCTCGAGAAGCTGCAGTCTTGCATCATTCTTCTTTGAAAAGAGTGTAGCAAAAGTATCCCATGCTTCCTTTGGTGTTTTGGCATCCCGAATGTGCTCCAGTATTTCTTCTTCAACTGTGATTTTTAAGGCAAACATTGCTTTGCCTATTTTAATTTTTCTCTTCCGCAAGATGCCATTTGCATCCTCTACTGCCGGTTGTGTAACTTTATCACCACCAACAACTTCCCGCAAATCTTGATCTTGTAGGTAAGACTCCATACATGTTGATCATATGTTGTAGTTTTGGTTGTTGAGCTTCTTGATCCTTCCAACGACTTGAAGATCAGCCATTTTGTTTACAACGATCTGCTTCTCACTTGGAAAGGGTCACACTATTTCACGGGAACTGTATGAACAATACCGTATACGTGAATAGTTTCGTATACTGGAATATTACGTAGTCGTGAATAGTACACCAGGTAAGTTCCCAGGAAAGAGAGATGGGTCACAATGGACACGCTTAAATCACCAAGTCTTTAGCCAAAACTTATCCTTGACATGCACCTCCACACCACAAACATTTTCCAGCAACCACAAGAACAACTGGATGCTTCTAACCAAAAATCAATCTCAAGAAATATTTTTTTTTCTGATGTGGAAGATCAGACAGTGCTGCAACCACAGAGCATACTCAAGAATATCCTAGAGATCTCACAACCTCCCTCCGATACCAAATGTTGAGAAAATTAGAGAACAAAACTCTAATTTATCAAGAAGAAGAAAACTACTCTCTACAAAAAAGAGCACTTCACACTCTCTCAAAGAAGAACACTAAAGGAAAGCTTTCAAGTTTTTATTGATGAATTGAAAAAACACAAATACAAGGGGGGTATTTATAGGTTACAAGATTCAATATCAACCACACGATTAAATAGTAACAAACTAATCCAAACCATTGAATAAAAAAATATCTACCTAATTTTGCCTAACTCTTACCTAACTTCTACCAAACTTCTACTAACCTTCTACCTATCTTCCACTAACACAATTTAAACTTTTACTAAAAAACACATTAAATATTTACCAAAACAAAATGGGCTTGAATTGGGTTGGGCTTCAACTTGGGTTTGTCTTGAAGTTGGGCTGACATTGATTTTTAACAGCTACGAGTTTTTTCCGATAGAAATTTGCTGCTACGATTTTTTTCTGATAGAAAATTGCTGCTACGAGTTTTTTCTGATTGAAATTTGCTGCTACGAGTTTTTTCTGATTGAAATTTGCTGCTACGAGGCTCGATTTGGAATTAAATCTTCAGGTTTAAGGTTTACTTCGTTTGTGGAATGTAGAATTTTCTGAAAACAGAATCTATCAAAATTCGGATTAGAATCAATCTTCTAAAGTCTAAAGAAATTTAATACCGAAGGGAAATTCTTGGAATTGCAATCTCATCTAATATGACTTGTGTTCCTGAACTAAACCTATTGCCTGTGATATACAGGTGAGCATATCCACTCTTACTCATTCAAGGGCATGCTTGTTTCACGAAATTCCTCTCCTGCGTGGGGAATGAAATTGAAATTTATAGCTTTCTTAGGAATTGAAGATTTGCGCAATTCAAAATAAAATTCCAAGTCCATGTTGTCATCTCGATTGCATGCATATTTATTGCTACTATTATGCAAAGCAAGTACAATCTCATTTATCTTCTTTTAGGGTTCTTAGGACTGTTCTAACTTTTTGTTGTTGTTATTATTTAGTTGTAACAGAGTATCATTATGTGAGGAAACTCCAAGATCTGAATTTTTAGGTTATATGTTTTCCTCTTGACCTCGTTTACATGGAAATGAACACTGAGTTAGTATTTTTTACCTTAGCTTAATATGGAACAACTGAATAAGTGCAGTAATAGATGAGATTCATTAGAATTCATAATATCGTAGGCGAAGCTGAAAAGTCTGCTTCACAGCTTTGGTAATGGTAGGAAAAAAATTGCATCTTTGTTGTTCACCCTGCATATTTTAGTGCGGAGGGTTGTATTTTCATAGAGGTTATTCAAGTACTATGTCTCATTGTTCTAGCAATGATGAAATTACAATTGTACCCTTGGGGTTCATGTTGGTTATCATGGCCTGTGAAAAACTTGGTTAATTTTGACTAGCCTATCCTAAGAGAAAAAAATTGATAGGCCCAACATGATTGAATCACAATATTATGATTAAGAAATTGGATCATGCCTACCAAGCCAAATTTCTTACTTGAAAAGACATGTAGCTTGTAGTTTGCACTTAGCATGCAATTCTCCATGATCACAGCTCACATATGGTACTAACACGGTCATAAACATAAAATCTAACAAATATCATAAATTATTCAAACTCAATCACAAATAAGTACAATCAAATATTTTTTTGTCATGGGTAAAATGGATTGACATAGCTCATATGTCGAGTGTTTGTATTTATAATAAAATAAAGAAGTACAATTATAAACTGATGTGTGGAGGTCTATAATGTTTTTTCAAGATCTTTGTAAAAATATTTATTGACTGATTTGTTATCCGAATATAAATTATAGTAATGATAAATGATATCATCTTTAATTTTTTTATTGTGATATAAATGGTGCATCTCTATGCATATTTTATAATTTTAAAATATTGATTTTGAGATTATATATTTTATTATTTAACAATCATAGTAAAGAGTAGTTAGAGAACAAAATAAATATTTAATTTTCTCAAATCAATGTCGAATTTAAAGCATCTCAAAATAATTATAAATGCATACTGATGCATGATGTCTCAAAATAATTATATTTGAATAATTGACCAATTATATTTAAATAAAAAAACAAATATTTAATTAAATCGCCTACTAGATTAGCAAAACTTATTGAATAAAGACAACTCAACAATTAGGTAGTATGTTGTCAGGTTTGAAGAGTTTATAATTTGCTGTACTATCCTTGAGATCGAGATGTCCTTGTAGATTTTTTCTTGATCTTTATAATGTCTCAGTCCTAACTTGAAAGCCAAATTATTTGTCTGGGGGATCGATGCCTTGGAAATAACCTATGTTTTAGTACAGAACTTGGATGAATCTGTCACTCTCCAATTAGATGAGCCTCAAATTTTAGGCAACAATCATATAGATCTAGCCCTTTATCTTTTTATAAGAACGCCCCTCTAAATTATTCTTAGTTAGACATCAAAGAAAAAGGAGTTTAGCATGATTTTTAAAAGTTAGATCTATGTTTTAAGTATTTATTTATCAAGGATATGAGCATATTGCTATTAATTACTCTAGTCATTATAAAGTGAGTATTATTAAAAATGTCATAGTGAATCAAGTTGACATTTTTAATCTTCATATTGTTGATAGTTGTGAATTTATTTGTTGTAGTTTTTTTTTGTATATTTTTTTTTGTTTTTTTTGATTAGAGCATTTGATTTATGAGTTATCTCAATTATTTTTTTTCATCATATAAGTACATTTGATATATTATTTGATTTATTCAAAGTAATTATATTATATAAGTATTAAATCAAAAACCCTTGGAAAAATAAACCCTAGGGCCAATGAGCGTTACTAACCTTGAAGAGTCAAAACATGTGTGTTGCAATAGTATAGTATATGTGCATAGTGAAAATAAACCCACATTCATGCACGAATTTAAGGAAAAAGGTGAACACTATTGTGCACAACCAAAATCATCATCTCACATTGATTGTGTGCAATGACATCAATGTTGGTGGAAGAAAAATGACATTAGAACTCAAGTAATAATTCATGTGTAGGTGCACAAGGTGAGGAATTGTTTGTAAGTGTGTTGTGTGTGATTCCATGACAGGAGTAGCTAGGGCCCTGAAGCCCTAATTTTTGAGGTTAGATTTTGAATTTCAAAATTTTTAAAATTAGTATTTTAGATCGGGAAAGCCTAACTTTTAATTTTTTTAACTTATGGTAGATTTATGATTTTAGAGTTTTGAATTGAAGATATCATAATTTTAGTGGAGGATTTGAATTTGAGTAATTCTAATTTATGATATGACATTGATATATAGATAGAGAGATTTTTTTTATAATACATATTGTAACAAGAATGGTCATATCAGAGATAATTATGATGTATTATTTTCAAAGATACAGGCTGATTATCAAAGTCATACGAGGATTCTCATATAGTTCACCTATCATGAAACATATTTTTACTAAATAGGAGTATATAAATCTCTCAAAGATAATAATGTTTTTTTTTCTATTTTTTAGGTATAATTAATTATTTTATTTGTATTATTATTTTTATTCTTAGATTATCAATATAAAAGCTAATATTTATGTTATTGATAATCATATTATATTTTTTATTTTAAAAATATTACTATAATCAATTATGAATATTCAAAAGCTATTGATTGTGGTAGTATCAAACTTGAAACTTTATTATTTTTTTGTGTCATATTTATTATATATTTATTTTTGATTATTTTAATAGTTTAATTTTGGTTATTTTATTAGTTATTTTTTTTGATAATGTAATTCAAATATTAATTTTATTTTTGTTCATATTTATTTGTGAGATTGAGATTCTGTGAAAGATTATATTTAGGATTAATTAGATTAGATTTTTGTTTTTATTTGTTGATATTATTTGTGTATTCTTAGCTTGATTAATTATTATTGATTAAATTGAGAATATTTTATTCTAATTTTAATATTATTTTGATTCTAAAGTATAAGGTATATCAGTTAGAAAAACTTATTAGATTCTCTCATTTTACACGTCAATCTAATTTGAACTTAGACTTGTTGGATTATATATATATATATATATATATATATATGTGGACCTAGTAGAAATATGTATGTTGGAAATATAGATGAATATATCTTTTTCATAATAAATTATGTATATATATATATATATATTAAAATTTCATAAATAATAAAAATTTAATTTCATAAAAAATTTAAAAAAAAAATAAAGAGTGACAATACAATATGTTAGATAGATTTAATACTTATTATATAAATAATGAAATTATATTTGATTTTTTGTGCTAGTAAACTCAATAAAATGAGGTCCTTAAAATGAAAAATAAATATTTGATTAAAATAATTTAGAAACTCTTATTTAAAAAGAATAATCTAAAATATTTCTGGAGAGATGCAATTTTAATTGTAATCTATCTAATTAATAAAATATTTATTTTATATCATTTTTATGATATATTCTTCTAGATTTTATACTATATAAGGAAATTATTTACTTTATTTTAAAAAAATTTTAAGCATGCCTAAAGTTTAAGGTCTATCAGGCCAATGCTCGCATCGCCTCAAATGCACCCTCATAAAACATATTGTTTTTGAAGCTCTCCTACAAATTAATTTGTCCCAAAGCCCCTCTCTCTCTCAATCTCAAAAATAATTGATAATATATTTAATATTTTTAAACTTTGTATGTTGGAATATTAAAATTATAGTTTTTTTATTTTAGAATTTTGAATATTTATGATAATAGAAAATATTAATAATATTTAATTTTTATATTTGACATTTCATACTTGATTATATTTCAATTATACATAAAATTATTGATAATAGGTAAAATGTATCTCACAAAAAAAAAACTTGTTCCTTAATTGTATCATGTGTCTTAAGGTCTTAAAAGACTTTTGTGCCTCAGTATATATTATGACTCAAATAACTATTGATGGGATAAGCTAGTGTGTAAGACTTTGATATATATATTTTTTTAGATATATTAGCATCCAAAAAGGATATAAATATTATTTACCAATAATTGATAGAATTTTAGCGAGTATTGATATTATTTTTTTTATAAATACTTTTTTTTTATGAAAATAGGAAAAGTGAGTCTTAACGTTATATATATCTAGATCAATTATTCTTAATTTTTACTTGTAGTTTTGTTTGGATCGCTAATTAATATAAAGAATTACTTGTCGATTACATTTGAGATTGCTGCTATTTAGTACAATATTATTCACATGAAATTAATATATTTATTAACAAGTTTAGATCATGTTGATCTCTTTTAGGCCTAGATGATAGTAATCCATGAATCTTTTCCAATATTAACTTATATTGAGCTAATAATTAAGAGATTTAACCACTCAAGATTTAGAGTCTATACTATGAGAGAGGAATATACTCAACATTCTCTGGTCAAATATGAGCCTATTCAGGAGTTTGATAATCTTTTAGTGATCTTGACCTTTTGATCTCTTTCTAGAAGAGACAAATGAGTTATACCCAATATTTGATTTTTTAAGTTTTATCATATTCTTATATTATTTTTTTATTTATTATTTTTTTGATGATATTAGAATATAATTTTTTTGAGATTTTATTTTATTCTTCATGGTGTGGACCATGATAGAATACATGTATGCTCTTACCTCTAATAAGACTTGAGAACTAATATCATAATCATTAAAAAGATTTATTATTAGTCATAGGTAGATGTTTAGTATGAAGATATGTATAGATGAGAAGGTAAACTGTCTGAAGATTAGATTAATATTGATTGAATTTGCTCAGATATTTAGTATGAACTATCATATCACTTTCTTCCTAGTGGCCAACATGACTTTACTATGAATTCTTATTTTTTTTTGCAACATCTCATAGTTGAAAGATATACTAGCTAGTAGTAATTAAAGATATGTTTAAGGCATACCTAGGGCCCAAGTACAATGATGTACATATAAAATCACCTTGTCTTGGAATAGGCATGAATATTTGTGAAAGGTGCATGATGTGTAAGGATTTTTTATGTTTCATGTTTGAAATATTATAATATTTTATTTAAAATGTTGGGATTTCTTGCATGTGTTATTTGCTTGGTGGATGATAAAAAGAGATCTTCGATTGGCTACATTTATGTGACTATGAAAAAGGTAAAAGGAATTAATATTAAAAATTTTATTGAGTGTGAAGAGAAATATAAAGAAATTATGAAATTTATTGATAGGAGGAAGCGATTTAGCTTCATTGCTCTTTGCATTTAATTGGGTATTATTTGAACACAGAGTGTTATTAATATATAAAAGAATTATAATTAGACCTAGATCCAAAAATCTTTAAAGATATATGTAGTAAATGAATGATGAGATTAGTGAAAAACAAAGATGAACATGATATAATTATACCCCCATTTTTTTTTTTTTGCATATAGTTTTTTTTTTTTTTTGGTAATTAGTTTGTTATTAGATAAGAAAGATTAAATAATCAGGTTAATTATTCAGTTTAATTAATTAGCGTATTAAAATTATTTTATGTTTTTTATTAAAATATATAAAATATTCAACTGATAATTTAATAATATTAATTACAGTTCAATTATGGAATATATTTGAATCTAATACTAGAAATTTACAAATGTTTATATTGTGAGTTCTCAACCTAATATGTAGCACATCTGCTTGTAAAAGAAATTGAAGTATTTTTGAAAAAAATAAGTTATTAGAACAATTATATTTCAGTTAAATGTCTTTACAACATTGTTTAATGTAATATATATTCATAATTTTTGTTAATATTCTTTGCAAGAAGAAAAGTAGGTTGACAAATTAATATTTGAATGATTTGGTGTATGTTAAGTACTATCGAGTCTTGATGAAAAAAATATAATGAGTGTCATACTATTAATTATTTTTTCTTTAAAAATATAGATCATAATAATAAATAATCAATGAAAAAGATTAAAGATGAAGTTGCTGTAGGGTATAATTTAGTATTGGAGGATGATGATTTAATATGAGGTGTTGTTGAAAGAACTAGTAGAGTTGAAGATCCTAGGGTTTATACAAGAGTTTAAGTAAACTTAAGCAGAATATCAACATTAAAGCTAAGACAATTGAACTTTAAACATATTTCAACTCTTTCTTTAATTGATGAAGATGAAGAGAACCTATTTATTAGGAGAAGAAGATGAAGACAATGGAGAGTACAAGAGTGATGAAAAAAAATTATAATGAAGATTTTGTCGATTTAGAATTTGAGAAAGTCATGTGATATTTATTTTATTTGTTTTTTAAAATTTTGAATATTTGTTATGATGGGAAATATTAATGATAGTTCTTTTTTATTTTTGTCGGGATATATTTAAAGTTTGAATTGTGCATCTTAGGTTGTTGAAATTTAATTATTTTATTTTAGAATTCTGAATGCTTGTGATGGTGAGAAATATTGATTATGTTTGATTTTTATATTTGATAACTTTTATTTTATTATATTTTACTAATAGATAATGTTTAGTGAAATTTATAATATATATATATATATATATGTAGAGTGTGTCTCAAAAAAAAAAAATTCAAGTGTTAATTGTATCTTTCGCCTTAAGGCCCCAAAAGGTTTTTGTCCCATAAGGTCCCAACCTACTTTTGCATATAAATGTCTTGTGCCTCAAAGAACTATGCATTAATAGATGTGAGAAATATATTTTTTTATAGTGACCTTGAGGAGGAGGTATTTTTGGAGAAGTATGATTATGACGTTCATATTTTAGAATGGTCTAACACACTAGTATTTGAAAATTAAGGGCAAAATATCAAAATTATACCAGTACAACCTAAGATCGGGAGTCTTCAACAATTAGATTGCATGAAACCACCTTTATGGGTGAGTTGAATAGATAACTATTTGAATGTCATCTTGTTTTCCTTGTAACCACTCAATAGTTATTTGGTGGAACAACTATTTTTGTTTTCATTGAAGTTGTATTTTTATTTAAGAGAGTTTGTTGATATATTCCCCAAAGATCTTTTATTTCAATTACCTCTATTATGGGATATTCAACATTGCCATTGATTTCATGTCGGTGCCAGTCTTCTAAACTTCCCCATTATTGAATGAACCTTGTTTAACATGTTTGATCTCAAATTCAAAGTCAAAGGGTTGTTCAAGAAGGTTTTAGTTTGGGAAAATTTGAGCCTTCATGTCATTCTCTCACACTTTTTTTTTTATTTTTTTTATTTTTTTTTTGTTATTTTTTTATTTTTTTATTTTTTTATTTTATTTTTATATCATTCTCACACTTTTAAAAAAAAAAAATTTTTTGTACCCTCCTCTCAATTCCACCCTTATCAACTTTGGAGTAGATGTATATGACAAACTCTCACACTGATTAATCGTCTCGGTGGTGATCGTGACCAAACAGATTTAACTATGAAATTTTTATGAGATCTAGTATATTGGTGAGATTTAAAGCCATCATTCTCACACTATTAAGTCTCGAGAAAAATGAAACCCGATAGATGTGCGTTGATAGTCGAATCATCAATAAGATTATCATGAATTACTTATTCTGAGGGTGGATGATACTATTGACAGGATGACACATTTCTCTTCAAACAAATGTTCTTCCTTGATTTTGTCATTTCTTCCTATGGTATTTCAGTAGACCCTCAGGAGGAACATGTCATTAAAGAATGACCCAAACCTAGAAGCATTTGAGATGTTCAAAGTTCTCATAGGTTGGTCATTTCTTTCGTTGCCCCTCCCGTGGTTTCATCATTACTTTGATCTCTATGATGGATTATCTTGAGAAAGGTTAATTTTTATTGTACCGAGATTGCTGCTAGGGTATTTTAGAACAATAAAGATCTATTGATTGAGGTTCTTGTTTTGTGCCTCCTCAATTTCTCCATGCTTTTTGAAGTAACATGCAATACTTCGGGTAGACAGAGGGTAGCGATCCAAGTTTTTGATGCCTTGAGCTAGTGTGTTATCTTATATATTTCTACAAGTATCGCTTATAATGCTCGTATGATTCTTTTAGCTGTGATGAAAAGTAAAGCTGTGGGGCTTGGTAGGATTAGAGGACATGATCTAGTTTTTTGTGTCCCATGCAAAGCATCACGTGGGGTTGTCTTCTCAACATGCCTCTAAAAGAGTATATCATTTGCCTCGGCTTTGATGCTCCTTGTACCATTCTTTGTAATGACAATGCTCGAGAGGAGGACGACTTTCTTCTTCAGGATGACTGCTTGGTTGAGCACAGAGTTTACAAACTCTAGATGAAGGAGCACTTGCACACAATCTATAAAAAAAGGCGCATAGGTGCACATTTTTGTGCATGCATGCTCACTAACACACATGCACACAAGTACACATGCACGTGCATTCATGTGCAAGTGCACGCTTAGGTGCACAAGTGTGTGTACATGCGCATAGGCATGCAAGTATTTTTTTGCGTAAAGGCTTTGTGTTGGAGCATGCTATGGAGCTTGTGGTGGTGGTGGCTATTTATTGTAAAAAATGAAATTAATGTAGTTTTTTATTTTTGGAGAAATTAATATTTAGAAATATTATTACAATAGAGATAGATTGATGGGATCCTTAGTTCAGTGTGCACGCCACGGGAGCATGGGTCATGCCAAATACAATTTCTTGGATATTATTTTATCGAGACGTGGCCAAGATCTTTATATAATATTTAAAAAGATATAGTAATTATCAGTGTTGTTCATGAGTTCTCATAAGATTTATCTATTATGATACTTATATTTATTAGAGATGATATTGTTCATGAGTTCTATTTATTATATTCATTTCTTATTTTAAAAATATTATTGTAAATAAAGACAAATATTTGAAAGCCAATAAATATGATATTGTAAAGTTTGAGTTTTTGTTGTTTGTCCGTGTATTGCTTATGTCTTATTATCATACTAGTTTGGTGTCTGTAAGTTTTTTTTTTTTTTGATAATTTAATTCTTATTTTATTTTTATTTTTATTAATGTTTGTTTTTAGGATTAGAAGGCTTTTTGGAAGATTTTATTTGTGATTGAGCAGGATGAATTATATGTTTTATAATTTATGTTAAGATATCTTTCTAAATATTTAATTTATTGGATATTTTGTTTTAGTTGTATTTAAATAATCACTAATGTACTGAATTTCATAATAATTCCAAAGTTAAAAGTATATAGTTACGATCACTACTGAAATAATTGATCTGTGGGTAAATTTTGTCGTATGTATTTATTCTGGGGTTGGTAAGAGGGAGATTGGGGGGAGGATGAAATTTTTTTTTGATTGTGCATTCTTAGCTCATTAATCATTACTAATTAAGTTGAGAAAAATTTACTATTTTCTTATAAGGGTTTTGATTATAAAGTGTGAGATATGTCAATTGAGAAAATTATTTAGAGTTAATAGAGATGTGACTAGAGAGGATTTAGGTATCTGATTTTTGATTATTTTTCTATAACTGCTTGAGATATAAATGGATAAATATTTTTTGAGGTAGAACAATTTTATTTGTATTTTTTTATAAAATGATAAAAATTTAATTGATAAAAATATTAAAAAACTAAGAGGTGACAATATATTATATTATATGCAGAACGATTTTGTATTTGTTATATGAATCATAAGATTATAAACCAAATCTTCTAAGCCGACACACTCAAATAGAATAAGATTGTTAAAAGAAAGAATAGATATTTGATTGATAGATTTGAACACTTCTACTTGGAAATAGTACTATGAAATATTTTTGGGGAGATGGTTTTAATTATAATTTGCATAATGAATCATATTTTTTTATTCTGTCATTTCTTTGTGCATACTTTTTCAGATCATATATCTTAGAGAAATAGTATTTAGTTTATATTTTAGAGTTTTTGAATAATATTATTTTATCATTTATTACTCTTTAGAATGAGACATGTTGGTATTTCCGCCTTAAAATATATTTTCATTCGATATTTCAATTCATAAATGTGGTATAATTATTTTTTACTAAAGATTTGTATGATCTTAATAAGTGAGCATATTAAATTTTTTGATCAGAACTTTTTTTAACGAGTATGGAGAGTATGAATCAATATGTTACACCTGAATCAATTACTCTTTTATTTTCTTGTAGTTTTTTCTGGACCATTAGGCATTAATCAGTAGATAGAGTTATTCATCGACTATTTTAAGCATGTTAGTATTTAGTATGAAATTGTTTTTATTAAGTTATCATACCTACTAATTAATTCAGATCATATTGAGTCGGAGAAAGTGAAATTTCTCAGTTATGGGAGTCTCTTTTTCAGGCCTAGATTATATAATAGTCCAGTAGTTTTAACATATATAAACTCATATTGAGCTGATAATTAGGAAACTCAATCATCAAGGACTTACTTTCTATACTAAGAGAGAGAGAGTGAGACTTACTCAATTTTCTTAGATTAGAGATGAGCCTATCAAAGAGCCAGCTAATCTCATAATTAGCTCATTTGGCTTTGGCTTTTCAATCACTCTCTAGAAAGGATATAGAAATGGATCTCAACCCTTAATTTCAGGACGAGATGATTCACTATGTGACTTGGATACAGTCATGCGAGATGATTATTGAAATACTATATGTGTTGATAGATCAAATTGTATTGTAGAGGTTGCGTAATCATATTTACAGTATCAATAATATTTACAGTATACATTAAAATTTATATAAAAATAAACAAATAACTAATTAAAATGAATATTTTAAATTATAATGAAAACAATAATATTGAGATTTATTATTTATTATTTAGGGTATACTGGTTTAATTTAAATTAGATTTGTCTCACTGATAATTTAATTTGTAATTAATATTTTTATACAAATAAACTAATAAATAATTAAAATAAAAATTTAAAATTATACACAATACAAATTTAAATGATATTTATGATTTATTATTAATGTATACTAGTTTAATTGTTTAAGTATTTAGATGTTTTGTCGTTTTGGTGTTTAGTGATTTATGTTTTTAGGCACTTAGTGGTTTATATATATTATTTAAAAAATAAAATTACAAAAAAAAATGTTGTAATTTTTTCTCATTTTCAAGGTTGTGAGGGTCACTTGTTGAAAGAATCACAACATACTGACATCGATCGATCATGATGAGATGACTTATTATGTGATTCGAACATAGTTGAGTTGTGTAAGAGGATTGTTAAAGTGATATATGTGTTGGCAGATCAAACTATATTGATGAGGTCGGGCTATCATAGTTGTAGCATTTGTGACATGCATATGCGTCGAGAGAGTGAGATACTATTCCGTGGATACTTCTTCTTGATGAAAATATACTTATCATCCAGGCAGTAGTTTCCATGATAGTTGGCATGATGAGACTTTCATTTTGAAAGTCTGGCATGAGATCAATTAAAATTTTTTCGTAAAAAGTGATTTAGGTATCTACAATTATATTTAGATTGAGCGGAGTTGGCACGATCAATTATCTCTTGCATGATTTTATTATTGCCAGTTCTGAGGTCAATGATACTTTATGGTGATGATTAGATAACTCAGCACGCTGCAATCAATTTGATATTCCACAGAGGGTGATGTATATCGAGGTTGATAGTTTTTTCATTTGTGAGAAGATTTATGATAGTTTGATAGTCACCACCTATATATCTCTTAGTAAGCAATTTGAATCCATCTTCACTTATGATATGTATTATAAACTGATATCATGCACATGCGCGCGCACACAGACACACACACACACACACACACACATATATATGAATGTATTTTAATTTTGAGTTTAATGAATAAAAAAATATTTTTTTTTTCACAATTATTTTTCCTATATTTATCTCTTTCTCATGATGAAATCTTAAGTCAATACTAAAATAGAGAAATAAATCATAAAACTTGTAACATCTAAAGTTTGTGAGGATTTCTGAATGGATCTAATGGTTTTTGGGGTGATGATTCAGGAAGAAATTATTAGTACAGTCTTTATTCCAACAATAAATTTGACAATTGATATCAGTTTATTTTTCTTTTTTTCTTCAAATTTAGTATTTTGGATATTTATGGAATAATTTTTTCTTTTTGTTATTTAATTTTTTAATTTTCAAAAAATAAAAAATTTAAATAAGAAAAATATTAGTCTTGTTTATGGACTATAATATATTTTTTTTAAATTTTTTTTTCACCCTCCCCTAGTCTCACCATACTAACACTTGGTAGATGCATACGACAAACTTACTCATTGATCGATCATCTCAGTAGTGATTGTGACTAGACATATTTAATTCTGGAGTTCTTATGAGTTCTTATGAGATTCAGTACATTGGTGATTGTTTATGAACTTAAGTTTATTTCTTGTATTATGCGTGTGCTTGTATCATTTCATTATATATATGTTGGAGCCTTGTGATATGGACTTACTAACATGGTGTTATCATGGCTTTGTTAATGTTTAGGCCACTTCTTGTATTATATATATATATATATATATATATATATATATATATATATATACATATGTTTGTGTGTGTGTATATGTGTGTATATGTGTGTGTGTGTGTGTGTGTGTGGGCTAGGTTGCTTGAATTGCCACTTCCTGTTGTGAGTATTGTGTGCATTGATGATGGAAACATAGGGTGGCATTGACGAGTCTGAAGATCCAAGAGCTGCAGCATTGAGAGAACTGAAAGAGGAGACTGGCATCACCTCTGCTGAAGTTATTTCTGAGGTTTTACTCAAATGGCCTATTTACCCTTTGTTTATCTTGTTGCAAATAATTGATTAGATCTGAGAATCCATCATTGCTTGCATGCGCGCCCTGAGTTGCCATGATCACGTATGTTTTGTTAGGAACAATTTAAAATTGACATTATTTATATGCCAGAATATGAAAATAAATAGGAAGATTGACATTATTATTTTAAATTGTTAGGAACAATTTTAAAATAATTGATTATTGTATTTTTGTTTCACAAACATATTTAATTTTAGGATTTTATTATTATTTTATTTTTTTATTATTATTTTATTTTTTTTTATTTTTTAGGGTTATTATGAAACTTAAATGACAATTGGCTCTTATATTTTCTAGGAATAAGATAAAGAAATTAAATTTTATATTTGGTTATTTGACTATTATGATAAAATATAATTTGATTTTAAAATCAAGAAAAACATAAATATTTTCCAAGTGTCCAATACTAAGAAACCCACAAGTTTTCACAATTATAACTTGATTATTTAATTGTATAGAATTGAAAATTATATTTTTATTTTTTTTAATTTTTTGTTATTTTTTCAGGGTTTTTTTTTTTATTTTTTTTATTTTATTTTATTTTGTTTATTTGTTTTTATTTTTTTTTGTTATTTTTTAAGGGTTTTTTTTTTTATTTTTTATTTTTATTTTTTAGGGTTATTATGAAACTTAGATGAAAATTGGTTCTTATTTTTCTAGGAATAAAATAAAAAAATTGAATTTGAAATTTTATATTTGGTTATTTGACTTATAATATAATTTAATTTGATTTTGAAACAAAAAAAAAACATAAAAATTTTCCAAGTGTCTAATACTAAGAAACCCACAAGCTATCACCACTATAACTTAAATATATATTTGTTTAGAATTGAAAATTATTTTATTTTTTATTTTTTTTAGGATTATTGTGAAACTTAAATGACAATCAGCTCATATATCAACTATAACTTGATACTTTATCTGTATAGAATTGAAAATTATTATTTTTTATTAGGTAAGATTATCTCTTTTAAATATATAATAATATGTAAAATTTATTTCTTAAACAAGATTAAAATCTAAATAATTAATAAATTATAATATGATTATAATTTATACTTAAAAGAATACTTAAAATCATAAATAAAGAAAAAGAAAAAGAATACTTGAAAAAATACTTAATATGATTAAAATTATAATATGATTAAAAAAAAATAAAATCATAAATATTTTTTCCAATCTCATGTTAGAATACTTAAAAGAATAATGTTCATGTGTTTTAACAAAAAGAGAGTTTGGGAAATGGCATTATATATTGCCCCTCCGCCAATCGTACTATTAAGAGCATACTAAGCAGGTAACAAAAAGAAAATGTCTAGACTAATATGTTCCTATTTGTGTAATCATATATATTAAAGAAAAATATCATTGATAATATAAAAATACCTAGAGGATTAAAAATTAATTTTTTTTCAAATTTGATATTTATTATTCTTAAACAAAAATACTTGTAATCATATCAATACATAAATTTCTAATATATAAATATGATATTATTATTATTACTTAAATATTTTTAATTTTAAAATTTTCACAGCATAAAATATGTTAGTATTTATTTATTTAAGCATAATTAAGAAAAATCTAGAAAATTAATCCCAAGACATAAATCTCTAATATATAAATATAATAATATTATTATTTAAATATTTTTAATTTTAAAATTTTCACAGCATAAAATATGTTAGTATTTATTTAATTACGCATAATTAAGAAAAATCTAGAAAATTAATCCCAAGACATAAATCTCTAATATATAAATATAATAATATTATTATTTAAATATTTTTAATTTTAAAATTTTCACAGCATAAAATATGTTAGTATTTATTTAATTACGCATAATTAAGAAAAATCTAGAAAATTAATCCCAAGACATAAATCTCTAATATATAAATATAATATTATTATTATTTAAATATTTTTAATTTTAAAATTTTCACAGCATAAAATATGTTAGTATTTATTTATTTAAGCATAATTAAGAAAAATCTAGAAAATTAATCCCAAGACATAAATCTCTAATATATAAATATAATAATATTATTATTTAAATATTTTTAATTTTAAAATTTTCACAGCATAAAATATGTTAGTATTTATTTAATTACGCATAATTAAGAAAAATCTAGAAAATTAATCCCAAGACATAAATCTCTAATATATAAATATAATATTATTATTATTTAAATATTTTTAATTTTAAAATTTTCACAGCATAAAATATGTTAGTATTTATTTATTTAAGCATAATTAAGAAAAATCTAGAAAATTAATCCCAAGACATAAATCTCTAATATATAAATATAATAATATTATTATTTAAATATTTTTAATTTTAAAATTTTCACAGCATAAAATATGTTAGTATTTATTTAATTACGCATAATTAAGAAAAATCTAGAAAATTAATCCCAAGACATAAATCTCTAATATATAAATATAATATTATTATTATTTAAATATTTTTAATTTTAAAATTTTCACAGCATAAAATATGTTAGTATTTATTTATTTAAGCATAATTAAGAAAAATCTAGAAAATTAATCCCAAGACATAAATCTCTAATATATAAATATAATAATATTATTATTTAAATATTTTTAATTTTAAAATTTTCACAGCATAAAATATGTTAGTATTTATTTAATTACGCATAATTAAGAAAAATCTAGAAAATTAATCCCAAGACATAAATCTCTAATATATAAATATAATATTATTATTATTTAAATATTTTTAATTTTAAAATTTTCACAGCATAAAATATGTTAGTATTTATTTATTTAAGCATAATTAAGAAAAATCTAGAAAATTAATCCCAAGACATAAATCTCTAATATATAAATATAATAATATTATTATTTAAATATTTTTAATTTTAAAATTTTCACAGCATAAAATATGTTAGTATTTATTTAATTACGCATAATTAAGAAAAATCTAGAAAATTAATCCCAAGACATAAATCTCTAATATATAAATATAATAATAATATTATTTAAATATTTTTAATTTTAAAATTTTCACAGCATAAAATATGTTAGTATTTATTTAATTACGCATAATTAAGAAAAATCTAGAAAATTAATCCCAAGACATAAATCTCTAATATATAAATATAATATTATTATTATTTAAATATTTTTAATTTTAAAATTTTCACAGCATAAAATATGTTAGTATTTATTTAATTACGCATAATTAAGAAAAATATAGAAAATTAAATTTCTCTTTAATTTGAGACCTGGTATACTATAGTATTATTGTCATAATAATATTATATTTGTAATTATATTAAGGAATTAACTCCAATATATGAATATATTATAAATATTTCTTAGATAATTATTTATCATAGTATAATTATTACACAAATATCTTTAAATTTAGAATTTTTATGGCACGTGTGTGTGTTGTGGGCCTGGCGCAGGTGCCTACTTGGCTGGCGTATGACTTCACCAGAGAAGCAAGGGAAAAGGTGAAACATGCATGGGGGTCAGACTTTAAAGGCCAAGCACAGAGATGGTGAGAGTCGGTTAGCCCTGCGGTGCAGCCAGCGAGAGGGGGTGGGCCTGTCCCACAGTTCCAGAGTTTGGTAAAATGTGGTTTTCTACTTCTTATTCTTGCGTAGGTTTCTCCTTAGATTCAAGGGGGAGGAAAGAGAAATCAACCTTGCGGGAGATGGCAAAGAGAAGCCTGAATTTGCGAGCTGGTGTTGGATGTCTCCCCAGCAAGTGCTTGAACACGTGAGCAACTGTCAACTTTTTTTTTTCTTCCCACTGGCGGCAGAGCCCATCCAGCACGCACACATACACGAGCTGCTGCTGGCTTATCAAGTTTTCTTCCTCATTTTTTCAGGCTGTAGATTTCAAGAAGCCAGTGTATAGAGAAGTTCTTTCTGTTTTTGCTTTGCATCTGTAGGAGGCAAGTCTGTTTTGCACTACAAATCAAGCTCTATTTCCCTACTTTTATTTCACTTACAAATTGCATACCTTGGCTACATCTTGAACGTGCTCACAAGTTGTTCGACAAAATGTATCGATACAATTCGATTTGCTTACAAGGTGTTCGACGAAATGTAGCGATACAGTTCGACTTGCTTACGAGGTGTTCGACGAAATGTAGCGATACAGTTCGACTTGCTTACGAGGTGTTCGACGAAATGTAGCGATACAGTTCGACTTGCTTACGAGGTGTTCGACGAAATGTAGCGATACAGTTCGACTTGCTTACGAGGTGTTCGACGAAATGTACATGCTATCATAGATGTGGATCACTATCACGGCTACATCTTGGATTGGATGTGGCTCAATTCTGCTTCTATTGTTCCATGTGGCTCATCCGTTGGTGCATAAACATCATTATTGAACTGCAAGGAACATAAAACATGTAATACATGATCATCACATATACATGTCATCATTTTTAGGCAAATGGCCCATTTGCCAAACGAACTACTATATTATTAATAAATATTTTTTATTTATTATTGATATTGCAAGAAAATTAGAAGATAATAATTAACTAGCTCGAAAGTGGATATTCAAATAATTAGTTAGACAACATACTATAGTGATGTAAAAAAAATAATGTATAATAAGTTTTTTTATTGAATAAATATTTTTTTTTTATAATATTTTTTTATAATAAGACTTGATGATCAAAATTATTTACTGACAAATAAAATATATAAAAATTGATTATAGGAAAAAAAAATATTAGATAATATTATTTTCACTGCTTGCGTGCTTATAGTAAATCAATTTGCTTACATCTTTACGAACACATTAAGAGGATATTAAATTTTAATAATTACTCTTAATATTGAGCACTACAAATTTATGAAAATTAATTTGAGTGAGAACATTAATTTTATAATTATACATCATCATTAAATTAAATAAAATGAAACAAATAATATGATAGTATAATCTTCTTTATTATGTCACATTAATAATTAGAAAAATACATTGTTCACCATTAATAAAGCAATTCACAATTAAAATTACACCATCCTAAAGATGAACAAGAAAACCTAAGTGATATATATCTGCTGCAAGAACTAAATTGTTCAACTCCGAGACATCATTAATTTTGATACCTTAAATTGACATATAGGTTGATTTTTTATTATTTTTTTTTTTGAAAAAAAAAAAAGATAAAAAAATTGTTATTTTTTAAATAGTTATAAACCATTTATAATTATTTTCATTTTTTTTAATAATTATTTGAGTTTTACTTAAGTAACATCATGACTAGTTCTGATGTTGAACATCACGAATATTATTCCGCCATATTTTTAAAATTTAAAATAATTATGACATCATTCCTACTGAATAACCCATAAATTTTGTGATCATCAAGCTGAATATATATTTGTATGATACTAACTACTCTATAATTCTCTAAAAATTTAATCAGAACTAGTAATCAATTTCATCATATTTTTATTCTCAAAATTTATTATAATAAATAAAATAAGTTAATAAAAATGAAATTGATCTAACATAAAAAACATTACTGCTACATTAGGTCTGCATCTTAGATTTACATATTATTTATATTATATATATATATAACATACTAAATCTTTTTCAACACACCAAATAATTTTATTTTTAATTAAATTAAAATGCATATAAACTATTAAAATCCACTAGTCTTCAAGTTTTTAAAGCAAATAGGTAGAGATAATATGAGAGAACCTAATTCTGGCCATTGATTTTTTTGTTGAATTATCTTTATTATTTATCTTTAGGTCTGATTCATATTCACCAAGTTCATTGTTTATCATTTTTTAACATATAACATAGGAGATACAATCGTAAGTAAAAAAAACAATACTTTTTAATTTTTTAATTTTTTACTTTTTTACTAATTGAATATTAATACAATCAATTCCCCCCTTTTCCCACAATAACTTAATCCTACAATTACTATATAGTATATAATCATGCCACTTAATCCAACAAAAATGAAAATTTTGAAAACATGACCTGACATTTTCAAATATGTGATATATGGTTGTATAAGACACACACACATATATATAATGCTCGCGCGTGTGTGAGTGAGCGCGCGTGCGTGCGTGCGTGCATGTGTGTGATAGAGAGAGAACAAATTTGATTTGACATTTGAGACCTTAGTGGAAAGTGATAACCCATATACCCACAACACCAGGACCGGGCCGAACAAAAGGTCCATATTGCCATTATACACTTACCCAATTAATTGAAATGGAGACAATATCTGCATCATACACCAAAAGCAAAACATGTCGAGGGAGAGAGATGGAGAGAAAGAGAGAGAGAGAGAGAGAGAGAGAGAGAGAGAACCTGAACAATGGAGTTATCCTTGCTTGACATATTAACTGGTATAAAATGAAGGTTCGGCATTTTCAAAGAGATGGATGATATATCATCAGGAAAGCTGCCAATATGATGAGCAAAATTTGGAAGAAAAAATGCAAAAAAAAACTCAAAGGGAGCAGCAGCAGCAGCAGAGCATCAGTATTGGCCCTGGGCCTAAAAAACGCTAACGCACCTGTCGAGCACAGCATTTGCCATGCAAAAGAGAGACCTTTGAACTGATGGGCTGTAGGTTCCCCCCCTAGGAGGACCGAAGAAGGAGTTCATCAAAACCTGCTTCACTTTTACATATTTCTCAGTGAAGTGGCTGGGAAGATTGTTGCTGGGAATGCCAAGGATTGATCCATAGCAGTATCTGCAGCCACACATCGTCACAAGTTCATAACCAATTCAAGTCTTGGATTTTTTTTTTCCACATTTATAATATTACATGTACTAATAACATATCCAAAATTAGATTTTGTAATTATTAAATATACATACATACATACATACATATATATATATATATATATATATATATATATTACTTGTACTAATAATATCATTATTATTACACACACACACACACACACACACTAGTATACACATCAAATATTATAATTTACACTAATACACAATATCTCATTATTACACACACACACACACACACACACACACACTAGTATACACATCAAATATTATAATTTATACTAATACACAAAATCTTATTATTACACACACACACACACACATATTGTCCATGCCTCTCCGCTCACTAGCCCATCTCATATTATCCCTTGGCTCCTATTTATGAGCTTTGGGACCCTGAGATAAGAGCAAATAAAGCTTACATCCCAACAGTATGAGTAAAATATTTGACAAAGATTATTAATATATATTTGGGATAGGCAGGAGCATCACTGAGGATCGAACTCGTATCTCAAAGATTAGACGGTCTTGTATTTTTGTCAATCAAACTATCATATTATTGATAATAATATCATGATGATTAATCACTTGAGAAATTTTTACGTTCATGTAAATATTAGAGATTATGTCTTAGTATGATAATAAATATTTTTTTTTATTTTTTTTTATTTTTTTTTATTTTTTTTTATTTTTTTTATTTTTTTTATTTTTTTTATTTTTTTTATTTTTTTTATTTTTTTTATTTTTTTTTAATATGATAATAAGTATTTTCGTCAAAGAATAATAAAAATCAAATTTGAGAATCGAGACTCATCAGATAAAAATACCTAATAGAAAAACATCTAATAAAATATTTTTTAAATTTTCAAAATCTTTCAATTGAAACTCTATCTAAATAATTCATGTGAGATGAAGAATATTCAACTTAGCATCTTCATTAATAATATCACCCAAGCACCAAAAGCGAAAATAAATTTCAAACTTAATTGTGTACAAAAACAAAAAAATTATTAGAAAGATAAAATAACTAAGAAAAACTTGTTGAATTTATTATCCTCAAGTTCATGGCAAAGAGATATCTAATAAATTTTTTCTTGTTTGAGATCATCTTGTTAATTAGAAAAAAAAAAAGATATATTAATAATTAATATTTTATTCATCATATTGTATAACCTAAGATTCCTAAATTGAAGTCAAAGAGCTCGATATTATTAATCAATGATTGAAAATAAATATAATATTTACTAAAAATAAAGAAGAGCTAATTAAGAATAAAATTTAAAATAAAAACGATTAAAAATATTTAGATATTATACATTTATATCTACGAAAAATAAAATCAGAGAATAATTAAATAATTTTGACATATAAAAATGATTATAAATTTCATCATTATCATCATCAATCAAATATTATCCACTAAAATAATCTTACACTTTTCATAATCGAATTATCTTAGATAATTTTCTCTCATTTTATTATTAATAGAATTTATTTAATCTTTTTTTAATAATTTTATTTTTAATTATATAATTCTCAATCTTATCTTATCTTATTTTATCATCCTCATCTATACTACATTCATCCATTAAATTTAAAACAAGTTTAATTAAAATATATTTAGATTAGCAAGTTCATGAAATGAGTTAGAATTATGCAATAATTTATATAAGAATCATATTATTTGGATAACTAGGATCAAATTAATCAAATTAATTATATCAAAAATATATTTTGATAATAATGATACATCAATAATTAATCAATTTAATAATAATTTATTATATCAAATTAGGAGGACATGAGTTCTATACCCAAGGATATTGAATACATGCCCCAGGATGTCTTTACCAAATACCCTACTCATATAGTGATGAGATAAGGGCCTTACCTGCTCCAACCCTGTGGCCCATACACATCCCGGGGTCCATACACAACCCTGGGCCCTAGGATGTGTATGCCATATTACATATTTTCTTATTTAATTTTTCCTAAAATAGAAAAAATTAAATAAGAAAATTGAATAAAATTCTATGTGCATGATTTTGAGAATATTTCTAATATGAAAATATATTTTCTATTTCATATACTTTGAAAAAAAAAATTAGCATCAACTTCACGATGTTGATCTACTCGAAGCTGAAAAATATAAAGAATTTTTTGAAAGCTTTTTTATAAAAATACTCTACTTTTATAGACCAAAGAATATTAAAAATTATATAAAACAAAATTAAATTTATCATAATTTTTTCTTGTTTTGTATACTTTTTAACAAAATCATTATTGAATTATAAAAATTATTAATAAATTATATATGATATTTAAATTTTAATTTTTCATAAAAAAAATATAAATTTAAGAAATAATCAGATAGAAAGAAGTTCTTGATTATAGGTAATAGCCCGAGGCAAAAACTATCACCACAATCCGAGTCCATACATCAATGATTTTCATCATGTCCTTGTATTTTATTTGTTTCCATTAAGATCTCTTATAATTATCTCTTATAAATTATTTATTTGTGATATATACATACAAACTTAAATTAATTATTGAATTTATTTTAGTGTGTGAGCTTATTTATTATTATTTATTTATTTTCTTTTTTTATTTTTATATTGTTTATTTATTATTATTATTATTATTATTATTATATATATATATATAGGTTATTATAATTTTATTTTTAAGGAAATTAATATTTTATTTATTTTTTTTTCTTCTTCTGCTTTTTTTATATTGTTTCCAAACCCATAACAAGGTTCCGGCCATAGCAACACTTAATTAATGTCACTTGATTTTTTTTTTATTTATGCATAAATAAAGTTAGCATTTTTTTTTTTGATGTATCATGCATCGATAAGTCCACAATAAGCAACGACAGGTGAGCTACAAAGTTATCATTCCCAAAATACAATAACCATACCGCCAAGATGCATTGATTTTTGTTGCAAGAATTCTTTCTCGTGTTTCAGGAAGAGCCGTATATTTATCATTGATAAATCCTTCAAAACCTGACTGTTCGATACAAAGCCACCAACATTAGATAATAGAGCATAAACATTAGGCACATATTTCAATCCATTTCAAATGAAATGACTATTTCGATCAATCAATTCAACATTTTTCTTCAATTTAGAGAACAAACCAAAAAAAAATTGATTACTATCACAAGCTTCTTGACTTCCATACATCTCTTTTTTTACCAACTATATGATGGTCTGATTGGTAAAAGAAGATGGATACTCTAACTCTGAGAACACGAGTTCGATCCCTAGGAACGCCGAATATGCTTTCTCAGGATACTTGCTAGATCATCTATCATGTAGTTTCGACAAGAGCCTTAACTGGGTGGTATCCCCATGCCCGATTGGGCCCGGGACAATCCTCATGAAGCCCAATAGGCATATTTTTATATCCTAATATTTGATGGAGGTTTGATTTACATAAGAGGATACATAATCTAACCCTCAGGTCACGAGTTTGATCCCTAAGAACGCCAGATATGCTTCCCCAAGATACTTGCTAGATCATCTATCATGTAGTTTGAACTTAAGTCTTAACTGAGTGGAATCCCTGGGCCCAATTGGGCCTAGGACGATCTTCATGAAGCCCAGGAGGTATGATTTCTTATCTTTATGTTCGATGATAGTCTGATTAACAAAAAATGATAAATAATCTAACTCTGAGAACACAAGTTTGATCCCTAGGAATGTTAAATATGCTTCCCCATGATACTTGCTAGATCACCCATCATTTAGTTTGGACATGAGCCTTAACTAGGTGGTAACCATGGGCCCAATTGGGCCTAGGACAATCTTCATGAAGCCCAGGAGGTATGATTTCTTATCTTTATGTTCGATGATAGTCTGATTAACAAAAAATGATAAATAATCTAACTCTGAGAACACAAGTTTGATCCCTAGGAATGTTAAATATGCTTCCCCATGATACTTGCTAGATCACCCATCATTTAGTTTGGACAGTAGCCTTAACTAAGTGGTAACCATGGGCCCAATTGGGCCTAGGACAATTCTCATGAAGCCCAGGAGGTATGGTTTCCTATCCTAATAATTGATGATAGCTCGTGAGGATCAAACTCACAACCTCCAAGAAAGTACGAATTCAATATCTCGCCTACAGACATACTATCATGATGTTGATAACTCAACAACGAAGTTCATTTGTTTTTTCATTTGTATTTCCCCCACGTCCTTAAAAAAAAGATGGGAGATTATTTTAGAAGCTTGTGGTCAATCATGGGATCACCATGGATCACAACACATCTTGTTGCTCCTCTTTGTTTTATCATTTGGATATTCCCAACAAAGGCATCTTTGCTTACCATCGTCGTCTTCAGCACTGACAATCCTTCGACACCTGATGTCAGCTGTAAAAATCCAGATTTCTTTACGATTGCCTCTGACGTGTGCTTTTCGCGTCCAAGTTTAAAGCCTCGGGTACAAATAGTTGCATGTTTGAGTTCATGTGAAACATTGATAAAAGTAAGTCGAGTTGCTTAATGAAATCAAAAGCAAAGTGACGACGACTTCAAAAAGAAACCAATTAAGAAAATAGGTAGCCAGTGACTAAATTATATCTGCAATATCAATTCTATTTGTGTGTGATTCCACAAATACTAAAAATATCAAATCTCATAAGAACTTCAAAATTAAAAGTATTCGTAGAAGAATAATATTGAGATGCATGATCACCTAAGAACTGCTTGTGTTGCATACGTATATTAGACGCCATGTCTTAGTATAATACCAAATACCTAAGATTTCTTTACAGTCTCTCTCTAATTTTCAAAAATAAGACTATTGAGTTATTAATCTCTTCTGAACCCTAAAATAAGCAAGACTATATGACCTTTAGGGTAAAGGTTAAAAAAGGAAAATACTCTAACAATAATATTTGCTGATTATTGTGGCAGAGGAAGTTCGACGTAAATTTATTGATAACTTTAATGCATTTTCCATTAGATTTATCAGGTGAATTGAGCAAGATAGAAAGCTAACGATAAAATCTTGAAAACCAAATTTGTGGGGATGAATTTGGCCTTCAGGGTGGAAGTTAACAATTTATAACAATATTGTGCATAAGAGAGGAGGGTGTTCAGTGCCCAACCCAACACAAGCTATTTGGCATGAACGTACTAGTCATGTCGTGCCTATAGGGTGGTCCGTGTTCCACCCATGACCCGAACATATGTTGGTGCCCGAGTCCGTGCCCCTCGACCTGTTGCCCACCCAGGTGCCACCAAGCACGAGTGGGTCATGCAGAGGCACGAGCTGTGCATGGGTCATGATGGCGACCAACTCATGCCCAACCCAGCACAACATGACTCAACGCGCTTCACGTTGCGTAGAGGACTAATGGGTTGTGGCTAGCCCAGCACAATGGCCCATCCAGGCCAAAATAATGGGTCATGCCAACCCAACACGACAAATTAGCCACCTCTAAGTTTGCCAAGACTCAATAAAGAAGGTCGTGATAAACAAGAAGGCCAATTCTTTTGAATAATAAAAAGCACGACATTAAATAATGAGAAATTATCAATTGGGATGGGCTGAGATATATAATTATTCAAAAATGTAAGGATATAAGATAGTTTCTCTTTCAACACATATGACACTATAAAAGATACCATGTTCATGTGGTTGTCCATCGACATATACACGCTCCCATGGCTTCTCCACTATTTTAATGACGGACGTTGTTACCTGCAAAAAAATATCACATGGAAAAATTCAAATTGTACCCTCCACCTTATATGCTTGAGCATTTGAACGCCCATGGAGAGTTCTAATTGTTTGTGTTTGCATGTAAATATTTAGCTTGTGATATTTTAGAATAAAGTCCAAAAAAAAAAAAAAAACAAATAATTTATATTTTTTTTTAAAAAAAAAATACTCATCTACTTGGTGATATAAGGAATAAAAATAGTTACATCATAAATATAATATTGTTGCATGCACATTATTCTAAATACTCCTTGTCAAGGTCATGCATGAATATCAAAATATTTTTATGATAAAATAGTAAGGCTACAATATGTTCGATTTGTTCATTATTGAGATTTTTTATCATTTTAATAATTTATTTTATTTATTTTTTGTTTTACTTTGCATAGAAGCATCCGACATGTCAGATGCCAAAACTTGGGTGTGTGTGTGTGTATATATATATATATATATATATATATATTATTATTATTATTTCAAATTTTAGATATTATTAAGAAAAGAATAAATTTGATTTTCCTCTTCTTCTCTTGTCTTCTCTCCTCCCTCCATTTTCTTTAATTTTTAAAAATTGAAATATTAAAAATAAACAATTCTTCACAATAAATAAAAATGAATAAAAGTCACAATGTATTAAAATTATATATTCTTTTCACAATTAAATTTTAATCATGCTAAATAACAATATATTGAAAAACTATAAAAACATGAGATAAACAACAACAAGCCATGGGCATTGGCTAGAGGCCATAGGCACATGCCTATACTAGCTAATTAGGAGTAAGCCAGTGGAAATGGCCATTGGGCATTATGTAGTGGGCATTGACTTTGTCAAATAAAGTGTGTCTTTAAAATAAAATTTTAATTTTTAAAAATTTAAATATAAACTCATGTCTCATATCAACTTTTATATTCATTACATAATTTTTTTTACCTTCCACCCAAGAATTTTGAGTCTCCCTATTTTGTTCAAAATATTTCTCTAAGTAGAGAGAATATAATTGCTCGTGCTATCAAATGCATCTTCTTTGAATTCTCTAATACTCAAAGAGGATACACACACACACACACACACCCACGCACACACACACACACATACATACTACTCACCAAAGACAATAATGACTATTATGATAATATGATATTTTTTGAGGATAAATTTTTTTAACAACTTGAACCAAGAGAACATACCTTGAAATATCATAGTAGAGGTGTCAACTGTGCCGGCCCGGCCCGGCCCGGCACGGAAAAAATCCGTGCCCGGGCCCGTGCCGTGCCCGGCACGATTCGGCCCGCGGCACGGCAAACCGGCACGGGTTTATCCCGTGCCGGGAGCCCCGTGAGTCCGACCGCATGCTTCCCCTCCCGCAAAAAAAGACCGCAGGTCGGGTCTAATTAGACCCGACCCGCGGTCCCCCGTTTCCCGAACCGCTCGGACAGGTTTGCCCGAGCAGGCTAGGCGAGGCACGGCACGGCCCGTCGTGCCTGCGGGCCGTGCCGGGCCCAGCACGGTAGCACGATCGTGCTCGTGAAAAACGGGCCATGCCGTGCCGGGCCGGCCCGTTTGACACCTCTATATCATAGTGATAATGTTATTTCCTTGAGCAATTATTCCAAATCTTTCAGATAATTTTATAGCAGAATGCAAATAAATGTACATGATGAGAAGATAGAACATGAAAAGAAGAATGATTGACTTAATGTTAAGTTAGTAGCAAAGAAATTTAAACAGACATATGATATTGATTTTTGAGATATATTTTTAATTGTAAACAAAATAATCATTTTTAGGTTATTATTTTCTATTAATGTTTCCCACACATGAAATATACATCAGTTAGACGTAAAAAATATATTTATTCATTATAATCTTAAGGAGAAGATATTTATATAATATTATTTATTAATATTAGTATTAATATAAATGATTTTTAAATGAATATATCTCATCTAAAGTATTCTTACAAATCAAATTTTAAAAGAATGATTTAGAATATTTTAAGTATTTTTTGGGCATAACATAATTTCAAAATGTACAAAAATCTCTTATGGCTTGGGCACAAAACACAACCAACATAGGGTGCATATATGTGCGAGGTGAAAACCTTTGATTTATATTAATTTTATAAAATACAATTGAAAATATAATTTTATCAATAAAGCATTTAAGATTTCAAATATTAAAAAGAAACATTCAATAAAAAAATAATTAAATTATAAAAATTTTAATATATAATTAAAATTTTTTTAAAAATAAGGTACTTGTCTTTAGCTCTTTGATAGCGAGATGCTATACTATGGAGTGATTGTGCCTATAGCCTAAGCACCTTTAGAGCATGACTTTTAAAACAATAAGCATTAAGATTACATACTTTAAATATTTTATCTAATCTTGACATAATGAGATATACACTAGTTAACTCATTACTTAATCTTGGAAATTGGATTCATCTTCACTTTCATAAAAATCTTAAAAACTATATTCATGTAAGTATGTATGAAAGAATCTATAAAGTGATTACCTATATTAACAACATATATGATATCTAATCTGGTCACTATTAGATAGTTTGAATTTCCTATAATTCTCTTATATCTAGTAAACTCAACTGAGAAAAAAATATTTATGAATATGTCAAGATTCGAATTAAGTGATGAGTCAATTGATGTACATTCTATCATATCATAATCAGATAAAATATCTAAAATATACATTTTTTTTAAAAAAAAATTATGCCCCTTAATATCTTACCTCGATACCTAGAAAATATCTAAGATAACTCAAATTGTTCGTTTGAATTTCCTATGTGATTATTTTGGGTAATTAAGAGTCTTCTACAATCTACACACTATACATGTACTCATTGAAACAGTAAAATTTGATGATTACTATGTAAATATATATTCCTTAAGATTATCATTAAAAAAATTCACATCCAATTAATATATAGTTTATTTTAGAATACATAAATAGAAAGTATCAGTCAAATACAAATTACTTTGGCCACAAGAAAAAAAAAATCATTATAATCATTATCATAAGTCTATGTATATTCATCAGTTACCAGCTTAGTCTTGAGCAAATAAATCTTCCTTTCAGATTCAATCTTCACCATATACATCCACTTGTCTCTCACAATAGGCTTGCTTGAAAATTTCAAAATAATCTCACAAGTATGATTAGACATGATTTTACTCAATTTATCTAACATAGCATGTTACTATAGAGGTGGAAAATGGACCGGGCAGCCCAGGCATGGCCTGGAGCCCGACCCGGTTCAGTTGTGCCTGGCCGGCATGATTCATGCCTCGAACAGGCTAGACACGGCCCGTGTGCTTGGCCCCGACGACACGGTAAACCGGCCTAAGGACCCAGTTGGATTTTTTTTAAAATTTGGTTGGAAAACCCAAATAAAAACTGGCCCAACCCTGCAAGTCCAGGCACGAACCGGGTATGAGCCAGGCCGGCACTTCTCAAGCCATACCGGCCCGGCCTGTTTGACACCTCTATGTTATCATCCTAAATAATTATTTGAAATAAAATATTAGAAGTCATACAACTATTAAAAGAAGACAAAAAATTAGAATATATAGTCAGAAGCATGAATAGTTGCTACTCTGTGCGAATTAAAATAAAATAATCTTATTACTATGATGTCCAAATGTATATTCTCTTGAATCAATCTTTAAAAATTTATTTGTTTTCAAACAATATCATATTAACACTTATAATAATCCATTTGACTTCTAACGAGGAATATATATTTGATAAGACGAGCAATTATCTTCACCCTACCTAGAGAAATATCCTGAAAAAATAAGCATACCAAAAAATCTAAGATAAATAATAAAAATCTCACCTAAATATGAGTATGTGCATAGTGAATGGCACATTAATATATTAGGCAACAAGCACATGCCACTGACAATAGCATACACTAGAAGAAAGGCATAGATTTCGTATCATGCATGATAATTTTCAATAAACCATTATCGACACACAATGACGAACAAATATGCATGATAGTGCATGGTAGTAGAAGGTGACAGAGTGTTTTTTTGTACAAAAAACCTAACTAGGGTTCCTAGAAATTGTTTTAAAAAATGTGTTTTTGGGGTAGTTAATTTTTTAGAGGAATCATATTTGTGACAAATATGAATTATCACAACACAAATATATAGAAAATAGTCACATTCTAATGTACTTATTGTTGGAGGATAAATCATATCAGACACAATTATTGAAGATTATTTTCAGAGAGAATATCAAAAATATTACACACCAATGTGAGAGACAAAGAGACTATCATAGCCATCAATCATCCAAAGATATGAGTCTATCCATCGTGATACTTATTATAAAAGAGTAAACAAAAATTTTCCTCTAAAGTAGCAATAAATTATTCCTTTATCATTTATTACTAGTTGTTTCACTCATATTTTTATTTTAGACTCTTAGACGATCAATACATAAGCAAATATTTATATCACAAATAATCATATTTTATTCTTTATATTTTTTTAAAAAAATTATTATTATCGCCAATAAAAAAAATACTCGAAAGTGATTTGATATGGTATTATTTGATTTAAATCTTTGTTTCTTCCTTATATCATACTTATTCTTGATTTATCTATAGGTTTACTCTCTATTAGTTGTCTTTTAATATAACTAATAGAGCAGATACTTCTATTAATCCAGATATTGACTATACTACTAAAGAGATGCCTCTAGTTGAATCTACTAATTATAGGAGAATCATTGAAAAAATTAATTGTTGACTATAACTATACGAGAAATAGCATATACAAATAATACAACTAGTCATTTCTTAGATTTTACTCAATAAATTTACCATAATATTATTTTTCACATTTTAAGACATGTAAAGAAGCCTTCAAAACTTGATATTTCTTTTAGAAATTATGGACACATATAATTAGCCAAGTATTTAGATTTATGTTGGATAGCAATATACATTGAAAGAAAACCTAAGACAAGCTTTTACACTTTTCTAGGAGGCAATAGTCTCCTAAAAATGTAAGAAACATATAGTTATTTTGATATCTAGTATAAGAATAAAATTCAAAATAATAACAATAATTACTTATAAGAGAAGTTGCATGCAACATTTGTCAAAGAAGTTAAAATATGCTCTCTTCTCTCATTACTCTGTACTAGACAATCATGCAGTGAAAGATATAACTTTCAATTTAATGTTTCATGATTGGAAGAAACACATCAAAGTGAAGTATTTTTTTCTCAGAGAAAAATTCATAATGAGAACATTAATACAACATACATTCTGACAACAATGTAATCAGTAAATATCTTCACAAAGGTCATGAAGAAACCTCAGTCCACGTTTTTTTATCCAAGTTAGTTATTGTCGACTTGTATGCAACAACTTGATATGATATATTGTGGTTTTATTCAAATTTTTTTTTTCTTTTATGTTATTTTATGGGATAACACAACATATGAGTTGTCTCAAATATTTTTATCTGTTATATAAGGGCAACATGAATTTATTATCTATATTGGGTGTTTTATTTTCAACTATTAATAGATTTTTAAAATTTAAAAATAATATTTAATTGAGTAAGAAATTAGTGATTGAAGCTGATTCCCCCTGAAATATTTAAAAATACTCTATGCAATATAAATGTCATGAACATTTAAACCAAATATCAATTCTTCCTTTTATGTATCTCATTTATGTTTGAGTGTGAACACATACTATCTAGTGAATTATTCATTCTCCTCAAAAAATAAAAAACTAATAAAAAATATATTCTAAAACATTACAACTTGTCAACATTTTAATATCACAACAAAAATGAATTTTTATTTTTTTATAAAATTAAGATCTTTTTTTTAATAAATAATAATATATATCTAATAGAATTATTAATAAGATATATTAATTTATCATGTATGATAATCTTATATGATCGTCAAATATTTTAATGAATCATATCGAATAAGTATCTATTAATGCACTCATGATATGACAGATAGAAAACTCTCATATATTTTCCTTACTAACATGTCTCATAATCGATAATAGTTATCATCTTGATGTTTGCCTCTAAAATCTTTAGTTTATCTAATGATAAATGTTCAATCTGAGAGTGTACAATCAATAGATCAACAGTAGTAAAGCATCTTGATGATCTTATTTGGATGAAAAAAAATAAGTATAATCCATCTCACTCAATTATCAGAGAAGTCATTTGCTTAGTATGTCGATACTACACAAAGACGATAGAAAAAAAAATACAATATTATAACTCAATTATCTTATAAAACAAATGACTAAAAATAAATTATGATAAAATTCTAAAATAGAGAGAATATGTGACAAAAGAAAAGAGCTCACATTAACATTGTGATATCTTTAGCTCATACAATAGTGTCATGGATCACAACAATATCAAAATTTTTGACTTCACAAAAAAAATAAAAAAAATATGATTACATATGATATGAATATTTACTCTTAAATCAATAATACAAGAGTGCATAATGAAGTAACAAAAAATACTCTATTCAATAGATATGTCACGATCATTTAAACCAAATATCAATTCTTTCTTTTAGATATTATTTCATACATGAGTGTGAACACATACTATATAGTGAATAGTTCATTTTCCTCAAAAAATAAAAAACAAATAAAAAAATATATTCTTAAACATTACAACTTGTCAACATTTTAATATCACAAGAAAAATGAATTTTTATTCTTTTATAAGATTTTATACGAATAGATAAATCTTAAGATCTTTTTTTTAATTAATTTTATGTATATCTAATAGAATTATAAATAAATATAATAAAATATTTTAATTCATCATGTATGCCAATCTTATATGATCTTCAAATATCTAAATGAATTATATGAAATAAATATCTACTAATGCACTCATGATATGACAGATAGAAAACTCTTATATATTTTCCTTACTAACATGTCTCACAATTAATAAGAGTTATCATCTTGATGTTTGTCTCTAGAATCTTTAGGTTATTTAATAATAGATATTCAAGCTGAGACTACACAATCAATAGATCAATAGTAGTAAATCATCTTGATGAGCTCATTTGGATGACAAAAAATAAGTATAGTCTATCTTGCTCAATTGTCAGAGAAACCATTTGCTTAGTACGTTGATCCTGCACAGAGACAACAAAAGAATAAAATAAAATGTCATAACTCAATTATTTAATAAAGCAACTGACTAAAAAATAAATTGTAATAAAATTCTAAAACAAAAATTATATCTAACAATAAAAAAAGAACTCACGTTAATATTGACATACCTTTAGTTCATACAACAGTGTCATAGATCACAACAATATCAAAATTTTTAGACTACGCAAAAAAATAAAAAAAATATGTTCACATATGATATGAATTTTACTCTTAAATCAATAATACAAGAGTTAAAAATAAAATAGTGATAAAAAAGATGCATAAACATCTGATTATCTTGGATGGAGCTAACAAAATCCAAAAAATGAAATCTAGAATATTCTAGAATAAGCATAACAAAACCAATGTGTAAGCATTAAAGATCCAATTTGAGTGGAACCAATAGTCTATAGTATAGACTCCAAACCACAAAGCATACTTCATAACTCATGAAATAATATTCAATACCTCTTATGAGTGTATCCCAACTTCACATAAAAATAATATGTTACAATTGACTTGCTCTTTCTCTAAACACTCATATCAATTCTCTCACAATTACTATGTGATGAAGCCAATATGGTAGTTTGATTGATCATCCCAACTCCACTTGATATGAGTGTATCTATAAATGTCTGAATCACACTCTTTGGTAATATACTACTCTATCAGTACATTCAAGTATAAAATATTGTGAATTTGATCACTAAAAATCAATAATACAATTTGACATATCAACATATGTATTACCTTATCAATCATCTCATAGTTGTGTTCAAGCTACATTATGCTTCACATCATCCTGATCAATCAAATTGAATACCAATAATGAGTAACATAATCATACATGTGAAATATCCTTTATGAGTATATCATCGTAGTCAAGCCTCACACTCTCACGTATTCTTGACCCACAAACTAGATCTTTACCAACATAGCCCACAAAAAGTACATACAATCCTAAAATTTTTACTTTGTTATTTTATACGATTTCACCCTAATTATGGTCATCATTCTAATTATTTTATATAAAAATCTTAACAACAATAACAAATCTCAAAAGTATCAAAAAAAAAAAAAACATCATAAAATATCATGACTAAACACCAAATTTCCAAAACAGATTTCCTACGCTGGTGTAAGCACCAAAAATGATATTGTACCAAATATGTACCAACACTGTCATACAAACCACCATGGAAACTACCATATGGATCGTCATTACCTAGTGGGCCACTATACAACAACACAACCATTATCAATGCCAAATGCCAATACACATTATCATCGATACTGGTAGAGGATGCATCACCACTTCAACCATTAGATAGTTTTGAAACCATGTTCAAATAAAAAAAAATATAGTTTCGACCCTTAGCTTTTTTTAGTAAGGGGGAGAGGAGAAGATAAGAGAATTTATTTTCATTAATTTTTTAGAAACTAAAGTAAACATATATACATACATACATACATACATACATACATATATATATATATATATATATATATATATTCAGACATCATACATGTAGGTACTCCCATATAATGAAAAAAAATAAACAAAAAATAAATTTATACGCCAAATTAAACTTTGACACTATATATAATAGATATAAGTCATTAGAACTGCCCTAATTGGCCAAACAAATATTGCAACAATATTAACCTAAATAATAGAGTCCACATTATTTGGATGCTCCAATAAAAACAAATTATATTTATTTTATGTCAATAATTAATGAAGTGTGATTATATCATGTTTCATTTTTCTTAAATAACATAGTATCAAAGCCTAAACAATGGATTACAAGCATTAATTGAGCAAACAAATAGTAAGAATTAAAGTATCTAATGGGTTGGGTTGTGACACGGCTTAAAAAGGAAGCTTCTCTGCAAGGAACATTAGAAGTGAAAATATGGATCAAGATAGGCCAAGTTAAATTTTTACCACATCCCACCTAAATTTCCACCCATACAGCATGTTGTCCCACTAGGCAAGCTGAATTGTATTGAGTCCCACGAGCCAAGTGATGCCAGTGTGCAGCACACTGGTAGCTAGTGCTTCATGCTTGATGTCCCCTAGAGCAGGTCATGAATTAAGAATGGTACAGGCCAATAACACAAACCATGCCTGAACATGTGCCATGTAGAGTTACGAACCATGGTCTGTGCCTTGCCTAGACAAGTCAGAATGGTCCGAGACACTAGCATGACTCGGGTCTAAGAACATGAGGCATGCCACCTGGACTTTGGTCTGAACTAGGCCCAATCAGATCAAGCATGGTCAGTGGATTCATGGTCAGTGTCATGATCAATCTTTATCAGTACGAATTAGATTATCACGTCTGAATCTCAAGATAGTGATACCCTCAATATCATCGACATCATCGCATGAGCCATCATCCACAAACAACTCTTTTACTTAATCATAAATACACATCTTTGAATCTTTTCAATTTTTTAAGCATGAAAATGCATCTATAATATATGATAATAGTATGGATTTCTTATCAAAAAATAATAATCACAATTATAAAAAAAAATTTTAATATTATGTTATATACTAGAAAATTCAGTATATCACATATCATCTCAGATAATACGGAATAAGTAAATTCATATGATTTTTATCAACCTAATATAACTACATTCGTATTACCATCATGTAATACTTTAAATAAAAATTAATATTTAAGTATTAAGATAACTCGCCAACTTTCTACCAAACATATAGTATTGAACTCATATTATCTACTAGAAATCATAAAACATTTTTATGACTTTTTTTTTGTTTTCTAAGATGATATATACAGCTTATATTTTTACTTTTGCTATTAAATTAATTATGTGATATATATACTTAATGTTAAAAAATATCAACTTAAAGCATATCTCTAATGGTTCTGACAAATATTTTAAAGGCGACATTATTATTTAAAAAATTATCAAATATAATATTAAAAATTTTATTCTGAATATTATATTCCCTAAAAATTTTCATTAGACACTCATATATGACAAAAACATCAACGATGAGTGAGAATATCAAAATAATCTAAATTTATTTTTTTAAATTCCATTTAGAATCTACATAGTGAATAATAAAACATGAGAAAATTGAATCATTAAAATTATTCCAGATGTCAGATATCACGGATATCACACCATTATATCGCTAAAGTTTATTAATTATTAATTATTTTCTAATTTAAAATATTTAAATATATCATTCCTAGAAGTGGATCTCAAAATTCTTAGATAAACAAGCTGAAAATAACTCTACGTAGTATTAACCATTTTTAAATACTCTTAAAATTTAATTGAAAGATCTATAATTATAATCAGTTTTATCATGTCTTCTCACTCAAATTTATTACAATAAATAAAAAAAATAAATAAACCTAAAATTAATCAAACTTTAAAAACTTTACTATTAAATTGGGATTGCCTAAAATCTAATGTAATATTTTTTTTTATATATTGATCAGCATACCTTTTAAGATAATTAATGTCACTAGTACTTTTACATGTATATATTTTTTTATGATATATATAGTATGCTAAATCTTTTTTGACTTTTTAGAATTTTTATTATTAATTATGTTACTAAGTCGAGGCTACTAAAATTTACCTATTTTTGAATTTTTTAGACAAATTAATCGAGACTATGGAAGAGAAATTATTATTTTGATTTTGTACTTTTTGATCGAGTTATCATTATTATTTAAATTTATGTCTAATTTATTTTCATTAAATTTACTATTTATCATTTTTATATATGAAAATGAACTAAAAATAAGAGAATCAAAAAAATAATTTTTTTACTTAATTTTTTTAATTTATTTATTAATCTAGATAAAATAAAATAATTAAAATTAAATTACAATATATATCTTATTTTTTAGTACGCAATACACATCACTACTATAATTATATCACCAACACTCCGCTTTAAAAAATTAAAATTACAAAGAATAAAAAAATATAATAATAAAAAAATAGCTCGATGTATATTTGAAAGCACATATAAGAAAGAAGAATAGAATAATTTATAAATTAATTATAAAGAATAAATAAATAAATTAGTTGTTTATAAATTCTTTTTAAATAAAAAATTATTTTTTTAATACTCTATTAGGCAGAAATCCGACGACCACCAAATTTCTACCTAAGAACCATTGGAAATAATCCAACGGCTCAAAAAAATATTATTATTTTTATGTATCCCTACATGATAGCAACAAACATTGTCATGTTGTAGTTGATGTAGAGCTTTAGCGGTGACCCAAACAGCTACAAATGGCGCAAGCCATTTAGTTGCGCATGCAATTGATTTAAAAAAAACAACCACATAATGCCATATGCCAGGCCGTCAGGCAATGAATGCATGTCAAGCCTCATGCCATGCACGAGCAGCCCTACCCGCTCAACACCTCCACATCCACCACATGGGTCACCCCGTGAATTATGGCATGGCCCATGAGTTCATGACGGGTCTACTTATAGCTCTGTAGGACGATCATTTTGTGTCGAGCCTGCCTATATCTTTACGAGAGATGGGCATGTTGTGCCGGCCTTTTTAATAGAGCAGGGCAACAGGCCAAATTGGTCTCCCAACCCATTGGACACCACTACATCTCTCTATATTAAATTAGTAATTTCAAATACAAAATAATATAATATAAATCTATGAGAATATAGATCTTTTATTTTTTTGATTGATCATTCTTTGAGATCATCATTTTCAATAAAATTAAGATGATTGTGTAATTCTCACTCATTATATATTTTCTTCAATGCTCGAGAAACATATTAAACACTAAATCGTTTAAGTTTAGATAATATGATTTATTTATCTCCAAATGATAGATTTGCAAGAAATTATAAGTGATGAACATAACCATTTTTTGCTACTTTATTACTAATAGAAATGTCATTGTTTTAGTACTTAAATTATCAATGCACCATGTGTTTGATTGAAGACATGAATCGTACATAATAGCTTTAAAGAGCTAACACTCCATATACACAACTTGTGATTCAACTATAAACTAGATAATAGTAATTTAATAAAAATCTAAAATAAATCTATTTTTAAACATTATTATAATCTAATCATTTAAATAAACAAAATTAAATATCTTGATGGTATCATCTTCTTTGTCCATATAATTAATTCATTTTCAAATATTTTATAAAATATTTGCTTATAAACTCACCCCCACCGCTATTTTTCCTAATTAGAAGGATTTCTTCCTCTTGTCAACCTTGATATGTATTTATGCAAATTAATCATAATAATTGTATCGTGCATCATTTATAATTTATCATAAAAAAAATTAAGAGTTCAAAACCTAACCAACTACTTGCAAAGATCAAAGAAAATGAATCTCATATTTCATATTAATATTTTTTTATCTTCTTTATATTTCATATCATTTCTATTAAATCTTTACATAATTAAATTTTTATCTATTTTCATTATCTCGTTGATGTAACTCATTAGAGCTTTATTTTCATCATCAACCAAACAAAACACACAAAAAGTAAAATTTAAAAAGTAAGTAGAACATAATAGTATGTTGAGATGAAATCATTAGAACATCGATAATCATTTTTTGTTCTTTTACTATTTGATCAATCTAAACATATCAATATATTTCTTATGTTTTTTTTTATTTATGCAGACAATCTAAACACATTGCGCCTCATACAAATGTATTAGTTTTAATTTCAACAAGATTTTTAAATGAAATTGTACAAAATAAATTTAGTTAAATCCTCTACATAAATAATTTAAATTTTAAAATTAAAAAAAAAAAGTATTAACTTTTATCTCATAGACTGAATGATTATATACTATAATTTTAACAATATTCTCCCCACAACTTTTTTCTAAAAATTTGGCAATTTTTTTATTTTATTTTAATAATTAAAAAATTATAATATATTACATAAGCACCATCTTATTTGAATAATTCAACAAAAAATATCAATTTTTTTTTTCATTTTATTTCATCCAATATAGTTAAATACCTTGACAAACGTTATTCATTGATTTTTTGTAACATTTAATTCTTTTTTAAAGATAATAACTCTTTTTTCATGAAAAATTATTCTTTTATATTCACATCATAATAACCACCTAATTTCAATCGCTAGTTGAAAATTTTGATAAATTATTATATTAAGTTAAATATCATTCTATGACATCTAACTAGTGATATGCAAATAAATTCCCTCATGTTTTTTTCTTTCATTATTATTATTTTATATTAATTCATTTTTGATTATCACCTTCATTAGAAATATCAGCAATACTCATTCTATCACATATTTTCTTATAAAAAAATTCATTTTCACATTCAATATAATCTTCTTTTAAATTTGTGCTCTTATAACATCACCATCATTAATTAAGTTTTATCCCAATTACTTGAAATAGATTTTATAGATCACAATTTTTCAATTCAATCTATTGAAATAATGTTTTGTTAAAATTGTTGCTAATGCTTTTTCAATGATTTGATTTTTAATTTTTTTGCACTCGAGTTCTATAATGACTCTTCGAACATATATCAAATGTTTTTTATACTATTTAACATTTCCAAATCTCCAAGTAAATATTATTCATTTATAAGTCTCTTTTATATATTTTCTCACAAAAAATAGATATAATGGTATTTAAATCATTTTTAATAAGTTAACAAACATATTTTATTCAGATTTTTTTTCTTTCAATTGCATTACTTGACATAGAATCATTATGTATCATTACATTAAAATATTTAAATAATAATAAAAAATTATAATTAAATTAACAAAATAAAAGATTAATAAATAAGAATAAAAATAATACATTGACAATGACCAAGATAAAAGCCACAAAAGTAAAAGAACATAACTTAGACATATATTTTTCATGTTTTCTTCACTCCTAAACTAATATGTTGAGATTTTAATGACAAAAGTATCAAAGTTGATAAATACGAAAACAAAAGACAACTTTCATTAAGTTTAGATTATGATGATGAGACACGTCTCAATTGCACCTCCTTGAAGATGTCTCACCCTAGATCAAGTGAGATGCTCAGCTTATTCCTAAGCATGTTTTTCACAACTATGGGGAAAAGTATTATTCTTTTAAAAAAAAACTAACTAGATCTGAGTATTAGAGTATGCCATAAAAATAAGCCTAGAATACTTTTAAAATACCCAAAGAAACCTTCAAACAATATTTGGCATTTGGTCATTTAAAGAAAAATAATAAGAGTTGAAGTGCTACTAGTAAAAATTTTATCATTATCAAAATATATTTATAATATAATTAAGCTTGATTATATAAATTTTAATTTTCTAAAATATATACTTGCATATAAATCCAACTTGTTTACATTTTTTTTTTTACAATCTTCAAATTTTTAATAATATCTTTTCTTCTATAATATGCACTAACTTATCAATTTAAATGTATTTTTAAATTAAATTGTGCATGATCACCTCTTTACATATATAAAATAAATAATTTCTTTATCTATTTTATCCTCTATTTTGAGATATCTAAATAATTATAATTCTTTTATTTCTAATTTTATCCTTACAAATTTATCTAAATATTTATCTTAACATACACATCACAACTACAATCATATTAATAGATATTCTATTTTATAGCAGTTCAACACTTTGAATCAAAAAGTATGACTAGAATAATAATTATCTTATGATACATTATTTTTTTTCAATTTCATTATTTATTTGAATTATAAATCAAAAATATCTGAGAAAAAATTTATTTTAAAATTATAGAATAGATATCTTCTTTTCAAACAACAAATTTCAAAATTCTCTCTAATGTCTCACATTGCTTACTAATTTTTAACATAGACTATTATTATTTTTATCGATTAGTATAATATTATTTGTGAATAACATCTATCAATACAACTTCTTGAAGATATCTTATTAACTTCTTGAAGATATCTAAAGTATACTATTATTAGTATCTATCAATACGACCACTAGGAGAAAACAAAAAAATTGGCAGTGTACTACACAAAAAATATACTTGTGACTATTATGGGTGAACAACAATTTTTTTTCATTATATCAACCAGCAAATATTCTTACAAAAACATGCAATATATGACCTACGGAGGAACATATATTTGAAAAAATAAATTACAATTCAAAATTGAGTATTAATATAATTTTATTAATTAGAGCACTATTTGATAGACTATAAGTACTACCCTAGAAATATCAAAAAAATAACAAATAAAATAATATAATAACATTATTTATATCAAATTTTAATTAATTCTACAAACAATAAAATAGAATACGTAGAATTATTGAGTAATTCATTTTATCATGAGCATTCATCTTCCTAATAATATAAGAAATGAACATAAATATATCAAAAATATAACTCTCCACAACAATACACTCATGTTTCAACAAGAATAAAGTTTTCAACTTTACCTGTTGATAAAAAGATGTAAAGTGCTTGGCAAGAAGAATTGCAAAGTCTTCCAAAGAGATTTGTTGTGAACATTCCTTTGCCATGGCATATACCTGCATTGCCATGAAGTGGTAACATTATCAAACAATCTTAACAACTACACATGAATTACATACTAAAATTAGATGATGGTCCATGCCAAAAGACAACTACAAGAATTCAAAAACAAGAGTTTATGACATAATTACAATTTAATGGAATCATAAGATTCAATAAATATACTTAATAAAAATTAAAAATAGTAGATGAAAACATAAACATGCACAAAAAATAATTACAAAATAATTATGTGCTAAATTGACAAACCAAATGCATGATCATGTGAGGAAAAGGTTGTCCAATATCTCACATTGATATATTACTTATAGATAAAATATACCAGATGAGTCTATGATAATATTATTGCATATATCAAAATCATAAACAAGCAAACAAACATGCCATCTAATTTTAAGAATTTCTTCTATACTCAAACCATCACAATCTCATCTAACAAATAAAAATTAAGCATTTCTGATCTACAATATTTCTCTATGCATCATGATTATCTTTATCATCTTTTTTATTCTCGAATTATCTACAAATCATATTGCTGTATATATAATTTATTTTTACTTAATAATCTGTTTTAATATTTTCATATAAGTGCAGGAAAGGAAATATTAAAAGCCCGGGGATGCAACAGTAGCACAATAACGGAGGTCCCACTGACAGGATTTTATTTTTTCATATAAATTGATTTGTATTTATTTTTCGGATGGCTGTTTTTTTGACCCGTTTTTGAACTGTTCATCATCCCTCTCCTCTCTCTGCGCAATTTCGCGACTGCTGCGTGTTGTATACTATAAGACATTCTATTTTGGTTTTAATCTGTAACGCATAAGCATTTTCTGGTGGAGGTAGCTAGTCGTACTGAGCAACTAGCGAACCACGTTATTTCCTGTGTTGATTTCTCGTTTTTGATTCTGTCATGAATGCTGTTGGATTGGGATATATATATATTGCTTGTTTTCTGTGTTTCTGTTATTTTCTGTTTCTTAATCTCACTACCCGTGGAAGCGCAATTACCCAACACATATTTATTAGACAACTAACTTTAAGCAGCTATAATAAAACTTTATTTTTATCTAGAAGAGTAACAAAATAACAATAAACTCAAATCATATTGTTATTACTCATATTTATAGAAGATCACCTTGCATATATTTTCATGAATATATTAAGAGTATTTCATATTTTCAATAACACTCTCAAGATGACCATGTTATACTTTTATGCATTAACTTTGTTGAGATTCAACATTTTCTTTTCTTTAATTAATTTATTTATTTGTTATTTTCCCTCACTTGGATGATAATTCTCAGCATCTGAGATACCTCAACTGTAGTTGTTAAAAAATCACCAACCTTAGAAAATTTTTGAGTTATTATGTTGTAGATATATGATTTGTGTTCCCTCTCTCTTTGAGCTAGATTTTTGGGATGAGTTCGACCCAAAGCTTAACTTCTAATATGGTATCAGAGTGTTTATGGGTAACCCACTTATGTCAAGTCATGCTAACTTCACACTCCAAATGGTCAATCAGACTTAATGATTGCAAACGTACCATGATCTATTTTTCTGTGGTCCAAGCAGAGCCACCGTATCAGGCCAACACAGTCCGGTTTGGTAAACATGTTGTGCCAACAAGACCTGACTATAGATATATCATATAAGAAGCCCAGCATGGTGTGGTGACCAAGTGAGCAACCAGGACATGTCGAATCACCCAACTAACCTGGCATGAGCTTATGGCTCATGCCATGCAACCCAGCCCAGGATGGATTCATGTCTAGGGGCTAGCCAGAGGCTGAGCTAAGCCACCAGGCTGAGTCCTAGCACTTGGGTTCATGCTAGGCAGCTAGCCCTGGCTCTTGCCTGGCTAGCCCTAAGTTCCAGTGGGTCATGGCTGTGTTGAACAGCCATGGCCCACATTGACTGTGTTGTGCTTACAATGGCGCAACTGTACTAGTTGTGCTTGTACAATTAACACGAAAGTAAAAATAAAATTTATATACAATTAAAAAAAGAAATTTTTTTAATTTTAAACTATACAATATAATAAAATATTAAATACATTTAAATTCTATAAAAATTTAAACAAAATATTAAAATTACATTTATAATAATCAATAAATATTAAATAAAATATGCAAAAAAAGATTTCAAAATTTATATTGTTGTCAATTGGCCCTGGATGATGATCAAAATCTGACCAGTTCTATTCCTAATTGTCTAAATTTTCAGTTTTTTTATGAAAGTTATTTATTAGAACTTGAAGAACCATTTATGTATTTTCTCAATATATTAAATATATCAATGTTTCTATAATATCTTAAATTAGTTTTACATTTTTGTTTATAATTATATTGATATTAATAAAAAAATAGACTCTCAAATTATAGACTATAGTAGATACCAGATAAATTCATAGATCATATGTCATAATAAATAAAATGAGAAAAATAAATTTATAAAATTTATATTAACTCAATATGTCAATTTTTAAAATAATTTAAAAACAAATACAAACAACAATTAGTAAATATATTTCCACAACTTACATATATTTTATGGGTTACAGTGTTATTTATCCTTAACTAGTTTTTTTTTAAATAACAACTATAAATACAATTTTAATCATAGTAAATATATACTATGACTACTATTTTTGTAATAATTAAATAAATTTTATATTTATTTATAATTTTTATCTTATGATTTTTGTAATTAATTTATGTAATTATATATAAATTTTATAATATTTTTGATATCTTCGAACTTAATTATATGATTCATACAAGCAACTAAGTAATCAAGTAACGAAACTGTCGACTAGTATTTTAAATATTTTTTTTCTCAACAATTATATCACTAAAATATGAATGTTATCTATATTATTTAAATACATTACTACTACTAAATATGCACATAAGTATAAAGCACTAAATAAGAATACAAACAAAAAAATATAAAATTCATCGTATCATAAAAAAAATTTAAATTTTAAAAAATAAAAATCTTATATTAATATCACAATCAAACTTTTTGTAATTTATTTATTATTTTATTTTATTTTGTATTTTTGATAGGAGCACTAAACCTATGAGCTGCCCCTAACTTTTTAACCATTTTATAAGGGTATGCTTATATGATATTTTATCATTATGCATTAATGTATATATTTTATTATTCTACATTAATTTATAACATGGTCTATGAGCAAGATTAAAATCTTAGAGAGAGAAAATATTTGTTTTCAATTTATATAGTTTTATGCTATTTTATATATTGCAAAAAATAATAAAGGTTACAATTTTATTTTATAGTATGTATTCCCAAAAAACCATTTTAAGACTCATATATAGTAGATCATCATAAGTTTGAAAATGAAAAATCTTGACTAGGATCATAGTTCAAATATCATATTGATGTTTACGAAAAAAAATATCATCATGACTAGTTCATATATCATATATTATCAATATCACTCAATTATATTTTTTAAATTCATTAATTATTAATTATTTTTTAAAATTTATAATTTTATATTATAACAGGCCTAGGATCCTAGAATAAGTTGGTTAAATATAGTTTTATGTATAATGAATTAGTATTGAATATTTCACAAAATGAAGTGAAAGTTTAATAATAACAACCAATCAAATAATATCTTCTTTAGCAAACTCATGATGACAAATAAAAATAATTAGCTAACTTAAAGTTGATCTGAATTCAATAACCTCACTATCAAATTGTGTTTGTTTAAGATCCAATACATTATATTTTTTAAAATATTATTCAACATATCTTATAAGATATCTAGTATTATTATAACTTTAACAGCTATAAATTTTTTTACAATACATATATTGTGCCAAATTTTCTTTTATTCCTCTAATATTTATATTTTTAACTACGTTAAAATAATTTTAACCTTGTCATTTTCATTTGTGACCAAGATTTTTTTAGTGCATGTGTCAACAATTGATTGAGAAATAAATCAATCTCGAATTTTTTGATTAAATTATCATAATCAATATCAAATTAATCTACAAAATTAATTTCATTTTTATAATAATTACTAATTAATATTTTTTTATTTTTTTATAAAGTTTAAAGTAAAAGATAAATTTTTTTAATTTTATTTCTAGTATTTAAAACAAAAAATAATAATAAACATGCATCTTATAAATTTTTAGACTCGTTATAGAGTACCAAAATTCCATTGAAGTAGACCATTAATCTCCGAATCAAATACCCTACATTGCCAATTATAAAATATAAATATTTGTAAAAATATTATATTATAAAATCTAAACACAAAAAAAATCTATAAATTTAACTTTAGAGAGAGAAAAGAATTACAACCAAATAAAAAAGAGATGAGACTATCTCAATCAGAGAGAGAGAGAGAGAGAGAAAGTTATCGTGATTCCCTCATATCAAACATCATGTGGGCTCATGGCACATGGTCAAGGAACCTATGTTGCACGGACACGGATACGGACACAGAGATACGACACGGCAGGATACGGAGACACGACAAATTCTAAAAAACTAGGATACGGATACGACTATGATACGTCATGATAAAACAAATAAAATTAAAAATAAAAATAATTAATTATAAATATTATGTATTTTAAAATAATTTAAAATATTGTATTTTAAAATAATTTAAAATTCTGTATTCTAAAATAATGTAAAAAAAATTTAAACCCTCTAACACCCCTCCCCACCACCCTCCCTTTACAGTTTCGATTTTCGAACTCTCCCCCCTCCCGATACAGATTCCAAAACCCCTCATTCCCTTTATAGAATTAGGTTACCTTAGGTATTGTCGGCGCCTCGGCGGTGTGCTCCTCCCCTCCCCATTTGACGCAATGACAATTGACAATTATTTCTCGCAATCGGATTGTCGGCAACTCACTGACAGCGGTGTGCTCCTCAATTTGTTGAAGATGTAGGAGTAATAGTTAATATATAGTGTATTTTCGACGCGTTAGAATCATAAAAACGCGTCAGTTGATAAATGACGCGTCTGTTGTTAACGATGACTGTTTCCGAACAACGCGTCGGATATGTCTCTGACGCGTATCCGACCCGTGTCGCCGTGTCCACGTGTCGGAGACGTGGACACGGCGACACGGGTCGGACACGGCGACACGGCAGTTCCTAGGCGTATCCGTGCAAAATAGCAAGGAACAACTAAAAATGCCAACAACTCAATAGTCATTGCGCTGCACTAGAACTGGGCTAGTGACTTTTTTATAAAAAAAGATTTAATTTATTTAATCAGATTAGTCCAACATTAATCCAAACCCGACCTAATTTGAGATTTTAACTTCTAGCCACATGACTGATGAAAATGAGTCAAGTTCAGCCCGCTTGGATAGTAATATCGAGTTGTACCATGCTGAAACTTTTTAGGCATGCAGAATGTTTTCTAGGCTCAGCACAGCTTCCAAGCATGGCTACTAGCATGTCATGTCATCCCTTGGGACATGCCTAAGCCGCTTGGCTCATTTACAACCTCAAGGCATGATGACTCAAGTTGGCCAAACCGGGGCCATTTTGATTATGGCCCGTGTCTATCACGCGCCTCAAAATTAAGTTATTCAAATTTATTAGACATAATTGTCCACCCCTACTTTTTATTTTCAATTCGAATTAAAATTAGGTCAGGTACAAACTGATGTTTGATGTCGAACCAACTTGATAAAATAAACTTTAAAATATATATTTATTATAAATAAATGCACAATGACAATTGTACCATTGTGGCTTGGCCATGTGTCACGGGCCTATGTGGCATGGCCAATGACCTATCACGCATGCACACGTGAGCGACAAGTCAAAGAAAAATTTTTTTATAAATGTGGATAGCCACATGGCCATTAGATTTTAACTTCAATGGTCCATGACTGAATTCAACAAACATAAAAATTGTATCCAATTAAAACATATATATATATATATATATATATAATTATTTTCTTTTAAAAATTTTATAAATAAATATTAGATATTTTTTATTTTACACATTAACTAAAACTATTTCTTCTATTCAGTCTCTTACTGTAACTCTCATTTTCTCTCTCTAAATTCAAAGTTTTATATTTTTATTACATTTAGAATATTTTATTTTCATAAATATTTATATTTTATTAATCATGATGAATAATATTTGATCCGATGAATAATATTTGATCCGAAGAATCACAATCCATATCCACAAAATTGCAATAGTTGATTGAGAGTCTATAAAATTATAAGGAACGCCTATTGTTCAATTTTTTTTTGTTTTAAATATTAAATAAAAAAAATTATCTTCTACACCTAACTCTCTAAAAATATCAACTAATGATAAAAATAAAAATAAAATAAATATTATAAATAAGTTTGATATAGATAACAACAACCAAACTGAAAGATCCAACAATTATTTATCTCACAGTCATAGATTAACTCAGATACATAAAAAACTTAAATTACATAAACAAATATCTTAAATTTAGAATTATTTTAACATAACTAAAAATAAAAATACTTAAGAAATAAAAATAGCTTCAGCCAAGTTAGCTTGCAATAAATTTATAATTACAAAACTATTTGTGGGACTAGGAAACTTAAAAGATACACCGAATAATCTCTAAAAATACAATACATTGAATCTTAGACAAACTCAATTCGATAGTAAGATTATTGAATTTGGATTAACTTACGGTTTAACGACCTCTTTTATTTACCAACATGAGGTTACTAGAGAAATCATTTTTAAATTAAATGGTGGTATGCATTTTTTATTTCAATTTGTGAAAGATTTAAGACTAGTTTACTATATGCAAAAATACATTCAATTAGCTTATCATTGAATCTATATGTCAACCCGTAGGATTGATATAATATAAATTTATATAATTAAAATATAATTAATAAACCTAGAATATGTACTAAGTGATATCGATGATATCCTATATAAATTAATCATGAGATGAGAACATTCCTTTTGCATGTATCAATGCCAACATTATAAATTCTAAGTAAAAACTAATCAAAAAAATATTATAATTTCATGAAATTCTTCATTCTCATAATTATTGTGTCATATAAAATCTTATGACAAACATTAGGTGAAATGTAATATAAAAAATTTATAATATAATATTTAATAATACTTCAAATAATAATGTCATAAATATATTCGTAAAAATTATAAAAAATGATCTTCTAGCTGAGATTTTACATATTAGATGTGTCATATAATAAATCTAATAGTATAAGTAGACTTAAAAATAATTTCACTATCATTTGAATAAATCTAAAATGTTTTAAAATATTTAACAAACTACAAGAACTTTATAATCTATATAATTCTGTAAGCCTAAAAAATTCATACTTGATGTCAAATATTATTGAAATTCAACAAATTTAATATTGAATTCATGTGTTGATTATCATTATCAATATATTATATTTAACTTCGTTAATAGTAGAAACAATAAATTAATAATTAATAAATCAAATTCAAATATAAAATTTTCATTTTTAAAATTAATATTAATATTTTATGATATGACAAACTTGTGTTTGTCCGCATACTCTCTCACATCTTTCATTGCACTTAGATGCATATATAACATGAGTATTATATTTAACCAATAGTAAGAATACTCATATTCTAGTATTATAAATATTAAAAATAAAAAAATATATTTGAAATAATAGACTATCATTTTATCTCTTTATTGTTTAGCTGCCAATATAAATCTTAGGATTAAGATCGAATAAGTAGAAAATATAATAAAATACATATATAATTGTATTGACCAACCACAAGAAAAAAATTAAGATTTACAAAAATTAAAAATTATGAAATTAAGTGTATTAGTTCTAGAAAATCTTTGAATATAAAGACTGATATCATATTCGAAGATAATGACTTTTATATTCAATTAGCTAATGATAAATGATAAAGTGATCGGTCAAATCAATATCGATTATATAGATATTTAGACATTAATTATTACTTTATCTTATCGAAAAGTGATATAAATAATTTAGATATATTTAATTTATAAAAATCATATAAATTCACCTTTTTTATACTATCTAAAATAGTATGTGATATACTAACTCCTATAGAGTCAACCATATCATTGAAATTATATTTTATGATTATGAATATTATTACAGATAGAAAAATAAAATTATAGTTATATATTATAGAAGCTATGTCATGCATAAAGAATTAGAAAGATACATGAATAGGTCAATAAATCAAGCTCAAGTATTACAACTAGATATTGATAACTTACATGATAAAACTTAAAATTGTGAAGATTAAAATCATTCAGAGTGAAAGATAATCTGAATCCTTTAATTTTTACAACTTTACAATATTATTATTTGTCATTTTTTTTTCAGTTTAAAAGATTATGGTGCATATTTTATTTTACAAGTGTCAAAGTGTATATATTTATCATTTATATTATTATATTTATCAATATTTTTTAATATATTTTAATTTATATTTCAATTTTAAATTAAACAAATTTTTTGAGTTAATATTATTTTTTATTTATAATTTCAAATTTCATATACACTAAGTATATATGTATTATATATACATTGTGTATATATAAATACAACAAATTTTAGTATATACATTGTGTATGCATATATAGAGTGTATATACTTAGTGTATATACAGTCTATAAACATTGTGTATGCATATATACATAGTGTATGAGTAACATTCTATATACATTGAGTATATTTATATTATGTATATACTATATATGTTATATATACACAATAAATATATTTGTATATATAAATATGCACAAAATAATAAACACAAATATTATATATAATATATTAATATTATGCATCCAACAAGCCGAACACCTACCACCTATACTACACACAATGCCCATGACCATGAGTCATAGCCCGCATTAATATATATATATATATATATATATATATTACGACATTATTATTATGCCAAAAACTCAATGGTTCTTAGCATAACAGCAAAAACTCATTGTATATATATTTATGTCCAATATAATTTTACATGTATATATATCATACAAATAATACAATGAACAAAGTTCAGATATCAATTCCGCATTGTTATTATGATAAATTATTAAAATAATAGTGAATTAACTAACTATAAAAGTTGAGAAGATATATTTGGATATGAGACAAATACTTAAACTCTATAGTTGATATATTTTCTTGTACATTATAAAATTTTTTTATGTTGTGACAATGTCATACCAATTTATTGGATAAATGATAGGAAAATATAATATTTATCGTGTCTTGTAAACATTTAAGAGATTTTCATCCACATACTATCACCACCATAAATGGTTTTTTTGTGGTTGGGCCTTCAGTATAATTATCACATATCCCAAAACTTTACATCTACATGTTCATTGGTCATCTCTACAATCTGATACATTTTAGACAATATGGCAATTGCACTTAAGGATTGCTTCAATAATGCATCTCATCTAACCTCAACTGTCATAAAAGATATACAATGATGTGATAATAATTATGTTTGTATTTTTGGCTTCGTTTGTGTTATACATGCATCAATTAACATATGTAACATCAATAATCCCACTCATAATAATCATATAAGAGAAAAATAATCATAAAGTTGTTACTACCTAAGGATTCATATCTCATTGCATATGTCTCATAGTTTATCTATCATTATCTATCACAACCAATGCACGACTCCCAAAAATTAGTAAAACCCCAAGTTAGACATTTTTAGGGGTTTCGTAAAGATACACAAGATATGAAAATAATTATAATTCTAGTTTTGGCTTCGTAATCATTATACTCACATCAATTAAACATACATCAATTTAGTGGTTTCATACATGAAACCATCATAATAGGGTGAGAACCATAGGATTGTCACTTCTTATCGATGCTCACCTCGTGTGTAAGTCTCGTAGCATGCCTATTATTATTGATCACAACCAGCATACAAAGATCCATTAAGAGTGAAACACTAAATTAATATTCTATGAAACACTCATATTTATTAATATTCAAAACATAACTATACAATATTTATTCATTAAAAACCATAATCTTTATACAAAACTACATATATCAACCATAAATTCTTGATTAGCATGATATTGAAAAGGAATTCGAACAAGAAGATTAAATAATATTTTGTCAAATTGGATATCTCAAGGACAATTGAGATTGGGATCTAAATTTCAAATCTAATTCTCAATCCATATTGTGTTGCATATAGCTAGAAATAGTCTTCCTGATCAGAGACAAAATTTGTGGCAAAATTAGCTCACTAGATTTTCCAAAGTCTTCACCCTTTTTCAAAATCTCAATCTAAATTCTTTAATTCCAACTTTTATATCCTCGTGTCCCATCATTTGTTGTAGATTTTTAATGAATTCAATATTGCGATATTGGGTTGAAATCATGAAATTAAATAATCTTTCCTTCTCTTTTGGATCTTCATGTCACTGCATATCATGAACAATGTCGTGGTATCATGTGTATGTGTGAGAATAATGTTGTGACTTGGAAAATTTCTCTATAAAAGATAATGTCGTGAAATTAAATAATATCACGACTCGATAAATTATTCTATGGAGTAAGATGTCACAACATCAAATAATGTCGCAACATAAAATCAATTTGTGTTGCTTGCTTTTGGTTATACAAAGAATACATCATGATGCTGAAATATGCTGACTTCATATTTCAATTTAGCACTTGGCCACCACAAAGTAAATACAAGGTGATAGCCAAAAATTGTGTTAAGAACATATATACCCGAAACTCCAAAATAATGTCGTGGTCATGAAGAATATGTTGCACAAAAAAAATGATGTAATTGAGTGATAGAGTCGTGACTTAAAATGAATGTCGCAACTTGTTTGTAGAATCATAGCCAATTGTCACGACTTCTTCATAGGCACATGCTAATATATAAAATATCATGATATTAAAAATTTCATAAGTTTTCCTTGATCTTTTGTCCTCTATTTCTATATTTTACCAAGTTCACCAAAATATAAGATTTAGAGATAATTTTATTACTTTTCATCAAAATTTATCAAAAACATAATTTTTTGAAATATTATATTTAAAGAATATTTCTCATACAAACACGTTATAAAAAAAATTAAAAAAAATCATAAAAACTCAATACTTTGAGTACCAAATGCTTGGAGTCTAGAGTTGTGAACTAGTCACCAAATAAGCACCCTGGTTGGGGTGTGGCTAAGGTGCACCAGCTACGTGTTACCCCACAACAACACGTGCATGTTACCACTAACCATACGCACCTCTATTACCACCAACCTCAGATGCCTCTTCTACCACCACCACACATGCCTACTACCACCATCATACATGCTACTTTCACTCAAACAAAAGAGGATGTGCACACCAATAGTAACAAGAAATATTGAGGAATGAGATCAAAAATCCCTAAGGGAGATGAGAATGTGCACATCAATAGTAACAAAAAATATCGAGGGAGGAGATCAAGAGCAAAACTTATTGTCCACGACCTATGATTAAATTTTTCCTATGATGGCTTTGATGCTATGTTAGAAAAATAATACTAAAAATTAAAAGAAATAAAATTATGAATATAATTTATACATCAAATATTCTTATATAACGAACAAAAATAATATATGCAATGAACAAGTTGAGTACTCTCAAGAAAAGTATAAAATAAAAAACAAAAATAAAAAGAAAACTAAAACAATAACCTTTATAGTTAATTTATATACAAGAAAGTTCTATCAAAATAATAATAATAATCTAATTATCAAAAAGAAAGTTATTTTTAAGATGAGTCATTGTAGCATCTTTACTTATTAGAAATTTTTTTTTATGTATTTCATATGTATTATTACTAATATTCTTGTTTACTATTTACTATAAAAATAAAATAAATAATAATATAATTTGAAATAAAAAAAATTCAATATGAATAATTTTAAGCTATGAAAAAAAAATAAAAATTTTCTTAAGGAAGAAAATTTGATGAGAAACAATTGATAAAAAACCAATAAATATTCATGACAAAAAAAAAGATTGAGTGAATAATAAGATAGTGGCAAACTTATATTTAACAATGACAAATAATATATTATTAATTACATCATAATTACATTTGACAAAAAATATTTAATATTCGAATCTACTTTAATAATTGAACATGGCAACACTCTGAGATTATTATTATCTCAGCTATTATCAATAAAACACAAACCAAAAAAAGGAAAAAAATATTGTACTTCTACTTTAAAATTTACTTAATTCATATAATTACTTCATTATAAATATAACTAATAACATTTTGAGGACAAGATTAGTCTTTAAAGATGTTGTAGCTATTGAACTTGAGAAAAAAATAAGTATATAAGTAATACGTATATCAACTTATTAGAAGATTGAAGCTTTGATTGTATCTAACAAAATATCATCAGAAAAAAACTCTAGTATGAGTTAAAATCAGAATAGATTGAAGTCACAAGGTAATAAGAAAGTTAGATATTATCATTATGTAAAAAAAACAATATCATGTAAAAAAGGGATGGTGACTCTACAAATGAGGGATGAAAAATATGGGCAGAAAAGAATAAATCATCGAATACTCATAATTGAGTAGCAAGTACCTCATATGATAGTGACATTTTATACGATGAAACAATAACAATTACTTCGGGGCAAAAAAATATTACCAAAGTGTGATTAATAAATTCAAGAGTAACATAGCATATGACTTTCCAGAGAGTAATTATACAAATATGGACTTAGCTCAATGCTTAAGAGATTGTGTATTGTTCATGAGATGATCATAATTTAAAATTACCTATATTAGAACCATCAATTTAAAGATTTATAATGATACAATATACATCATTCAAGATATACGACACATAAATAACCTAAAGAAAAATTTATTTGACCTTGGACAATTAGATAATGATGAGTACACAACTCATTTTTGAAATAAAATTATTAAAATAATCTAAGGCATGATCATAATGATGAAATAAAAAAATATATAGTTATGAATTTATACATGCTTAAAGAAGAAACACAATAAAAAGAAAAGACCTCTATTATATCAATAAGCTTGATAGAAGAATTATCAATAATGTAGCACCATAAAATTGTTCACATGTCAAAATGTGAATTGACGATTCTTATTGAAGAAAAGCTTCTTAAAGACTCAAAAAGGTGCATTACTTTTTTATGAGTATTATGTCACTAGTAAATAGTATGAATTATAAGTTAAGTAGCTATAAAATAAAACTATTATAAAGCTCATTTATTCAAATAGTTGGGAATCAATAATTGTATCCCTATGAGACACAAAATATTTTATATTTTTAATTGATAATTACTCGATAAAATATTCAGTATATCTGATCAAGAAGAAAATAGATTTATTTTTAATTTTCAAAATTTTTAAAAATAAGTTAAGCTTGGATATGAATATAAAGTTAAGTATTAAAAAATAAATAATAGAGAATAATATATTGGTAATAAAGTTAATAATTTTTATCTACAAGAAGGTATCAAAATACAATAATGGTGATATATACTCCATAATAATATAAAGATATAGAGAAAATAAACAGAACTTTATCAGAATGAAGAGATGAGATATTAAGAAAAATAGGGATGACTAAATCATTTTAGCAACAATAGTCAAAATTATTTGTTACGTAATCAATCAATCACTATCAATTATAATTTACTTGAAGATATTATAGAAGATGTAAACTAATAAGTCAACTAATTATTCTAACTTATATCATACTCAAATTCTTTGTAGCTTTCAATTTTATAATAATGAATGATCAATTTTATAAAAAATCTAGATTAGACAAACATAGTCTCCCTATTACATAATTACTTGTACTTGAAATTTTACTTTTATAATCAAAAAATATAATTACCATTAACATCCTAACAAGCAAGTTCGAGAGATGAGGATGATCTTGGGATATAATATCCTGAATTAATTCAAGATCAATATCTTCATGATTTTCTTGAAAGTGAAATCAAAACAAAAGATTTGTCATCTAATGAGAATAATCAAAGTTCACAAAAAGCTAGCTCAAATTATTTCCCATAAATATTGAATTTATTGAATAGCTGAAATTTAGATAGTCACAAAATTAATGATTGATTAATCATACATTCATATTTTCAATTCTAAAAAATATAACTATATTTTTTACTAAAAATTTATAATAAAAATGGAACTCTAAATTTTATATTAAAATTAAATCATTTTTATAAAATATTAATCCTAAAGAAATTTGAGTTTTCAAAATTATATAAAAAAATGAAAAATAAATTTACACCATCTTGATGCATTCTTCAAGAAAAGTAAAACTAAAATACATTTTTTTTTGAAAAGAATATGCATTGAGACTTGGTGGAGCCAATAAGAATCCAAATAATACACATAGGTTAGCAAATCCCAACCCTTGTCACCATGACTATCACCCCCATTATCACCCCAAATCTACAGGGCTGTGTTTCCCAATCCAAAAAAAATAAAAAAAAATTAGATCAATTCATATCCACGAGCTTATCTATATATACATCACTACAATATTCAAATATTGATCTTCTTATATTGAGTTCTCAAAAAAACATCACCGCTGCACTCATAATAATTCTCATTCCCTCAGAAGTCTAGTCAGAAATACTTGCACCCCTTCTAAGTAATATAGTACCTAAGAAAAGCAACCTAAATCACTAGAGCAATCATCTTTTCTCTATTAATAAATAAATTATACGTAAAATAAGTACAACCAAAAATTTTAAATAAAAAATAAAAAAACAAATTTAAATAAATGAACTAATATGAGATATTACTAAAAAAAATAAAAATTAGTATCCAAATGATTAAAAAATTAGTAGTTAATATTATCTTTCTCTAAAAATATCTAATAATATTCTATTTAGTAAAAATATCCTACTTATTTAAATCAAATATATATTCTTCATTTTAATTATTTCATTCTAAGCAAAAATATTAATGCACAATATTTGATAAATAATCTCATACTCCTCAAAAGATAACAAAATTTAAAATAAAATATATTATAAAATTATATCACTTCTTAATATTTTAATATCATAAATAAATTATATATTCAGTATTTAAAAAATTTAAATTTTTTCTTTAAAAATAAAAAATAATATATATTGAATATAATCATCAATAAAAATAATAATATATCTTGAATCATCATGCATAATTGTTCTACAAAATGAAAATCCTCAAATATCTAAATAAATCAAATAAAATAAGACAACATATCATTTTATTCTTTCGACCTTAAGGTTGCAACTTACCATTGGCCCATCACATCTCAATGTCATCTTATGATAGTTGTGTTTGAGAAGTTGTTAAATGAGGCCTCCTTAATAATATCTCCTTGACATGTTAAATAAAAAACTCTAATATATTTTTTTGATTGACATGTCTCACAGTTAATAAAAATATTAAAAAAATTTTTAAAAATAAAAATAACATACATCTAATATAATCATCTATAAAAACAATAACATACCTTAAATCATCATGTATGATAGTCCAATAAAATTCTCAAATATCTAAATAAATCAAATAAAATGAGACATCATAACTTTTTATCCTTTCAACCTTAAGAATGCAACTTACCATTGGCTCATTGCGTCTGAAAGTCATTTCATGACAATTATATTTGGGAAGTTGATAAATGAGGCCTCCTTAATAATATCCTCTTGACATATTAAATAAAAAATTCTAATAAATTTTTTTGACTGACATCTCACGGTAAATAAAACTCACTCTCTTTATGCTTAATTTTATAATTTTTAACTTATTTAATAATTATTTTTACTTATAGCACCTTCAAGGGATTGGTGTAGCCGATGGAAGCATAGCACTAGTTAACATCAGCATGAATGTGACCATCAAAGAGGGGTCAGGCGAAGGCACCGAGAGACCCTACTTTAGCCAAGAAAGTCTAACCCTAGACAACTACAACTTTGATACCGTACAAAACAAATGGAACACTACACAGAGTGCAAATTGAAAGCACAAATAAATCACACACATAATATGTAATAAATCATCAAATAAATAAGTAACAATAATGATTTGAGCCGCCCACAAAATCAAGTACTCCTACCATAAATAAAATACAAGTAAAAAATAGTTTAAAAACAAAATAAAGATTACAACATAGATAATTGACACAAAAATTAAAAAAACATATAACAAAAATATAAAAAAATTGATGTAATGACCATAGATTGGAACAATTCCAATATATGAATAAGAATTCAAATAAAGAATTAAAAAAAAAACTTCAATAAGAACAAAGGTGACCAATATATTAAAATAAAATCAACTAAATTTTATCCCAACTACTTAGAGTTGGGTTGAGGGTGTAAAAACAGAACAAAAAATTAGGTTTACCTCACACTTCAAATCATTCCTATTCCAATTCACAACAAGAGATTTCATCTTTAATCATAAAAAAAAGTTAATTACTAATGCCTTGCTATCTAATACCTTGGCCAATGCTAAAATCTCCATTTCAACGCAATCCAATCAGCAATACACTATCACAAACTCATCTACGACCCGTTAGTGTTCTATTTGCGCGTTTCACCTATGAACTACTTAATTCTGATCGAATTCCACACTCAGATGCTTTACTTGTCAAACAGAAACAAAACGCGACATTCAGATCGAGAACCAGTTATTTCAACTATAGATGTAACGAAAGTACGAATAGACGAACAGAACAAGGACCAAAAATATGAAGAGAAGGCAGCCACATCAGTCATTAAAACGATGGAATAGGAGCCCACGGTGTTCTTCATCGTGTCTGTGGCCACGATATCGGAATTGTCATCGCTGACATACGATTTGATGCAGTCAGAGAGAAGCGTAATGTTGATGATCCATTCCGCAACCAGATGATGGCCTAACTCGGTTCTCCAAACTCTAGCAACTCTCACTCTGTTCTTTCCATGCTTGTGCTCCAAATTCATTCCCTCCATGCACCCACCACTAACCAGCAGGGACGAACAATGGTCAATGCTCGAACAGCTACCCCGAGATTGAAGAACAGTTAACCCAATACAATGGAAGTTAGAAAAAAATATTTTTTTATAACTAAAAAAAAAATTTTTTTTTTGTGATATAGGTTAGAAGTGGTTGAATATGATAAATTGGTTTGCCACACATTCAAATTTCAAACCCTACCTGCCAGCTTAACCTGGGGATAATTATGTTTTGGTACATCAATCAAAAAATAATTGAAAAAATAAAACCCAAATTTTAATATTTAAAAATTAGTACATCAAAATCGTAAGTAATTAAATTTTTATGCAATAATTTATGTTAATACCAGATTACATTTTTAATTTAACTCCTAAATAACTTAACTAAATAAACATTACAAGCTCCACAATCGAAGAGGTGGAGCTTGTATATTATAGTACTTTCATAAGTTTCATTTTTCAACTATTCTAGCTCATTTATATGGAGTAATCTCCCTTCTTTAATAGTCTTGAAGTCAAATTTTAATTATTTGATAACTCACATTATTTTGTATTTCAATTCTAGAAGTTGGTGACAAGGTTTTCTAAAGATAATTTGGCATGGGAACATTCCAATGGGAGATGCCAGCCTGGGACTGGCAGACTAGGTCGACCAATCACCAAGACCAACTCACTAGTTCTGGTTTAATGATTTAATTTTATTTTTATAAATTTGAAATTTTATGTTATTCACTATGAGTTACGACATTATATTTTTTATTTATTTCACATAAATCACAAAAAAAAATTCATTAACACAAATCACAAATGATACAGTTTAATAATTAAAAATATCAAAAAAAAAAAACACATCCATCAATATTCAATCATAATTCAATTCAATCCAAAAAAAATAAAAAAAATATAACATCACAACAACATAAAATAAAAATCATCAATTATAGTCATGATTCATGTGACAAAACATGCAAGCTCAATCACAATACAAATCGGTATAATTATGCAATTAATCATCATTAAGTAAGCGGCTGATGGTACGGTGGGCTCAACATCCTCAAAATCCCACGAGTCATCATCTGCCAGTAACTCCTCCGCTCTTATTCCAGCACGATCCTGAATACCCAACCTCGAATCCTCTCGATCCTTCATGCATACTAGTGCATTAATGATATCTAATTATAGTTTCGATCTCCTATCTAAAATAATATTGACTACAATAGAAAAAACAAATTCTGATGTTACACCTAACATGAGATCAGTCAGTAGATCTTATGTCATCTTAGAAAACATGAGATAGGTGGACTCATATGATTTTTATTATTGTAAAATATTATGATTCATATTATTATTATGTGATAGGATTGAGCAGTAATTGATATCTAAATACTAAGACAATTTTCTCTTATTCAACAGTCCACTCTATCATATATTTTTCACTAATTGAACAAAGAAGTCATTATCTCTGAATATGGTATCCATCTCCGTACTCGAAGCATAGCTACGACTACTATCATATCTAGTGTCGTTGTATGTAAATGACTCAATCAACTTTTTTTGAATATATCCTTTAGGTTAGTGTTCATAGTTCATGCACGAGGATAAGTATGTCAAAATATTCTCTATCTCTTTCACTTAACCCTATGATCCATGCAGGCAGCCAGACAATAAAGAAATGAAATAGTGGACTATTACTTTAAGTACTTAGTTTTTATATCAAGAGTTATGTCACTAAATATCATGTCATCTTTTAAACTTCCTAAATATGTCAATAATATTGCATATGTACCTGAACACAATGTAAGTGGTGGTAGTATAAATTAATAAATACGTGTTCAATGTGTCATAAAAAATCTTCAAATTTTTCATAAATGAAATTCATATAACCTAATCTCTATCATCAATAATAGGTTTGTCACTTTTTATATTGAAGTAATTAGATATCATGTGTTCGTATCCAACACATTACTTCAACATCAGGTAAGTATAATTCCAATTGTATCTCACATCTGTTTGAAAATTTTTATTCTTTAGACCTGCAAACAAACAAATACTACCAAATTCATGTTGTCTGCTAGGCATATGAAAATATTTTAGTGAGTTACATATTTTTTCTAAAGTGTGGGAACAACCTTCTTTCCTACTTGTATTATCATGTTAAAAATGTGATACATGAATCTAACGTGAAAAATATCTTCTAATAGCTCATCTTTAATGGTCTTAACAAATATGTTAATGGCTACTCCACTGTTAGATGCATTATGAAATATGGTACTAAATATTTTATTTTGAATATTATATTCTTTAAAGATTTTCATCATGCACTCATATATGACAATGCCATCATCAGGATGAAGAATATCTAAAAACCCTTATATCTTTTTATTAAGTATCCATTTAGAATCTATATTATGAGCGGTGAGGCATACAAAATATGCATCATTATGACTAGTCCAGATATTAAGCATCATAAACTGATAAACACCAAACCACACTATTGTCTAAATTCATTAGTTATTATTTATTTTTCAAACTTATACTATTTCAGTATGTTGTTCCTATATGTGAATCTATAAATCTTATGATATGCAGGCTAAAAATAGGCTTGCATGATACTTACTATCATAGGATCTTCTAAAAATTTAATCGGAAGACCCATCATGATGATCAGTTTGATCATACCTTACCTTTCTAACTCGTTGTGATATATAAAAGGGTCAACATAGAAGCTAAGATAGATTCACCCTCAAAGACTCCACTGCTCAGTTAGGTTTACCTAGGTACTAACACACCTTATTTTTTGGTACAATGATCAGCATGCCTCTTTAGGTGCCCGATCTCATACGTACTCCTATATGTATATATTTTCTTATAATACTTACATTGTGATGAATCTTTATCGACACTCTTAGTATTTTTATTTTGTACTATGTTAAAGTGAATCCAAACTATAGATTATCTTCTAATTTTTTATTTTTTTGATGTTTGAGTTTGGATCAAGGCCATGGGAGAAAACATGATTTCGACCTTGGGACCTTTTCATAGAGGTAGATCTCTAATTGAGCCATACAAGCCCTTGACCAATAATAGGCCCTACAGCTTCCTCTTCTAGATAAAGTTATTGGTGGGATTGATCTTAATCATCCTAAAAGAATACTGATCTTCTATTTTCACAAGATCCAAATTCAATTAAATATTCAACCAAACAAAAAATAACTTTAACACCCAATCAATCTATCTTACTATGATACCTACGGTCAAGATCAAGTGTAGTTGTTTTTATTATTATTATTCAAGTGTAGTAGTAGTTCAGGAGGATTAGAATTGCACATTAAAACTAATTCTAGGTTTTAAAAACTTAGCGATTACCCAAAATTTACCCTTTACTATTTAACTCAGTCATTACACTACCAGATCACATTGCATACTTTACACACACACACACTTTCTCTCTCATTCACCCATTGCGCGCTTGACACGCGTACACACACACACATAGCACACACTTTGAAGAAAATAAACAACAATAAAACCAAGATTTTAACAATGAAAACTCCCTATGGATGGGGAAAACTATGGTGACATATAGGTTGCAACTATGAAATAAAATGTAAAAGTTAAAAAGATCAACTTTGATCCATGAAAAATAAAAAACTAGGGAATAAAATAAGCAAAACATTAGTTTGTTTCAATTCGGAGCAAAGTGAGGCAGAGTGGGTAAAAGAAAACTACAACACAAGAAGCATGACAATAACCAAAACTAATTTTTATCCTTTCAATATGGAAGAGAAGAGAGCAGTGACGCCGCAACTATTAGAGATAGAAAACAGAAATATAAAATAGAGCATTTGCTTTTATATTTTCCAAGAGTTTTGACCATTCAAGAGAATGATTCCATTAAAACTACACGAGAGAGAGAGGTAGAGAGAAGAAGAGAGAGAAGGTGGAAGAGATAGAGAGAGAGAGAGATAGAGAGAGAGAGAGAGACATAAGTAGAGAAAGAGGGGAAGAGGGGGAGAGAGGGGGGGGAGAGAGAGGGGGGAGAGAGAGAGAAGGAGAGAGGGGGGGAGGGAGGGAGAGAGGGAAAGAGAGAGAGAAAGAGAGAGAGAGAGAGAGAGAGAATGAGAGAGAGCGAGAGAGAGAGCGGAGAGAGAGATATATTCTCTGAAGAGTAAAAAACACATTACACTTCTTTTGTTGTTTCCATGCCACACATGCAACTATCAAAAACTAAATTAAAATTGCACCATGTGTGCTATCATTTGATTGATTAAGGCTCATCTCTAAAGTCTCATAATGCTTTTGTGCCATCACAAAATGATTATTTAATTTTTATTGAAGGCATTTGCAGTATTCTAATGAACTAGCCTGTTCTTCATAATGCATTGTTTGTGCCTATATTTCATATCTAAAGCCTATTAGCAAAGCCCAGCACACCGCAATCAACCCAGGTCCAGAAGATGAACATCAGACCCAGAAGCAGGCCCAGACCCAGACAGCCAGACTCATGCCCAGACCCAGACCAAGACCCTCTGCCAAAATATAACAAACTGGACTCAGCTGTCTAGTGTCTCAGACAAAGAAGCTGATCAGGACTTCATGACTAGCCAGGTCTAACTCACGGTCGAGCCAAGCTTGGTGTGACCCACAAAATTGATCCGCAGAGTGCACCAGTTAAGTCTGCTGGTTCAAGCCAGACGCAGCCTAAACAAATCCTTAAAAAGATACAATCTCATGTTTCATAATGCCATAAAAACTGATCCAAAAAGAACACTGATATCACAAATTAACACAATTTTATGAAGCACATTTAGGTAGCCCAGAATGCGCATCAAGAAGAGCTTGGCTTTCATCAGGGAGAAGGCTCGGGCCTCCGCCGACTCGAGTACAAATAAAGTAGCTAATATCCCCTTTGTATCTTTGGGCATCCCTTGTTTCACGGGGCATCGGCAGAGCATCCACATCCTCCATCTTTTCAATCCCACAATCTTTAACCATTGATTTATCACCAATGATATAGCTAAATGAGGAAAAAAAAAAAAAAGAGAACATAAAGTCAATCATATAAATATTAGTTCTAGTTGTAGCTGATTATGCTTTATCAAGAACAAAAAAACTCTCTTAAAATTAATATAATTAGCAAATGAATTGCAATTAAATATAATTAATTTCAAACAAACATACAAAATAGAGATCATGACTTGGTAGTAGTACAATTGCGAGTATTTTTGGATAAAAATAATACGTTTATGATTTGATAATGATCAGACATAATCTCTCTAATTTTTAGAGATAAAATTATCTAGATATTAATTTCTCTAATTCCATGCACCAATCAAGAAACATGTGTATTGGTGTGATGATAAGTATTTTTTTCTGAGGATAATATATTTTTGATTTAATAATGATCAGATATAGTCTCTCTAATTTTTAGGGATAAAACTATTTAGATATTAATTTTTCTCACTTCATGCATTATGTAGGAATCATGTGCACGGGTATGATTGCAAGTATTTTGTATTTAAGGATGGAAAGTTACCAAAAAAAATAAAAAAAAAAACAAAAAAAAAATAACAAAAATAACAAAAATAAAAAAATAAAAAAAATAAATAAATATAAAAAATAAATAAATAAATATAAAAAATAAAAAAAATGAAAAAATTAAAAAAATTAAAAAAATTAAAAATTAAAAAAATTAAAAACATTAAAAAAATAAAAATAAATAAAAAATTAAAAAATTAAAAAAATAAAAAAAAATAAAAAAATAAAAATAAATAAAAATAAATAAAAATAAATAAAAAAGAATAAAAAAGAATGGTAAGTTACTGATTCAAAAATAATTAGACACAATATCTCTAATTTTCAGGGATAAAACTATCTAGATATTACTTTTTCTCTCCATGCATCAGGCAAGAACTTGTGCACTGGCATGATTGCAAGTATTTTTTTGTTTAAGGATGGTAAGTTTCTGATTCAATAATAATCAGACAAAATATCTCTAATTTTCGAGGATAAAACAATCTAAATATTAATTTCTCACTCCATGCAGCAAGCAGGATATTTGTACAATGGTGTGATTGCAAGTATTTTTGTCTAAAAATAATAAGTTTCTGATTCAATAATGATCAAACATATTCTCTCTAATTTTCGAGAATAAAACTATCTAAATATTAATTTCTATCATTTCAAATACATGTACTAAGCAAAAATCTTATGCACTAGTGTGATTGCAAGTATTTTTGTTTAAGGATGATAATTTTCTAATTCGATAATAATCAAACACAATCTCTCAAATTTTTGATGATAAAATTATCTAATTATTAATTTCTTTCACTTCATGCACCAAACAGAACCTTGTGTGCCAGAGCGATTACAAGTATTTTTGTCTAATGATGATAAGTTTTAAATTCGATAATAAATCAAACATATCACTCTAATTTTCAGGGGTAAAATAGTCTAGATATTAATTCCTCTCACTCCATGTACCAAGCAAAAAAACCTTGTGTACTAGTACGATTATAGTATTTTTGTGCGGGGATGATAAATTTCTAATTTAATAAAGGTCAAACAATATCTCTAATTTTTGGAGATAAAACTGTCAACATATTAATTTATTTCACACCATAAACCAAGTAAGAACCTTATGCATTGGTGCAATTATAAGTATTTTTGTACAATGATGATAAAGTTCTAATTCAATAATAACCATACACAATCTTTCTGATTTTTGAAGATAAAACTATCTAAATACTAATTTCTTTCTATTCATGCACTAAGCAAATAATTAGTGTACTGATACGATTGCAAGTAGTTTTGTCTAAGGATAATAAATTTCTAATTTGATTAAAATCAGACATAACATCTCTAATTTTCAGGGATAAAACTGTTTAGATAATAATTTCTCACTCCATGCACCACGAAGGATCCTTGTGCATTGGTGCAAAAGTGTTTTTGTCTAAGAATAGTAAGTTTCTAATTCAATAATAATAATATAATTTTTTTTTTTAATTTTTAGCAATCAAACTATCTAGATATTAATTATTTCACTCCATGCACCAAGCAAGAACCTTGTGCATTAGTACGATTGTAAGTGTTTTTTATTTAAGAATGATAAATTTCTAATTTGATAATGATCAGACACAATCTCTCTAATTTTCTTGGATAAAACGACCTACATATTAATTTATTTCACTCCATGCACATCGCAGGAACATTGTGTACTAGTGCAATTGCAAGTATTTTATCTAAGAATAGTAAGTTTTTGATTCAATAATGATTAGACACAATCTCACTAATTTTAGGGGAAAAAACTATCTAAATATTAATTTTTCTCACTCCATGCACCAAGCATGAACCTTGTGCACCGAGTATGATATTTTTAACTACATATAAGAAATATATTAATAATAAAAATATTAAGTATGAATCCACAATCTAGATATTAAATTGGACCAAATTTACTTTATAATGAGTTTCATTGTTATTATAATTCAACATGATTTTGATGTTTCCTTATTATTTGATATATTTTGAATATGATTCACAATAGTTCTAGTTTTGATTTTTTTTTTTTTAACCTCAAGGTTCCCTGGTATAACCAATTTGTCCACCAACCCTATCAATTATTGAAGGTCCAAGGTAGAGGCGTCAAACGTGCCGGGCCGGCACGAGTCACGGCACGGTTCGGCCGTGCCTGGGCCGGCCGGCACGTTTTTAAACCGTGCCCGGGCCCGTGCCGTGCTCGGGTTAGGAACAGCCCGTGCCGTGCCGTGCCTTGGCACGGCATGCCGGCACCGTTCGTCCCGTGCCGGTTCACGCAGGCACGCGTGGCGGCGGCGTGACCCGTCCGACCGTCCCGTGCCGTTTCTAATTCCAACTACACGTTCAGAGTCATGACTCAAGAGGTAGTCAACAAAGAAACTAGTCTTCTTCTTGTATAATTTGAAACCTAATGTATTACCTAAAAGTCTCATATATCATACCTATATTTGCAAGCACGTGTATGCATGAATGACTAATCTCTTTTATTTGTGCAAAAGAATATACATATTTTTTTGATAATCGTAAGTATCTACAAGCGATGGACCTTCTTCCCCACTGATACCACCACCATGTAAAATACATGTGCCACTAGATTTGCCATTCGAACCCAAAATATATCATCTTTTCATCCCCTATAGTTTCCATTTCGAGGCCAATGGAAACTCAAAAGACACACACACACCCACACACACACATATATATATATGTGTGTGTGTGTAGATATGAACACACACATGTATGTATATAGATATAACAAACACAAGCACCTACTTGTTTAAATCAGTCTCAGAATCTGGAGGAAAGTAGAAAAGTAATCTCCGGAGCAGTTGGATGGCGGTCATTCTATTGGGTGCGATAAGAACTGCATTGGGTCCAGCATCAAAAGTATAAGCTACCTGCCAGTTTTAATGATGTTCTACAGAATCAGAATCAGAATCAGAATCAAAAGAATATGTTCTACAGAATCAAATCGAGAGAGAGAGAGAGAGAGAGAACAAACTTGGGGAGTTCCTTTGTGACGATTCCACTTTTCAATACAATTTATTATCCTGAAGCAAACTCTCTCAAGCAGGGAAGAATGGAGAAAATCAAAACAAGAACAATGTCATGCAGAAACTAGATCAAGGCTTGCCTGTGGGAGGTGTCGTTCATGTAGAATATGGGGGGGCTGGTATCCAAGCAGACTGCATGAAACTGATTGCTATCAGCACAAGTTAATCTCGCAAATGAAGGAAAATCACAGCGATTTATAGCCTCTTCCATCTGTACAATGCGCGCCGGCACTATTTCCTGTCACGCAGGAACATGAAAGAGAAATGCTGGCCTATAGCCATTTTAGTTCTCACACAAAAAGCTAGAAAATAAAAAAAATATATAAATCAATATTTAGTTCTTATGTCATTTGCTGCTATGATATGACACAAGAACTAGCACATCTAGAAAAAAGTTATTTTCAAAATATTTAAATGAATATTTAGATTCAAAATTTTTAATGTGCAATTACACAAAAATTAATACATCAGATCTAAAAAAAAAAACTAAAATTAAAAATATTTATACGAGAATATTATTGAGATAATTAATCACCCAGAATATTTTCGTGTCGCATACATGTATTATAAATTATTTTCATGGTATGATGATAATTATCTTAATTTAAAGAGTGGTAGGTCTCGAGTTCAAGACTCATTAGAAATAATCTTTTTTGACTTTCATAAATAAGACTGTCAAAATATTAATATCTCCTAGAGTGCACATTAAGTGAGAGCCTTATATATTGGATAGGACCATCATTTTTATTCAATTTTATTTCATTCAAATATTTTTATCTAAATTTTTAAGATCAACATTAATATGATTCAATTAATAATATTAATATCTAAATTTTTATCTAAATTTTATTTCATAAATAAGACTAGTACTCGAAAATGTTTAGAATATGAAACACATGGTGCATCAAGTGGCAAAGTTTAAAAACACACTTCAATGACATGAGAAACCTTAAAATACTTAACTTTAATGACATGAGAAACCTTATTTTGATAGGAGCATTCAACTAATTGATTGCCCAATCTTTTAATTTTCGATTTTTAGCAATAGAACTTCTCTTTACTCAATGAGATTTTTTAATTTATCATTATTATTGAGATGGTTTCCTTCACTTCGCCTTTTTAATTTTATCTGCTACCAAGGAGAGGTAGCGAACCCTAGTGTGTGTGTGTGTGTGTGTGTGTGTGTGCGCGCGCATGCACGTGTGCATGTGTATAATAGACTTGACGTGGTGACGGGGCATAAAATGATGTCAAGCTACTATTAGCATCTTTGCAATGTGTGTGAAGATACCGAAGACATTGACGTGATGGCAATGTGCGTGCAATGGTGATGTTTGTTGCTACGACATGGTGGCAATGAGCATGATGAATGAGGTGGTTGTCTGAGTGCAATGAACTATGTAGGTAGTGTGTAATTTGTAAAAACAATGTGCGCAATGAATAATATGCAGTGTGGGAATATTTTTAGTGCTACTAGAGATTTAAAATCTCAATTCTTATTATTACTTGTTGAAAACTTAAACCTCCTAGTAAAAACAAATATATTATTAGAGGTGTCAAAGTGGCCGGCCCGGTCCATTTTTTTAGGGCACGATCGTGCTACCATGCCCGGCCCGGCCCGATTTAAAAACAGCCGAGCCCAGCACGGGCCGTGCCGTGCCATGCCTGGCCCGCTCGGGCTTGCCTGTTCGAGTGGTTCGAAATACGGGGGACCACGGGTCGGGTCAAATCAAACGCAACCCGCGGTCTTTTTTTGCGGGAGGGGCATCGTGGGGTCGGGCTCACAGGACACCCGGCACGGGACAAACCCGTGCCTGTGTGCCGTGCCGGGTCAGGCACGGCACGGCACGGCTCGTGCCTAACCCGAGCACGGCAAGAGCCCGGGCATGGAATTTTTCCGTGCCGTGCCTCTTGCAGGGCCGGGCTAGCCCGGCCTGGTTGACACCTCTATATATTACATGCAATTAGCTATTGGAGTTCATATATAATTTTTAATCAAAAAAATGGGCCTCTCCTAGTATAAACTAAAAATAAATAAAACTTAACTACAAAAATGATTCTTGATTGTTTCTAACTATGTGAAAATCCATTGAAATTGAATTGTTATCTACATTTTCATATTAAGCGGCATGCAAAATATTATGAGAGCCCACAGCATCACTATTCACAACGTAGACTACGCAGGCATATGATATTATTTCTCATCATATAAGATTGAGATTAAAAGAACTAGAGAGATAAATTAGATCACCACTCATCTTACTCATTTCACACAAATAAGTATGTGATTTCTATTTATATTCACAAAATTAGTGAATATAACTCAGAGATTGAGATATGTGCGTTGTGATTGTTGTGTGGTGGTTGGCTCGTAATTGTGTAAGCAACTTGAACTAAGGTGTGTAGTAGTTGATTCGTAATTGTGTAAGCAATAACCCTAACATGTTCTATGGTGAGCGGTGATGTCATGTGATTGTGTGGTAGTGGTTGTAAATGTTGGTGTGGAGTGGAGCAAGTTGTATTGTTTTATGTGCGTGTTAGTGTAGACTAGAGGTGTGGCCGGGCCGGCCCGGGCCGGCCCGGCCAGAATTTTTTGAGCACAAGCCTGCCGCCGTGCCTGGCCCGGCACGGTTTAAAATAGCCAGGCCCGGCACTGCCCGCAGGCACGGCGGGCCGTGCCGTGCCTTGCCTAGCCCGCTCAGACTTGCATGTCCGTACGGGTTGGGATTCGGGGGGGACCGCGGGTCGGGTCGAATCAGACCCGACCCGCGGTCTTTTTTGCGGGAGGGGCCATCGTGGGGTCGGGCTCACGGGACACCCAGCACGGGACAAACCCGTGCCGGTGTGCCGTGCCTCGGGCCGAACCGTGCCGGGTCAGGCACGGCACGGCACGACACGTGCCAGGCACGGCACGACACGGCTCCTGCCTAACCCGGGCACGGCACAAGCCCGGGCATGGATATATCTATTGATCTCATTATACTTGCTCAAAAAAAAAAATTTAATATTTTTTAGTATTGTGTTTGCTACCAGTTCTAGAGAAGATACTTCTACTAGTGGCGTCTCTACTACTCTTTCTCCTATCCAAGCCAATCTAAACTATTGAATTATAAACTCAATAATCAACAATCATGCTATAAGTAATAAACCTTTATTTTTTATTTTGTTAAATATGAAGCTTATAATATTGTGTCCGATAATATTATTATATGAGCAAAAAAATACAATAATATTTATGTTAAACCTATTCTTTTGATACAATTATTTTGGATATCAAAGTTTTATCATAATATATTTTCAGTCAACTATTTTAGTAAATAGTAAAATAAAATATTTTTTTCTCATTTTAATATTTAAGTAAAAAATCAACGAATCATAAAAATGACTTGCCTGACAATTGGCCAAAATAGATTGTACTTATTTTTTCTACACTCTCAAAAATCTCATTAGATGCTTAATATTACAATTGACTCACTTAATTTACTTTCTAATTTTAGACATACATAATTGATAAACTAAGAAGTAAACAATCAAATATGAATAACAAAAATATTTACTATGAGACATATTAGTTAGGAAAAGAAACTAAAACTTCACATTTGACATATCAGAAAGATGTTAGTAAAAACTCATTCTATCAAATTAATTCAAATGTTTGAGGTTCTTATATAACAATCACATTTGATGATTTCAAAATTTTATTATTTTAATTAATTTTTTTTATTGTTATATATATATATATATATAAGTATGCATATATATGTATATATATTTTAAAAAAACTTCAAATTTTATTTATTTTTATAAACTTTCATCAAATGATAAAAATATAATTTTGATTTTATGTTAAAATATTTAGGAATAATAATACTTTAGAATATACTTTATATTAAATTTTTTTTATTTTTTGAGTAATATAAAATGATTCCTTAGATATCTTATGATGACACTCTTAAGCAAAATGAAATAATTAAAAGAAAAAATAAATATTTAATCAAAAATTATATGATGCTTTTAGTATATAAAAACACCCATAGACAACGAGGCAAAAAAAGTTATATTAACTACTAATTTCTTAACTAACTAGGTGTCAGTTAAGAAAAGGTACTCCAGTACATAGAAGTAGATGTGACATTGCCCAATATAGCTGTCTCAGTCGCAACATAGCATGTCCTAAAGTTGTGCCATCATTGGGCATTGGCTAGTCCAAGGCACGGCTCATGTAGTGCCGGACCTAGCCAATCGGGCCATCTACTGAAGCACAACACAACTCTTGTTGTTCATCACAAGCAGGAAAACTAGCCATGGTCGGTGGACTTCAAGCACTAGTTCATGATGTATTAAAAAAGATAGACACTTGGGGCTCACTAGTCTAATTTTAAAAAAATAAGTCGTTGCTTGGTAATAGCCTGTGATAACGACCCGATGGCTCAATAGACATCAGCACATGGCCATCATCATTTAAATTAAAAAAAAATATTTTTTTTTATTTTATTTTTATTGTAAACATTAGATTTCTATCCAATGGTTCTGAATAGAAATCCAGTGATAATTGAATTTTTGCTCAAAAAAATAAAAAAATAAAAAAATAATAAAAACTTTAATTTTAAACAATTTCTATAAATAAATAAATAATATTTATGACTTATCACACTCAAATTTTAATATATTATTTCTTTATTTCTCTAAAAATATCAAACTACATTAATATTTTTTTAAAAAATATTATAAAAATATAATATTAATATTGTATAAATTATTATTGGTTAGATGCGCCATACCATGTGTCAACATCAATGAAACATGTATTACAATTGCAGACTTTAGATTGGTCGACTTCAGGTTCAGATATCAATTTCTTGCAGAATATATGATTTCTTAATTCCATAATAAATTTTTTTACTAGACAATATAGTACTTAAAAAAATATTTCTACTACTCAAAATACTCTCAAATAAAAAAATAAAAATAATTATTATTATAAAAATGAATTAAATATTAATTTAAATAATGACAGTCCAATTGAAATATCCAAGACTAAGATATCTCTCAATCATAAATCAACCTTGATTCAGACACCTACAAAACTAGAATTAATATAATAACATATTTTATTTAAACCCATTTTAAAATAATCAAAAAAAATTATAAAAAAGTTAAAAAAGATTTTGGATAATATAGAAATTAAAAGAAAAATATAATTTATAAAACTAGTTATGAATTTTTAGAGGAATGAATGGTTAGCTTATAAACTCATTGCTAGATTTATTGCTAGCGCATGTCATTTTGTTATATTTGTTGATAACTTATAAGAATGATATAATAAAAAATTATAAAATAAAAAAATAATTAATAAATTAATAAATTTAACAAATAAAATAAAATATTCTCAATAACATCCAATATGTAAATTAGTCATAATAATAATGTATTCGCATATATTATAATATATTAGGATTTTATAAGATCATCCATCTTCATGATAATCATAACACATATAAATATATGTTAAAGATTTTTATTAAATATAAGATATAAAATTTAAACATACAACATTGATAATATTTTTAATAATGATATCATAATAAATATTTTCTTTAAGACGATTAGAGATTATCCATCAGCTGAGATTTTTAATGTTAAATATTTGTATTATATAATAAAGCTAATAATACAAATTGATTTAAAAATTATTTTTGACTCCTCAAAACAAATTCAAAATATATTAAGATACTAACTAACTATAATATTTCAATATAAGTCAATAGGCATAAAAAATAAAAAATATTATATAGATATCAAATACCATTAGAATTTTACTTATCTAATACGTTATTCATATATTTTCTTTTAACATATAATTTCTAACCATGTTAATAATAAAATAAATAAAATGATTAATTTAAAAAACTTGACTAAAAAATAAAATTTTTATTTTTAAAATTCATAAAAATTATTTATGATATGACAAACATATGTTTATTTATATATACTCTCATAATATATAATATACTTAGGTAGATATACAATATAAGAAATATTTTTAATCAATATAAAAAATATCTTTTTTTTTTGAGATATAACTATTTAAAATTCATTTATTTTATTTTTTTATTACTTAATTATATATATAGACCATAGGATAAAAATCAAATAAAAACAAAATAATATCAATTTTATATTTATTTACATGAATTAACCACAAAAATTAAAGCGTGATCTTTACGAATAATTAAATAATATTTTTAAATATTATTACAATAAATATGATAATTTTAACAAGCATCCAAGTACAAAGATCAAAATCATATTTGGAATTAATAATTTTTTTATTCAAATAGCTTTAAGAAAAATGATAAAAATGTCTATCGAATAAGAGTGAATAATCAAGATACTTAGACACTAATTAATTTTTCATCTTATTCAATAATGACATAAAAAATTTGCTTATTTGAGTTGAAAGAAATTATATAAATTTACTTTTTCTATATTATCTAAAATGACATGATTTATTGATCTTTTTAATATTTATTATAACATCAAAATATATTTTTAGTGTGATTATGAAAGTAATTTAATATGAGAGTACCACACCACTATTAGATATCATAAAAATTGTGTTATGCTTAAAAGATGAAGAGATACTCAAACGAGACTTCAAGATAAAATTTAAGAGCTACATATGAATAATAATATATATGAAAATAATAATATCAAGTCTTAGAATTATATCGATTCAAATCACATATAGTGAGATTATGATACTAGTATTGTTCTGCTGTACATTTTATTTATCATTTTTTGTATTTTAGTATTTCCAATTATATTATTAAACTTGAATATATTATTTTATATTTTTTAAAAAATTCGGATTCATACATATTACTAATTACATTTAAATCTTAAAAATTATAGTTAAATTTAACATAGAAATATTTTTTAAAAAATTCGGATTCATACATATTACTAATTACATTTAAATCTTAAAAATTATAGTTAAATTTAACATAGAAATATTTTTTAAAATTATATTTTATATATATATATATAGCTGATGTCATGCCACAACTCACAACCCACAGGCAAGTTTTACTAAGTGGGCCTAGACTAGACTTTGATAACTCAATGATTTTAGCAGACAAAGGAAGCGGATGGGCCAAACGGAGGGGCCCATGCCCATTGCTAGTGTCAAGCCCTAGCCCATAGGATAGGCTAAGGCATGCAGGCTTGAGGTGGCTAGTATCTTTGTTGGTTATGACTAACCTAGGCTATCATGGGTTAGTTGCGTGCCTAGCCCGGTCATGCCGAGTTTTAACTTGAGTCAAACCCAACCTAACATGCACTAATAAGTCTCTTTGAGCCCCATGCTGACTCAACATGACTCATTAGACACTTCTACTTAGAAGGCATATATTTTGAAAAATTATCTAAGTTTTATAATTGATATTTATATGAAGAATGATATTCTAGATATTTGTATGATGAATGATATATTAATAACTTTCTATAGTAATATGAATGTGATCATTGGTAATGATAGTTTAATACTTTATTACAAATGTGTGTATGATGCAATGTTTAGATCTGACATACCTCATATTAAGTGCAAAATTTTGGCCAAGATGTCTAAGTCAGTTAGGGTTTCCCCTTTGGTCTAGCAGCTTAACATGATAGTCCACACACTTGAGCATGGCCATGGGTTTGTGCACCAAGTTAATGGGTTTTAATGGCTGTGTCGGTCCACCTGAATTACCATGTATATTCAAGGATTAGTATTGACCCACATCCCATATATATAAGTAATAATAATATTTCTAAAATAACATTTTTTTTTTAACAAAATAGTAAAGAACTTATAAATATTTACATGAATATCAGGCATTAGTATTATCACTATGGTGTTATATGATTTGGAGAATATGAAATTAATATGTTAGTTGATATAACTTACAATATTTTCTTGCTCTCAATTTGATACAACATATTTTCATATGCTAATCTTGTTATCTTTCAAAGATTGTGGAGTCTCAAATACTCTTCATGAAACACTAAGTCATCCAGTATTATAATAAACTATATTGTATGGTCTAAGTATAATCACCTTCAATAATACATAATATTCCAAAACCTACATATAAGCATATATAAGTATATAATTAAGACTAGAAAAAAAAAATTTATTATACTTGAAACTAAGTTGACAACGAAATAATTTAAACAAGCATTTTATAGAGTATTGAGATATTTTTTTTATATGATCATTATTAAATTATTACTTTTGTTTATGCTTCTTATAAATGAATTATTTATTATTAAATATAAGAAATACTTTTTTTCATTGTAATATTAATGAGAATATAATTATATATTAACCACTATATTTTACAATTTCATGAAATGCACATATCATTTGTACTCAGGGAAAGGCTCAATGATCTGAAGTAATCTCATAAAATATGATTTTAAAAAAATGTCAAATAAGCCGTGTCATGCCGACACGGCTCATTTTTCAAGGCATGACCATGCCGAACCATGCAGAACGGCGCATGTAAGACCTAATGCATGAAAACACAACCAATAGCCAACTTATGTGACCGGCCAATTACAATCGACCAAGTAGATAGTTGTTTTAAAAAAAAATTGATTGTCCCGTCACAGAGTATAATTGTTTTAAAAATAGATCACCTAGGTGATTACCCAACCAAGCCCCATCAAGAAGTCACCTGGGCTAATTTACCATGCCACCTGGTCAAACACACAAGATATGCCTAGCCCAGCATGAGGCACAGCTCCTGTCAGCCCAGCACGGCATGAACCGTGCCATGTGGAGGCCCGGCCTAGCCAAACACAAGGCATCAACTGGACATGGTTGAACCATGTCGGGACATGGGCAAGGCAGGGCCATTTGACACCTATCATTTAATTGTTTCTCTTTAACAACTACAATTTGACCTTAAAAAATACACATAAAATTATTCATATTTTTATCGATGTTAAGACATCTCACAAATTAATTATTAATGATAATCAATTAATTATATCTCAACTAAAATTATTCTTTCAGATTCAATTTCATACAAAATATTTGAGATATCTCACATGTTTTCTAGAATCAAGATTATGTATTTACTATTTAGTGAGTATAATTTTTTCACTAGAGAATATATGTTTTAAATATTTTATCTAAACTTAACATATTGGCAAGTGTCTTTATTGATACCTCTTGAATTGAGTGTAAAATTTCCCATAAACATCAAAATTATATTTGATTCTTTGGTGTATAAAAGAATTATTAAAAAATTTAATTACTAAATATGAATGTAAGTTACACAAATTACAGTTATATTATTAGTATAATTTGATATTTCTATATATATTATTAATATAATTATTATTTTCTATATTATAAAAGACAAATTCATATAAATACAATTCTTTAGATTCTTAGGCATATAAAAAAAGCTCCAAAATATAAAATTTCTTTCAAATACCTACTAAAATTCTAATTAGGCTCTTGTGATCATAAACAATGATCTATCATTGAATTTTATATTTTTATAAGATTCAATATTATCTCCTAAAAATTAAAGACAAATTATTATTTTCATATCACGAGCATAGACACAATACAGAATGATGAGATCAATTACTTAAGAACATCAATAAATCAATCACTTTTGTAATTGTGCTTATCAATACAAATGCTGATGACACTTTAATTTTAAAATCATTAACTCACTTATCTAATATTTTATAAGTAAATAAAATATATTGAAATTAAATATTATTTCATATGCAAAAAAATTCAAAATGAATATATAGCAACAAGTTGTGTCTACTAGTAATTAGATTGCAAATATCTTCATAAAAATATTTCATGAACCACAAATATCATTCTTTTCTTCTAAACAAAGTGTTTGTGATTTGTAAGCATGAGCTTGATGAAATGTATTAAGATTTATTATTATTTATTTAATTTTTTTCTATTTTATTTTTCAATTGGATAGAAACAATCAGCATGTGGACCATCATAATCTGAGCAATATATATATGACTTCTTTTTTTTCAGACATTGAATAATATAATTATTTTTTCTAACATGACTTCAATATATGCAAGATATACAAATATCCATTTGAGAGGTATCTCATGCACAACAACTAGGTGGTAGTAAGAGTATCTATCAATATATAAATAGAGGCAAAAAAGATCCATAGTATAATACACACATTAAAAGAGTAATAATCACCTAAGGAGAATAGTTAGGAGTTATTTTTAGAGATGACACTGAAATCACTATAATTACATGCTATTAAGAGAGATTGATCGACTATCATAACTATGATAAGATCCTCACAAAGTTCTCTCATGATCATCCTTACTATAAAGGAATATGTATAATTCTTAACTAGTAAAATAAAAACAAATATTTTTCATCCATCATATATTATAACTCTCATAACACATTTTATTACTTTCAAATCTTAAACTATTGACTCATAGGCCAATAATTGTCATTCTATATGTTCTTTTTATATCACATGTATATGATAATTATTTTTTATTTTTTATTTTTTCTATTCTATTAATATTATAATAATTAATGACAAATTATTTAAAATTTTTAATTATGATAATATTCAACTTTACATTTTTTCTCATTTAAAGTTCTTTTGGTCATGAGTTTCCTAGTTGTCTTCTTTTAGTAAATTGTCATTCTAAATAATGTAACTAATATTATTTTATTTTTTATTAATATTATTTTATAAGATTGAAAGACTTAAAGAAAAATTTATTTTGTGACTAAGCATGGTATATTATATATTCTTATTCTTATGATCAAATATCAAACTAGATATTTGAGTATTGATAAATAATTCATTTGTTCTCGACTTAGACCCTATTTGATAAACTATTGAAAAATTTCAAACCATAAAAAATAAAAATTTTTAATAGTTTTAATTTTTTAATATATTTGATAATAAAATTTTAGAAAGCTCTTAATTAAAATTTTTAAATGAAAAACTATTGTAAATAATAAGTAGGTAGAGGCTTACTTATCGTTAAATATAGAAAATGCTCAACAAAATATTTTATTAAAGTGACAATTTTGTCCTTTTTTTTTTCTTTCTTTTTTATTTTTTCATTCATGTTATAGTCCAGTTTGTGAATCTGTCTTTTCTTCCTCCTTTTTTCCACCACAACAAACCCTAACCATATTTTCAATTTTTCTTATAACTCATCATTTACCAGGTACTTCCATCTTTTTTTCATTTATCTTTCAATTGTAGAGATCTGGCCTCATTTTTTGCTTGTCTCTTCATTGTTTTCTCCTCTTTTCTTGGGTTGTTCGTTATTTATTTTATTTTTTTGTACACGTGTCTCGTATTCGTGCAAGGATTCTTTTGTGTGTTTGAGGAATTTTGTTGGTCCGATTTGGCAGTCATGTCTTTTATTAGTTATTATGATTTATTTATAGATATATTTTTACTGATTTTCTTTTAAATAAAAATTAATAATTATAGTAAAAAATAAAATATTATTAGAAACTCTATTTATTTTGGATAATATGTAATACTATGATAATAAAGATAAATATGTAAATTACATAATTTTTAGTATTTAGCATTTACAGTAATCAAACAATATATTTATCTTCAATATTAAATTATCAGTAACTTATCAAATAATTTTTATAATACAAATTCAATACTTATAAAATTTAATACTTAATTCTTTAGTATTTATTTTTAATACTTAATTTTTTCAATTTATCAAATAGGCTCTTAGTAACTCATCTTTAGTAAAGCTTAGAATATTGAATTTATACTAAAAATATCTAAACCCTACATTATTAGGCTTGTCAATCAGTAAAAAATACTAGAGTTTCCTATCTTACCATCAAAACTTGTGTGGGTAAAAATTATTCAATTCAATAAACAAACATATATTAATTTAGTAGAAATGAGACTCAACATGAACTAAAATATTTTATTATATTTAGAAATTATAGTACATGTTTCATTTGACCTTTTTGTTAAATCATAAATTTCTTAATTATTTCATAAAAATATAAAAAATATAATTTAATAAAAATATAAAAATTATTAAGAATAACAAAATCTTAGAGTATATGTCGAATAACTTCAATATTTACTTTACTAATCATGTACCACTTATGTTGTGTTAGCGCACAAACTAAAATATAATAGAAAACAAATATGCATTTGATTGAGTGAGATAAATGTGACACTTTATATGATAGAAATGTTCTTGTGCAATTTTTAAAAGAATACAATTTTAATTGTAAACTATCATCACAACCAGATACTTTTATTTATCCTTTCTCCACATGTGTATTTTTAGATCTTACACCCTTGAAACATATTATTTAGTTTACCTGCGATATATTTTTGATAACACTGATTTTAATCATGATCTCTACCCACAAAAAGTGATAAAATAACACCTAGGATGACAAAGTATATTTCTTGATTGCTTTAATACCTAAAAATAAGTATTATTTATCTGAGTCTGATAAAATATCAATTAGTACTGATATTATTTTTTTCATACATGATACGTTCTGCTCATTATTCTTCTATCAAGTTATCATATGTATCAATAAATATAAAATAAATTAATTCAAAATAAAATGACATTTCCTGAGAAAGAAAATCTATTTCGAGAATCGAGACCAGTTGAGATAGCATCTCACGAGCAAATTCCAACTAAAACTCGAAATGAATCGAGAAGAAGATTTGACTCCCAAAAATTCATATTTATTTTAGGAAAATGTGACACATTAAGTATGTTCAAAATAGAATAAAGTCTCTTGAGAATTAATGTGATCTTGCATCTAACTCTTCTAGTCTTGATTTTTTGATTAATCTCTAAAAAAAATAGATGCTTTATACATAATATCATATCTTACAAGTATTGTCATATTTATGTATTATTTCTTTATTTGCCTCTTTTATTTCCTTTTTACCAAGCTAGACTATTTTGAAAACCACACCCATGGTAGTTTGGATCACGCCCAAGGTAGCCTAGGTCAGGCATGTGTCAAGCCAATTCATGTTGGGTTTGATACATGGACCTGCCCAACCCAAAATGACACGAGTTGAACCTAGGCCACCAGGCCATGACGGGCTACCCTTTTTTGTATGCAAGCTAGGGAGGCACAACTCATTTTTCACCTCTATGTTATCCTATGGGATGGAGAGATGAAAATAATTGAGATCGCAACCAACCCATTTGGCCATCATAGACCCAAGTGGTTTCACGCAATCAAACACATTTATATGTGATTATGGAGTACATGAATTTATCATTTATCAAAAAAAAAAATAAGATCTTTCAAAAAAATTCTCAAATACCTTGGATCTATGCTGAAGAAGCAAACTTGTTGCAACACTTTCACACATTCCCAGAGTGCTGCTCATTTCTTTCTCCCTCGAGCTCACCTATAATGAAATCTATAAATGAAAGAGACGAGAACCAAGAAGAGGAATACAATATATAATTAACAATAAAACATACCACAGCAATAATAATAACAATATCCTGCCAATGTTCTTCATCAAAAAGTTGAATAGCAAAGCTATCCTTGCCATCATTTGCCTAGTAAGCATTAAGAAGACATTAGAGTTTGCTGCTGCGAGCATTACCGAATTAGAATCATTAAACATAACAGAAAGCTAGAAAACCAGCCTCACATCCCCTGCCGTCCACTTTACAAATCCTCCAAATAAACTGCGACATGCACTTCCTGAACCCTGCCTAATAAACAAAGCTTGGCAACATAATTTGAAACTTAACATCTAATCGAAACACATCTTGTTGAGATATAACACAAATAGAAGATAACAAAACATAAATATTGAAGCAGTTCATATGTTGGAATTTCCCATCTTAAAATAAGATAACAAGACATAAACTAGATAAATCGCGACATATATAAAGCTCCAAGGCACCATATACGAACCTTGCTATTAGAGAAAGCTCACTATTGTCTCCTTTTGCATTCATCAACTTTGCGAGTGCAAAAACTGCACGTAACGATAGAAAATTATCATCTAGGTCTGAAAATACAATGGAGAGAGAGTGAAGATTGAAAACAAAACTCTCCCTCTCACTTTCTCCTTCTCTTTCTCTCTCCCCATAATTGACCACTTTCCTATTTTATCCTCTATTTTTACCTTATTATTTTTGTTTGTATCACCCAAAATCCTACCTACCAAACAATGCCCAAAGATAGTTAGAACATCAGATAAGAGAAAAATGGAATTTCGCCGGCCAAAAATGGAGCAGAAATTATCATTTAATGTTGAGCATTGATGAAAGATAACATACAAAAAAAAAAAAAAGAAAAAAAAAGCAGAACAATGAGCTATATTCAAAATCACATAAAGAATGTTTACCGAGGCAGGCAAAACCAGCAGCAGATGAAGCTAAACCAGCAGCAGTAGGAAAATTGTTATATGAAGAAATGTGTAGATGTAATGTCTCCCAGTCCCTTTTTGAAATCTTGATATTCCTTTCTCTCTCATCAACATCACAAGCCCTGGCACGGATTTCCCGCAAACAATTTTGGTACCTATCACCAGAAAGGGAAATCTCCTGCAATAATCCATTTTATGATTTTCTGAGTCAATACTTTAATTGCCTTGATAAACAATTTCAAGTAGAGTTTGAACGTGACGGAATCATTTTTTTTTTTTGCAATAAAACAAGTAGAAAACATATTTAAATCATACTTTATCTCTCGCTCTCAATTATTTTTCATAATATTCTGATTTTTTATGAAGAAAACATCAATAAGAACTAAAAAAAAAATTCAAATAGAGTTTTGTGGTAAAAATAGAACTGCAATAATAATTTAAAAATTAAAAATACATATGATTTTTTCTTGATTGGATACATTCAACATCTCTTTTAGTAATCGTCAATGAAAGATATAAAATATTTTGATCCTTGAAATATTTATCGTGATTTTCATACGTCAGAATATATCAAGTTTAGAATATATTTACTTCTTATAATTTATTTACTAAATATCAATCTATTATACTTACTTGCAACACAATACTCACAAAAAAATAAATTTATTTATTTGAGCTTCGAAAGTAATTTTTTGATAAAGAAAAACTTCAAATTTTATTCTGAGACTACCTAATTTGAGATGTCACATTATCATTAATTCTTCCCTTTTACTAACTTATAGAATATATGTATCAGTTTTTTGTATTATTTCTCCTTTAAGCATTAATAAATTTATCGTAATATTTTTTTTCTTTCATAACTACAAATGCACCTCTCATAATCTTTATCAACTCATTCTCAATATAAATTTTAATCCCAAATCTATTTATCTTTAAATAATAGATTTTTTTTTCAAGTTTATCACATGTCATACTTTTTGAATAGTAGGAATCATACCATTGAATATTTTTATTTTAATAGTATCAATACCAACAATCTTCAAACCAATCTCTCCGAAATATAATATGTCATGAAATATTACCATCGATCTCATTCCACTTAGCTTTAGAAATATTAGTAGACTTTTTTTTAATTGCATCTGAGCAATTATCTATCCTCAAAATTATCTTAATTTTCATTTTTCATAATGAAAAATTATTTCAATTACATTTTTCTATTTCAAGTTTTACTATCATTCATCCCACTTTTCTAGTGAATAATAATCAAAAATAATAATAATTATTTATGTTATTACACCAAAAAAATTTCAAAAAAAGTTTGAGAGGTACTATATCCTCTTAAAACCACAGACATTGATACTCTTATTGTCCTTTTAAAGAACTTTCCTATACATATATTAACCATAAAAGTTACTATCTAAACATCACCTCTGATACCATTGTTATGAAAATAGAACTTCAATAATAAATTTGGGGTACATTTTGAAGGAGGGTGAACTTTTGTGAGATTGTGGGCTTTTGTGAGATTTCACCTAACCCCACCGTTTTAATGTTTGTTCATCAAATATGCCGTGATTGTTATTATCATGATCATATCTTGTCTACAATTAAAGTTCATTCACCTGGCTATCTTCCGAAGGTAGAAGCATGTGGTGTGTCCCAGAGTAGATTCTCATGGCTATTTAGAATGTAAAATAGAGAGCAATTACTTCTTACCTGTCCGTTCAGCCACATGCGATCTTTTTTGAAGGATGGGCTCACGGAAACAGTCGTGGTGGCACACAGGTGATCCGGATCGAGCGTTAGGCTTATACTATCATTCACTGGTATAATCAAGGTCTCGTTTTTCTTGCCCCAATACTTAATCACCGCGATATTGGTGGGAGCACGGGCCGTCACCATTCTCACCCATGTCGCTTCCATTGTTTAATTCGAGTTCAGAACCAGAAACACAACCAGAGCACCTGCCATGGCTATTGAAATTCTGAAAAACACAATTAAATATGGCGGAATTATGGTTTGCAGCAGAACCAAAAATATTTACCAAAAAACCACAATTAATTCGGAAACTTACAATATATATTTAATATATATAACACCAAAACTAACAATATTTACCTTTTAATGCACTTAATTTGGATATTATTTTCAAGTTTGAAAATCAAAATTCATTTTTTAAAATCTATAACTTGTGTGCGTGTGTGTTTCATGTTCATCCACTCCCTTTTCCCCAACTCATCTCGTATACTTTTTTGGCTCCTATATATAGCAGGTCATGGTGTGTGTGTGTGTGTATTTATATTTATTTATTTATATAGTCTTCAATTTAAAAAAAAAGAAAATGAAAATAATTTTTCAATTTTGAAAAGTATTTTGGAATTCGAATTTAGTTTTAGAATTGGGAAACTATTTTTTTAAAAAAAATTGAATTCCTAATGTGTCATTGCAATGGGGGGAATTATATTTATAATTTTCAGTACACTCAAATATAAATATTTTAAATTTTTATATATTTTTTCATAAATATTAAAAATATAGGACTTTTTTATAAATAATTTTTTGGTGGTTGCATCAAAACATAATTTTCACATAAATTTGTACTTCTTATTATTATTATTATTATTATATATATATATATGCATATACATGTGTGTATGTTTATATATATATATATATATATATATGCATATACATGTGTGTATGTTTATATACATATATATGTGTGTATGTATGTATGTGTATATTGTTATTTTAAAGCAATTATAAACAAGGTGGAAAAAAAATTTAATTGTTGAACACCACCTATATGTCATTAATATCTTTTTTTGAGATCTTCTAATTTTTATAAAAAATCTCTTAGTCCTTAATCAATTTAATTACATTATCAGGATATACATTTTTTCTTATTAAATAATTCATTAGCATTACATTTAATACATATCGATTTAACTTTAAAATTATAGAATATATTTTTTATTTATTAAATAATTCATTAGGGTTAAGTTTAGTTCAAATCAATTTAACTTTAGAATTAAAAGAAATGTTTTCCCTTACTAAATGATTCAATTGGATTATATGTAATTCAAAATTCATTAACTATTAATGGGCTGGTGCACAAGATATTTAATTGTTTAGAGAGAGAAATATCTTATTATAGCTCCTTGTGTGTGACCTATAGGTTCACTCGGTGTTAACAATAAGGAGCATGCCCATGTCATATTCTAATTTATCAAGTTATAATTAATCTCTAGCAAGACATTATAACTACCAAAAATGAAATAAATTTAATGACTCAAAAAAACCTTAACATATTATGATATTGGTGGTGGTGCTTTGTCACTTGATGTCTTTGTTAATATAAAACATAATACATGTTATCTTTATTCAACTTAATTATTATTTGATTCTTAATAAATTTTGTTAAATAAATGATATTGATAACTCTTATCAATCTCATCTGTGTACGACCATATATTTTTCATCTTACTAATTAAAAGACTAATATACATCCCACTAGATTAAGAGCAAGAGAAATTCTTTGACAATCACTCATATTCATCTGCATAATTTACTGCACGCCCAGTCATATCCTTTATTACCATCTTGTTAGGATGATATTGAGCTATGTCAAAACATAAAGTTTCTTAATATAGCAATGCATAGCAAATTTAGGTTGAATAACTCAGATGCTATAACTATAATGAGAATTATTGATAATGTAATCCATGTAATATTTCTCATATTAGATCAATCCAGTGTCATGTTCTTAACATATATATATGTTCTAAGTAACATCCTATATTTATCATCAACAAAATGTAATAATCTATTAGAAAACATAATATTCTTACTTCATTATTGTTCTCAAAATAGTGATAGACGATGAACAATTTAGAATGGCATTCTTATCCCTTAAGGTCTTACAATTATGTCATATACTTGATGGCATAAAGCAGGACCAACAATTCCAGAATCATATTTTATCATGTTGATATATAATTTAAATAATAAGATAGTTTGATAAGTACTTCGCATATCAAACATAGACATAAAATTATAACGTACATGCCACTGGGTTAAGGCATACCATTAGTCAGCTTCCATCTGCCCCAAGTCGAATCAAAAATAAATCAAATGACAAACGATCTAGTTTGATTATTATGGTTTGATTGTGCAATAAGCACAGTGAAATGATTATTAACATGATCATCAATATGAACCCTTAATATCCTGACAACTCTCTCAATTATCTCACAAATAATGTGCAAAAACCTAAGTATTTGTTTGGATCATTTATTTGACCTAGTTTATTTGGATTGAGCAATATTCTCATTAATCAGCTAACTTTTTGATCCGAACTATGTTCACAGTTTCATCTAAAGAAGTACTCAGCCTTTATGGCAGAAGCAACCATAATATTTTGCTCAGAACTTCTCTAGCTCGTAGTACCTCCTATTAAATAAAATATTAAACTAGACTATGATCTAAATTCATCCAAATTAGACTAAAAACTAGCAATGATATAATCACATATAAATAGCTCACCTTCTTGTCCATCATTGAACAAAGAGATATCCTTAGTTCATTTTATGTACTTAATGATATTCTTGACCATTTGGATACATTCCTCTTGATCTAATCGAAATATAATTATCATGCTTAAGGCATGGGAGATATAAAGTTGAGTGCAGAGCATGACATACAAGATATAACTAATAACTAAAACACATTGGATTTTATATATGTTCTCTATCTTGTCCTTTGTGGCAAGATGTTGAGAGTTACCGAGGTTAATTTTATGAGACATTGGCAAAAAACCTCTCTTGTAATCTTGCATGCTAGACGTTTCTAGCACTTTATTTATTTAATGACATTTTGAGTGTGCAAAACTCATAGCTATTTGATATGATCACAAAACCTAGTTGAGCGAGGAAAACTATACCAACGAGAAGTGTGGTTATATAATATTTTGATCCAATAAGTTTTATAAGTATACATATCATACAAGTTGTAAATTAGACTTCCAAGCTATTAATCAAATAGGAATTATATAGGTAATCAAATAAACCAACTATCAGTCAACAACTACTACAGTTGAAAGTGTGAGATTCATAGATTATAGGATTGAAGCATTTCATTATGTATGATGAATTATCAAATAGATTTGATATTATTGTGCTTTGTTATAGAATGAAAGTTGAACTTATATAAAAATACCATAGTACTCTAATAATAAAAAGGTGGTTATCAATGATTCAACCCTACCCAACAATGAGTCTAACATAGTTATCCTTTTGGTGCATAACTACTGAAATAGCAATTCATTCCTACCAAAGAGTCATCAACAAGTCCACACCTTTTAGACAACTCATCAATTTTCCTTAATAGTTGGTTTGTATGTGCATTCTTATGATAGTAAACGTAATTATAATTTTAGATTCATAAGTATCATACTCACAACATTAACATATATTTTCTTTCAAATTTCACTAATAGTTGTCATTTAATAGAAAGTAACTCATTGGAATGTCACTACCATATGAATCACCTCCAATCACTTATATGTTGTCATCCACCATGATGACACGTCACCCAAATACTAAAGAACAAACTCTTAGTAAAATATTCTATATAATACTAACACCAAACAAGGGTCAATCTTTCTAAGATATGAATAATGAATCGACTTATACAAATATTTATACTTTTGGATTCATAAGTTTGATACTAGCACAATTAACATACCTCAATCTCATTTTTTTGATGTATAAGGTTGTCTCATACATTATGATCGAAAAGATTATCACATTCTTTTCACTATCATACATGAGTGTGCTTCACGAATTGCTTATCACCGATCACCATGATAGCATGTACAAACTTATTAATAATAAATTTTAATTTCAGTTCTACATAAAACCACAACCATAAATATCAAAATCATTATAAAATTTAAACATAGAAATTATCTACTAAGCATACGTTATACATAATCAAAAATAATAATATTGTTGTATCTCGATTTAGCTTAGTTTTAGGGAGAAATTCATACCAAATAGTTGGAGACACATCTTATGAAATTTTGGATTCATAATGATAGCCCTTGAGAGTGTCTTTTAATGAACCCCTAAATCCACAATACTCAGTCATGTGCCTCATATTTACCCATAGGATAAGTCAAATTCAAACCCCATTTAAAGTTAATGATTCTTATTTGTATCACATATTTACTCGCGAATCTCCCATGAGATTGGGCAAAATTTTTCTCCCAAAATCTGAATTTATTTTTCTATTTCATGCCTTATAATTTTTTTTGAAATTCACTTTTTTATCATTTATACTCGAGTGGTTAGGTACAATGTCTATGCAAAAGTTATGATATTTAGGAATGACTGGTGGCATTGGGAATAGTCATTACTGTGTATCTCATCTATAGAACAAAAAGTAATATCATTGAGAATAGGCCATGACTTTGGCCTCCCCTTATATCAAATAACTATGGCAATAGGCTATGACATTAGATGGTCACTACACTATGAATGGTTGCGACTATATATTTTGCATATGTAACACTAAGTCATTGTGTTGTGAATGACTGTTTCTTATATATTTCATTTATATAACCCAATGTCATGACATTGGAAATAGGCTATGGTATTGGTATTTCTCTAGAGTAGAGAATCATGGTTTTAGAAATGGTCATGACTTTAGTATTCATTTTTGAAACTTTCTCTAGCTAAAATACATGACATTGGGAATGACATCATAGGTTTTTCTTTAGGTTTGATAGCTCAATAACAAGAAAGTCATGGTAGTAGAGGTTTGACATGGTTTTGAATTCAAGTTGGATAATTGGTCACTACGACATAGAATTAATATTAAAACCATAAAACATATTAAGCATTATTTTAGCTAGAACTCCAAGAAAGTTCAAAGGCTAAAGAGAATGTGTTGCATAGTAAAAATGATTTGGATAAAATCATGCAATATAAAATTTATCATGACTATTTGTGAAGAGTTGTTTTGTATTTAAATTATTATTTATTCTTGAGTATTTTGGTACTTTTAAATGATGCGTGAGCATGGAAATGAGACTTAAATATATTAGTTGTATGACTATGGAATTTTGATGGATTTTGATAAACAGTCATAAAATTAATAAGTTTTTGGAGGTGTATGGATCATTGATAAATCACAGAGTATCGAGTAGTTTTAACATCTATTTCTAGCCAAAGTTGTACCTAATTAGTTATGATGATATTTGTATGTAATGACTCATTATTATATCTAGTTAGCACAATTTTTCTATTATGGAATATATTTTATGTTTCTATATATGATATTATTATAGAGTCATTATCATACTCATCTCATAACATTTAAATAACTATAAAATTAATTTCATATCACAATAATCAAGTATTATATTAATAATAAAGTTATGGCCACTTCCTAGCACCATGACTCTATTTTTAATAAGGTATTGCAGTATCAGTCAATATTGTAATATTTTTACAAAGTTGTATCTTTTGAAGTATAGAAAGTTATAAAGTCAAATCTATTCTGGTTAAAGACATGACAATTATTCAATGATATAAAATTTGGACACAAAATATTACATGGGGTACTTACTCGAGTATGACCATTCCCTAAGGCAAACTATTGTCCTCGAGAAAAAAGTACTGAACCTTTTATGTCGAGCTCATCGGTAGTGTCATCATTTTTTGTAGTATCATAGGCATGTGATATATGAGAGAAGTTAAGGCCAACATCATAACCACTTCCAAAGCCATGGTCATTTGAGATAAATGAAAAACAACTTTTTGCGTATCGACCATTTCCCAGCACCAAAGCCAAATGATACACATGAAAAATGATTCTTAATGCAATGACTATTTCCAAAATCACTTACTTCCAGTGCCATGGCCAAATTATGCACATGATATGTCATTCCCAATACCATGACCATATGATAAATGATAGAGAAATTTAGAAGTCATTACCATTCTTTGTATTGTGACTTTATGTTGCATATATGTTACGCCCAAGTCATAGATATTTTTCAATATCATGACTTTGTATTATAGAAATATTGAAATACATTCAAGAGTTGTTAATATCTTATAGAGTTATAACTTCGAGCTCATGAGATGAATACCAAAGTAATGACTTTCTTTTGAAAGCTATAACTTTTACTTAAAGTAATGTAAAAATGTTGAAGTAGATAAGAAAAAAAGAAAGAAATTGAGAAAAATTACAATTCTTCTTTTTATTTCATGTACCAAAAAAAAAAGCCAAAGCACAACTACCAAACCCCAGTGATGATTTTTCATATTCTTTAGAATCTTTATAAGCGAGCAAGAGATACAAGACATAAGCTAAAAAATAATGAGGGAAAGAGTTCCAAGCTAAAAAATTTTTGCGATGATAAATTTCCTAGCTAAAATAATGATTTCCCTATCTAAATTAGCAAGGAAAAATTCCATAACTAAATTAGCATTGAAAAATTTCATAGCTAAATTAGCAATTGAAAAATCACTAGCTATTTTTATTTCAAAACTATTTTCAAAATTTTATTTTTTTTTTCAAAAAATTCAATTAAATAATTTAATATTTTTATATTAAATTGAATAAAAATAGAAACTATAAACGATAATTTATAATTAACAAAAAAATAAAATCATTTAATAAATTATTCTAATATATTATTTTACAAGAAAAATGTTCGTTGGACATATTTAAATTCTTAGATTTACAAATAAAAATTATACAGTTTCTCAAATTGATACATCTATCTGTATTGCAAAACTAAAAATGATACTTCAATCATGGATGATTGGCACGACGAATACTAATTGGAGAAAAACAATTCTAAAAACAACCTGGAAGAACTTAGAATCAAAATTAAAACGTCAAACCCTAATTTTTTTTCAATTTTTTGAAGTATTTTTTAATAAACTAATAATCATAAATTAGATATAATTTATTTCTGTATTTAAATTAGTGTTGGTATACTACTCCATTACTGAATTTTTAAAACTCAAATAGTGATGGATGGGTAAGACGTTTCATATTTAGCGACGAATAATTCTCATTGCCAACTATAGAAACGGATAATTATTTCATTTCTAAAAAAACATAGATACATAAATTTGCATCGCTGAATATCACACAAACATATTCGCCAATGACAACGCATCATAATTAGCGATGAAATTAAAAAACATTTAAAAATATGTTTTTAATTAGCGTTTGATTTTTTTTTCTGTTTCTAATTTTTTTATAATATGTCATTTTCATATCTAATTCGTTTCAATTTCATTCTTAATTTTAGAAATGGAATGAAAATTTCTAATTTTTATTTCTAATCATGTCTTCTCTTATAGTGTGTGTGTGTGTGTATATATATATATATATATATATATATTTATATAGGTGTGTGTGTGTGTATATATATATATATGTTTGTCAATTTATATATTTACATATATTTATATACGTATATTAATTATTTTTTTTTTTAATAAATATTTTGACTAGGCATGCATATGATAAAAATTGTGTGATAGGTGAATTTTATATGTTTGAATTTCATTGATGTCAATTTTTTTGGAATTATGTATTTTCTTGACTTTTAATATTATGTTTTAATTAATAAAATTTTATTTTGATGTATTTTTTATTAATTTTGAAGGGTAAAATTTGGTTGACGAATCTTAGAGCAAGAAAAATTAATTATTAAAATCTAGTAATGTGTAACAAAAATCAAATATTTTAAAATAAATATTTTTGGTCCAAAATTAATGCAAGTCAAATTAAATATTTTTTAATTAAGAAATGAATTTATTTAACATAAAAACTTAAATTGATCACATTTTTTGCAATATTCAGTTATTTTAAAAGGAAGCGACAACTGCATAAGTTTCCTTTTCCCAGAAGTACATGCGTTAATGTTGGAATTTAACAACTGGAAAGAAAGAAAGCTAAAAAAATTAAAATCCCCGTCTAGAAGCTCTCGATGTGGGCCCAACATCTTTCTATTAAGTCAGCCATGGGCGCTGTCAGTCTCTGTCCTCAGTAGCTTCGTCTTCCTCCTGCGTTTACCTCTGAAATCAATGTCGACGCCGACCAGCAGTAGCCCTGTCTCCTTATTTATCTTCCTCTTCATTCTTCTATATATTTCAAAGGCACATGTTTCCTCTGCATCCGATACGAATTATCAACTCTCTCAAGCGAAATTCCGCCATTCTCCTCGTCGTCTCAATTACTCATGGGTTTCCATGGAAGCTCCATCATACGGGCCTTCGTGCAAGTTCATTAATAAGAAGTTCAATTGCATAGGCAATGATAGGCCTAATATTGACTATGCCAGATTCTTCTGGACGGCCAACAATTTACCTCCCAGCAGGTTTTTATACTTTCTTGATTCTTCCCCCAAAAAAACTCAGCCAAGATTTATAGTTACGAAACGACGATCATTCTAAATCGATGCAATCTTGCTGTCTATCTCTTTTTTAGATTTGATGCGACGTCGTTTCTTCGAAATATAAAAGGAAAGAAATTACTCCTGGTGGGTGATTCCATAATGAGGAATCAATGGTCGTCTCTTCTGTGCCTGCTGGAACAACATCTCGAAGGCAACAACGGATACTCAAATGACGTTTATTCTGATTATGAACTCCCGGTAATGATTTTTCATCATCATGCATCGTACGATCCATGTGTGCTGTGTTCTCTAATGAAAAGCGAGAATCATGCCATTATAAGTCAACACGAGATACTGATAGATGCTTGATCGGACCTTGATTTGTTGTTTGTGCTTGGATAGGGCGATACTACGATAGCCTTCTACTGGTTGCCAATGCTCATCCTGTGCGATGAAATTCACTCGATAGCTTATCTAGATAAGGTCAACGAGACAGCAATCAATGTAATGAAGAGCTTTGATATATTGGTTTTTGATGTTGCTCACTGGTTCTCCCGTACCGATGCATACGGAAGGTGATCGTCTTCTCCGTTTCTGTTTTTCGCGTATACATGGGATCATATCAGAAAGAAAATCTTACATTTTGTTCTTGTTTTTCTCAAGATATCTATTCAAGTTCTGCATTGCGTCTTCTGGTACGTGCCTCAAGTTAAGTCCAATTGAAGCTTACCGCGAAGCTCTTGGAACATGGGCGAGAGTTGTCGACCGCAATTTCAACAAGCAGAAGCAGAAACTTATTTTTCGAAGCAAAGCAATCGCTCATAATGGGTAAGTGGGTTCTCGTACCATCAAGAATATCATTCTTTCTAATCTTGCATTTGCTTGCAGAATCGATGGCCGCTTTTGCAATGGCCACTTCGAACCATCGGATGAATTTATCCCAAAGCGTCCGGCAGAGTTGAAAGTGTTGAAGGAAGTTGTCGCGAAGATGGAGTTTCCCGTTATCGTTCAGAGTAACACACGAATGTCCGGCTCTCGCATTGATGCGCATCCTGCAACTTATACATATGGCGTCCCATGTGATTGTAACCATTGGTGTCTGCCCGGTCTTCCAGATGCGTGGAACATATTATTGGCTAATCAGATTTCTTTGTGGTGATCAAAAGTTTGCTGTCCTGATGTTTATCAAGTGTTTCTCATTTCATTTGGTTACTCCATTGATGTGCAACGGCATCTTCTCTATTGTTTGAAATGGGATGGTTCCAACCAAATTATTGCAATTTTATTTTCTCGTTGATAAATTTATCCACGCCCTTTCGCCATTAAAGGGCATCCCTCTTCATCACGTAGGACCCCAGTGCTCTGTTACGTCGTTGTCAATTCACAAACAACCCAGTTTGGCAAACAGCGCGAATTTTCTTAACATGCTCTGTTTTGCTTCTACTTCGTGTTCGGTAAAAAATAGATTTGTCCTCTTCTCTAAACGGGAAATCCTTGACCACTTTGCCTGCGTCTAGATATATCTGATGCATCGATCTTGAATCCGTCGTGATTGAGACACTGGTCCTCTAGGGTTCTTACTGATTTTCACTTTGTTTCGAGACTCGCACGTTTTGTTCGATTCTCTTAAAGAGCAACTCAACATAGGTGCCATAAAATGGAGTGATGGGTGTCGTTTTGCAAACTTAGTCAGTGTTTTTGCACCCCAAAATACTAAGTTTGTTTCAATCTAGGTTCCAAAATGGGATGCTATTTTAATAAATAAATATTTTTATATTCAAAAGTTATATTTAGACTTCATAAATGTTATTTTCCATATTTTCTCTCACCAAAAGTTACCAAATACGACATCTCTATATCTTGGATGGTATTTTGCAACCCCTTTGCCACCCTAGTTGGAGTAGCATAATTTATGATTTGGGTGTTATTTTGGTAGTTATGGGGATTACACCCTTGATGTCACCTCCCATTAGAGTTGCTCTTACAGCCTAGCTAATGATTTTGTGATATGAAAATTTATTTTAATTATTAATTTAGCTACGTTGACTTTTGTGATGTTTGATCAAACATGACTTTTTAAATATATTATTGTTGTTTTATCCTGACTCGTTAAATATATGATACGTACATTTCAACACTGTTAACATGGTGAATTAACATGAGTCATGTGACATGGTGTGCCATGACCCACAATTTAGGCATGAGACATGGCTTGGCAGCTAAAATTGTGCATGGGATTGTATTGGGCTGGCCCATAGCTTAACTTGTGTATTTGCTAAGACAACATTTCAGGCATGTTGACTTGACTAGCTAACCTAGTCTAGCATAGGCATAACCTAGGATAGCTGAGATATCACCTAGGCTAGCTTGGACCTCACCCCTAGTCTAGCCTGAAATAGACTAAGCTATTTAGAAATGAACTAGGCTAGCTTGGACATGTTCCAAGTTAGTATGGATCAACTCATATCATTTGGAATCTTTGAAGTTGGTTGGGGAGGAAAAGGAAATCACATTATGAAAAATAAGTGCCTCAATATAGCATGGTCCTGACATGATTCTTTTGCATTGTAACATGTCATTCTGCTTAATTTGTGAGCCCCAATATTGTTTTTGGACCGTGACATAAGTTGTCATGACATGAAACACATCATGACTCAAGTGTTATTGGGACATGTAGACATTGTTGTGGTTAGTTTCATGCCATGACTTGGAATATGTTGTTTATTTGCATTTATGTTTTATATATTTAAGTGGCTAATAAATGGGTACTGTATAAATAAAACTTATATCAATTCTTAGTGATTTCATTTATACATGGTAGTAGTGTTCATTTTCTCTCATACAAATCATACAATCTTAATGTTGTTAATTTCATCATGCATTTAACCTAAGCACTTATATTTAATGACACGTGGCTACAGCCAACCAATGACAAGATCCTAGGATATTCATTTGCTGTTCATATTGGTATCAGACTCTTCTTGATTATGATCCTATTTAGATTCACAATGCTTGTTAATGCTATTGGTTCATCACATTGATATCAGAGGTTACATTTGATATAAGTGTTGAAATTTGGTATAAGAGGTGACATTATATTAGAGTTAATTTTTGTTGCTTGGTATTAGTGCCTTGGTCCCCCTTGAGTTTGTTTATCATAACTCTCACAATTTGTAATGGTGGGAGGTTCTCTTGAAGATTTGCCTGCAAAATCTATTAGGAAAGACTATTAATGTATGGATCAAATAGATTTGAGATAAAGAAATTTTTAATGAATCTGAAGATGTCTATAAGTGATAGATGAATTGAATTCAACTATCATTGATGAATGAGAAAAGCTAAGTCAAAGAACTGTAAGCTTTATTTGACTATGCTTAGATGACTATGTGCTTGTAAATGTCATTTGAGAGGACATTATATCAAAGTTGATTTTTGTTGTTTTGTATTAGAGCCTTGGTTCTCTCAGAATTTGTTTATCATCACTCTCACATTTTGTATTGGTGGGAGGTTATCTTGAAGATTTGTCTACAAAATCTATTAGCAAAGACTGTAAATGTCTGGGTCAAAGATTTAATAATGAAAAAGATTTTAGGCAAGGGTTTCTAAGTCTGAATGATAAAAAATGAACGACTTATTGGTAGATAAATATTTGTAGTTTGTGATTGAGAATTTGCAACTATTAATAAGTGGTAAAGAAGAATGAGAGAAGCTAAATCAAAGAGGCGTAAGCTTTATTTGGCCATGCTTAGATGACTCTATGCTTGTAAATGTCATTTGAGATGAAATAACAAACAAATTATGGTTCATGCTAGAGAATTTCTATCAGATCAAGTTATTAATCACTCATATATTATTGAAAAATAAATTATTCAATTTCTATATGAAGGATAGCATGCCATTCTCAAATCATTTATGAGTTCCACACTAACTAATGGTTATATGCTATAAAATTAGTGATGATAAATAACAGGAGGTGATGATGCTTTGTTCGCTATTGGATTCATGAGACAATCTAAATTGAAACTATTGATAGTAATTCAATAAAGTTGATATATGAGAGTATAATTGAAGCTCTTTTGTTCAATGATATCAGAAGGTAGAATATGAGATTATCTTTGAGTGGAGTTTTACTTATGAGGCAGAATTGATGATAATAATTATCCTCAATCAGCAATCAAATCATGATTTAGAGGAAGGTCAAAGAGCATAGAAATATCAAAAATTAAGTATTAGAAAAACAACAAGCTAAGGTACTCTAGAATGGACTGTCTAGAAAATGTTTCCAAATTTATAAATAGCTGAAGTGGCTCGATGAAGAAGATGAAGTATGGGATTGATGTTCACTTAGCATCTCCATGTATTGCTCACGCGTATGAGGATACATGATTCATTGATTATGGAGCCTCATATTATGTGACTCCACATCAAGAATAATTTTAAGTATGAAAATCATGATGGTGGAAGAGTGTGTATGGGCAATGACTCTACTATTAATATCATAGGTCATGGGAATGTGGAGATGAGAATTCATGTTATAGGAATCAATAGAAATCTCATATCAGTTGGGGTGATGATAACTACATGCTTGATTTTTTCTTTTGATGATAAGATATGTAAAATGACTTGTAGAGCAGGAGTAATTGCTTGAGGAATGAGAGTCAGATCAATGTACATGTTAATGACTACCAACATTCCTAGTTTCAATAGCAGCTTCTTTTTAAAAAAGGATATCATCAAGAGAGAAATTTTATAGCAAACATACAAATTCTAGAGAATTGAAGTCAAAGATCATTAGAGGTTATTACTAGATTAAATGACATTTTGACTCAAATAGTGTCACAACTCGAGGACTTCGAGTCACAACCTTGTTTTTAAAGGACATGTGAGAAGAATGATGTGGTATAAGATATAATAGCATTATAACATCAGAGACTTGGGCATATCAGTGAGAGATATCTTATGATTGTATTCTTAAACATGCTAGAAGGAGTTTTAGGTTGCTTGCATCCAAGGAATAAGTTGATTATTGTGACTCTCCTCAAAGTGACAACATGGAGTCAAGTCATCATGACTCAACTCAATATTATGATATTAAAACTAGTTGTTATAGCCACCTTCAAAGTCACAACACGAAGTTAGATCATCATGACTCAACTCAAGGTGGTGACATAAAATTTTATAGCTCATTATCTCTAATGAGTGATATAAAGAAAAGTCATCACGATTCAACTCAAAATTATGATGTGAAACTTAATTGTCACAATTCTTCTCATTTGAAAAGCACTTCACCATATAATGACTATTTCAAAGCATTATAATCCTTTATAAAGACAAGAAGATAAATACACAAAACTTCACATATTTCACATCATGATTTTGTGTTACAAAAATACTATGCCTAATTTATGGACATTGTCATTATTATTATTTTGTGTTATAAAAAGACCAAGATACAATCATAGTCATATTGCTTAAGTATGATCTCAAATTTAAGAGATTAAAACTAAAACTGTGACTTTTTTCTAAGAGTCATGATTTCCAATTTAGAGCAATATAGAGTTGTGTGAGTATAAAAGTAAAAAATAAAAAAATTTATAAGAAATATCTCATTCTTCTGCATCTTCCTTCATATTTAATAATTTTTATTGATAAGCAATACTAGTAAGAGATGTTGATAATTTGATCTACTATTTGAAGTGAGAGAGATATTAAAATAATTTTATTATGATTAAATTCGCGTACAATTGATATGAGAATCGAGTAAACACATGATCCTAGGTCGTATAATATATTTTGAAAAATGTGATTTCCAATAGTGTAAATTATATTAAAATTTTTGGTCCTTCATTTTCTAAAAAGTTTTCTTTGGATGATTATACTATATTTCTCGGTCATATTCGTAATCTCATATATCTCTAACTTTCTCTTACAACTCAATATATCTTTTATAAATTTCAAATAACTCATCTTATGGGCTACAACTTTGATAAATAGTATGTTCATTTTGAACTTTCAGAATATATTAAGAAACTTCTTGAAATATTCATCTCAATTTTTTTTCTAAATTATTGAGAAAATAAAAAATATATTAGAAAGTTATCATTAACTTCATTATGATTCATTTCTTTATCTCAATAGTTTTGGGTAACTTTTATTCACTCATAAGTTTTTTTATTATTTTTATCATCTTTGGATAAAATTTTGGGCTTGTACTTCTTTTTGAGTCATATTCTTGTTAGGTGTCATGATATCAAATCCTTTATATTCCCAGTTTTTTCAATTGAGGTCGTGACTTCTCAAAAAATATTAGGGAGAGCCATGACTTTTGAGAAAGTCGCAATATTATTACCCTCAAAAATTCTAAAATTCTTTTATTCAACACACCTTTATAATTTCATAGCTACAACTTTTGGAAAAATGTTGCAATGTTATTATCACCAAAAATTTTTAAATTCTTTTTTAAGGACTTTTGTACGGAAATAATACGTTTTAAATGAAAAATCTAAAATATAATATTAGTTTCAAATATATGCCAAAACTAGTATGTCTAGAAACAGCGTGGCAATGACCGTCTTTTTGAATAATGGTTATTGACATGCTGTTGAATTTTAAAAATCAAAGTCTATTGTTGTGAATGCTGGCTCTTGAAAATAATGTGAAGATTTCATTATCGTTATCTTAGCTTGCCCCTCGCCCCTCGTCCTCCGCCCCTCTACCCTCGCCCCTCGTCCTTCGCTCCTCTACCCTCGCCCGTCTCCCCTCGCCCCTCTACCCTCGCCCTTCTCCCCTCGCCCGTCTTTCCTCGCCCCTCTACCCTCGCCCTTCTCCCCTCGCCCGTCTTTCCTCGCCCCTCTACCCTCGCCCCTCTCCCCTCGCCTGTCTTTCCTCGCCTGTCTCCCCTCGCTCGTCTTTCCTCGCCTGTCTCCCCTCGCCCGTCATCCCTTGCCCGTCTGCCCTTGCCTCTCACCCCCCCTTTCTCGCCCCCTCGCATGTCTCCAGGAGCTCCATTGCAGAGCTCACTAGACCTCATCGATGGAGCTCAATGAAGCATGTCGAGCTCCAGCGAGCTTTACGTCGAGCTCGCTGGAGCTCGACGAAGATCCACGAAAGTGCTCGTCGAGCTCCAATGAGCTCCACAATCGAGCTTTCTGGAGCTACTTTGTGCAGCTCTATGAGCTCCACAAAGGAGCTTCATCGTTGAGCTCCTTAATGGAGCTCGTCGAGCTCCAGTGAGTTCGATTCTAGAGCTTGATAAGCTCTTTCATGGAGCTCTGTAGAGCTCTAGCTAGCTCGAGGATATCCACGATGGAGCTCCAAAAACTACTTCGTCGAGCTCACTGGAGCTCGTCAAGCTCCACCTCAAGCTCGTTGGAGCTCAATGAGCTCCTTCGTGGAGCTTGTGGAGTTCCATTGAGCCCCATGAAGGAGCTCCACGTCGAGCTCGCTGGATCTTGATGGAGCTCCATGAAGGAGCTCTTGGAGATGGACGAGGGGAGAGGGGTGGGAAGGTAGGGGTGAGAGGTAAGGGCAGACGACCGAGGGGAGAGCGGCGAGGTGATGAGGACGAAGGGAGAGGGGTGAGATGAGATAACAATAATGAGATTTCCGCAATATTTTTAATAGCGTGGCAATGACCGTCGTTCACAACGACGGCTATTTCCACGCTGTTTCCAGATACACTAGTTAAGGTATATTTTTGAAACTAGCCTTAAATTTTGGATTTTTTTATTTAAAACGTATTATTTCCATACAAAACTTTTTTTAGAAAGCCTTGGTATCACCTTTTCCCTTTAATGAAATATAGTTGATTCTAAATAAAAGTTGACTCGAGTATCATTTATCTTTTTCAATTCTACGAATATAATATTTATTCCTTATTCTAAAATCGACTTATCTTCTCTTCATGTTAGTTGATAAAAAGAATATAAAAGGCACTAATCAAAAGATTATCTAATATTCAATAGTCTACTTCCATAGCCTCTGTATAGAAAATTCTTATAATTTCTCACGTTTGGATAATAATATACTAGGATGTTATTTAAGTCTAAACATGTACTATTTGTTCTATATTTGATTGGTTTTATCCATTTGATAATTAGGACGAGTCCAATTCATGCTGATTTAAAATAACAATCTCTCTTAATATACTTCTTCTTTTCTTTTGGATGTCAAGCTTCCTCAAAAGTGATTTCATTCACTTTAATTGTAGTGAACTAATCTAAATCCGACATTTAAGCTTGTCTTTTCTTAGATGAATGATTTATTAGAGTTTGATAGTTATTTTTACTAGCTCATCAAACAAATAGTAAGTCTCATCTGGTAATTTATTCATTAATAACATTATAGTAATCGCATCAACTGTGCGCCTCATCATATTTTAGCCCATTAAATAAGTTTTGGACTTGAACCATAATTTGAATCTATGTCTAAGACATCTCCTCAATAACTCCTTAAAATGATTCTAACATGTAAATTCTCATGTTCTTCTTTGTATAATTAACTAATCTCACTTAGTAACTGAGATGTAATTTAAGAGTATATAATTAAATAAGAAATATTCTCATTAATTCATCATAACTCTCAATGAAGATCCAAGATAAACATTAGAATCAGCTCCATCTCGTATCACTTAATGAAAATGTAAATAAATATAATCTTATTATACTAGTGTTGAGTTCATTTATTTTTATAATATCGTATAGCTCCAAAAATATTATGACATATTTATAAGGATTCTTTGATGTCCCTTTACTATACTGATAGTATTGAACCATAGTTATAAGACTCCGCTTTAATTCAAAGTAATTGACTTTCACTAGTTACAATTAAATACCCGAATATTTATTCATTATCACAAACCTCCAATAGATTCCCAAGGAATAGTGTGGATGAATTGTTGGAAAACTTGCCCATTATCACCTTGGGACTTTTTATTACTATTAGTGTATTCTATATGCTTTTTATCTGCTTTTTTCATTGTAATCACTCTATAAGTTCTTTTGATTTCTTGGTACAGAGGAATTAGTTCAATCCTAGAACTTCGATTGAATAAAAGGGTATTAAAAAATGGAAATAATACAAGCAAAAACTAAAATATGACTATCCACCTTCAAACAAGTTAATAGGACTTGGCTTTTAAATATGAAAAATTTTATCAAATTCAATACTATCTAAATTATAAAAAGAAATTATCCTATTACAAGAATAATTTTGTCAACCCTGATTAATTAATCAAATTAGACAATCATAGATAATATTGTAAAAAACGTTGTGCAACTTTATGATGTTGATTATTTTTATAGGTTATGTGATACCTCAAAAATTCATTAATAAGATTATCTTTCCAACAAAGATCTACATGTACAATTACCATATAGATAATAAAAAGTGCTTTCATCTAGAGATAAATCACACATAGGTTGTATTGACAATATTTTAGTCATTCAACTATGAGAACTTAATTTTGGTGAAATGAATTTTTGAATCATGAAACAATCTTAGATCCATAAGTTTATTAATCTAATTCATATGATATATATTTAATTTAGTTTGACTTATATTATATTTAGATATAAAATAAAGGTTGGATATTATGCAATGACTCATTGTTCTAATTACATATAAGGTAAGTATCATGATTGAGCCAATCATAATAATGATTCCTCATAGATATCCCTAGGAACATCACCATCATATGAACAAATCATCTTTGCTTGAGTCATTCATATTCTCATATATTTTAAGTAATTTTGTCAATTATCTTTGATGATTATTCATATATACACTCTTATTTTTTGGCTTTATGTGTCATAAAGACCAGAGATTAATATGGTTTATAAGTATTTATATTTTTAGCTTTATAAGCAACATACTAGTATAATTAATATATGCTACTCTCAAGTTCCCTAAATGGAAATTATACAAGCAAAAGTTATTCATAAGGGTTGTCACCAAATTGTGAATCATAACATATTCAAGCATGTCCCAGAGATTGCCCACCATCATCATTCTTCATGATAATGTGACTCACATACAAAAGATAAATCTTCTAAGAAAATATTCAATATATTATTTATACCAATTGTGAACTAATTCTTTTCATATATGTATGATAGATTAACATATAAAAATATTCACATATATGATTTCATAAACATCATACTCATGATGATTAATATACTCAAAATTTATGTTTTAATATGTAGGTTTATATTGTATATTTTAGTTAGAAGGGCTATCATGTGTGAGGGTGAGGTTTATGGTTTATCTGTCACCAACCACCATAATAATGTCACATAAACTTATTAATTATCAAAATCACAATTCAATTTTTATTTAATTATTCATCCATAAATATTCATAATATAAAATAAAATAAACATATTCATTTTTAAATAAAATTCAATGTCATATCATTTATTTAAATTTATACAAATCTTAGACCATATGTTGTATTGCTAAAAATTCATGAATCTACTATAGAAAGAAGATATTTGAGAGTCATATCTCCTAACTCTATGCATTACATTAATCATGCATCTATTACTTGTGAAACTCTTAGAAAGTGTAAAATTTATTTTATGATTTGGTAGTTGTACCATTGTCTTACTTTTTGTGTCGAGGAAGAGGAAGAAGAATGAGAGATTCTTGTATTTTTTTTATATTTTACTTTTATACTTAGGTAACTCTATATTACTTTAAGCATGATGTCATGACTTTCAAAAAAAATCATAACTTTGACTTTAAATTCTTAAGTTTTATATTGTGACTCTAGAAAGTAGCCACGACTTTAAATTACATTCTAATCTTTATGTAACACAAACTGATAATGATCATTACTTAGATCTAATATCTTAATAATACAAAAGTGCAATAGTGTAAAGTGGTTGAAATTTTGTATATTTATCGTCTCGTCTTTAATAAAGGACTATGACACTAGGAAATGACCACGATGTGTTAAAAGATTTCTCATATTATTATATGGTCATGGTGCTATGAAAAAACCATGTCATTGGCATTAATACTTCTAGATTATTATATGGTGATGATTGGGAAATGGCCGTAGTATAAAATTTACTCTTCATATATCTTAAGTGTCCACAATGTTATGGTTGGCCATAACATTGGCTTTCACTTCTATCATATATCATGTTGTTGCGATGTTATAAGGATATCATGACACCAATAATTAGCTTAAACATAAAAGTTTTGATTTCATCTTTTTTTTTTTTTGAGAATAAGAGTCACAGTCTTAGGAAATAGTCATATTCGAGTAATGTTCTCTGTAACTTTTAGTGTCTTAAAAATTGTGATTCTAAATAATTGTTGTAACTTTAGTCGGAGTGGTTTTGGTTATTAAATTTTCTATAGATCAAAATGCGTGGCTTAAAAAAAAATCATGACTCTGACTTGACTTTCAAGTCATATCAAAGATAAAGTTATGGTTCTATGACATGATTGTGACTTTTAGCATCAGTTGAGTATTTGATTATTGTAATACAAAATTATTATCATAGATCTAGGCGTGTTGAAATTTTTCAGTATAAATATATTTGTGACTATATGATAATATCACAACCACCAAAAATATGTTATATAATTGAATGATCATGTTAATGAGTTGGTAGAGTCACGACATACAGAGATTTTCATGACCTTTAGATAAAGTTTTAGCTAAGAATAAATACTAAAATTTCTTAAGACTCCATGTTATAATCTCTCAGCTAAATACCTTAAAAAACATAACAATTTAATGATTATTTATCAAAACTCATAAAAACTCTAAAATTATGAAATTAATTCATATTTCTCTCTATTCTATGCCTATACATTATCATAATGTATCGAAATATATATGAATATTTAGTAGTTTGAACATCAAACATGATTACCATTAGAATGAGCATAATAATGATAACTAAGTTATTACACTAACCCAACCTTTATTACAAATCTAAACATGATATTATTTGAACATGCATCACATAAATTAAGTAAAGTAACCTTAGGATCTAAGATTCATACTTAAATCCCCGAGTATCTTCTTTACTAGAACAATGTTCTCTCAGACAACTGATATAATTTTGTTGTGATCGATATCTAGATAAAATTTCTCTTTACTAATTGTATAACCCATATACTTGTAAATATTTATTGATGAGATGTTTTTGATAATGAGTTTTTGTGATACTCTCTAACCCACAAAATTAGATAACGTAATAAAATCATAATAGGCATCACTTCAATAAAAAGATAAAAGTTATAAACACAAATAATAATATTGAATACTTTCCAGTTGATCAATTTTGTGTTTAGAAGGGTATTACTAAATAGAACATAATTAGGATAATACCATAAAAATAGAGTAGCTAGAATGTTGAATTAAATAACTGATGGAAAAGACAATATGCAAGAGGAGTTAGGTAGTATAGCTGTAGACTTCATGTGCTAAGGTAGTTGTCATAGTGTGCTGCATGAAGAACTGCACTCCTACGTATACAATGAATTATAGAGAACAACATACTCCAGTCACAACACGAAGATATAAAAGTTATCGTTGGAGAACTAGGAACCAATTATTTGACAAGCCAATAATACTCATGGGATGAGTTATTTTATTATTTCGAGTAGATTTTAAACAAGTAATGATACCTCAAGGTAATGACAAACTCTTCTCTCACAAACCTCTATTTCAGAACACCAAAGGAAGACTACTATGTTGCAATGGTTAGTGTTGTCGGAACTTCTTTCATTTAAATAAACAAAACCAAGACTACTTTGTAAATGGAGCAATCTATTTTATTTATTATATTTAAAATATATTTAATATTAAAAGAGCTCATATACATACACACACATACAAAAAATTAATTATAATACGAATCTATTTAATTAATAAAATCAAATAATTCGATTCAAAACAAATTAATTATTCCAATTATATATATATATATATATCAAATAAAAATAATCTTTAAAATATTTCATTTGAATTTGGATAACGCTACGCAAGAGACTCTAACATGACTGAGATCACATTCTCCCAATATAAATTATTTCACATAATAATTTATATTAATTACAATTTATCTCATCACATAATTATGAATGCACAAACTCACTTATTTAAAATAATTTATGCCTTTTGTTACTAAATATTAATTAAGCTCTCCACGATAAGATTACAAATACCCATTGATTAAATTAAATAACTAAAAATTTAATTAAACTAATCTCTAATTATTTTCTTAATACTTTTTACTAAACTTACTTTAAATGATAGATCAAAATTTATTTGTAGAGCTTGGTATTATCAAAATGTATAAACTTTCTTAAGGGGGTATTATCAATTCTTTTGACAGAATATAGATTTTATCAACAATCAATATTTGTCATATGCTTGATAAAGTTATTAAATTTATTTCTAGACTTTACTTTTTATGAATCAAAATAATTATTATTGTTGTATATAATTTATTTTGATAAACTGTTTGTATAACCAAAATATATTTCTGTTTTAATATTTTCATGTAAGTGCAGGAAAGAAAATATTAAGAGGCTGGGAATGCAGCAATAGCACAATAATGGAGGTCTTGCTGTCCAGTTAGCGGGCTGAAAAATTTTGGACCAGAGCCTGGCCCGCCCGAGTGATCCGACCTGCTCCGATTAATTTAAACTGAGAAATTATTATTGATATAAATTATTTTTTTTATTTCTATTTTTTGGTTGCTATAATTTTGATGTGGAATTATTCATCACCATTTTTTTTCTCATCTCTGTATGATTTTCATCGTGACTACTTCTACGCACATACTGTAAAAACATTCTGTTTGATTATAATCTATAAACGCATATGCATTTTTCTGGTGGTTGTAGCTAGTCATGTTGAATGACTAATGAATCACGTTATTTTGTGTGTTCGATTGTGATTTCTTTTCTGCTGTGGTGCTGATTCTGTTGTGGTTCTGTTGGATTGTAATTGTGGATATATTTTTATTTTTATCATTTGCTGCCATTTTTTGTTGTTCTCTTCTTTTGAATCTCTAAAATCACAATCATGAAAGCAGAATTACCTAATAATTATCAAGTGAACGCAAATAAAATTTATTTCAAAAATAAGAGTAAAATTACACCATAAGTCAGTACAAAATAATTACACCATATTAATTATATTCAATGCACTTAAGTATACTAGCACAAGAAGTTAGAAATTCACTATTCACCATAGTAAATATAGACATAAGAAAATCTAGTTTTTAAAATTTTATCGATATGTTGTCTAACTTTATCAAAATTATGAATAACAAACTTATATTCCATAAGAATCAATGATTTGATCTTTTGTGATTAAGCTAACCTTTATGCACCAAATCATCAATAGTGTAGAATGAAGTACATATTTATTTTAACAAATTCAAGTCAATTTCATTATAAAAATTTTTAAATTAAAACAAGAAAAATAAAAAAAAAATAGAAAAAAAAATATTTTTTAGCACAAATTAGTCCCAGTAGTTCCAATGTAGAAAGATATTAACTTGAATAAATAAGTTAAGAAATATTTATCATGATAGCGCACTAATGTTCTTGATGAATAATCATTTGGGGTAATAAGTGCATAATTTTTAATTTAATAAATATCAGTGCATTAAATTAATATTAATTTTGGAGTTTTTAGCCGTACATAAGTAAAAGACTCGTTGTTTACTTATTTTTAAATTTTTTTTTTTGACGCGGCGCCGGGGGTGCGGTGAATATGAAAGGCAGGGCGGGAAGGGAGATAAAATGGCGGGCAAATTAGGCAATCACAAACTCAATACAAATGGCGGGAAAACCGTCTGGAAACCAAGGAGACACGAAGCGGCGCGACTGAAATTTCGAGATTTCGCAAATTCTGCGACATCGGCAACACCATTTCTAATGAAATGGCACGTGCTCTGTGTTCTTAGCTTGCTAACAGGTATCACTCGTGAACTTTTTTCGATTTCAAATTCGTGAGCACGTCTCCGTGCTCTGTGTTCTACATCAATACTTGTGATTTCGAGTCCAGAAATGTATAAAACTGCCAAGTTAACTAAAAAACAAAGGAGATTTCGCTTGCTTGCGGAATTTTTTGGCGGTTGATTCGCGACCATCGTCGACCTGCAATTTGACTTCCATCGAAGGATTTTCTACAATAGATTTAACGTTAGATGTTCTTCATATTTGTGTTTGGTCCAGCAACTTTCTTATTCCTCGGAGTATGATTTCATCAGATCTGTTAGTTTGCCATGGCTGATGTTCTCTTCACCACGAAAGCGATTAGTTCAGTTGTGGCAGAGAGCAGGAACGTGCCCTAGCGGTAATTATGTGTTTTTAGGGTTTGTTTTGCATTTCTGCATTAATCAGAAAGCATGCACTGCCTACTCCAATTCGCCAAACTTCAGGATTGTTCTAGAAATTGTTCATCATGTTTATTAGGTGTTGGTCTCCACCTTAAACTCCATGCTATATGCTCAGAAATGGAATTCTAATTTCGACTGTCCATTCTTTCAAGACGATGCTTCCATAAACACCTTTTCTAACATCAATGCCACATTAATTAAAGATTGTCAGAATTACTTTTGCTACCACCAGCGCTAGTGTTTCAGATTAGAATGAGTTTCACAAGGTCAATTAGGTTGCTTGTCAGGCTTGTAGGCCTCTGATCTGATGAACAAGAAAAAAAATGATATCTTGACACACCACACAAACATTTTTTCAAGTTCATGATTATATAACAACATAGTTGTGAAAGGTGTTCTTAAGGTGCACCTAGGGTCAAGTCACAACTAATCCTTAGCTATAGGGTCTCGCTTTTAAAGGCACGTGCCTTACTAAATAGGTGCGCTTATATACTATAATTTTTTTTAAAATATATTTATTTTTAAATATTGTAATTATATATTAAAATTTATATAATTGCATTCATTTTTTTTTTATCAAAATTTATTTAAATATTAGGAATATTTATTTATTTATCAATAAATTCATAATTAATAAAAATTTATTTGTATCTAAAGTCATATTTTACCTTACAAAAGCTCATGTCTTAGGTGTGTGTTGTGCCTCAAGGCTCCAAGAGACCTCTGTGCCTTGGTGTGCATTGTGCCTTTTAAAATTATGGATGATAATTTATCATTTTTTCTTGCTTCCACTAGCTCATTTGAAACAGATACCCAACTAATTACAATTAGTGACCACACACGACTTGTTCTTTGATGTAGAAATAAAGGCCAGAGATAAGTATTCGACAAGTTTTTTGTATATGCTAGATTTATGTCAAAGTGGTCATCAAGGAAGCACAGACACGGCTCCCTACAGCTGTGTTCACATGTTTGACATTAGGACATGTGGACACGACACGGACATGACACAGATACGTGTCTGATATCCCACGTGGCGTATCATTGCACAATTCGTATTTGATATGTCACGTGGCGTATCATTGCACAATTCGTATCGATATGTCACGTGGCGTATCGGATGGTTGCGTCGGTAGTCGTATTCATGTCTATTGTGCTCGACGTTCGATGACGTTGGGCGTATTTTGAGGGTGAGGCAGGGAGCGGGCGCAATTTGAGGTAGAGGCAAGAGTAGGCGTGATTTGAGGGGAGAGGCAGGGGCGGGCGTATTTGTGTGGGGATGTGGCATAAAATAAAAAATTTCTATAATATAAAATAAAATATTTTAATAAAATAAAATAAAGTATTTTTATTTTATAAAATAAATAATATATATTTATTTTATATAATAAAATATTTTAATTTAATTTTATAAATTTTATAAAATATATAATATTTATAATTAATAATTTTTATTTTTATTTTTATTTTTTTTATCATGTCGTATCCTAGTCGTATTCGTATACTAGTTTTTTAGAATTTGTCGTGTCCCCGTATTCTGCCATGTCGTATTCCCGTGTCCGTATCTGTGTCTGTGCTTCTTAGGTGGCCATCATATAGCCAAAGTGCAATCACCTATCCTTAGTCCGTCCAACACACTTAGATCTATTGGTCCCCAGTCGTAGCATATACAAGATCAGCATACCATATGGAACTCTAGAAAAAGATACACACGCATTGTTCCACTCGGAGGACTTTTGTGCAAATGATGAATTAACGTATGCTGATCAGAAATACACCATGACCAATCAGAATTTGTTAAAATGGAACATAAAAATGGTCGGTCAAAATGTATAATTTGCTCTTTTCTTAGGAATATTTTATAGGGCTCCTGCTTTCATAAATGAATTCTATTCTCTAAATTTCAATTTACTTGTGCATGTAATACATATCCCTAGAGGTGTCACATGGGATATGCCAGCGTGGCATGCCTCCAAAAATTGGCATCCTAGCATGGTTTGGTAGTTTGTTGGGCAAGCTTGTGGGTGCTGGTGCAGTCCCCGACCCAATGCTTCCTTTGCTTGGGTCACATACTATGCCTGACATGTCTTGTGGCTCACCCATGAAAAATAACTCTTCCTCGTGCAAGTGGAAACAAAAATAAATTAATACAATCTATGTTTTTATAAAAAAATTGCTAATAAATTCTTGTTAGATATTGTTTTGAATTTTATTTCTAAATAAATGATAATTAATATATGTTTATTTTATATATTCGTAATAATATTGAAGTCGAGATAATTTATTACATCATGACTAGAAAATGTAGTTTAAAAAGATTATAGGAACATCTAGATGCCTTCGTGAGGATTGTCCAAGGCATTTATCTACTATTCAATATAATTTTTTTTTAATTTTTCTTAATTTTTCTTAATTTTTTGAAACAAATATTATATAAATTTAAATAATTTTTTTTTATTATCATTCAAATATATTAATATACAATAATGAATGAAGATGGAAAATTGAAAAATACATATAAATGATAATGTGTAAATAATTATTACATAATAATGCTTATATACTTAATATGAAAAAGAAATTCATAATATAATTCATAATACAAATCTCTCAAATTATAATATAAATCACAATATAAATATTATTATATATATCTGTCAAATTATAAATAATAAAAACAAAACAAATTATAAATCATAATATAAATATGTTTTATAATTATATCATAAAACATAATAAAAACAAAAATAAATAATGAAAAATATAATTCATAATATAAATATGTCATTATCACAATTAATACTTTTGAATAATATTATATATTTTTTTCTTCAAAATAAATATTCTCATCGTCATCATTATCATTTATAAAAGAAATTGAATATTATTATTTTCTTGCTAGTAACTCATTTCCATAATTATTGTTAGTTAAAGAAATATGAATGATGAAGTTTTACATAATTTCCTTAATGTCTATTTATAATCAAAGCATGTTATTTTATTATGAAACTAATGGTATAATTTAACAATGTTATTTTTTTTTTTTTTTTTTTTTTTTTTTTTTTTTTTTTTTTTTTTGAGATAACCAAATTGAGATTAAAAAAACAAGTCACATAAATAAAATTAATTTGCCTTGCTTGAGCATGTTTTATCGAACTATTTCAAAACTTGTTTTGATGTTTTTTAACAAGTTTAGTTTGTTAACAACTATTTTATAATATTATTTCAATTAAAATTTGTGTTTTTATGATGTCAACATATGATTTGGGTTTCTTCATTTTCTGAACTAGTTTTTGAGAATGATTTTGTCTCAGTTTAATTTCTAATACAATATGAGAGTTTATGGACCACTCATAAAAATCTATGTTTTATGGACTACTCATATATTAATCTAATAAGTTATTATTAGATTAATATATAATTTGAGTCATTTCTCTTCTTGATTTGATTTTTGGGGATGAGTTTTGTCCAAAGTTATTTTCTAATAAATACTTTAGAGATATTTTAAGCTACATGTGAAACTTAAATTGCTTGAATATATTCGAATAAAAATAAATAGAAAATTTTTAGATAACTCTTAAAATTACTATCATTAGAACTCATGAATAGTAATTGTCTATATTTGTAGTATATTAGGAATCTTGGGATAGTTGAATGTGATTTTTGAGATGCGATTTCATTTTGACACGTGGTGGGTTTAGTATGATTAGGTAATATTGTAATTTTTCAAAAAAAAAAATGAAGAATCTTTTTCACGATTAGATTCTTAATAATAATAATAATTTGTTAATGAATTAGATGTGTCAATCGGGCAGGGCCGGCCCGGCTAGGCACGGGAAAATCCCGTGCTCGGGCCCGTGCCGTGCCTGGGTAAGGCATGAGACGTGCCGTGCTTGGCCCGGCATGGTTTGGTGCCTGTGGCACGGCACACTGGCACGGGTTCGTCCTATGTCCCCCTCGCTTCTCCCCTCATGCAAAAAAGACCGTGGGTCGGGTTTGATTGGACTCGACCCGCGGTCCTGGTTTGGCTCGTACGGCCATGCCAGACCCGGCACGGAATGGCTTGCCGTGCCGGGCATGGTTTTTTTAAATTGTGCCGGACCAGGCATGACACGGTATGGTAATCGTGCCGAGCCAGGCTCGGCACGAAAGCACGCCCTATCGGGCGTGCTTTCTTTCAACATTTTTCTTCCTCTTCAACAAAAATTCAAGATAAAAATTGTGTACTAAATAGTAAAATGTTCAAAAAATAACTATTTCTAGCAAATATTAGATTTAAGGTATGAAAATTAAACGATGAATATTAAAATAGTGAGGAGCATAATGAGATTAAAATTTTCTCAACACTAATATTGAGAATATGATTTTTTTAAAAAAAAAATGATGAATAATTAATGATTATTAATATTGAGATTATGACATAGTATGATCAAATACATTAATTAATTAATTAATGATTAATTATAGCAATGACTTTGATACATTTTGATATTATGATACAGTATGATCAAATATATTAAAATTAGCTCAGCATAATATTTAAGATATGAAAATTAAATGATGAATATTGAATATTAATTATATTGATAATGAATAGAGATACAACAATTATAATATATAATCCATAAAATCGTGAGGAGCATCTCCCCACCAGGAATAATAAATTCCTCTTCCTGTTTGCTAATTGCTAAGTCGCAGAGCAAATGGGAAGAACAAGACACGTGCTCTTGTGCCTCGCTATCTGAAACACTAATAAGACACAAGAAAGAGAGGCAAACATGCACATTCAATAAAAATCTGCTGGCATGAGAGAGAATTTGGACCGCAATGATTGTCACAATCGTACATAGTACCCTAGCCAAACCACAACGAACTACTCTTGTTAGATCAATCTGACTCATCCTTAGCCAACCCGATCTAGGTTAGCAATGTAACTCTTCTACTATAAATGTATTTTAGTGCTGCCTATTTCTCCAAAACATTACTATAAAGTGGAAAAGAATAAGCTTGAAAAACCTAATTGGAATTTAGAGTATTTGTTCAAAAAATAAATTAAAATCATTAAAATGTCTATAATATGATCTACTACTTTAGGATAGAGAATGTGGGTGGTGACTATAAAAATGATGACAACAATACTCGGCTAACCCATTATGACATGGGCACTAAGCATGTGCAGTGCTTGGCTCGACATGGTGCGAACCCATGCTAGTTTGGGCTTGTGTCATGCTAGCTTGGGCACATGGCCACAAGCTAAAGGCTAGCTCTGGCTAAGTGAAAAGATTGTGGTCAATACCTGGGCACTGCCTCGACTCTGTTAGAGGTTTTTTTAAATGGCGCTTGAGATTCATGCATCGACTTGGGTCAGTATTTTTGCTTGAGCTAGGGCATGACTCTGGCATGTTTTGCCACTTGGTCTGATGAATTGAGTCGTGCCTTGAGGTGTCAAAGGGGTAGAGTTGGGCCGGCTTAGCCATTTGGCTTGCAGTTAGCCAGGGTCGTGCTAGGTCATTCCAAGCTAGGTTAGGTTTAGGCTAGCCTGTTTTGGCCAGCCAGACTCAGATCAGCTTGCATAGGCTGGGCAAGGTTAGGTCTACTCTTGTTTTACCAGGATGTGTCAGGTTTGCTCGGCTAATTTTTTATCTCTAATTACAGCTGACAGTTAGGGCTGGGGTGCTGGGCCAAATTCTGAACCAGGCTGGGCTGTCGGGTAGAAAATAAAATGATTCCTAAAGAGATGAATCAGATGATCATAACCGAGTCCAGTTTTATGTTATGTTTGAATAAATTAGAAAGGGATAATCACATTATATAACTTAAGATATGCCAAGTTGATTCATAATATTAGATTTGATATTAGAGGTGTCAAATGGAATGTGCCGGCCCGGCCCGGCCCATTTTTTTTCAGGCTCGCCTGTGCTTTTGTGCTGGGCCAGGCACGACATGGTTACTGTACCATACCGTGCTTGGCTCGACGTGATTTTGTGGGGGTTTAGCCCGGCATGGGCCCGCGGCACGATTTGCTGGGTTCGGCCCGGTCGGGCCGAACCCTAAATTTATAATAAAAATTAGGCTTTTGGCTTGCTCGAAATCCTGATTTTTTAAAAAAATTAGGGTTTCGGCGCCCCCGTAACCCTAATTTAAAAAATGAATAAATTTCGGCACGGTACCGGGCTAGGCACTGCACGAGGCCCAGTTGGCCTTGGCATGGCACGCGCCCGGGCACAGGAAATTACCGTGTCGGGCTGGCCGGTTGACACCTCTACTTGATATGCCAAGAAACTCTCTAAATATTAGCTTTGCATTAAGAATCTGAAATTGTTCTTAAATATTTACTCGACTAGTCCAATAAGCTGCTCAAGATGAGCAAAATTATACACATTTAGGATCTATCTGATAATGGAACTAGCCTAACTCTGTCTCTGTGGGGAGGCATCAAAATTATACACATAGAAGGAGAATCTACTCAGGGCGGTTCAAAAAATTTTCTAGGCTCCTCGCACAGGATAACACTGCACCTGATGCAGACGCTTGGAAAGAATGGCCAGATGGTAGGACTGCTACTTGTTAGCTACAAGTAACTGCGACTATCTGGCTCTGCAACACGCCCTGCTGCTGCTATCTTGGTTTTTCCTTCCTTTCCCTGACCAATCTACTCGCAGGGAAGTGTAGTCTAGCTGTCAGGGGGCGGGGAGCGCCTGTTTTTTGTTCAAATCCTCTCACACACACGAATCCTGCAGGTAAATTCCAAGTCAGCAACAAAGCATCACCGATGCAACCTGTTTTCCCTTTGTCTTAGATAAATTTCCAAATTCACTAGAGCAATGCTGGCCACCTTTCCAAAAACAGTGCTGAATTTCTTCGGTTGATAGTCCTGGTAGAAATGGTAATTTGTGTATTATTCTCGGCTCACGCCTTCAGCACGTGACTACCACATAAAAGCTCATAAAAAGACTATGTTACCCTTAAAAATCGATGAAACCGAGGTTCCAAAGTATACTGTTCTCCTTGGCAAGTTCCATATCCACTGTCTTGGCACATCAATAGGACTCAGGCTAGATTCGTGATCTGCAAATACCTTTAGGGCAGTGGAAACCATGCGTCAGGCTTGATCCTAAAACTAATCTAGCTGGCACAGAGTAAAGTTTGGACTTTTCTCAACATTCATGTTAGGGTTAGTTAATAATAAGTTTCTCTTAAATTATGAGATTAATATTTTAATAATCTTATTCTTAAAAATTAGAGATTATATTTATTTATTCTCAAATCTAAGATTTATTATCTCTGAATGAAACCACTTGTCAAATCTAATATTTATATTATTTATTTTTACAAATTATTTTTGTAGCTTATTATTTATGAATTTAATTATTATTTTTAAAAAAAAAAAATCCCATAGCGAATTTACATGTAATTAATTTAAAGTAATTGAGATTTATAGAACTAAGTATGAATATGATAGTTTTTCTTGATGGTGAGAGATATTAGAAAAATTCATTAAATCTTATTATTTAATACATTATATTATTATTAGTTGGACTTATTTTAAATTAATTCAGTAAAAATCTAAGAATTTCATAGTATGCTCACTTATGATGATTTTAAATTTTTTATTTTTTTTTATTAATACTTATTTTACGTATAAATATTCTTTTAAATATGAAATTAATGCCTGAATTATTGATGTATTCATCAAACTTTTTATATGAGTGAATCATTTTTTATTTTACATATAAAATCAGATAATTAGAATGTTTTTTTTTTTTGCATTAAAATTAAATCATTTTAAATATTTTATGTTGAAACATTTTAGACTATAAATTAATAATTAATCTATTCTTTAGTGGAGAAAAATAAATTTAAATGTTGCTCACATTTGATGGATGTTTTGTTTGATACCAAGTTGTTATGTAATGATCAATCTCTTACAAAAGATCTCGATGAACTTATTTTTGTCCACTTGTAGGCCTTCTAAAAACTAATGCCAATGATAAAAAAGTTATATTATTATTTATTTTGTTTTTTCTTCATTGTCACGATGCATTGTTTTGCATAGATTCTTGTTATATTTAGTATTATTTATTTTTGTTGAGATTTATTATTTCATATTTTATTTATTATATTATTATTATTATTTTTTTATTCCTTGTGTGATAGTACTTTATGTGAGTTGCCTCAATCTTAATCATATATATGATTTTTTTTTTTCTTGTTCAAATGGGTGAATTAGTAGTTTTTGTTCCTCAATGTCAGCATGGGTTTAAATGGGGAGAGAGCGAACTAAGTAGGATCGACTTCCTGTTGATGCAACCATGATTATTGACACTAACTAGAGGCGTGGGCTAGGTAACTTAGCACGGCCTGACATGATGACCTAGTTGGGCTCTGTGGTGTGGCGAGTGTGCCAAATAGTGCATAGGTTATGACCTAGGCTGAGTAATTTTCCTGGTTGAGTGGCATATAGAATCTCATGTCATTTAAAAAAAATAGTGACTGGGTTGGGAAAATTAGGGCTAGCTGTTAGCTCGTTCTCATACTATCTTGACAAGAGCTTGGGCTAGCTTGCTATGAACCTAGGTTAGTTTGGGCTTGATGGTATTGTGTGAGGTTTGCATTCAGCCTGACTTGTCCCAACCCGACTTGACATGATATCAATATTTATCTTATGTTACAATAATATGTTGGTTACTAACATATAATATGTGATTATATTAATAGTAAAAATAATGAATTTATTATTCATGATTTAGATAATAATACATATATTTTTTTTAAAAAATTTCTTTTTTTTAGATTTTTTATGATATAATAAATGTGTTTATTTGTATACAGTTTTATTATTTATATTATGCTCGAGTGCATATATAATATTAGTAATATGTTTAGCAAATATAAAGAATATTTTATATTTAGTGTTATTATTATTGAGATAGAAATTAAATATTTAAAAAATTAAAAATCCATTCTAATTCTATATTGTTTAATTGCTTGTATGGATTCTAAATCTAAGACATACATGATAAAAAATATATTAAGATACATATGCACATGTTTGAATTATGCAGACAAATTTAAAGATTTGATTCATAAAAAATTAATTAAATATTTATATTTTATGATGTTAGGTATGATAATTATAGTTAGACATAGAATACTGACATGAATATCAAATTTGGATATGATGATTTTTCTTATTTATTTAGCTATGGATAAATTATTCGGTGATCTATTAAATATGAGTGAATTATTTCAGTATTTAAATATTAATTATTACTATATCCTATTATATTATAATAATAATTTAAATATTTTAAATTAGAAAAAAATTATACAAAATATATCTATCTTGTATTATCTAAGATGACATATAATTTGCTAATATTTTCAGTATAAGTATAATATTAGAGTCTTTTTTTTTTTTTGTAGATATTAATGTGATTTTATATATGAGATTAAAGTCAAGGTCAAAATATCATAGAAGCATAAATTGCTTAAGAATGATATGCTCACCTCATTCACTTGAAAATATGTGCCATTAAGTGGAAACCTCCCTCTCATTGCTGTTCTGCAAGGTATCTGCACATGACCGTTAAAAAATGTGAATAACTAGAAAAAGAAAAATATAGCCTCTGACACTGTGGCTTGAGTGTGGGTCCTGACCAGGATCGTTCCTCTAACTGTCTGCGAATGAGCCTCTCTGACACTGTTGCAGAAAAGGCACGTGTCCTCGCTGCACAAGTTGTCTGGTTCATGTGATTCGCAACTTTGTTTAGGCAGTTGAGTTGAGTCTGCAGTCTCCCCTGCACAGCAAGCGACACGTGCGTTTACTATCTGAGTTTACTCTGGCAGCCATTAAAGAGGGCTCCCCCCCCTGTTTGTTCACCTGGTGTCCATATTGCCAGAAGGTACGGACTAAGGTCATCTGGTTCTCTTCTATCCATCTGCAAATTAAACAGAAAGCTCCATTAAATTAAGAAGAAGAGGCAATACACCAGCCCAAACCATTCTTGTTGCACTTGGACGAAAAAACTAACTTCTTGCAAGAGAGGATGTGAATCTGGAAGTTGGTACCTGTGACAGATTGAGTGTTTGTGCATCATATATAAGTACACTATGTCCCCACACACACGCACACGCACACGCGCGCGCGCGCGCACACACACACACATGGCTTTGAATGGGTTTTTTTTGTAAGCAACTCCATGTTCTTGCTCGTGATGATCTTTACTTACACTTGGTGTTCTGTTCGAAGGCGATTGATATTCTTGAGTTTGGGCGTTGGGATAACAGTAGATTTAGGATTCAGAGCGACCAACGCCATTGATGTGTCGCGTTCCTGAATCTCCATGTTTACTTGCATGTAGTTCTGCAAATTCTGTGTGAATTGCTTCATGTTTAATTTTATTGTTGGTATCTCATAGGGATGGTCTTCACTTAGCAAGTCCTCTATATCTGTCAATTGGATAGGTTCGGGTTCTGGCGTTGCCGGTTCTTCGATAATAGGTATGCAATTGCTACTGCTAGAACCCGTGCTTGTGGATGAATGGTCATCTGGCGGAGGCAACAACATACGACCGAGGACTACGTGAGGGTTTTTATTGGTTGGAAAGTTGCTCGAGGAAGGCACGATCCTCTTCTCCTCTGGCCCTGGAAGTGCCAGTCTAGAACTGCATCCACAAAAAACAGTGTTTTACAGACAAGTCACTAGAACATAGAGATAGAGGTGTTAAACGGGACGTGCTGGTCCGGCCTAGCTTGTTTTTTTTAGGCCCGACCATGCTTTCGTGCAGGGCCAGGCATGGTTTTGTGGGGGTTCAGCCCGGCACGGGCCCGTGGCGTGATTCGCCAGGTTCTGCCTGATCGGGCTGAACCCTAAATTAAAAAAAATTAGGGTTTTAGCATGCCCGAAACCCTAATTTAAAAAAAAAAAATTAGGAATTGGTAGCGCCCGAAACCCTAATTTAAAAAAACAAATTGATTTCGGCACGGCCGAATTGTGCTTCGTGCCGGGCTGGGTTGGCCCGGTTGACACCTGTGCATAGAGATGTCAAATGGGCATGGTAGCCCAAGGCAAGGCAGCTAGGGGGACCTGTGGGTTGGACCCATGTCACTTTTTATGGCACGCCTTGGCTCGATTGTCACGGCACGGCTGCCAATCTGGGCCAAAAAAAATGGGTCTTATGAGCTCGACACGGTTAGTTTGACACCTCCAGTAGAAAACTAAAATGGGCTCTTTTTAGAAGCAAAAGAACCCGAGCCTTCTTTTGGTCCGCAAGGCATGTTTATTGTCAAGCCTATTACATAATGCTGAGCAGTGCTTGCCTCGCAAAGGCGCTTGCAAAATGCCTGCACTCTGCCCTCATTGGGCACGCATTGCAATTTGGCTTACTCTTGGTGCAAAAAACCTGCGCAATACTGCAAGGGTCAATTGATGATTTAATAAAATAAGCAATTCGACACAGTAGCTTAAGCAGGACGTTCACGAACCATCATGAGAACCCTACCTTTCCAAACGTGATCATCTGGTAGTGCAACTCGTACCTATTGTTCAATTTCATCACAGATGGGGAAAAAAAAGTTAGATTTTTTTTTCCCTCTAGCAGAGCAAGTGCCCTTTTCTCTGCGTTGAGTTTTATCAAAAATAAGCATGTTAGGAAGGAGAGTATGAGCAGAGCAGGAGGTTACAATGTCCGTTGGTCAAGCCTGCACAGCCTTGGCCAGAGATATTTCTGAATGGACTCGAGAATTGGGTACCTATACAGGGTTTGAATGATGAGCTTTTTCTTAGGCTCGGGGTGAGGAGGGGGGGTGGGGGGGGGGGGGGGGGCAATTAGTTGAAATAATACTCACAGTTCTAGGAGGTGCAATTGGAGCGACTCTGGGAGTGGCTTGAGTGGGACCCATCCAAGTCTCACGGCTATCCGTCCCACATTTGTGTCCACCTTTTTTTTTTTTTTTTTTTTGACATTCCGTCAGAGCCATGCTAACACACACGTATCATGGTCTAGGGTTCATCTTAGTTTAGAACTGAAGCTTACTGGGAAAGCAAGATGCTGAAGTGTTAGGAGCCGCACGCATTCCACACTCTTCAATCCCAATCCTCGTATGCTAAGAAGGAATTCTCTGCAAGACGAAACATCTCAAAACCTAGAAACCAAAACCTAGCTCTGCGTATCTCTTGCTAAGTTTTTTTTTTTTTTTTTTTTTTTTGTGATTTTTTATAATTTAAGAAAATGTTTTAATTAGAGAATATATAGATGGCGAGATTAAAACTAAGCAGACAAAGGTATTTGGAATACTGAGTCTGCATGAGATAAAATACTTTCAAGCTGAATACTACAAGTTTGCATATGAATAAATTTAAAATATACTTTTGTGTCGTGACATAAAAAAATAAAATTATAGATAAATATTTTATGCATTTTATTTTGAAAAAATTAGAGAAATTCCTCTCATGCTGATTTATATGTCATGTTTTGGTGTAATGATAAGTGTCTTTAGTTCTAGACTCATTAAAAAAATAATTTTTTTTTTAAATTTTTAGAGATAAAATTAGAGGCACTTCTATTTAAGAATGAAATTTTTAGAGATAAAATCATAATGTGTAAATTAGATTTATAATTTAATATTATTATTTAAAATTATAAAGGAAACAATGAGGCAAGACATTAAAAATTGATTGAGTGAGGTATACGTATACCTTACAATTCAAGTTGCCTAGCCTAGCCAAATCGAGTAGGTTTAATGCAATAGGCTAGGCCAACCTAGCCCAGGGCTAGGCTCCTAGATATGTGACTTGATCTAGCTTGCTTGGGCCCCTAGAAATGAAACTTGGGGGCCCATTCTAATTATATTTTGGGCCACATATTGTACTTTTTATTATTTTTTAGTTGTTAAATCTCTATTTATTATTTCTAGTTTTTTTTTTTTTTTTTTTTTCAGATTTTGCTCGAACAATCTCACACCGTCTAATTGGATGTGAAGGCCACATATTGTTTCAAAAAAAAAAAAAAATCTTAAATTTTGATATTAATTTTTCACATTTGAGGAACACTAACTTGGCTTTTTCAGGGGGGACGTCCTTTAGCCACTCTAGATCAATATTCCCATGTTCCTTCACCAGCCTGCTTAGGAACCCCTGCAACACAACAACAACCCAGCTAAGAGCATAGAAATGTTACATAACAGTATAGTTATGGTCCTTTTATGTACATGCTGCTTGGCCTACCTTGATTCGCTCGGCCAGCACATTATTCATTCCTCTTTCTTTTATTGCGTCAGAAATCTCCTTCACGCTGGCACATCTTATTGCTTCATAATCAAGAGTATCCTCAGCATCGTGACTTCTATCTTTCCACATATTATTCCCCAAAGCTTCCATTCTCACACAATCCCAATCTGTCTCCTCCTCCTGCTGCTGCTGCTGCTGCTGTTTTCCTCTGCCTGATCTCATGTCGCCGCCTTGCTTATTCAACTTCCTTTCCTCTTCTCTTATCACTTGATTACTCAGAGAACTCTTGCGATCCACTAGAGCTTCCTCACGTTTCTTAGGGTGGTCGTCTTCCTCCCTGCTCAACGGCCAAGAAGCCATTTCTTCTTCTTCTTCGAGAAACTGGAAGGCTTCTTCTCCTGGTGAATCCGGCATCAGCAGCATTTTTAGCCACGAGTTGCTGGTGGCACTCACTGCCTCCTGCATCTGCAAAATGAAGGGAGAGTAGTCTTCTTCTCCCAGCACATCCTCTGCGTGTCCTGGCCCTTCCAGGACCTGCGAGTTCTCACTCGCATAACTTCCTTCTTCTTCGCCCACGTGGTTGCTGCCATGCTCGAACAGCCTGCTACGATTCTCTGCCTCTGAGTTAGAGTCGGAGCAGCAATGGATTCCATTTGCTTGAATAACCGTCGACTCAATAGATGAGGAGTCCTGTGATGAGATTTCGTTTTCTACCATGCACACACACATAGGAGGCTCATGGGCTCTCTGCTGATGTGGAAATCTTGCAGCCAATGACATGAACGCCGAGCTGAAAGAAGAAGGGGGGGGGGGGGGGGGGGATAAGTGGTGTTTAAGTGTTTATGAACCTGCACTTCTGTTTCTTCCTTGAAATTAGTTAGATACCTTGAAAGATGGTCTGAAACATTCTGGGTGAGAAACACGCCAATAACAGAGTCTACAACTGACCCCTTCCATTTTGAGAAGCGCCTGTCTCCTGCATCATAAACTCTGCTGTTTCACCTCTGAGAGTTCAGCGTAGCAGTGAGAGAGATCGTACCTTGCACCAGATGCATCTTTGCTATGAAAGAATTGGCCCTGCTGCAAAAAACCCTCCTCTCTTCTTCCCACCACTGCTCGTTTTCTCTATCTGTTCCCTGGAGATACTTGGTCGCTTCCTTTCCCATCAACAGTTTCCACACCCTATCTGTTTCTGGGTCCAGTTCTATCTTTGCTCGCGGCTTCTGCTTCCTGATGGGTTCCAGTGCTGCGTACGCCACAATTGCCCCCTCTGCTCTGTATGGCACGAGCGCGCCCTCCGCCAGGTTCTCCATTTTCTCTTCTCTGCCACTAATATCAAGCCTCCCCATTTGATCCACGAGCTCATTGATCGAGGTATGTGATTTCTGCTTTCCTTCCTTTCCTGCATCAAGCACAAGCAGTGATTCTCTGGCATCTAGGCAATCACTTTTGCTCGAATACGGTGGGTTTTCGATTTTTGAGACGGTCAAATGTGGTCTCACCCGTGACCCATTCCCCGGGACGCTGCCCTGGGTCACCATCACCATGCTGGTGGTCTGTGCCGACTGGCCAGACATGTGGGTCGTGCTTGGTCCGGCACGACTCAATTGGGCTGTGCATTGGATATAGGCACAGGCACATGCACAGGCACATGCATAGGCACACACACCTAGTGTGGAAGATGTGCATGAATGGAAAAAGGTGACATAACAATGGAGGTTGTACCCAATACGCAATACTCTCATTCAGCATAAAGATCAAGATAAATGTGTCAAACGGGCCGGGATGGGCGGCCCGGCCCATTTTTTAGGGCACGATCGTGCTTCCGTGCCGGGCAGGGCACGGCATGGTTACCGTGCCGTGCCCGACCCAGCACAGTTTAAAAAAAACCGAGCCCGGCACGGCCCGCAGGCACGGCGGGCCGTGCCGTGCCTTGCTTGGCCTGTTCGGGCTTGCATGTCCGTACGGGTCAGGATTCGGGGGGACTGCGGGAGGGGTTATCGTGGGGTCGGGCTCATGGGACACCCGGCACGGGCTCGAGCACGGAATTTTTCCGTTCCGGGCCGGCCCAGCCTGGTTGACACCTCTAGATCAAGAGAGATTAATATTTTGACAGACTTACTTTCAAAAATTAAAGAGATTATGTTTGATAAGTCTTGAATTTGAGATTTACTATTGCACTAGGGCGTAATTTCTAATACATGCATATAGCATGATAATTTTATAGAATAATTACTCATCCTAAGCAATTATAGTTTAGATATTTTTAATTTTGGAATCCTAATAAGATCTACTGCATTAGAAAAAAATTATCTCTCAGCTCACATGTGAGCCCTAGGGCCTCGTGGTCGGAGCAGGTAAGACTCACATCTTAATGATATGAAAATAATAATACCAAAGATACCCTTGGGGATTTAACTCCTATTCCTAGCAGCGCCCTAAAAAGTAAGAAATCAATAAAGAATGAGAGTTCTCCTTGCGCACCTCTTCTCTTGGCGGAGAGGCCATAACCTGGCTTGGGTTTCTTCTTCGGTGCGAAATTCTCCACAGCAGCTTTATGATCTGCATCACAGGTGTCTGCTGTTTTCTTCTGCCCAGTGGCCTGTGAGCAGCATGGATTGGCACTGCCATTATTTGCCCAAATACCATAGCTCTGAAATAACTCACGGTAGAACAGAGGGGAGTTCATGTCGCCGGCAGCATTCGTGCTCAGCATCATCTCCTGCGGAGGCGCGCTCTTTTCTGGGCTTTTATCACTTGAATTTTCTGACTCAAACACCAACCTCCTCCTCTGTTTCTTCGCTGCGACCTTATCGCCCGCTTCTTCTGTGGGTTTTTGTTTCCTCCTCACATACTTCCTCTTCCCAGATGGCTGCCCCATGGGATTCTTTTTCTCTGCTCTTGGGGCCCTGGGAGTCTTTTTCTGAGCCCCTTCTGTGATAATCTTCGGCCTGTGCTTTCTTCTTTTTGGCGTTTTCTGCTGTGGCGTGTTGTTGAGATCTAGTCCTCCCCCCATTGCCTCGCAGTCTCCAGGCCCATCTTTTGCTGGCCCAGCTATGAAAGCAAATGATTTGCCCCTTCTGCCATCTTCTTCTTCCCCTAAAACGCAGTTTTCCAGGGAGAACTCAACAACCTCTGAAACCCTCTTCTCCAATTTTCCATCCTCCACCTTCTCCGGCATCAAAGGTAAGAACTGAAATGGCGTCCTATAACTCGAATCTAACTCTTCGTTTATTCCCAATTGTTGCTCCATGCTGTACTTCACATGCCCTGCCTCACTCATCCCATCTGCATGATCACTCATACAATCATCACCAATCCATGCTGTATTCATCACTTTCCATTACACAATCACTAAAAATCTCTCTCACACACACACGTACACACGTGTGTGTGTGTGTGAGAGAGAAGTAGCATTGTGTGGGGATATATATGACCGAGGAAAAAGAGTGAGCTTGCTATAATTCTCCATATTTATGAATCCCACACACACACACACACACACATATATATAGTATTGGTGTATTATGTAAGTAATGACTTACACTGTAGTGTGCTGGATAATTCTTGTTGGGTTCTCAATTGTTGTTCCATGGTGTATATCTCATTTTCTGCCTCAGTCATCCCGTCTGCATGATCACACATACAATGATCACCAATCTATGTTGTATTCATCACCTCCCATTACAAAATAACTAAAAATTTTATATATGTATGTATGAATATGTGTGCATTTGTGTGTGTGAGAGAGAGAGAGAGAGAGAGAGAGAGAGAAGCATTGTGTTTGCATATATATGAGCGAGAAAAAGAGTGGGTATGCTACAGTTCTTTATATTTGTGAATCTGTGAGAGAGAGAGAGAGATGGAGAGAGAGGACATTGTTGGTGTTTTAATAAAGTAATGGCTTACAGTGTAGTGTACAAGCTAATACTTCTTGGTTTCCCAATTGTTGCTCCATATTGTACATGACATTACTAGCCGCACTCATCCCATCTGCATGATCGCACATACAATAAACACCAGTCTATGCTGTGTGGGTGTGTGGGTGTGTAGCATAGAGCATACTTGTGAATTCCGTAATACAGTGTAGGGGTGTTATTGACGTAATGGCTTACATTGTAGGGAATAAGATAAATCTTCTTGGCTTCTCAACAGGCTGGAATAGGAGCAGTGTGATTGATCTGCGAGCCATGGGTACCCAAACTCTGGTTCTCTGAGCTGATCCACCTGATAGAGCAAGTCCAAATAAAAAGGCCTCCTCGGAGACGCAGCAGACGCAGAATTACTCGCGCCCAGCCCCAGCAGGTCTGTCCACGGAGCGTTACCCTGATCCGTATTTTGGCCAAGTGTAAGGTGACAATGACAGTCGGCTGGATCGCTGATCGTGCCGCTCGCCAAGTCCCACCCTTTTCTACCCAATGCGTCGTCTCCGTGGTCAAAGCCATAACTGCATCCTCTCGCCATCATCTTCTCTGCCATCGCTGCTTCTCGATAACCAGGTACTAATGCTCCTTGATAATCTCTCCTCCTCCTCCTCCTCCTCTAAGAGATCAAACACATTCACTTAGCAAGCAACAGAGCAGCACCAAATCTTCTCTTTCACGTCGCTCTTCATCTGACCCCATGCTTTAATTTGAGGGTTCGCGACGCCTACACGCTTCAGATCTGCGAGACGTGCGACTAACAGTAGGATAAACAGCACCGAGGTCGATACTTAGTTTGATCTGCGTAAAAAGTAGGCTAAATTTGTGCTGTTTCTAATAAAAACCTTAGCTTTAATGTCTGGGGGAAGGCTTGAAACCTTCCTTCGGATCTGGTTGAGTCAGTTACGCATGGTTACTATTTCAATTCAGTGCCACTCCCAATGATTCTCCCTTTAGTTATTCGCTAGTGCCACATAGTAGATATATATATATATATATATATGTAAATATGTGTAAATATATAAAATGGTGAGAAATGAGTTAAATGATGCTTTGTTATGGTGCGAGTACGTTGTTGCTGGCTGGAATACTGTTGGATTTTTTATGGAGTCAGTGCACGAATCATTTTGTAAAATTTGATTAGTGGGGCCTCGTGTATCTTCTAGTTTATAGTTTAGTCATTAATAACTCTCCAATCACATGTTCTTTGTCTTTCTGAGTGGTCGAGGTTTTATTCTTTTTCTTTTTCTTTTTTTTGTAATTTTAATCTATAGTCATTGAATTTTATTTTATTTTATCTATGGTTGTTTTTTAATTTAATTACTTTTTGGGTGGGTTTTTTTATACTTTCTAATTTATTATATCTATGTTCCAAAAATATTGAATTTTATTATTTTGATTGGGCTGGATAAAGAAAATCATATATTTTATATGATTTTTTTTTTATTTTTCAGGGGTGATATTTAATAAAAATTACACACATATAATATGTACATAATATATTGGGTTTCATTCTTTTTCTTGTCTTGTCAGGTCAGACTGGGATGTGCTGAGTCAGGAAGGCATTGGCACATCATTGCTAGTGTCAGCCTGTTGGGTTAATTATGTGAGTTTCTTATATCTATTAGGTGCATTAGGGTATTTTAGTAAATTTTATTCTTGCATATGTTATTAGGTTAGTTATATGATACATATATCCAACACAAAAATTATTATCCAAGGGTATGTTATTAATATTAATGATAAATATGTTAATAATTACAATATTATTTAATGTGATATTAAAAAAATTTTTTCAGATACTCATTTATGGCTAGAGGTGTCAATCGGGTTGGGTGGCCCGAGCATGGTGTGTGACACGAAATGATATGAGATGGTCAAGAATTGTGCTTGGTTCTAGATTGTGTTTCCATGAGGCACAACTTATCTCATGTTGGGTTGGTGTGAGCTATGCCTTGTGTTGAGTTAGACATGACCCATGTGTTTGATCTAGTGACATGGTGCACTGGCTCGATGGCTTGGATTTTAGCACGAGCGGGTCTCATGGCCCAATATGGTCAACAACATCTGAGTCATATTTTTTTAAAAAATTAGCCACCTAAGCTACGATCCACTTGCGTGGCTAGTAATCGTTGGTCCATGTGGTTGTGACATGGTGCGATAGGTGCTTGCATGAATTGACCAAAATTGGCAAAACTAAGTTTGACACAACCCAACATTTTGTTGGTCGACGATGTAGTGCTGGGCCACTATTATGGTCGTCGTGCTGTACCTGACATGACATGATGGCTTGACTTATTTGATACCTCCATATATGGTAGCAATATTTATTTTTTTTAATATTTTTATTTTTAATTATGTTAGAATATATCTAGATTATTAAAGCTTATTTATTTTTTTAATTTTTTAGATAAATAAGTTTATACTATGAGAGAGAATTTAGTTTGATTGGGTTTTCATTAGTATTAATATCTAAATTAATTCTATTTTATTAAATATATTAAATATAATTTTTCTTAATATTTTATACTTTTATTAATTTTTTTTATTAATTTAATAATCTAAGGTTTAAAATAAAATAAAAATAATTAATTATAATGTATATTTTATTTTTCTTTGATTATCAAACAATTTAGATGTTACACTTGCATTCCATTTCATATCTTCATTCTCATATGTTTTTTGTTATGAAATATTAGGATATTAGTAGTTCTATGCTCTGTAAAATAAAAATTATAACAAATAACTAATTTATAAAAAAATTCTTTAAAAAAATGCACAATATTATTTTTAAAACAATGAAAATAGAAGGAACAAATGAGCTTACATATAAAATGTAAAAAATTAAAATGTGAGTTTAATTATTTTTTAAAATTTTATTTTGAATATAATATTTTTTTTTAATTTAAAAAAAAAGGTAAAAATCTTATAGCTACTAGATTTCTACCAAAGAGCTTTTGGAGGCAAATTGATATCTCATATTAATTTCATTTTTTTTCAACATTATAGTTACAATACATACATTATCTTAAACTTTTAGCCATAAATATATATATATATATATATATATAATGTTTTTAGTGTATAAAATAGTGTAATTAATATATAATATTTTTCTAATCAACCTTCAATACATATTTATAAATAAGAAAATTATATTTGGGTATTCTAAATCAAAAATATTTATATTTTGCACCTAAATTTTTAATAATTTAGTATATTAAACTAAAAACTATTTATATTTTGATATTTTAAAATACACCAATCTTTTTTTATTATTCTTTCTCCCAATATTAAATTAAAAAAAAAGCTACGTGGCATATTCTTATCTGATTTGACCAATGATCTTTCTAGTATGTGGGTCTCCGATTAGTCGGGCTATGACGTGGGTGTGATGGCCACTGCCCAGATTGATTTGAGGCTTGTCGTGAGGCCCATGGACATGTGGGCTAGCCATTTAAACCTCCTGTGCCAGTTGGGCTTTAGCCGATTGGGTTGGTCCTGAAGTAGCCAGTGGCTTTTTGGAAAATTATAATTTCAGCATGGTAAAACATAAATAAATTTTAATTTAATATATCAAAATGTAAAAAAAAAAAAAAAAAAATTTACAGGCCTCGAAATATAAATATTTTTGATTTTTGGAGCCGAGCATTAATTTCACTTTTATATTTATTTTTTGGACTATGAATATCGACTGGTGTGTGAAATTATTATAGCTAGCTGGGTAAGCTATCAATTCTATAAGCAACATGTGAGTTTACTGTTTACTGAACAAGCCCTACTCGAGAGGTAGTTCTGTCCGTTTTTTTTTTCTCAAAATATAATTAAAGAGCACGTGAGATGTTTGATGAAATGCCCCAGACATGTTGGGCCGGGGGAACGTGGGCTGCTGGCGACTATTCACTGATATGTGCTTGCCTGCCTTCTCTCCTTGCTGTCTAGCCTAAAAAATGTATTCTGCACAAACAAATAAAATCAAGAATCTTCACGGTTGTACTGGTGTCTCAGTGTGTCATAATTGTCTTTGTATGTATTCATATATGTATTTATGCAAACACACACGTGTGTACGCACGTGCACACACCCAACACCAGCAAAAATATATTGCAGGCGTGATGGTTTAGTAAGAGGGGCTTGGGGGTGGTGATAACTTGATTAGCATTTAATATTGCTCTGTAAAGAGCACACTACTCTCTCCATGTGGTGGTGGGATAGCTGATATGTGCGTGCCATGGTTGAATGTCATTGTCTTATTTCCTGTATTTATTTTATTATTTTAATTGTCTTATAATTATTACCTTCAAAACAGGTCAACGATTTCATTAATATACATACATATATATATATATATATATGTGTGTGTGTGTGTGTGTATAAAATATTTTTAATTAAAAATAATAAAATTGGCTTTAAAAATTAAAAAAATAGGTTTATGTTTTGTGTGGAGAGTTTTCAAATTTGGAAGCCATTTATAATTTTTTTTTTGAAAAAAAAATGCTGTTATTCAGTAGAGCCAAATCATATATCTGATTTTTTGGGGATTAAAACATAAATATTTTATATTTTTTGTATTTTTTTTCGTAAAAAGAATTAAAAATAATATTAAAATATAAATATTTCCAATTTGCGACGTCTCATACAATACATAGATTACAGTAAAAGATATTCATTTTTAAAAATTTATAATTCTTGGACGTCTCATACATGCGAAAAATGCTTTAGGGCGTCAAAAAGTACATAATAAGTGGCATCTATTCAAAAGTTATAAAATCAATAAAAATAATATACTTTTTTTAAAAACATATATCTATTATTTAATGTAGAAATTTATTTCTTTTTCCAACGTATTATTCTGACTCTATTCCACCTATGAGTCTCTCTTTCTCTCTCTTCCTCCTTCCATCATTCCATTTCTCCTCTCTACTTTCCCATATTCAATAATATATTTAGATATATATATATATGTGTGTGTATCATTGAGTATGAATATGTACTTACATGTATACTTGTAATATATAGGATGAGGTGCAGTAGAGGGGGAGGCTGATCGTTTCAATACGAATTAATAATAGTAAAGGATATTTTCATTAAATTTAATAATTTTATTACTTCACAATAACGCACAAGCAAGCAAAATTTGTGATGTCGTTCAAATATCAAATCCAAAAATAAATGTGCAAAAATTGAAAAATATTTTTTATTAAAAAAAAAAAACATATTTTATTGAAAATAAAATAGTTTCGCATTAGTAATCATGTAGGTGACATAAAAACACCATCTTTATAACAAGCATTGTAGCTTAAACTATTGTAGGCGTGAAGCCCTTGCATTAGGGTTGCCAACAAGGCTACCATATTGCACTTTACATATGAATCAGTAAGCACGATAAGAATTTTCTATATATATATGCATGTGAATGTGCACACACACACTCACACGCAGACACACACACACACACACGTATATATATGCAGACATACAAAGTGAGCTTATACTTATCTTGGACCAGACTTAGATGGTTGGGAGCTGGTCATAAAAGACTCTCCACAACCACATTCCCCTGTTGAGTTTGGGTTGATGAAAATGAATTCTGATCTGAGGAAAGAAATACAAGATTTATGTAAGCACGCACACACACACACACACATATCATTATATATAACATAACTGAGGCTATCGTTCTTAGCTGGGGGCAGCTAGCCTGATGCTGAGCTGGCCAGAGTACTTGGGCGATGGAAAATAATGAACAATAATTCGTGTAAATTTTTTTATTTTAAATTAAGATGCAAGAATAGCATGTTAATTACCTAATTTTAACCTCCTTTTTATATATTCTGATTTTTTTTTTTAAACCTAGATCTGTTTTATAAGTGAGTTGCATTTAATTAAATTTATGGCCCATAATAATTATTGTTTTTTCTAATTTGTATTGTTATTGAAAAAATAAAAAACTATTTTGAATTAGAATAAGTTGTAATAAAACAGAATTTAATTGAAGTTTATTTTTTATACAAACTTGTGTTTTTGACTAACCAATCAATTATAATAATATTATATACAAAAATACAACTCGAAGCCTGCCCACCTGTTTTTTAATTAAAAATGTCTTAAAATAAACGTTCCCTTCCCTGCCAGGTACACATGACAAATTTTTTTTTTAACCAATAGGGAGGGAGAGGGCGTCCACGTGGCGCAACCCTCGACCGCATAGGTCATCCTTCCCGTGGCTAGTGGACCAAAGCTCCTGGACCATCCAGCAGCTTAGGTCCTTCCCATTAAAAATCACTTAGCATCCAGGCCGTTGGATGCACTTGCAACGGCTGCCAGGTTTCTACCCTATTTAATTAATAAAAAAAACAAAAAAAAAAAACATATATATAATAAAAAATTTGTATAAATAAGATTTGTAATATTGATTTTTTCATCCAAATCAACATCTCAAATCTCCTCTCTCTCTCTCTCTCTCTCTCTTCTCACCTCTTGGTTGGGTCTTAATTTTTTATAAAATTTAAATAACATGGACCATGGAAGGACAACAAAAAAATTGGATATAGTGCGGACTTTGGTTTTTTCTCTCCTATTCATAAACTTATGCCTACCTAACACTAAGTTGGTAACTGAGCAATATTTTAAATATTTCAAATTTTATTGATATCAAATAATTTTTAATTTAGAAATTATAATATAATTTATAAAATAAAAAAAACTTAGAAATAATAAATAATAAACTTAATGATATCTAAAATAATATTAACGTAGACATAAATAATACTAATAATGAAAATCTCACAGAAAGGTCTGAGGTCGTAATCATCTTTTCTTCCATGATCTCACTCAAACTTAAAAATCTAAAAAATAAAAAACTAGAAAAATATATATAATTTAAACTCAATTTAACATAATACAAAATAAAAATATTAGAAATATCAATAAAGAATCGGTACAATACAAGTATCATAAAAAAATATAAATATGTAAGAGTGATTGTAAAAATTAACACTAAAAGAGACATACCGATCACTATTTCATAAAACATAGTGCATTAGACCATATGAAAGCCCAAATGAGTATTGGGGTCTTTGATATTGAATCTAATTCAATTTCTAGGTTGACCCCTTCACATACTATAACGAGTTAGGAAGAAAAGACAGCTAAACTGATCATCACGATTGTTCTTCCGATTAGATATTTAAAAGATCATAGAATATTCAATATTATGCAGACCTATTTTCACGATGCAAATCATATAATTCCTAGGTCCATATGTAAGAACATACTAAAAAATTATAAGTTAAAATAATAAATAATAACTAATAAATTTAGATAATGTAATGGTGTAATATTCATCACGTGATGTCTGATATCTGGACTAGTCATGATGCATCTTTTGCATACCAAATTGCTCACTATTTAGATTCTAAATTAATACTTAATAAAAAAAATATTAAAATTTTCAGAGATTCTTTTCCATTATGATTGTCTAATCATATGTAAATACACGATGATAATCTTTAGAGAATATAATATTTTGAATAAAAAATTTAATATCATATTTGATAACACATCTAACAACTGAGTAGCTATTAATATATTTGTTAAAACTATTAGTAACTTTTATGAGAACTTTTCAAAGATTTTTTATCCTCATGATGGTCTGTCCATTTGGAGAGATTTTTTATGTTAAATACATATATCACATTATTAACCTAATAGTATTAATGAAAATAAATATTATTTTCTTAATTTTTAAAAAAATGTAATTTACTAAAAAATTGTTAGATGCACAACATACAATAAGAATTTGATAGCCTCTATTTATTTCCAGGTCAAAAGAAGAAGAAATTCTAAACAAATATGACACATTACTAAAATTACACTTACATGATATTAAAATCATGTGTTAGATACGAACATGTTATATTTGATTATGTAAATAATAAAAATGAAGAATTTATTATTGGTGACAGAGACTGTGATACAAGAATTTTATTTATGAAATTCCTAAAAATTTTTTTTTAACACGACGAATATATAATTTTTTGTTTACACTCTCATCACTTGCATTGTACTTAGGTGCATATACAATATTAGTAACATGTTTAAGAAGTTTAGAAATTACTCAACATTTAGTGGCATGGCTGTTAAAACTGAAATTAAGTACTTAAAAATATTAGTCCACTATTATTTATCTTTATTATCTGACTGCATGCATAGATTATAAGATTAAGGTGGAAGAAGTTGAGAATATTTTGACAAACATATTCACGTGCATGAACTAAAAATATCAACCTGAAAAATTCATTCACAAAAAATTGACTAAGTTATTTATATGCTGCAACATTAAATATAATAATAACTATAGTCATACTGCTAATATTAACATGGACACCATATTCGACAATTATGACTTCTCAATTTAATTAATAAGGGAGAAATAACATGGTGAACCATCAAATATAAGTATGAGTACTAATAAGACAAGACAACTCACAAGCTACTCGAACTCGACTCGATCAAAACTCAACTTGAGCTCAAGCTCAACTTAAAATGTTAACAAGTCGAGTCGAGTAACTCGTAACTCAATTCAAAAAGCTCGCGAGAAACTCAAAAATATTTTATATATAAAATTTTAATAGTTTTTTTTAAACCCGATATCTTTATTTTAGGAGATATCATAAATAATATATTATATATCTCAATTTTGTATTCTAAAAAAATCATAAATTTTAACATATATTTTTACTAATTTTTCCTTATCCCTTACACAGCTTTTGCTAATTTTTCCTTTTTCTTATAGCATATATTTTATTATTTTTTTGAAACACAAGAGGCATCTATGGTGAAATATATAGTTCAACCGTACTCTTTTAACAGAAACTAATTAAATTTTAAAATTACTTATATATATATATAGATTAATAATATTTAAATAAAAATATAATCTAATCTCTATCACTATGGCTTGGTAGAATAAAAAAACTATGAAATTTTGTATTTTGTCTAAGTTGGCATCAAGTGTTTTTGCCACTCCAATCATTGAGGCTTCTGAGGCAACTTTTTGTGCCGAAGGCCATGTAATAGACCCCTATAGGTCTTCACTTACTCTAGAAATAATGCAAATGTTGGTATGCACTAGATAATTAGTGTATATCCTTCCATGAAATGAAAAGAAAGAACAAGATAAGAACTACTTGTTAATCATTTTAGCTTACTTTTTTTTAATGTATAAATACTTACATTTTAATATTATTGCAGAACAAAGATGAAGATTAACCTAAAAAAATTCTTATATCAATACCTTCAAAAAAATTGATTATGAAATTAAATTTGAGTCATATTTTTACTACACTTTATTTATTACTTGATATTTTCATACAGTGTTAAATATTATATTAATAACAAATTGTCATATTTTTTGTAGGTATTTTTGCAAGATGTTTTGATGGGATTTTTGGTTGGATTGCTATTTAGTTTGACAGAGATTAAATCACATTTTCACGATCAGTTGTAGCCCTGGAAACCTAGCACCTATCATATGCTATTGGGATTATTTGAAGTTGTGTCCTAAGAATATGCATTCAAGTGCATTTGTTTAATGATAGTCCATGTGTAGATTACTTAAAAATAAATTTTATGATATTGTAGTGATTGTTAATTTTGATTTTTGTGTTTTTTGACTCACTGTAATTTGTTTCCATTATTCATATTATTCATTTTATGATGATAACAATTAACATTAAGGAGACCTAGTTTTGAAAATGACATGGTCCAATATTGAGTGGTGTTCCATTCAAATTCAAGCTTGAGTCGAGTTAGAGCTCGAGTTCAAGTTCAAGCCGAGTCCGAGCTTTATTTTTCAAGCTTGCAAGCATTCGAGCTCCGATTCGTCTTTCTAGTTCAAGTCGAGCTTAGTTGAACTCGAGCTCGACTCATATCATTAGCACCCCTGAATATAAAAGTGATGTCTCGATACTAAAATATCGATTACAATTTAATCCAAACATATAGTGATAACAAAAATTTTAATATTTTATAATGATAAAAATTATACAAGTCTACTTATTCCGTGCTTTCTAATATTACACAAAATTTACTAACTCATCTAGTATTGAGCATTACCTCAAAATTTATGTTTTTTATTGTAATCAATATTATTTTGGATAAAAGATCAAAACTACAGCTAGTTATCATTGAGGCACTAGCATGCATAAAAGATTGAGAAGTTTCAAAATTGAGCATCAAGGATCATGCTGAAACAAAAGCAAAAGTGTTGCTGACAGTTAATGACTCATGTGATTTTGAGAAGGCTAGTGATAGAATCAGATACTTATGCAATGATAAATTACATACTTATAGCATGAAACTTAATTATGATTGATGATTTGTATTTTTTGTTGTCAGTTATTATGATGTATTTTTTTTATTGGATTAGATAATGAATAAATATTAATGAGTATATTTTTTTGTCATTTTTAATTATTAAACTTTATTTATGTAATTTATATTAAAGAATTTATATGAAATAAATAAATAATATACTAATACAACTCATAATGAGTAACTTAAAATTTGAAATTTATAAAAAAAAAATTTAAAATCATTAATCTACAATTGGCCAGTCGATCTCGGTGATCAGTCAACCTAGTCAGCTAGTCCTAAGTAAGCTGGCATTTCCTAGCCCGACTGAGCCTGATCCAGGATGACCAGACACGACCCAGCCATAATCTGCCCAGACGCAGGATAGAGTGGCCGTGCCAAACCAACCATAATCTAGCTATGCTGTGTTAGACACGACATGATTATTGTTCCGAGCCGTGCCCAGCACTGCCCGTTTGACACCTATAGGTTCCTTTCATAAATAATTAGATGACTCATGTCATATTTTATTTACTACTCAACTGATTATGGCCAACCTTCCATTACCGATTGATAATGATGAATTCTCCGAGTATAAATATGTTTTGGATTATCCAATCTTCTACCTTCTGTGTCTCCAAGAATAATAACTAACTCACATGTTCTTACAAGGCCGCTAATCTCTATAGAGATAGAGAGCAATGAAAGATGATACAAAACAATCTCATCAATTTTCTCAAAAGCTATACCACATGAGAATAAGTGACACAGTGTCACTAACAATTGGAACTCAAGTTCCAACTGCTAACCATTTTGATTCTACCACTACAAGAGATCCCCCCAACCATAAATATTATCTATATATCAATCACAAAAGAACATTGTGAGTTTTTTATGTACTAATATAGCAAATAGAAAATCACCTAATAGCAAATGTTGCTTACTTATCTTTTTCAAGAGAGAAGCATTGAATGTACGTGATTAACCCAAGCTAAATGATGACAAGGAGCATGATCATTCTCCTAAATAATATATATATATATCTATATATATCTATATATATATAACATTATAACATTATTTTTTATTGAATTAAAATTAAGTCACTTAGCAATATAGCATTAGCTTTATTATTAATTTAAACTTGCATTGCATTGGATTGCATAGTATTTTAAGTATTTAAATTAAATAAAAAAATCTTACCTGAGCTTGTCATCCATGAAGTCCATCTTTGTTCCAACGACATGCATCAGAGCCTTTGGATCAATCAATATTTTCACACCTTTTTCTTCGACCAATTCATCAAACTTTCCTTTCTCATCTGCATACAAATGTAAGACCTCCACATTAATTTTGTAAATGGAGGCCAATCAATACGACAAAAAATATACCAAAAAAGTTTGTAAAATGAATCTTCTTCTCGTGAAGTGTTGATGTCACCATCACTAATGACAATGTCATGTTAATAGCTATTATATATTACTTTTGAGGACCAAAAAGATCATGATCACCGAAAAAATGTCTAAAATGATAATATAAGTTGGTAAAATCAATCCTTATTGATGAAATTAGGGTTTCAAAAAGAGATTGAGAGAAAGATGAGGATGAAAAAATGTCTTTTAGCCATCAATCAACAAACATAGATAACACACACAAACACACACGTGTGTGTGTGTGTGTGTGTTTGTGTGTGAAATAATCTAGCATATACATTTAGATTGGGATCAAGTTTCTCAGCATTAATCTCTTTTAGAGGAGACTCACATCACATCTCGTGTAAGACACTCTCATTGGAGGCCTCCTTTAGACTCGCCCCATCAAAAGCCTCAACAAAATCATAATCAAATGAGATACTAGGAGACATCTCACTACTCTCATCAAGACCAAAACCAATGTTTAAGGGAGTATCAGGAGTATGAACATGTTCAATTAGTAAAATGAATCTCAGCTACATTATAGTCGTATGGACTTGAAAATGAATTTGAATGTGAAAAGAATAATAATAATGCCTAAAACTCAATTTATAAACATATCTAGATATATAAGGATATATCCCCATAAATATTTTGACATAAATATATGGATATAATATTATTAAAAAAATACAATTAAAAATATCAAAAAATATTAATTTTGTAATGTTAATTTTTTTTAAAAATATTAAAAAATATTAAAAAATACAATTAATATATTTATTATAAATATAAATATTTTTATTATTTATATCTATTGAATATAAAGTTAACATTATATTTTATTTTATATATATATATATATATATAATATTAAAAATTAATGTTAATAACTTATTGTATCTATGTGTGTGTGTGTGTGTATCTATCTATGCTATTCCAATTTATTAAAGTAAAAAAATTATATTATAATATGAGTAATATTAAATTTAACTTCATTTATTTAATCAAGATGAAATTAATTATTAATTCAAATATATAATTATATTTTATTTTAATTTATTCAAATCTATTCAACATAAAAAATAAAAAAAAATTAATTATATTATAATGTATAATTAATATTGAATTAATTTGATTTAAATGTAAATTATCATAAGATCAAAAGGTTTTAATAAAGACAATTCTGCTTCACTTGTCCAATTGGCATCCTCATCAAATAGGATATTTCTACATATTAATAATTTATCATTTTCAAGAATATACATTATATTCTATACTCCTTTGATTATTTACTAAAACCCACAATAATATAGTTTTAGGTTGTTTTGTTTGTCTCTAATTATGCTTTGGCATTTAATAGAACAAACATAGGTGTCGAGTAGGTAGGGCGGCCCGAGCACGATAAGAGGCATGACTCAACTGAGTCATGTATGACCAAATACGACACGGTCTAGAACTCATGCCGAGAAAGGCACGGCCCGTGTGCCTAGCTTATTGGCATGATACACCGGTACGATGATCATGACCTAGAACTGAGAACGGGTAATGGGTCACATAAAATCAGGCCCATTTTTTTTTTAAAAAAAATTTCTTATTTTTTATTTATACGTGCCACATCCATATAATGAATTTTATTAATGAAATCCATACTAGTATGATCCGGCTTGACTCGAGACAATCCAGCACGTTGGGCATGAGTCTGCCCGAAATCACGCAGATCATGCCATGCCGGGCCAGTTGAAAAATTAGTCGTGCAATGTTGAGCACAACATGACTTCCATGTAGAGGTCAAAAAGGCAAGCCGGGCTAAGCCTGCCCATATTTTGGTAGCCTAATTGGGCCATTGTGCCATGTCAGGCATGGCACAGCTTGAAAAAATGCCGGCCCGGCACAGCCCACCGGCCCAGCTCATACTCAGGTCATGCCTGGATTTTCCGGGCCGGGCCATACCTGATTTCCAACTAGATTTTTTAAAAAAACCTAACTGGATCCCTAGGCCAGTTTATAGTGCCGTTGGGCCAGGCACACAGGCCATGCCAGGCCCAGCACGAACCGGGCAGCAGACCGGGCCTGAGCTGCCCGGCATGTTTGACACCTCTACTTCGATGTGTAGCCGTGCCCAACATGGCATGGTGGCCCGGCTGGGCCACATTTTACACCTCTAAGCACAAACTCCCAAATATTTTCAAATAACTTACATAAGGATTTCTTTCACAGCATATTCGACTAGAGAGGTATTATTTATGGCAGCAATAGAGCTTCTCTTTAACAAATAGACTGCAGTAATAACTGTTCCAGTGCAAAAAATTTTGGAACAATTCTTCTCATATAACATTATTTGATTTTTGTTGACCTCATGATTCTGACAAAGAAATTATTGATTTTGACATCTTCTTCAACCCATCGAAACAAATTTTTTTCTTTTGAATCTAGAGTTGTTGATGTGCCAGCTAGTTCATCAAATTCATCTCTGATCAAATCTCACACATCTTACAACATACATTAAATCTTCATCCTCACGCTCCAGGAGCCATAATTCACCTTCAAATAAAAAAAATTGAAGCACAACCAAGGATTGAGTTGAGGAAACATGAACTATTCGTCGACTTGGATTCCAAATTTGAATCTAGGTCACTACTTGCTCAACAATTTTGATTTACTCGAGATTCGACTCATCTACTCCAGATCTTGCATGTTAAAATTGATTTCTTCCAAGATCCCACTTAATTTCAAACTTGATCATAGGAACCCTAGCTGATCGCGTATTATGGATGAAAGAGGTAGTTCTGATAGACTCTGAAGAAGTTTTTGAAGAAGAAGAGAATCATGAAAGGAACTTTTGGATCAATAGCTCTGATACCAATTATTATGGTTTGTATTTGCATAATCCTTCAATCGTCTAGGTTTCTAGAGAGAGAGAGAGAGATGAGGAATAAGAATCGCACAGCCTTACAGGTTAATTTGTTAATCGAAAAAGAAGAAGCATCCTCACATTTCTTGTCTAGTACGCTTGGCAATAAAGCAGATTAAAACAAAATAAATTCATATACATCAATTGTTACATATCAATACATGCAGAGATACAATTCACTTTCCAAACATCGTAAATCCGAAGAAATACTAAATACGCGTCAAAATTACAAATACCTGCATAATTGAGAGTGTAAGACAGACCATTGCAGCCACGAGCCTTGACGCCTAACCTAATAAAAGTACGCTGGCGCTGGTCCAGGAGGCTTCGAATCCTAGACGCCGCCGCATCTGTCAGGGTTAGGGCTTCTCGCCGCGGAGCCACTTTCTCCGCAAGCGCCGAGACGACCCTAGCAGCAGATGACACCGCCATTTTTTCGCGCTTATGTACCCCGGTACAAAAACTATTAATTTTCTTATTTATACAATGGGCAAATTATCGTAAATTGTGATTTTTAATCTGACAAATATTTAAATTTTAAAATCTAAAATTGAAAATTTTGAATGTTGCCACCATAAGTTTATGTATTTTTGGACATCATCATTTTATTCTTTTATTTTTTTTTTTATTATTGTTGTACTTATGGAGTACCAAATATTATTATTAGAGTTTGTGTAAATTTTGTTTAGATTGATAAAATTTGATCAGGAAAGTATTAATTAGGTAGTTAATTTGAAAATAAATATGAATAAGGTACTAAAAATTAATAATATATCAGCCAGTACACTAAAAAAAAATTATTATGATTGATAAACTAAAGTGATAAGTACTTCCTTATTGTACTATAGGTGCTACCTTAATTTCCCGCTTAAGATAGTACATACGATACATTAAGGTATTACCTACAGTACATTAAGGTAGTGCCTACAGTACATTAAGGTAGTGCCTACAGTACATTAAGGTATTGCCTACAGTACATTAAGGTAGTGCCTACAGTACATTAAGGTAGTGCCTACAGTACATTAAGGTAATACCTACAGTACATTAAGATAGTACATATAGTATATTAAAATAGTACATACAGTACATTAAGATAGTACATATAGTATATTAAAATAGTACCTACAGTACATTAAGGTAGTGCATACAGTACATTAAGGTAGTACTCATCACTTTAAATTCTTAATCACAATAATTTTTTTCAAGTGTACAAACTAATATAATATCAATTTTTAGTACTTTATTCATATTTATTTTCAAATTAACTACCTGAACTATATTTCTGCCAAATCTGATATTGTATTTTAATCAAGCAATATAATCAAAAAAATTACTATGTACTTCCTCAATCAATTAGTAAATTATTGGGTCTGCATAAGGTAGGCATGTCAATTTAACCAATTTAATTGATTTGATTTATTCTTGTTTCGTTTGGTTTTTCTTATCTTTGATTTGGTTTCAACTAGTCTAATTGTGTGTTGCTCATGTGCGTACATGTGAAAGTATCTAGTAGAAGGAAAAACATGTGGAGTAATTGCTTGTTGGGAAAGGATAGCTAGAAGCATAGAAAAAAAAAAAGAAATAAAAAAGAAAGTGCTGCTCTTAATGCACTTTTTTCTTCCTGCTCAAGAGTTCTCTCCAAAAACACTCTTGAATATAGAACAACACACACTCTTATCTCTTCTAGGTGTTCTTTGCTAGCATCTACCTAAGTTGAGAGTGTGTACTCTCAACATGGGCGTGTTTTCTGTTGTAAACTAATGTACATGTTGCTCTCATCAAAGACAAGCATTGAGCTCTTAAGCTCTCTATTTTTGTGCACTTGTGGATCACGCACAGATAAAACTATGATAGATCATAAAAACTTGGATCGACACTCTTTCTATTCCATACATACCCATGTTTCACAAAATATACATGGAAACTAGATTATATGAATTATGCCCTTAATTGAATCTCTCTGTGAATTGCATATTTTATAATCACTATGTTCTGGGTGCATAAGATAAGTCTTTTGTGAGTATTTGTGAATTCAATATACTATGAGTGCATAGCAGAAACCATGTTAAACTCTTTATCATTAGCAGTTTGAATTTTAATTTGGCTATACTCGTTGAGTATTAATGTTGGAATTGAATTGTGTGTTTATGTGGATGTTTATGACAATATCTTTGGTTATTGTATTTTACGCGCGTGCGCACGCACACACACACACACACACACAACACAAACTTTCTAATGTGCTATCTATGTGAAATTTGGTAAGCATTTGAAAATTTCTAATCAAAATTATAAAATAGAAAACATCATATTGTGTGTACAAATCCACTTCCACTAAAATATATCCAAGGGTTCCCACCAATAAGTGGTATCAAAAGATGAGGCCATTTGTTTTTGGTGATTTACTAGCTTTTACTTTGAGTTTGATTTCTTCTATCCATAGAAGTTTAATTCTGATGACCAAATTAAGCATAACTAACTATTCTAATAGGAAGAACATTATGGTAAAACTTTTTCTCGATAAGGATTAGTATGACCCTATCATTGGTATGTTGAAACTTGAGACTTTAAGTGATCTAGATTGAGAGATGGTGCATTGTAGAGCTACTGCCACATTAGGAAGTGGGTTGAAGTTGATGCTTTTCACAATGTCTCTAAGGAGATGAGAGCAAATGATTTAAGGAGGAAATTAGAGTCTTTGAATGAAAAGAATGTCCATGATTAAGTTCTTAGTTATCTAGTACTAAATGAACCTTAAATAAAAGGATGTGAGTGAAATGGTTATACATGTATATATCTTATAAGTGTCAAGATTAAAATCCCTTGTTTTTTGATAATGTGTATATACTCGGCCATATAGGAAGAATCGAGATGTAGCTCAAAGGAAAATAGATCATACCTCACAACCTTTTGGAATGATTTCCAATGATTCTTGATACTTCATATTTTCTATATTATATTCGTAACCTCGGAGATGATTCTCGAGGAGAAGAAAGTGTGGCTCACTTCTCCCTTAGCCTCTTTGATCAGCTTTTATCAAATCACCAAAGTGATTCTTTTAAAAAAATCACTCAAGGTAATTCTTTAAGCTATCATGTATGACAAAAGGTTAGGCTATGATATGGATCTAAAAGCTTAAAATTAGATATTAGGTTTCCAATGTAAATAAATAATACTATTTATATTAATTATAATTCAATCAACTAGAGAATTATAATTACACTTTGTCACTTATTTGAAATTATAATTCGAGCCCATTATTATTTAATTTTTATTCAACTTTATGTTAAGACTATAAATATCTATTGATTAAATTAAATTACTAACAATTTTATTTAATCATCTTATATATTTATTTGAAGCCTTCCATTTAACTTATCTGATATATTGTATTAAAATCTACCTAAATGAATTGACATTATCAAAACTTAAGTATTCTCAATGCGGTATTATCAATTAAATTAACTTGATGTGAATTCTGTTGATAATTGATATTCATCATACAATTAGTATAATCATCTAACTTATCGAGCTTATTAATCTATTTAGATATTTAACTCTATTTGATTGAAAATAACAATAAATAAATATATAAGTGACAGTTAATTATCTCCAGATTAAGAGCAATAATATTTTACAATAACATGATGTATGCTTTATTTTATGTGTCAGTATACAATAAATACCCCAACTCAGTCTCATTCCAATATACATAAGTCTACTAGTACAAGAAGTTAAAATTTAAACTATCCTCTATAGTGAAGAAAAAATATGCTAAAATCTTATGCTGCAATCCTACCAAAAATATGTTAAACTCCATTTAAATTATGAACTTATAGCTTATATTCCATAGTAATTGATAGTTTAATCTTTTGTGCATAAGTTGAACTCTACATACTAAATTATATGCATGTAGAATAAGAGATACATGTATTACTTTTAAAAACAAACATACCTCATGTAGATTCTCATTTATATGAAATAATAGAATTTTATTAGAAATGAGATTAAATAAATATCCATAATAATAAAATTGCTTTTAGTATATATATACAGCTCTAACAACAAGGACAAGTGAACTAGCTAGCATATATGAAGATAATCTTGGAAGATAAGTTACATATCCTTACTCCTTAATTCATTTCATGATAGTATCTCCTCATGGTATCCTAACCATGAAAGTGGCTAAGGAGAATCTATTGAGTGAAGAAGTGGAAAAAAGAAAAATGGGTGATTTCTTCATAGAGTTCTCAATTTGGAGTAGAAAAAAAAGAAAGTTGGAAGATGAGGTATGGTATGATTAGTAATAGGCACACGCAAAGAGATGGAAGGAGTTATTTTTTCAAGTGGAGATCAAGAAAAAGGAAGATAGCGAACTATCATCATTAGAAAAAGATATGATCATTAAGAGGGATTATCATTCATGGAAATGCCTTTAGTACGAGCTTTCGAGAGGAGATGTTACTAAGAGACAGGCGAATATTCTTATCATAGAATGTAATGTTGCATTAGTAATGTTACATCTTTCTATGCTATGATCATGATAATATCTCATTTGTTCACTTGTTGGATCTTTATTGGCAAGATACTCATGTTAATGATCTTTTAGAACATTATATAATTAATAAAATTAGATAACATAATAAAGTAATAATAAGTTTTTGTTATTTTATCGGAGACTATTTAGTTTGGTTAGTAAAAAAGAGTCAACATTATTATCTTAATTCCTTTTTTTATAATTTACAAAGCTGATTTTGATACATTTTCTTGAATTTAAAAGCTAAGTCTTATTTGAAGGTAGATAATTGTGTTTTGGATTTTCCTTGTATTCTTTGTATTTTTTTTCTTATTTTAACACTCTTTTAAGCCAAAACTCTTGGAATGAGTCAACCTTTCATACATAGAAATCAAAATATCTTATAGAGTAATTGTCAGACAAGTAGCAAATAAAGAGTCTATGAAAGACATTGATAGTAATAGAGAGTCCAAAGGTAGTAATGAGAAAGTTATCCAATAGCATATCTACTACCATACCTTGGAGACAATTGGAGGCTATGATGATGGATAATTATTTGGGTATTTAATTGTAATTGGTGGAAGCCAACAACTCTTGATTGAAATTGAGTCTTATAACTATGATTCAGCAGCACCAATATAATGAAAGGGCAATAGAGGATTCTCATGGATATGTCTTATAACTATTACTAGCATGATGTAATAAGATTATGTTTATTTCTATATTCACCTTGGGCCTCATAGAGATTTGAGATATATTAGTGAAGGCTTTTTGTTCGGTGTTTAATTTACTGAATATTTTAGTATATTTTGATTGTTGAGAATGATGTGTACATGTGGAAATGTGGTGAAGATGTGTTGATTTTATAATTTTTGGTATTTTAGAAAATTTTGATGAATATTCGTGAAATCAATGAGTTTTATTTGTATTTAGCAGAGGAGATATATCCATAAATTTCTCATGGTTTTGATATCCATTATTAGCTGAAATTATATTTAAATAGTAGTTGGAAAAAATCTAATATGATACGACCCTACTATATCATTAATAAAATCTTTCAACTATGCAGCACATTCTCAATGACAATGATATTTAGATATTATCATGGAGTCATACTCATACTTAGTTTATAATATTTTAATGGCTATAATATTAATTCTCCAATATAGTAACCAAATAACCTACTAGTTATCAGAGTCATAACTAGTTATAATTAAGTCACAAATTTATTTTTATATGGCTCAATAGTCTCAAGTTTGAATAGTCACTCTTTTATAAAGTAATCAATTTTGAATTAAGGAGTCAAAAGTGCTGATACTCTTATCCTCAAAGAAAATCAAAGTCACAACTTATATGCATAAGCTAAGTGCAAGCACCACAGCCACATACATATAAAAAGAGAAGAAAAGGCCAGTATCATGGCCTCCACACAATATCATGGCCCCCACTCAATATTATGGCTATGTAACAATATGAGAAGCCATCTCTACTATATGGCCACTTCATAGTGTCATAGTAATTTATGGACTACCCTCGATAAAGGCACGAAGTTGATACATTTCATAGTACAATGACTTTGTGTTATAGGAAGATTAGACCCAAGTCATAGTCATTGGCTGCGTCACAACTTTGTATTATTGAAAGATCAAAATGTTGAATAAAATAGTGACCATATTTTCATCTAAAAGTCAGAGTCATGATTTTCATGAATAGAAAGATTAGACCCAAGGCACAACATCAAACTAAAGAGATAAAAGCTAGAGTCACAATTTTTATATGAAAGTCATGACTTTCTACTAAGAGTAATGCAAGTTGCCCATAATAAAAGTAGAAGTTTGAAAATTTTCGATGAATCTCTCATTTCTTCTCTTTCTCCCTCACGAAACAGATAAAGTCACATCAACTACAAACTCTAGATGAATTTCTCACTTCTTAGGGATTTTACAAGCAAGTGAGGGATTAATGAAATATGTCAATCCCTAGAGTTGGGGGTGTGGCTCTCAAACCCCTCTTTTATAGGGAATAATTTGGGAATTCATATGAAATTAGCATGGTCTAGGATTTATAATATTTGAATTATGTGATATAATTAGTTTGGATGATAGATGTATTTATGATTTGATTATATTTTATGATATGAATATTGATAGATGGTAACTAAATAGAACTTGAATAAAGGTATTGACTAATAGTGAGTTTCCATGAGATTGCCATGGTGGACGGTAATAGGTAAATCATGAGACTCACATGAGATTGCCCTTGTGGTTCACCTTTCGTGTGTGAGTCACATCATTACCGAGGAGGATGAAGAAAAGTAATCATCATGACATGCACAAGAATGTAGTGACTCATAAGGTGGTGATAGTTCTCGAGAGTCCCTTTGCTCATATACATAAGGTTGTGAAACTCGTAGGAAGCATATCTTAATTGTGTGAGCATGATACTAATAAATCCAAAAGTAAAAATGGTTATAAACTAAGCTAATCATTAGTCTTTATGACAATGGAGACCAATGAATATGAATATTCATATGAAATAACTATCAAGGATAATTGATAAAGCTACCTAGAAGATATAAGATTATGTGTCATTTTTATGTAGAGATGAATTATTCTCTTGGTAGTGACATACCGAGGTGATCTTGACAACTTCATCCCCTTTCAAGAGAAAATGGGAATAAATTATTTGGTCGTGACATACCGAGGTCACCTTTTAAGATAATGATTCTTATGTATTTGGTTAGTACCAAGTTGATGAAGTTTCTTAAAAGGTATGAGATTATAAAATACACTCAAGAAAAGCTGAATTGTTGTCTCGATGGTGATATATCGAGGTAATATCTATGAGGGGAAGAGCTCAATAGTGATAACCACCTTGTATATCGTTTGGGAAATGAATCATTTCATAATGCTCTATTATTAATTTTATGTCCAACATGATATAATTTGAGCAACTTAAATATTACCACATGAATTAAATGAATCAATCATGAACCTATGATTATCTAATAATCCAAGTAAAATTTTATTTAAAATGAATTGTCAATGTTGAATAATTGAATTAATGATATAATCTGTATGAGATTGATATATGGACAAAAGTTTATTTTACTACTTATATAATTCATGGACTTGCAAATCACATTTGATGAAATACTCTTATTAAAGAGCTTTTGGGATATTTCCTAACTAATAAAATTAGATGGCATAATAAATTCACAATAGTAATCAGAACATATATCCACTAAATAAATGAATATACACATCTAATAACCCACAAGTATAGTTTTGGAACTCAAACTTAGCCACAACTATCATTAGTTCATGTGACACTAAAACCTAGTCATAACATTTCTTAGATATGATGACTTTGTGTCACATAAGGGGAAGTTACAGCTTAGGGATGAATAATTATTTTAATGTGTAAGTTGTTTGGTGTTTAGATTACTGAATATTCATAAATATTTTGGTATTTTATAATGGTATATATGCATGGAATAGGAGAAAGTATGGAATGATTTTATGATTTTGGAGTTTTAGTGTTTTTTGATAAATATTCATGAAATTGGTAATTTTTTAGAGGTGTTTAGTTGAAAGAATAGAACATGGAGTCTTGTGAAGTTTCGATGCTTATGAAAATCTTTGTATGTCATGATATTACCAACTCATCATCATAATCATTCTACTGAGTGATTAATTATTAGTAGCTATGATATTATCAATTACTCATAGTCATACTTATCTCATAATATTTAAATGGTTGTGATATTAATTTTATGTTATAGTAACCAAATATCCCACTGATGCTAGAGGTCAAGGTCATGCACTAATATTATAATATCACAACTTTAACATTAATATGGCTTGGTAATATCAAATCAGAGCTACAAATTTTTACAAAACCACAACTTTTGAGCTATAGAAAATTACAAAACTAAAACTACTCATGTCAAAGCCATGACAATTATTCATAGCCATAACTTTTGGGATACTAAAATTTATAAAAGATATTACTCGAGTATGATCATTTTCCCAAGCCGTGACTCTTATCCTCAAAGGTAGGAAAAATCATGACTTATATACTCGAGCTAATTGATAATGTTGCAACATTCTTGTAGCTCCACAACAACATGATTTATGAGAGAACTATGCTATGGGATATATATGAGAGATATTCTTAATATCATGACTATTTTTCAGCATCTTGGTCATATAATAATCTATAATGAAAAATACCAATCTTGTAGCATTTTTATAGTAAAACAACTATTTAACAATATTAGATGTCCTTTACTTCACCGCAACTATTTCCTAATATCATGACCCTTTATTAAAGATAAAAAGACAAAAGCACAAAGTTGTGGTCACTTCATAATATCGTGACTTTGTGTTTTATAGATATTAGGCTTAAGTCATAGTCATTGCTAGTGTTACGACTTTGTGTAATAGAAAAATTGGGATATAGTAAAGAGTTGCGGACACTTTATTTTTTAGAGTCATGACCTTAAACTTAAGAGATGAATGCCGAAGTTGTAAATTTTTTAAAAGTCATGATTTCCAACTTAGTAATATAGAGTCACTCGGGTATACAGTGAAAGATAGATGGGTTCACAATAAAATATCACATACTTCTTTTTTACTATATAAACAACATGCAAGACCACAGTGAAACTATCAAAAATTATGATGAATTATGCACTTCCTAGAAGTTCTAAAAGCAAATAAAGGATATAAGATTAATATTAATCTCTAGAGTTGGGGGAGGGTGGCGATGAAAAAAAAACTTAAAAAATTCAATTATTAGACATTTAAGTTTTGAAAATATTTGTAAATCAGCTATATTTTAAATTACCACACCAAAAATTATTCATTGATTTGTTGATCATGCAAAGAAATACATATTTGGGAAATTCCATGACTTCACCTTTATATATCTCATCTTTAATGAATATTGCTTAAATTCATAATATATAAGTGTTCACAAAACTACAACTTCAGTGTACTAAACTTTTAGGGGTTATAATAATTATTCTATTTATTGTTAATCATCATATCTTGTGGTGTTTGTCTAAAACACTCTTGGTAAGTATATAAAACATTTACTTAAAATTCTAAATTGTATTTCACACACAATTATATTAGTGTAATAATATATGATAAGTTACTTACTAAATGTTAATTATGTTGATCCACTAAAGGGTTTTATGCTCAAATTGCATTTTCCTAATATTTAATATGTTTTGTGGTTTTCATTCTTAGTCATGTTTTTTTTAGTATGTATAAAGAACATTAATTTGACACTCCATTGAAAGGCTTTTTAATGTGGATTTTTATTTTTCTTATATGTGCCACTATGCTATGCCAGCAAGAATGACCAAGCTTCTTTAGCCACTATGCCACATGGTTAACCCTCTTCTTAAGCAACCATGGCATGTGGTGAACCCATTTCCACTTAAAATTAAAAGAATGTGTGTTTGTGTGCATGTGAATGTGTGTGTGTGCATGTGAATGTGTGCGCGCGCGTGTCTGTGCATGTTTATTAGTAATTTCTATGAATATATTGCTTTTTGGTTTGAAATATTTGTGATCATAATAACAATATCATATTTTTTTCAATTAATGGCCAATATTTGTTATAAAATTAATAAACAAGTTTTTTTCTCCTTACTCCTCCTCTAGGTAAGCTTGGGTATATCAACAAACATTATAATCTTGAACTTAGTAGGCTAAAATAACAAAAATACACATTTTCACCTCATGAAATGAAGTCTAATTTTGAAATTTTTTTAAAAATATTTCCATGCTTGCAAATAAGTACATTGTGGATGTATGTGGCCCCTTTGCAGCACATTTAAAACTTCTAAAATTACCTAATCTATAATTGAGCCACCCTGAGAGATGTTGAAGCCAAGCCTGAATCTCATGGATTTCACACGAGTCTCATTCAAATCCATAATCCTTTTTTTTTTCACCACTACCATCAATAAGGCATAAGGGAGTTGTTCAAGACCCCATAGAAAGTTATCAAGTTATCAAGAATTTTTCGATAACAACAACCTTGTAAATATGGTAACAAATTTTAGAAATGGCCTTAGATATGACTCATCTCAAAAAACTAGCTAAAAAAAAAAGATTAACATATATAAATGTTGGTTGTTTCGAATAGTAATGTGAAACTTAAGAGTTAATGCAAAATATAAATGGTCATGTAACATAAAATTAGTTTTAGTATTATCTTCATAAAGATTGAATATGTGTGAAAATAATGTAACAAGAATCATCATCAGTAAAGTAATTAAAATGCTTAATTTAAGCAACTAAAGAAGAGTAAATCAAATTTTAAATTTAACATGCAAAATTTTCAAATCTGACATGCTTTTAATTTTTTATATCAATATGAAATATTTTGCTATATTAATCCAGTAAAAGGAAGAAATATTAAAGAACAAGTCATTTAAGTTTAGCAAGGAAAATAGTATATACCTATACGAATCAAAAATCTTAATATTTCCAAAATTAAGATTATTAAATAATCATCATCTAACTTTGATCTACTAATCTTAATCTTTTCAGAATTATTATTAGCATTATATTTTATTAAAATTAACCTAACAAAAGAAGAAATTAAATAATAAAAACAATTGAATGAACAAGGAAATGCCTGTCTTTGAAAATTTTCTAAGATCTAATTTTGAAAATATGCCACAACTTAAAGTTCACAACAACCTTGACATACATAAATTTTGCTAATTAAATTTGAGTTAATAATTTATGATATATAGCTCCATAAAATTTAAATAACTAAATAGAGAGCAAAAAAAAAAAAAGCAAAGGAAAAAAATAAAAAAGGAAAGAAATGCCTAGCTTGTTATATTTTCTTTTTATTTTTTTCTCTTCATGCAAGACAAGAACTTTTCATAACTTTTCTTCTTCAAAAAAAAAAAAAAAACTTTGTTACTTCATGTATGTAACTTCTTCGCTTCTACTCTGAATGACTTTTTTTTTGTTTTCATAACTCCAACATCTCTCTTGCTCTTCTTTTCGCATCTCCTTCTTATGCCCAAGAGCTCTTCTATTATTTTTACTTGGTTTTCAAAAATATAATGTTTTTGAAAACTTCATCTCTCTATCTCTTTGAGAACTTCTGGAACTTAGTTTTCAAAAACTTATTGTTTCAAAAACTTCTTTTCTCCATATCTTCGACTCATCTATTAATCATAACTTCATCATCTACTATATATGCTTCAGATGTTCTTCCTATGCATATATAGAAGAAATTTTTTTGAAAACTTCTTCTTTTAACTTCTTCCCTTGCTTTGAAGATAGCCACAGTTATATAATTTCCAATAACTTCCCATTCCATTTCAAAAATACACACACACACACACACACACACAAATATACATACATATATATGCATATATATAATTGAATACATCTATATGTCTAGAGGAAGTTTTCGAATAATGACATAAGTTTTTGAATATAACCACAAATATATAACTTTCAATAACTGTTAAGAATAAAACAACAATTCTTATATGTCGGATTTATGAGAATGAACAAAATTAAACAAATCAAGACATACAAGATTTACGTGGTTCGGCACAAACTTGCCTACACCACGGGCTGCTACAGATCGTTTACTATAAAGGGAAAAAAAAATATAGTGTTTACAACACTCAAAGAAAATTACTCTCAATTTTCTCTCTCACTTCTCCTCACTTCCTTCACCCTCTTCTCTCTTTCTCACTTCTTCACAATGAATTAGAAGAGCTATGTGGAATTAATCAACATCTCTATTTATAGTAGAAAGTGAGAGAGATGAAGTCAAAGTTAGGCTACCTAACTTTGACAATTGAAGCCTCCATTTTTGACAAAAGAGGCCTCAATATTTGACAATCTCCCACTTGAAGACTGATTTCAATCTGTCTTCACACTTTGATCGATGCAGCAGCTTTTCCTTACCTTGCTATTCTTGCAAGCCAACTGAAGTTGAGCACAACTTCAGTTTGTCAATAGTCACCGTCTTTGTTAACATATCAGCTGGATTCTTGCTTCCTTGGATTTTCTCCAACTTTAACACCCCATCCTCCAATAGAGATCTGATAAAGTGATAACGGAGTCCAATATGCTTGGTTCTAGAATGAAATGCTGAATTCTTTGCCAAGTGTATTGCGCTTTGACTATCACTATATAGAACATTCTTGCCTTGCTTGAATCCCAACTCTATTAACAAACCCTGAAGCCATATCATCTCTTTACTAGCTTCAGTCATTGCCACATATTCAGCCTCTGTAGTGGATAGAGTGACAATTTCCTGCAATCTTGACATCCAACTAACAGTTGTACTTCCAACGGTGAATATATAACCAGTGGTGCTTCTTCGGTGATCAACTTCACCTCCAAAGTCCGCATCTACGTATCCTTGTACTTTTAGCTCTCCTTCTCCAAAGTACAAACATTTTTCTGTGGTGCCTCGTAGATACCTCAAAATCCATTTCACTGCTTTCCAATGAGCTTTGCCTGGATTTGACATAAATCTGCTTACAACTCCCACTGCATAGCCAATGTCTGGTCTTGTACAAACCATTGCATACATCAAACTTCCAATGGCTGAGGCATAAGGAACTTTAGCCATGAATTCTCTCTCTTCCTTCGTTTCAGGAGACTGATCCTTGGATAGATGAAAATGACTGGCCAAGGGTGTACTGACTGGCTTGGCATCACTCATGTTGAATCTCTTCAAAATACGATTGATGTACTCTGCTTGAGATAACTGCAAGAGTCCTTTCTGCTTATCTCTTGTGATTTGCATTCCAAGAATCTTCTTTGCTGGGCCAAAATCTTTCATGTCAAATTCCTTTGACAATTGCTGCTTCAACCTTCTGATATCATCCATATCTGAACCTACTACCAGCATGTCATCAACATACAGTAGTAAAATGATATAACTGGAACTATATCTCTTGAAGTAACAACAGTGATCGGCATTGCACTTTTGGAAATCTTCCTTGTGCATGAAACTATCAAATTTCTTGTACCACTGCCTTGGGGCTTGTTTCAGGCCATACAAGCTCTTCTTAAGTCTGCACACCATGTTCTCCTTCCCTGTTTCTGAGAAACCTTCTGGCTGTTGCATGTATATCTCCTCATCCAAGTCTCCATGAAGGAATGCAGTCTTCACGTCCAATTGTTCAAGATGAAGATCTTCACTAGCAACAATACTCAATACTGTTCTGATTGTATTGAGCTTCACGACTGGAGCAAAGATATCAGTGTAGTCAATTCCCTCCTTCTGCTGGAATCCTTTGACAACGAGTCGAGCTTTGTATCTCTTGGAACCATCGTGCTCTTCTTTTACTCGATACACCCATTTGTTGTGAAGTGCCTTCTTCCCTACAGGTAACTTAGTTAGTTCCCATGTTTGATTGGAGATTAGAGACTTCATCTCCTCTTTCATGGCAAGCTCCCACTTGCTAGCATCTTTGGTCTGACATGCCTCATCATAGCATTCAGGTTCTCCTCCATCAGTCAGCAACATATAATTCATGTATCTCCTGTTAGGCACGTGAGGTCGAGAGGACTTTCTCAATACAGGAGTTGGAGTAGGAGGTACTGTGTCGGATTGTTGCACACTGCTTTGTTCCTCCTGCTGAGGACTTGTCATTATCTGCTCTGTTGGAGTATCATCTGGGATGTCATCTGCTTCTACAAATACCGGCTTACTCTGCTTTAAGTCACCGACGTCAGTTTTATGTTTGTCCTTGTACATCACCTTTTCGTTGAAAATGACATCTCTGCTGCGGATCACCTTCTTGTTTTCATCATCCCAAACACGGTAACCGAACTCATCTACTCCATAACCAATGAAGGTGCATATCTTTGATTTAGGATCAAGTTTATTCTTGCCTTGATCACTAATATGCACGTAAGCTACACAGCCGAAAACTCTTAGGTGTGAGAGTTTGACGTCTTTTCCGCTCCATACCTCCTCTGGTATTCTATGCTCCAATGGTACCGATGGACCTCGGTTGATCAAGTAAGCTGCTGTGTTGACTACTTCTGCCCAGAATTGCTTTGGTAAACCTGACTGTATACGAATGCTTCTGGCTCTTTCTGTCAATGTCCGATTCATACGCTCTGCTACACCATTGTGTTGAGGTGTACCGGGCACAGTTCTCTCCATTCTTATCCCGTTCTCATAACACAGCTTCTTAAGTCTGGTGTCTTCATATTCACCACCATTGTCGGTTCTGAGCTTTTTGATTTTTAGACCTGTCTCATTTTCAACCATAGCTTTCCATCTCTTGAAAGCCTCAAATACTTCAGACTTATGCTTTAGGAAGTAAACCCATACCTTCCGAGAGTGATCATCAATAAAAGTCACAAAGTAGTGTTTCCCACCAATGGATGAGATTGTCGTTGGCCCCCAAACGTCAGAGTGAACAAGCTCTAACTTCTCTTTCTTCGGGGTTCTGCCACTTGTCTGAAAGCTGACCCTTTTCTGCTTTCCAAGTATGCAATCTTCGCACATGTCTATCTCCATTGATTGTAGACATGAGAGTTTTCCTTTTGATTGCATAATCTTCATCCCCTTCTCACTCATGTGACCTAATCTTTGATGCCATAATTTGGGAGTTTCAGTGCCTACTGCAACAGCAATTGAACATCGTGCATCTGCTGTTATGTAAAGAGTACCACTCTTCTTGCCTCGAGCAACCGTCATTGCGCCTTTTGAAATCTTCCAATCATCACCCTGGAAGACTGTGGTGTAGCCTTCATTGGCCAACTGCCCAACTGAGATTAAGTTCTTTCTCAGGTCGGGAATATGCCTGACATCTTTCAGTTCCCATACTAACCCTTTCAACTTAACCTTTATTACACCTTTACCAATAATAGCACAAGGTTGATCATCACCAAGGTATACTTTCCCAAGATTTCCAGGGACATACCTTTCAAAGAGTTCCTTCTGTGAAGTAGCATGGAACGATGCTCCTGAGTCTAATACCCAAGAGTCTTCCTTACTTTCCAGAGAGCAAATCAACGCGTCATCTCCTTCTGAGGTGGAAGTAACATTTGCCCCTGCCTTCATCTCCTGGTCCTTTGGTGTACTCCTGCACTGATTTTTGTAGTGCCCAGTCTTCCCACAATTCCAACACTCAATATTCTTTGAGCTATTAGAATTACTAGGATTCCTGGATCTGAATCTCCTGCTCTTTGAGCTGCTCCGACCTTTACCTCTGGTTGAATTTCTTCCTCTTGACTCTGTATGTAATACTGAAGAGGTTGATGATTCACCTGATTCTCTCCGTCTAATTTCTTCACTCAATACCAGATTCCGAACATCGTTAAATTTCAATTTACTGTTACCTGACGAACTGCTGACTGCTATAACTGTGGCATTCCAACTGTCTGGTAGAGATGACAAGAGAATCAAAGCTCGAACTTCATCGTCGAACTCAATTTCCACAGAACTCAGCTGGGTTGTGATTGTGTTGAGTTCATTCAGATGTTGAGCCACTGATGCCCCTTCCGTCATCCGCAAATTGAATAATCGTCTCATTAAATGAACTTTGTTTGAAGCTGATGGCTTTTCATACATACTGGAGAGAGCCGCCATAAGACTCGCCGTGGTCTTTTCCTTTACTATGTTAAAGGCAACATTACGTGACAACGTCAATCGAATAACTCCGAGGGCTTGTCTGTCGAGAAGATTCCAGTCATCTTCCTTCATATTATCTGGCTTCTTTCCTAAGAGAGGTTGATACAGCTTTTTCTGGTACAGATAATCTTCAATCTGCATTTTCCAAAAACTGAAGTCCGCGCCGTCGAACTTCTCAATTTTCACCTTCCCTTCATCTGCAGCCATTGCTCCTTCTTGAATCTGGCAGCCTCTGGATCGTTTCTGACTATTCCTGCGAACCACCGTGTATTACAACACCTTTGTCGACAAACCAGAACTGCCGACAAATTTTAACTATTCACGAAATTCACTATTTACGTGAATAGTAACTTCGCTCGAAAATTGACAGAAAAAAAAAAAGGTCAAGAAATATTCTTTTCTGATGTTGAAGGTCAGACAACGCTGCAACCACAGTGCATACTATGAATATCCTAGTGCCTATAACCTCCTCCGATACCAGTTGTTAAGAATAAAACAACAATTCTTATATGCCGGATTTATGAGAATGAACAAAATTAAACAAATCAAGACATACAAGATTTACGTGGTTCGGCACAAACTTGCCTACACCACGGGCTGCTACAGATCGTTTACTATAAAGGGAAAAAAAATATAGTGTTTACAACACTCAAAGAAAATTACTCTCAATTTTCTCTCTCACTTCTCCTCACTTCCTTCACCCTCTTCTCTCTTTCTCACTTCTTCACAATGAATTAGAAGAGCTATGTGGAATTAATCAACATCTCTATTTATAGTAGAAAGTGAGAGAGATGAAGTCAAAGTTAGGCTACCTAACTTTGACAATTGAAGCCTCCATTTTTGACAAAAGAGGCCTCAATATTTGACAATAACTTACCATGACATTTTAAAAAATACACACACACACAGATTTTTACACACACACACACATGCTATTCTTTTGGATTTACATTTATGTGATTTTTGAGTCACCATAAGTCATCTTTAATCTTCTAGATTTAATAGCTTAATTTCTAAACAAAATTAATTCAAATATAATGTTAGATTCTTAGCTTTCAGAGTTGTTTCCTCCATGTTACATTTAGATTTATTATTTATCATGAAATTATTTTTAGATCTAATTATTCCTTAGTGTGTGTGAGGATAAACCATAACTAAAAACTTTCCACATTTAACTTAGATCCTCAAACCTAGTTAAAAAATTCATAAGCTACTTTTTAAAAATTTAAACCATATTAGTATGCCTAAAAATAAGTAGTATAGGATTCTTTTCATCCATGTAAATAGAGACCTTATAAGGGTTGTCCCACTCTTATTTTTTAGCTTTACTCCTCAAAGTTATTCATGTGCATACTAGTACCTCATGTTGCTATTTTATGCAAAATTATACTTGGGGTCCATGCTCATTTCTAGTCAATAAGAAACAATTTAAGGCATCAAACTGCTATTTCTCTCTCTCTCTCTCTCTCTCTCTCTTTCTCTCTCTCTCTCAGCTTTGCCCCTCTAAGTCTTTCATGCCTTTTGACATGATTACCAATATTTTTGATGAAGAGATCTAGTTGCTCACTTCTAGTTAATGAGGCGCATTCACACTTTTCATTACTAAGCAATAATTTATGGTAGTGATGAACTCACACACACACACACACACACACACACACTCTCTCTCTCTCTCTCTCTCTCTCTCTCTCCCCCCGCCTCTTCCACAACTCTCTTAGACTTTAGCCTTTCATTATATTTCATATTATCTTCCTACATATCTTACAACTTAGTTTCATAATTTAGGATCAAAGCTAAATAAAATAGCTTTAAAATTTTAAGTCTCCATTTAGATTAAAGTTTCCAATGTTTATTAAAAGAATTCAATTAGAATCTAATTTGTATTCTATATGGAATAGATATATCTCTATAGAATAGATATATATATATATATATATAATCTAAAAGAATTCAATGGGGCCCTAGTGTGCTTGGCTCGATGTCATGGTAAACTAGCTTGGGTGACCGCCCGATGAGTTCCCAGTCGAGCGGTCACCCAGACGTCCATTATTTTAAAAAAAATTAATCACCTGGCTGATTGTAATCGGCCGGCCCATAAGCTGGCCATCATGGTTGTGCACTCGAGGTTGTGCCACTACCATCATCTGCCATCGAGTAACGCCAAAGATGCATGACCCATGCATCTTCGCCGTCCGGCATGGCCGTGCACTTGGTCATGCCCACCGTACCATATTTGGCATGTCATGGGAATTTAACCATGATGTGCATGGTATGACATTTTCTTGAAAAAATGGGTCAAGTAGGTACGACACGACCTATTTGACACCTCTAGGCAGGATCACATATCATGGGTTTTAAAAAAACAAACATGTCAGATTCACCTTTCCCTCCCCTTGCCTATTATATTTATGCAATATGCATGAGTTGTTGCCTCAACAAAGAGAAGTGCATACTTGTTATTGTCATTGTCTATAAAAAATAAAAATAAAAATTTAGTTTATTTATCTTAATTTTTATTACTGTTGGATTTGCATTCAACGATTAATGGGCAGAAATCCGATAGCTTTCGGATATTCACTCATTATAAATAATAAAAAAAAATAAAAAAATAGATTATATTAATGTAAAAATTTTCTATAAATATAGAATATAAATTTTTTGATATTCATCAAATTCATTTCCTTTTCTTTCTAAAATCTTATTTTCTATTTTCTTGATTTCCTCTTCTCCTTCTCAACTCTATTATATTGTATGTTGTAGGCTATGTGCTTACTTTTTTTAAAACAAGTGGATAGCTATACAAATTAAATTATATATTTATGGTATGTATTTAATTTCTATTTATTAGTTTGTGTTATAATTTATAAAAATTTAAAATTATAGTTTTTTTATTTATAATTATAAAAAATAAAAAAAAATAATTAATATGATTTTAGTCTTAATGATAATAATTTTGACCAAGATATAAATAATAATGACAACCTAACTGAAAGGTTTGAAGCCGAAACTAAGTTCTTTTTATTAAACTCGACCCATTTATCTAAAATGCCTAAAACTAGTTGAACTTTAGTTGTATAGACTCACTTTAACATAAAAAATAAAAATTCTAGATGTTTTAAAGAAGAATTATTATAGTATATATATTATAAAAAATATATATATGTACTAGAAGTACTAGTCACCTTGAGAGGCATATCAATCAATGTATTAAAAAATATTATGCATTAGATCCCAAACAAATCTGAGTAGCAAAGCCATTGAAGTTAATTAACTTAAACTTCATTAACCCTTTTTATTTACTACAAATACTTTGTGAAGGAATGTATGACCAAATTAATTATTATTATGAGCCTTTCAATTAGATTCTTAAGAAATTCTAGGGTAGTCAGTATTATGTAAATTTACTCTAAACCTGCTTATCATAAAATTCATAGGTTCATTAGTAGAAACGACATAAAAAAATTTTATAAGTTAAAAAAATTAATAATTAATGAATTTAGGAAATATAGTGAAATAGTATCCATGATGTCTGACATATGGACTAGTCACGATGATGCATCATTCGAATGCTTCACTACCACTATATCGATTCAATGTGAAAATTTAATAGAAAAACCTTAGGATTTCTTATGATCTTCAAACCTCGTGATGATCCTACCATATATAAGTATATGATAAGGATTTTTTAAGAATATGATATTTAGAATAAAATTTTTAGTATTGCATTTGATAATACTTTGAATAATGATGTCGCCATTAATATATTTGTCATAATAATCAAAGATTAGCCATTCGGAGAAAATTTTCATGTTATATATATATATATATGTCATATAATTAACTTAATTGTACATGCAATAATGAATGTTATTTCTCTCTTATCATAAAAAATAAGTTCACTAATATATCTTATGATGACTAACATACAACAAAAAATTATTAGTCTTTGTTTGTCAATGAGTCTAAAAAAGAAAAATTCTAAATAGATGTAAGATACTATTATAATTAAATCTACCTAATATTAGAGTTGTGTATTAGCTACTAATACGTGATATCTAATTATGTCAATAGTAAGAGTAACAAACTTATTATCGATGATCTATACTGAGATACATGAATATTTTTTTATGAAATTCTTGAAGATTCTTTATGGTATGATAAACATATATTTGTTTGTGTATACTTTATTACTTGCATTATACTTAGGTATACATGTAATATTAGTGACATGTTTAGCAAGTATAGAGGATATACAACATTTAGTACCTTGGCTATTATGATAAAAACAAAGTATTTAAAATACTAGTCCTCCATTCAAACACTTTATTGCTTAGCTTTCCCTATGGATCATCAGTTATGGTGGAAAATGTAGAAAATATATAAAGAAATATATTCATTTGCTTGAACCAAGCAAAAAAACATAAATGTTCGATTCTTAAAAAAATTAATTCACATGTTTATATTTTATGATTCTATGTATGATAGTTGTAACGAGATCCAAGTATGGACATAGACAATATATTTGGTGATGATGACTTTTTTTATTCAGTTAGGTAAAGAAAAATAATGGAGTGGTTCATCGAATAGGAGCGAGCGATCTTAGTATTATGATACTAATTACAACTCCATCCTATTTCATGATGATATTAGAATTTGGATATTTTGAATTGGTAAAAATCACACGAATCCTCCTATCTTATATTATTTAATATGACACATTATCTACTGATCCCTCCAATATCTAGCATAATATCAGAATCAACTTTTTCTATGACTGCCAATATTATTTCAGACATGAGATCCAAGCTATAATCGAATATCATTGAAGTACTTGCATACTTTAAAGACTAGAAAGATTTAAGGTTGGAAATTCAGAATAAAATAAAAGAGTTGTTGGAGGATAATGACTTAAGCAATATCGAGGATATTGAGACCACATCCAGTGCTGCCTTCAAAATTATATATGACGATGATAATATGCATTTGTACTATCATACTATAAGGCATGGACTGATGACTTGTGTGATACATAATTTTTCTATTTCTACTTCTACTTTTGTATCATATTTATAATTTTATATTCATAAGTTATTTGATACTGTTTATATTTTTGAGTTTTTATAAAGTTTGTTATTTAGAATTTTGGATTATATTATTTTATTTTTCATATGATATTATGAGTTGTATGTAAAATATTTTTAATTATTGATTTAATTCATTAAAATTCATAATGTAATCATTTTTGTATTTAATATTTATAATAAATGTCGATTTAATATTTCAAAAAATTTTAATTGGATATTTTGACTGCACATAACATGCATGACTCAGAACTAACTCTGAAAGATTCGACATGGAAGTGCCAAGTTGCAGGGCAATCGAGTCGTGTTGGAATGACCTATATATAATGAATTCGTGCCAACACGACATGATTGGAGAACTCATCTTGTGTCATGTCATACACCCCATAGTGGCCTAACCAAGCCATAACGAATTGGGCCGTACCGATACAACATGACCCATTTGACACCTCTAAATCAACCATGGGTTAGGAACCATCATTGTAATATTCCTTTTACCCAACCCTTTTTTCAACAACCCTTTCACTAGTATCAATTAGTCTTCCCTAATATTATTTCAATGTACCATATTATCTAACATCTTAATAAGTAAGAGTTCATCTAAATATCTAAAATATCCAAGATTAATTGACATCTCATGTTTGACCTTAAACAAATATTTATGATATGACATATCCTTGATGCCATATTAATGCCTCATGACTAATTCATATTATCTAGCACAAACATCAAGATCTAATCAAGATTCAGAATGATATTAAAACTGACTACCAAATCTACCACCCGAGTACTCTTCAACTAACTTTTTTTGGATAGTTCAACAGCTTTTTTTTTCCAAATTTAATTCCAACATTCGAGTTAAATATGCTAAATTAATTAAAAGATTTAATATTTATATATGTTTATGCTTATATTTATATATATATATATATATATATATATATATATATGTTTATGTTTATATATATATATTATTTATATATCTACAAATACATAGAAGATATATATATATATATATATATTATTTCAATAAGTAATTGAATTGATGCAGATAGTTGGATGACAAAAAAGTATTTTTTAATAACACGTTGCAAGTTCGGATCACAACTTGGTGTCCATCAATTAGTAAATTTTTAATTATTTTTTAAATTGTTGATGTGTCAGGTGGGAGGAAAATTTATTTTTTAATTTTGAGTACGCCAAGATGTAATTATTTTTTGTTGTAGTGCACATTTTTTTATTTTTTTATATATGTGGGGGAATTGTGTTTTGGGGTACTCTTTCCGGAATATTTAAAAAATTAAAATTCATCATTTAATATTTCAAAAAAAAAGGCACCAAATTATAAATAAATTAAAATTCAGGGCACTCGGTGAATAATTCCTAAACTATCCTTGCCTCTCTCTCATTTCCCTCGCCTCTCTTGCATTTCCCTCGCCTCTCTCCCCTTTCTCTTGCCCTCATCCTAGCCCATGCCTCTCGCTCGTCTTTCCTCGCCCATAAATCTCGCCCGTCTTTCCTCGCCCCTCTCCACCTCCACGAGCTCCATTGTGGAGCTCCAGTGAAAGAAATGAAAGAGGGGCAAGTGTAGTTTATGATTTATGTATTCGAGTGCCTTGAATTTTAATTTATTTAAAATTTGGTACTTTTTTTGAAATGTTAAAAGATTGGTACCCTGAAACAAAATTCCCCCCACTCTTTCCTAAAATCAAAATCTTAATTCTTTAATAATAGATATTTTTGATTGATGTAGTAAACACAATTTTCCCAAAAAAAAAAAAAAAACTTAAATACCACATTAAATGATTATATATTATTCTTTTGTTTTTGAAAATTTGTGTATGTTCTTGTTTAATTTTAAAAAATAACACCTAAGCATACATATTTATGCTTTTGTTCACTATAAATAATAAACTTAATTTTGCCTTTGCCCCTATACATATGAGCCCTTAAAAAGAAAATTGGTTTTATTTTCCAAAATATTGGTTATCAAATTTGAAAACCATATATATAAATGTGCGTGTGTGTATATATAATTATATATAAATGTGTGTGTGTGTGTTTATATGTAAAACTATATATAAATCTATATGTAAATCTACATCTAGACATATGTTTACACTAACACACACACACACATTTAGATATGTGGTTTTCAATATTTTTTAAAGACAACTTTTAATTTTTTTTTAAAGACTACTTTCCAATTCGAAAAGTGATACTAGATAACTAGAATTTGAAAATAGTGATTTATGAAAAAAAAAAAAAATCATTTTGTTTTTTAAGGGGCAACATGTATATGGGCTGAGTAAAATCGTGTTTACAATTTGTAATGTACCAAAATATAATTATCTTATATTTTGTGTGCACTTTTTTCAAATTATGAAAATTTAGGGTTTTGTTGTGTAAATTTTTTTAGCTAATCCATCTAAACTAAACTTATTCTACATTCTACCCAAATTTAAATCCCTCCCTATTAATTTGTAATTTTTATTTTCATGCCACTAATTATTTACCATTCAAATATCTAAAAATTATAATTAACCCAAAAATTAATGATCACCTAAATATTTTCATTTTGGAGGTTGAACACACACACACACACACACACACACACACACACACACACACACACACTTGTACCATGAAGTTGTTATTTCTATTAGTAAAAGAGGATAAATACTCTAATGTTAGAGATATTAATTCAATTAGTAAAAGAGGATAAATAGTCTAATCTTAGAGATATTAGTTCGATCAATAAAAGGGGATGAATACTATAATCTTAGAGATATTAGTTTGATCATCAAAGATGGCAAATATGCTTGGCAAATCGAGATATTAGTTCTTCATAATACTTACCAAATCACTTATCAGTTATCATCATGTTTTGGAATTAAGGTTTTACCTACTCTAACATCAGGTCTCCAAGTATTATATATGGGGCCAAATAATAATATGAGTTATATATATAGTATCATATAGATATCACAAGAATAGTTACATAAATTTACATGATGTTGTATATCTCAATATATATATTTATATATAGTGATATATAATGTATAGTGATATAATAATATCACACACACACACACACACACACACACACAGAGTGTATTGTGACATATACTAATGCATTTTTGTGATGATATATATCATGATATATCATCACAATATATATATATATATATATATATATATAACATATATATACTATATATCTCTATGTATTATTGATATACACAATAAATTTTTATGATGTTAAACATATTGTGATATACATTATATTGTGATATACACTATACATTATACTGTGAGAGATATATATATATATATCTCAAAAAAAATATTTATATATCACGATGATATGGCCATATATATATATATTCAAGATATAAATTGTGCACATTTTTTAAAATAAAAATGAGAATTTGTGTTTTAGTGCACCCCCTAAAAAATTTTTGAAAAACATAACCAAAGTTTTTATATTTATAAAAAATGCATCAAACTATTACATTAATTCAAATTTATCCTTAACAATTAAAACTCATCCTCCCCTTGCCCCTTGCCCCTCGCCCTCTCCATCGAGTTCCTGGAGCTCGACAAAGAGCTGTTAGAGCTCATCATCGAGCACCACCAGCACTAGAAGCTCCTGAAACTTGAGGATGAGCTACATAAGCTCGATGATGAGATACTAGAGCTTGATGAAGAGCTACTGGAGCTAGTAGTCATTGAGCACCATGAGCTCCAGAATCTCTTGGAGCTCATTGTTGAGCTCCAAGAGCTACTGGAGCTCGATTGCGTACTCCAATAATTTGCCATTCACCACCATGAGCTTTTAGAGCTCATCGTTGAACTCCTGGAGCTTTATTTGTTTAATGGTAAATTAGTATTAATGTAATTGAGTGCAGCGGATTTTATAATTTGTTATTAATTTGGTGAATTTTTATTAAATAAAAAAGATTGCATTAACTTTTTTCAAATATATTTTGGGGAGTGCACCAAAATATAATTATCCCAATAAAAAAATCTCAATACTTATTTTGTTTCGGGCTTAGCAAAACCAAAAGCAAAACCTAATTATATTCCATAAAATATCTGCCGCAGCTGTTATCGTGGGATGGTCATCGACGCAACACAGCTCGAAGCCATTGTCCCATTCCGTTTCCTCACCCTGACCATCCCCGATCCGTTCCTGACTGAAGATTTTCTCCGGGTGGCGATCCTCGACTCCCCGCTCCAACCAGGTCCATCGCCTCAAGTGGCCGTTCTCCTGGTTCCCCAAAATCGGGAATCTGATTGGGTGTTCTCATCCGAAACTGGTCATCTCCAGCTCCTCCTTTCATATCCAGGATTGTCACGGCTTATACTGGTAGGCAAAATCCCTCACATCTTCTCCGATTCACCTCTCCATTACGCCAGGGAAGAAACCCAACATGTTGACGAGATTAAACGTGCATTGCGCCCTCTCTTCTCTGCATTATCTCCAAAGGTCCGTCTTCAAAGCATGGATTTTAATCTGCCATTTCTGGAATACGATGACAACGTAGTTTATGGGGTGGTTCTGGAGATATGTGTCGGGAGTTGCGTTGGGGAGTTTCTAGTGGAGGATGTTGAAATCGCCGGTTCTGGTAAGAGAGAGTTTAGGAGGAGAATGAGGTTTAAAAGAATGCCTAATTTGGTGCAGACAGAAATCAAAATCGAGCCCGAGAATCTCTCGGACTCAGGTTTTCTCGAGATCGGAAAGGATGCAAGATTTAGGCCAAATATTGACGTCGTGGTGCTTCCATATCTCCTTGCAATGGTGGCTGGTGTCTCTTTGATTAACTGTAATTGTATCAAGCCGAAAGTTTTGTGCCTAGGAGTTGGAGGTGGGGCTTTGCTTAGTTTTCTAAAAACCCAGTTCGGCGCCGATGTTTCTGCGGTGGAAATTGATGAAAATGTTTTGAAAATAGCAAGAAAGTACTTTGGATTAGATGATTCTGAAATTGACGTTCATGTAGGCGATGCTATTGAATTTGTGAAGATGATCTCGAAGGTCGATTCTTGCTTGTTGCTCAAGCCTTCTTTCATCACTAAGTTCGATGTAATTATGGTTGATTTGGATTCAAACGATGCTACGGATGGGATCAGTGCTCCGCCATTGGAGTTTCTTGAGAAAAATGTTCTCTCAGCTGCAAAATCTATTCTCTATGATGGTGGACTTCTCGTGGTAAACACACTCTTTCCAAATAGATCGTCTTATGATGCATGGGTAAGTGAACTTTTCAAGCATTTTCCCGAAGTATACGAAATTGATGTTGGCAACGGAGAGAATTTTGTTGTTATTGCGAAACTATCTCCTACTTCTTGTTCTGGCTCTGTTTCCTCTGCTGTTACGAACATGGAGGATGATTTTCCGCAGAGACTCAGGACGAGTATATCTGGGAAATACATGGATTCAATAAAGAAGCTTTGATCACTTAAATCCTATCGGTGGCTCTTCGTTCTCAAAATGGGCAATAATGGCGATTTGTAATGCACATATGAGTCTCCTGTGTTATATATCTTCATGTAATATTTTAGAGTCCACTTTTGTTTCCATTGTCAGAGGATTGTTGCAGAAACGAATGCGATTTGGAAGATGAACTACAAGGAGGAGAAACATCAGTAAAATGAACATGCTTCATTTTTTCCATTGCTAAAATTCAACGCACCATTACCAAAAGAAGCTAACAATTGATAAGAAACAAACTGCGAGGCAACACGATCACCATCCAATCGGTTCGTAGGAAAATACAGCCTAAATGAATGAAATCCATATCCAACCATTCATTTGATGCTGATCATTGCCGATTAAAGTCACTATGCCACACGCTTCCGGACAACTTCATGTTCACGATCTAAGGACACTTAAAATTTCCATCAACGAACACGCTTTTGGATATGATTTGTGTTAGAGATGAGTAATAAATATAAAATTCAAAAAAAAAAAAAAAGTAAAATACGCAAAATTCACTTGATTCCCACAAATCGTATCTCTAGGCAAAAAATAAAGGTTGACGTTGATTTCAATATTTTATTATGAAATGAAAAGACAAATCCTAAATGTCATCTTGTAAACTTAAATAGTGTCTTGGCATGTTTAGTTCTAATGATAATTGTCAAAATGAGATGTCATTTTGTAATCCTAAATAGTATTGTGGCATGTTTTTGTTTTTATGATGTGTCAAAATGGGATGTTATTTTAATAAATTAATATTTTTTATTTAAAAATATAATTAAATTTTGATCGCATTGAGAGTTGTTGAGATTAATAGTAGCCTATTTATTATTTTGCATCTTCTCATTTCTTTCTCTAAGGTTGTAAAATATGGTACCCCAAGATCTTGGATGATATTTTGCCATCCCTGATACCACCTTCATTGGAGTATGATTTTTTATTATTTGGGTGTTATTTTAGCAGTTATGGAGATGACACCCCTTATATCAATTCTCATTGGAGTTGCTCTAAGCAAGACTATAACCAAATTAGTTTCTAAAGGTGACTTTTATTGATATTCTGCATCAATAGTTGAAAGAGTAACTATCTTATATAACTCTTAGACCTAACTTATTGATGTACCACCTTAAATCAATAAAATTCTTTATAAAATAATATCATTACTAGGGGTGCTAATGATACGGATCGAGTTCGAGTTCGAGTTCAACTGAGCTCGAGTCGAGTCGTTAATATTTTGAATCGAGCTTGTTACTCGAGTTGATCTCAACTCGACTCATTAATATTTTGAGTCGAGCTCGAGCTCGAGCTTACTAGAGTCGAGTTTTGACCAAGTTTTGATCGAGTCGAGTTCGAGTAGCTCACGAGTTGTCTCGTTTCATTCGCACCCCTAATTAATATATATCCAAATTTAGAAGAACCAGTGTATGGAATATATATATATATCATGTTTATAATACTAACTTATTAAGAAAATTAATTATTTTTAAAATAAATATATTTATAAATTAATAAATAATGAAAATTTATTATTTTTTAAGAATACAAAATAAGGATATATTATTTATGATATCCCCTTAAGTAAAAATATCAAATTTAAAAAATAAACTTCAAAATTTTATATACAAAATATTTTTGAGTTTATCGCGAGCTTTTTGAGTAGAGTTTCGAGTTGCTCGACTCGACTCGTTAACATTTTTAGTCGAGCCCACTCGAGTCGAGTTTTAACAGAGTTTTAATCAAGTTGAGTTCGAGTATCTTGCGAGTTGTCTAGTCTCATTAGCACCCCTAATCATTACCAACATTAATCATCAAATTTCATGTTTCATTGTTTGGATCCTTATTTAAGATCATGCATGTTGGTACATAAATTTTATCATCTAGTTTATCATGAAGAAATATAATCTTAGCTTTAATATATTCCAAGTGAATCTCTCTCTTTCTCATTAATCAGAGGATAACTGTTATGGTTATAAATTAACTATTATTGACAAAATTCATGTCCACGAGGTTCCTTAATTATGAAGAAATACATTTTCATGATTTTCTACAATATGTTTTTTCATTATCTCCCAATGTGTCGTGGTGTGAAATAATGCATCAAAATCTAATCATCCAAGCATCAAGGTGATTATATCAACATGTAAAAAATAAAATATCACCTGCCTCTTTTGTTGTAAATTTAACATCATCATGTTTTATTTCACTATTCTTCTTAGGAACTCTATACTTGATTTTACAGTGATCACTTTAATTCCATCAATTTATGTTCGTTTCTATTATTTCTAGACTTGCTTCAAGGATTTTTAAAAATTGTCTTTATCTCTGCCTTTGTTGAAATTAAAGTCTTAATTTGCATCATATTGTTGTTATTCAACATAAAATTATGTGATTGAACTTTCTATGAATCCTTTTTTTCTTACTTATTGCACCCCTCACAAAGTTACCGATGATATCTGCTCTCATGGGTTCTTGAAATTTAAGTGGTGAGGAATAAAGAATTGAGACACATTAATTTTCATCACATATATATAATTTGTATAGAAGTCATATGATTGGTAATTGTTTTGTATCTGCTAAAATAAGTTGTCACAAGAGTATTTTTTTACTATTTATAAATCAAATAGTTTTTTTTATCAGATATTCTTTGTTGCTCGATGAATGCTTCTCATGCATGAAAGTTAATGTTATCATCAACTACCTACCTGACAAATATTTATTTGACAACATTGTGAGTAATATTCTTTGATACTGTTAATTGAATTACTCCAAGCACTTGTCGATCAAGAAATCTTATTTTTTTTTCTACTTTTTGTTATTTGGTTTGTGCCACATGTATAAGTGTGACTTTTTACCATCCATATATGTCACCACATTTTTATCAGAGTAGATACCCAACATTCTTTGACATGTCTTCTAGCTCACTATTCTACAAATAGTATCATCATATATTTCAATAATAATTATATACACGAATAGTACTACATACTCGAATAATATCATATATGAGGATAGTACTTCCACATATATGAATAGCTTATTTTGCTCACATAGTTCCTCCAATCAACTCTGCAAGTTAAATAATAAAAATGTTCCACATAGAAAAGTAATTTTGGTGGCAGGACTGGCCTATCTAGATAATAAATTAGGGTGGTTAAACCTGCTTTGTTTATAGTTGTTAAGGATGAGAGTGATATATAAACATAAAATGATGAAAAAATAATGCATAAACATACGTGATTCACTCAAAAGATTTCCATTCATGACTACTGTAAATATGATAAAATTTAATGCCGAGTATTTACCCTCATAAATACTTATCCAATTCTCATGTATACCATGAGAATAATATTCAATTATTTATAACACAGGAGTGATTCTGTTCATATTTTCTCACTTCACAAACACACATACATGCACGTGCACACACACACACACACACCCACACACACACACACCCACACACCCTTATTTTTATTTAGATGTGAGAAACTAGAGAGGAAGCCTTTTTTCTTCTCAATGGGATGTAAATAGTATGAAAATGGGCCTTTGGTCACCTACATTTATAGGGAAAAGATCACTCCTAAAAAAATGAATATTCAAAGAAAAGAGATGGGTGATGACCTACTTTTAATGTTGTAGTCAGGGCGTCATCCCCCATTTTGGCAAAAATGGGGATGTGGCCCCATCAACACTTTTAACAATTATGAGGTACATATATGACTTGGGTTCTCTCTCCCTTTGAGCTTACCTTTTGGATATATTCGAGCACATTTCTAATAATGCTCAATAGAGGACTCAAATCTTCAACCACCAAAAAATATGTGTTCTACCTTCCATTTTTTGTAGAAGAAATTCTACAACAATTCCATTGTAACTTCGACCACCATACTTGTCATATGTTTTATTCATACAACTCATAATTTTATTGAATTTTTATTTCTTTTATAATCCTAGATGATAATTTAAGCCTGTAATAAAAATTCATAACCTCACTCACTTGAAATTTACTAAAATTTTATTTTCACCATTCACCCACCTGCAAAGTCACTAAAAGATACTTTATATGCATGCATACATACTCTCCTCTCTCTCTCTCTCTCTCTCTCTCTTATAATATCATATGAGCATATGAAATAATATGCTTTATACCCATAGATCATACGCAAATATTCTCCACGCATCAAATCTATCAAAATATTAATAGCAAAAACATACACAGGCTTCCATTTATTCATACATTCAACTCCAATGCATATAATTAATTATTTAATTTTTTTTTCTATTTTTGTGCACACACACGTGCATGCGCACGCGTGTGGGCACACACACACACACACACAACATGCTTATAAAATGTTTCAACCACATGTGTTTAAAAAAATTAAAGTACAATACTCACATACATCTTTTTTTTTTTCATTTCTAGAATGTATTTAGTAGAAAGAGAATTAATAGCAAAGTATTTTTTTTTTTTTTTTTTGAATCTTAGACTTATTCAATATATTTTCAAAGAGAAATAAAATCACAATGAAAATAAAATTTTTAGGTATACAAAAGCAAGGCAAGACGTTAACAAATATAACATTAAAATATCAACCATAAAGACAAATTCTTAAGATGAATAATAGATTTCACAAATTTTGTTCAAGAGATAATGCATTAAACTAATTTTTTTGAATTTTTTTCATGGGATAAAATATTATAACCAAATTGAACATTGTAATGAGACTGTAGAAAAATAAGATTTCATTATTACCTTTGTGATGTTTTTCAATCAATCATATACTTGATAGAGTGGGTGAAATATGTTGGAAAACAAAAAAGTGGAGAGCACGATGACATCTCATAGCTTAGTTTCAATAATTGACTAAACCACAAAATTTGACATGATGAAACACCAAAGCTTAATTTCAAACAAGACTAAAATAATAATTGATATTTTTTTTTAGTTTTATTTATTTCTTTCTGAAATTCCATTTATTTTTTTGGGAATCAAAATCCCATTTATAAGTGGAATTTTCATTCTCCTAAAATTATCTTTGATTATATTTTTACCTTGAAAAAAATCATCCAAACATGGGGAATAGAAGAAGAAAACAAATGAAATTCTTGATCTCACACCTCATTCTAAAGTCCCAAACTTGCCCTATTGTCCTTATTTCAAAAAAAAAAAAAAAAAAAAAAAAAAATCTCATCAATCTTATATACTTATATATATGAGCCTTAAAGTCATGAGGTTTGAGTTTAAGGTTTAGAGCAAACTTGTGACACCATGGGAAACACATCCAGTATCCTCATGGGTCAAACTTGTGATCACAACTTAAGTGAATTTAGCCTTTGCCAATTGGACTAACAATTTATATGTGATTTAGAGTTTAAGGTTTTAGATTTTGAAATTAAAATATAGGGTTTAGGACAAGTGACATGCCCCATTTATAAACATGTTCAAAATTAATCCATAACTTATAGCATCCATGTGTTAATGAAGGGAAATGTATTGTTTTAGAAAATAAAGAATACATTTCCCTTGTTGCAAAAAGGCATGTCCAAGTGAAAGGGAATGGTTTTTGTTTCCTCAAACAATACATTTCCCTTCATTAACTCTGCCTCATCATTCTAGAAAGAAGTCTTTTCTCATGATCACACGTAGAAAGAAGAATATTATATGTATATTGTTCGACTTGCATTCACGAATCATTTTTTTTAAAAGTTGATGTAAACATCAAATATTATGACAAAAAATTATGGGGCAATTGTGCTTTGGTGATCCACCAAAAAATAATTACAAAAAAAACCTAAAATGTACCAAAATATAAGATATTTATATTTTGTTGCATTTAAAATCAGAACCTAATTTTGCCCATATATACACATCGATATATTTTTAAAAAAAATGTTCAAAATGGATGGTTTTCGAATTCTAAAAATACTATTTGGAATTTGAAACTACTTTTCGAATTTAAAATGTGGATTCTATTTTACTTTTTTTTTTTTGAAATCTAAAACTTATATATATTATACACACACACCCACACTCACACATGTATAGGTGTGTGTGTGTGTGTGTGCGCGCATGCACGTGTGTGCGTGTGTGCGTATAATTATAGAAATAAAAAAAAAACACACACACACAGATATATATATATATATATATATACTTATAACTCAACATTATGATAGTCCGATTGGTAAAAGAGAAAGACCACATGATCTTAGAGGGTTGGAGTTTGATTCCCAGGGATACCGGATACCATGCTCTAGGGTATTTTTAACAAATACCATATTCATATAATTGAGACGAGCCTTAATTGCTCTGACCCTGGGGTCGCATTACCCATATACGGGGGAATGAGAAATAATAGGAAATATAATGGGAGCTGGGAGGGAGGAGATAAAAAAATATACATATAACTTATAAATAAATAAATAAATAAATAAAAATACATAAATAAATAAATAAATAAATATATATATATATATATATATATTTATTTATTTATTTATATTTATTTATTTATATTTATATATTTTTAGGTAAAATATATGCATATTTATAGTTTTATTTATATATATATATATATATATATATATATATATATATATATATATATATACAAGTTTATGTATATATAGAAATATTTTTATATATGTTTACATATATACACATTGTATATGTTTGTATATAAACACACACATGCGCGCACGCGCACACGCACACACATGCACGCGCGCACAATTAAGCTATCAATTCCAATTCGATTTAAGATTATTCAAAATTCTACATTATCATTTAATGAATTAATGTATTTAAAAGTAATTAAATATCTGAAATAGAAGATACAAGACTAAGTGCACAAGTCAGATAAACAAGTCCAAAATTAAATATTATTTAAATAACCAAAATTTATAATTACTTTTGAAACATGATATTATTCCACTTACCAATCTTCCCATATGTAACCTTTTTCATTTTTGCAAAATATAGATCATAAAAAAAAGATAATTTACTGATAACAATTCACTTGCAAATAATAATTTACACATAGATATTATAGATTTCCTTTTCATTTCACAAATATCTTTTAATAGAAACAAAATAGAAATGTAGCAAAAACATGATAGTTTTTATTTTTATTCTACAAATATCTTTAAATTGAAACAAAATAAAAAACATCAAAATAATTAAAATTACATTTTGATTTAAAAATATTGAAAGTGTTTAAGTAGTCATATTTGTATATTCCATTAAAATAAAAAATATCACAAAAACTAATAACAAGTTATAGATATTTATGATGCAAAAAAAAAAAAAAAAAAAACTTAAAACTTATTCAAGAGAAGTAGGCAATACGCAAATAGTTTTGATGTTTTATAAATAATAATAAAACACCTAAATCACACAATTTTTTTTTTGTAATAAACTAATTAATATCAATTAATAATGTTTTTTTCTTTAATGTATTATAAAATATTGAAATAATATTTTTATATCTCATAGTATCTTTTAATATTATGTGGGTAGAGTTTAAGATCACCTCTATTTCTATTCTAAATTTTCGAGATTTTAAACATGATTTTCAATCTTTTAAATTTAATTTTACAAGTATTTTTAACTATTTATCCAAATTAAAGCATCACAAATATTTGTAATATATTTACTTACCAATTTCATACATATCTTAAATAAGCGGTTGATAATTTGATATGCACAATATGTTGATGTAGCACACATTTATTGATAAGATATTTTGGCAAATTGTTTTCTAATAAAGTCATTATTTTTGTATTCATAAATACATTATAAGCAATGATATAAAACTATTTCTAATTCTATATTCACTTAAAATACTCAAAATATGATCAACAATACTAGTAACAATATGTTTATAATCACGAAGTTTATAACTAATAATTCTTTTTTGTAAATTTTATTGAGGATCTAAATAGTGCGAAATTATACTAACATAATCCTAATGACCTAGCAACCCAAATATCATGTATTAACTCCACACAAATATTGTTTGATTTAAAAAAACTTATAGAATTGTATTTTTTTTATAATATAATAATATGACATATCACTCATAGTATTTATTCTACTAACGATTTAAAATTTTGGAGAAAATGATTGGTGAATATATTCTTACTAAGTAGTGTCTTAAAAAATAATATGCAAGTTATCAAAAAGCAATTAAATGAACTAGAGATTCTCTAGTTAGTATAGGATTATATGAAAGATTAGATCATTATTAAACTGTAAGATTGTTTGTATTGAGTCTCTTCACCAATGTTGAGTTATATGATATGAATTGATAGCTTAAAACTTATTTGTAATACTTATAACTTGTTAATTTTGATAGCTTTTGGATGGTGAAGAAGATATATTTATACTTGTGATTTTGAGAGTTAGAGCTCATTAGATAAAACTGAAAAAATTAAGTGCTGAAAAATTAAGGCTGAATTTTATAAGTATTGAATTTGTATTGAAAAACTATTTGATAAATTATTGTTAATTGAATGCTGGATATAAATATATTATTTGATAACTGTAAATGCTGAATGCTGAAAATGTTGTATTTTACATATTTACTCTTATTATGATTGTATTACATATTATTCAATATAAATAGAATTTCTAATAATTTTATTTTTCATACAATTATTAATTATTAAAAAAAAAATCCCTAAAAACATATCCATAAATAAATCATACGTTCAAAAAAGAAATAAAAATATTTAAAAAATAATCAATAAAATCTAAACTCTTGAAAATTATCCAAAATTTTAATTTAAAATCAAAAATTAATGAATTAGTTGATTTGCTATTTTCTCTCTTAAATTAATTATGAAAGAGAGTTAGGGTTAGGGTTTGTGGTGGTAGAGAAAAGAGGAAGAGAAGACAAATTCACAAACTGAATTATAGCATGAATGAGAAAATAAAAAAGAAATGAAAAAAAAGAACAAAATTATAATTTTTTTAAAAAAATTTTGTTGAAAATTTTCAGACTTCAACATTAAGTCTCTACCTACTTAAAATTTTCGATGAATTTTCACTTAAAATTTTAAATTTTCAGCTCCTAATATTTTTTATCAAACCTACTTAAAATTTCTAACAGTCTCTTTGTCATTGATTATTTAGATAATAATCAATTTGTGATATAAGAGAAAGAAAAATAGAAAAAGAAAATATGTAATGAGAAGATATAATGAGTAAGTAGTATTTATAAATATGAGAAGGCTTGGGTGTTTATTAAAAAACAAGCTAAAAAAATACATTAAAAAAAATACTACCATTGACAATTGGCATCTAATGGCTAGAGCTTAGATGTGGATGCTCCCACAATGGCTCAAAAAAGAGACTTTGTGTTGCATACATAATGTGCACCCATCGGTTCTTTGAGATGTTTCGAGGTAGAATATCCAATGGTGGACTATTGGGTTGGTTCAACCAAGCCAACATGATGGTCTGATCTAGCTTGGGCCTCCTGACCAAATTGTGGTTTCTGACCTGGGACTTTTTTCATTGGGCTGCCCTAGTTTGCCTACTCCATATCACACATACAACTAGAGATCATTGATTGTGAGTAAGTATCCTTAATTAGAGCTAAATATGTTTTGACTAGGGTTGAGTTAATTTGTTTGGAACCAAGTGATGTTAGTTCGGTTTACATGCCATTATTGAGACTTAGTGGCCTTAGTTAGGGGAGTTCTATACTATAAAGATATTTTGAGTACCCATAATTATGAAAATTCTTACCAAGTACAACTTATTGAGATATAATAATGTCAAGAAGTAAAATATAATCGTACTATCTCTTAATTATATATAAATAAATAACAATACAATTACAATTGCAAATTATTTTTTATATCTTATGGTAGGATCAGCATTACTAACACATAACCTCAAATTTTTTGGTCATTTTTTTTGGTGAGTGATGCGTTGAATTCATTTTTTTCATATGTTTTGAATCTCAAGACATCTTATCAGGTCACCCAGCCAATCTCACTTGTTGTGTCATCCGCATTCAATTATCTTATGATTGTGTTAAATGCACATTTTGAAAAAAAAAAAAAACTATTGCATAGATTTGGTAAAAAAAAAACACAAGTCAATGAGAAAAAAAGATAAGAATTTTGATTAATATATTTCCTACCACTTCAAAATATTAATGTATTTATTATTGATTTCGATGAAACAAATATATTCTTCATATGTTAAATGTAATCTCAACATGATGTAATATCAAGTTGATATTGTTGAATTTGAAATTTATAATAAAGTAGTTCAAACCTTATGAGAAAAATTGACAATCCAAATCTTCTTTTTTTTTTTGCTTTTCTTATATTAATTTGAATAATTAAAACCTAACTAGTTTCATAAATGAAAAAATATGGATAAAAACATTGTGATTTTATCTTAAGTTCAAAAATAAAAGAAAAAAAAATTAGACCAATATTTTCAAAAAAAAAATAAAAAAAAATAAAAGAAACATATTAATAATATCCTTAACTTAACATCATCATAAATTATAAGAGAAGTAGATAAGAAAGGCAAGATAAAGAAATAGTTGCATAACCAAATTTTTAATTTCTTTAAACAACCGATGATCATCTTATATCCTAACTTATTTTGATTGTTCAAACTTATAATATTTCTTAAGATCATATACTCTTAGAAAAAAATATTAAAGCAATAAACAATGAACATAATATTATTTTTCTCCAAGAGGCTAGCTAAACCTTCCCCTTTAGCTATTTTACATAGCTACCCCTTAAATATGGTATCCAAGAGGCTAGTTATCATGTTAGCTATTTCTCATTACCCCAATTTGGCTAGCTACTTCTGACTGGGGCAAAGATACTAGCTACTCTGACTTTTACACAAACACTCCAGAGGCTCATCGTAGACGATCGTCTTCAGAAGGCAGATACTTTTTGCTTCAGGTACCGTTAAAAATATGACCATTGAAAAATTTAAAATTTTGAATTTCATGACCATTTAAATATGACCTTTATTAATAAAGACAAATTGTAAATTTTTAAAATTTTAAAATTTTGTTTCCCATTACCAACAACACTTGATCAAAGTGGGCTGACAGAGAAAGACAAGTTTTGAGTTAATATTTTCTATAAAATAGTTATTTTTAATCATATGGTAATGAGTTATGTTGTAAAAATTTTCAGATTTATGATGCCAAGAACTTGGACAAGAAACTCTATAAATCTTCCTTTCTATTTGAATATTATTAGAAAGAGTTAAGGTAATGGATGGAAGATTATCAAGCAAATAAAAAAACAAAAAACAAAACATAATGCTACTACTCTTTGTTCAATTTTTAAAATTCTTTATTTCGTTATTGTTGTAAATACGAGTGTTATTAAAAAAAATTAAAATTTTGATGATGTGTCTTAACACATCAACATGTGATGTCATCAATATGGTAATGACATAGCATACTATATAATATTTTAAATTTTATTATTGAAAGTTAGTTAGAGTTAGTTGAAGTGGATAGCTAAAATAGATAACATTTTTAGAGTAACTTTGAAAAAGTAATTAATTAAAATAGATAATACAATATTTTAAATATATTTAAGTACTTATTTTAGATAGTCTTGTTGAAGATGATCTAATATAGTAAAATTGATGTAATATATGAACTAATCACATTTTCAAGTTGACTATCTTTCTTTTATGAGTTGATATATTATGTAAAATCATGGATATAATATAATTGTCTAAGCCTAATTCATCAATAACATTTTAACACACACACACACACACACACACACACACAGACACACAGACACACACACACACACAGACACACACCATTAGTATAGTAGTCTAAGTGAAAAAAAAGAAAGAACACCAAAGGCTAGAGGACACAACGATCCTCAAGGATGTCGGATATGTGTATTGGGTATCTTTATCAAATACCTTATTCATATTGATGGGATGAGGGGCTTACCTGCTCCAAACTCAGGATTCCAAGGCTCATATATGAGAAGATAGAAATAATATGTGATGAATTAAGAGAGAGGAATGGATGTGATAAAAAATATATATTCATGAATATTTTATATAGTATGATTATGATCAAATAGTATAAAATTGTTTTTTTTTTGTTAAATCATATTATTACTTTTGATTTTAACTTTTTACAATTGAGGATGATGTAACCTTCTATTATGACTCAAAAAAAATTGGCCTCAATAACTTATAGGAAAAGGAAAACAATTAACTTTTATTATAATAGATAAAGACTACCTAGAGACATTTGTATTGTAAATTCAAGTACATATTAAGTCATTATTATTGAATTGAAGTTGATATTGTTGATGATGTACTCTTCTTTTCTCTATTTTTTTTTCATATTACAAGATTTATCAACTAATCATCACTTTATAATCTTGTTCAAAAAGATATTTTTTATGTTTTGTTGCTTATTTGTTCTTCTATTTCATGCTTTTCATTTATCATAATATTACTCTTTTTTATAAGCTTCTCTTCCTCATTCAAACTTATCCCACACTATCAATTAGCTCATATATGAACCTTAGGACCATGAGATAGGAGTAGATAATATCTCTATCCCAAAAATACCCTAAGATGCATCTTTGGATTCCATATAATTCATTCATAATATATAAGATTAAGCAATTTTCCCATTGTTGGCATCAAACTATACCATGTTGGTGGTGTAAATAAATTACTATTTTTTATGGGAAAAGATTGCTTTTTCATCTTTCAAGTGTTTTAGTGGATTATTACTTTATTTATTTTATCCACATAATTATTCCATGATAAAATCAAAAAAAAAAAAAAAAAAATTTGAAGATGTTCTAGCCTTCTAGGGCAATAAAAGAACCCTAAAAACCATTAAAACTCATTTTAAGAAAAAAAAACAATAAAAAAAAGGAAATACAAAAAGAGGACAAGGTCTAAAAAAGGAATAGAAAAACAAAATAATTGATATGGGCTCCACATAGCCCGTGCCATTTGACAAAGTGTTTTTTGTAAATCTATCAGTCCATGAACATCAGAATTCAGTACCGAAGACTTGACTAAAGCCATCAAACTCATCAAGGATCCCAATAATACTCGATATCTAAGGAAAGCAATCCACAGAGAAGAGCTAAAATTCTCTTTTACAAGTACAGACCTTGCTGTTTCTTATCCTCGCTACGCTTCGACCCCATAACTTCACCTCTAACCAGTCCTTTCATTCATTTATTGGAACCTGAAAGCAGCTGCCATGCACGTGACTGTTACAAAAAGAACTCAATGTGCCATGTCTGTGCTTAATCGCAGCTCCTTCTCTGTCATTGTATGAATTGAGCTGCTGAAAATAATTGCTCATTTCCATGGCCTCTTTGCTATCTCTGCGTGGGCCATCCTGGTCGCAGCCGGGCGATGTTTCCATGAATATTTGATCCATGGAAGAAGAAGATGGTACGATGTTATCTATACCTTTTGCAGTACACTTCTTCAACGCCTCTATTAGAGCAACATCTCTAGCTTCGATCCAAGCTCTCTCTTTTGCCCAGAACTCTCTTTCTTGGTCGAATCGAGTGCGCTCTCGATTCATCCATTCTTCCTCTCTTCTCGTTCGTTCTATCTCCTGATCTTCCATTGTCTTCAACATTTTCTCCATCCACATCTCTTGGTTATCTAAAAACTTTTTCATCTGACCATCCACGAACTCCCTCACCTTTAATTTCCACCGCTTCCTTCTTGGCATGAAGCTAGTCTGGCTATCTCCCATCCCTTTCTTTTTTACCATGCAGCAGGCAACTGCCGAGAGTTCATCGTCGTTGTTTTCTGATGACGAGGTCTCGAAATCCGATGTGTTTGAGAAACTCAGGCTCTCGCTCTTGTTCGTTTCTATATGCGATTCTTGATTTTCTTGGTTAATGTTGCCGGCGTTCGGCGCTTGGTAAAGAAGAAAACCGCTGTTATTAGCAAAATGGGTTTCTGGCCCGGTGACATGGACGCTGGTTTCTCCGCACAGAGCTTCAAGCTGGCGAAAAAACCTGTAGTGCTTTCCGTCTTGTCTTCCAGCTTTGCCTTCTTTGGTCTTCTTGTAATACTTGTACAGATTCTCAAACTTCTCCCTGCATTTCTTCCCAATTCTCTGGTATCCATGTTCTTCACCCATTATCCTTCATTAATAAAAAAAGTACTCACCAAATCAAAGCAAAGCAACAAATTATTAGGTTAAATTCTTTTAGCTACCCTGCAACTATGATTCATTCGAATGCTACGCCGTAGACTGCTAGTTTTCTGCAGTATACTAGATTTTAGCAGAAGCTGACCTGTTAACTTTCTCTTCAATAAAAAACAATGACGAAGGCCCCCATTTTAAAAAACAAAAAGAATATCCTTCATCACACCTTTTAACCATTAATAAAACACGAGGATATTAATGCTAAAATAATAGCTTTATCTTATATTTTTGTTAAGCCTTTGTGAGGCAGCGAGGTACCAAGAAGATTTTATGGTTCGTATCCGAATTATCAATCTCGCAAAAATAGGTCTTGCTGAAATTGCTATAGTAGTGAGCAACGCAGTAGCGGATTTACTCCATTCCTAAGCAAAGATTCAATATATATATGTATATAATTGCATGAGAAAGAGAAGCAAGAGCAACCCTCACTTGCAAAAAGAAATTAGGGTTTCATACAGAGATTACATATACCTGGAAACCTCATTCCAGAGTGGGCCTTTCTGATTCGCTTCTTTGAACTTAGAATCAAGCCTTGATCTGATCTCAAGAAGAGTAAGAGTCTCTTGCCTAGGCCATCTACTGTTATTCCCGGAGTCTGTTGTAATCCATCCGGTATCCATTTCTAATCCATACAGCGCACCACCACCACCACACAGACTGCTGTTTGCCGAGGCAACGGCAGTGCTTCCGTAACTTTCACGGCTGGGTTTTACAAGCCCACCTGGAAGCAGCACCTCCCCAACCATGATGGAATCGCAGTGATGTGACTGTGGATTAGTAAGATTGCTTGTTGGAATAAAGAATGGATGATCAGTTGGCTCTTGGGTTCCATGAAAATTAACTTTTCCGGTTACCAGTTGGCTTAGATCAGCCAGTCCGTACTGCTGATGATCAGCCATTACAGGATGGTAGGTGTGGAGAAACTAGAAAGCAATGAAATATGGGAGACAGCCAGCCTAAAATAAAGAGATGAGACATGAGAACTTGGACAAGAGTCTCGTATTCTTTATTGACATCGTACGGAATAAATTGACATATATTTTTCAGATTTCAAATAATGCGTGCGTCATCTGCAAAACGTACGCACTTAGGGACAGTTAAGAAGGTCAATGATAAACCATTAAATGCATACATAGCGAGGGGGAACGCGAAGTGGTCATGCATTAATTTATTAACATGTGTGAGATAATGGGATGAGTTGGCATTCTTCAAAAGTTGAGTACATGTGTGATGTGCACCACAGGGTTTTTTTATGATTTGGTGCACTTAAGAGGTGCCTAAGTACCCAAATAATCCTTGCACCACACGGCCCATAACCATGTCTCCACTTTCATCATGCTGGCCTATGGTATGGTGCCGTGCCTTTCAGAGGCCACACTGGCATGGTGCCGTGCCTTTCAGAGGCCACACTGGCATGGTGCCGTGCCTTTCAGAGGCCACACTGGCATGGTGCCGTGCCTTTCAGAGGCCACACTGGCATGGTGCCGTGCCTTTCAGAGGCCACACTGGCATGGTGCCGTGCCTTTCAGAGGCCACACTAGTATCGTGCCGTGCCTTTCAGAGGCCACACTAGCATGGTGATTATGTTCTGAGACTGACAATGGGTCATGGGTCATGGAAAACTTGGTAATTTTATGACCTAACCACTCTTGGACCCATTAAAAAAAATAGTTTTTTATAAATGTAACTATTATTTGCCAAGCTCACCTGGTAGGTAATTTAATGAAACCCATATTGTCATGCTGATGTGGTGCAACAAAAGTCCCAATGGCTAAGGCCATGGGCAAACGAGCACACGCGTGCGATAGTTATAACTATCACTTTCACCACCATGTACATGCATTCACATTCACTTAAAAAATTTAAATGCTAGTTAGATCCTGTACGTTGAATTAATTACAATGGCTAAGGGTAGAAATCCAATGATTATCGGGTTTTAGCTCATTTAAATATTAAAAAATCAAAAAAAATCAAAAAAATATAATATGTAATAATAATAAAAAATCTATAGATATAGATGAAATACTTAGAGTTTTTTATTATCAATTCTATATCTTTTCTCTCTTGCTCTCCGATATCATCTCTCTCTATTATTCTTAATTTACAATTTTTATTCTCTAATTTTCTATTTTTTTATGTGATTCTGTCATTTGGAAGTTGGAAATTGGAATGGAGGAATATTTTTTATAACAAAATAAATCACAACTCACAAGCATCAATTCTAGTTAAGGTTATGCTTACACCTAACGGTACCATAATTCGAGTATTTTTTTTATTTGTTTATAAATATAAATTAATTTTTTAAAATATAAACTAACAAAATAACTAATGGCTAATAGTGAATAATTGATAATGAGATTAATATTGATTTACATATAAATAATAATGATAATCTTACGAAATAGTTTGAGGCTAAAACAATATTTTCTCCCATGATTTTGACCCAAACTCGAATACCTAAAAAAATAAAAACTACGAAGAATTCTACTTGTTTGGACTTACTTTAAGATATTAAAAAATAAAAATTATAAAAGTGTCGATTATGAATTAGCAAAATGTATATTGTCAAAAAATATATACATGCAGGAGTACAAGCGGTACGACCACCTAAAGATATATTACGATCAATACACCAAAAATATAGTATATTAGATCTTAGGAAAACTCAATGAAGTCTGAGTGGTGGGGTCTTCGAAGCTAGATTTAGTTCATTTTCTTTGATCCCCATTATATACTATAATGATTTAGAGAGAAAAGATATGACCAAATTGATTATGATCATTAATCTTTTGATTAGATTTTCAAATGATGCTAGGGTTATCAGTATCATGCAGTCCTACTTCTAGTCTACTTATCATATAATTCTTATATTCACATATAGTAACAACATAATAAAATATTATTGGTTAGAAACAAATTATTAATAAATTTAGGAAATATAGTGGAGTGGTGTCTGTGATATATGAAATTTATACTAGTCATGATAATGCATCATTTGTCTGTCTCACCACCCACTATATAGATTATATATGGAAACTTAATAAAAATATTTTAGGATTTCATGAGATTCTATATTCTCACTTTGACATTGCCAAATATGAGTGTATGCCGAAGATTTTTAGAGATTATAATATTAATAATAAAATATTTAGCATCATATTTAATAATGTATCAAATAAAAAAATTATTATTAGAATATTTGTTAGGATCATTAGAGATGGACCATTAGTTAAAATTTTTCATATTAGGTACATTGTCATATTATTAAAATAATAGTACAAGCATGAATGAAAATTATTTCCTCCATACTTTAGAAAAAATAAGAAACTCACTAAAATATCTTAATATACCTAGTAGATGACAAGAATTTGGTAGTCTTTATTTGTCTGTGGGTCTAAAGAAAAAAAAAATTCCAAATGGATATGAGATAGATTTTGAATTATATTTACTTGATATTAGAGTCATTATAAATGTCAAATGGGTCATGTCATGCTAGCATGATCCATTTTTTCTCGGCCTAATTGGGCCACCATCCCGTGCCATGCATGACATGATTAAAATCCTATGCATGCTAAGCAAGGTATGATGCACATTTTACCGGCCCAACATGACATGGTGGGCATGGTCATGCCGACCATGCTATGCATAAAAAAAAACAACACATGGTCGACCAATTAAAAATTGGCCTCCCAGTCGCATTTAAAAAAATGGACCACTCCATGAAGGGGCGGTTGAATTTTACAAAAAAATAAATCAGCCTGAATAACTGCTTGAAGGGGATTGCATCAGGCTGTCACCCAGGCTAGTTTATTATGCTATCGGGCCAGGCACATGGGTCATACATGGCATGGTATGAGGCACGGTCCATGCCGGCCTAGCACGACATGGACCATGCCGACGGAAAGCTCGGCCCAACCTGAGGCACAGTTCCATGTCGGCCATGTAGGGCTAGGCTAGGCACTACTGAATTAGGATGGGCCCTGAGCCATGCTTGGGCCTCCCAGCATGTTTGATGCCTTTAGGAGTCATGTGCTAGATATTAACACTTGTTGTCCGACTACGATAATAATAAGGGTGATAAACTTAATATTGATGCCTCTTACAAAGATATAAGAATTTTTTTATGAAATTACTAAAGATTTTTATGACACGATGAACACGTGCATATCTGTGTACACTCACACCAACTTGTATTGCACTCAGGTGCATACACAATGTTAGTAGCATATTTAATAAGTTTAGAGGTCATCCTACATTTAGTGCCAAGGCCATTGAAATAGAAACTAAATATTTAAAGTACTAGTCTACCATTCAATCTCTTTATTATATGACTATCTACTTGGATCATAAAGTTAAAATGAATGAGGTAGAGAATATTTTGACACATATATCCATGTGCATATGAACCAAGTACGGATATGATATTAGTTGTAGCTAAGCTTCAGGTATGGATATGGATACCATATCAGGAGATGATGACTTCTCCATTTAGTTAGTAAGAGAGAAATGACAGGGTAGTCCATCAAATAGGAGCGTGTCATCTTACTACTTAGATACTAATTACTATTTAATCTTATAACATAATGATAATAAGAACTTTAATATTTTACTATTGTGAAAATCATATGAATTCACCTATCATGTGCTGTGTAAGATGACATGAGATTTACTTACTCCTTTAATATCTATCATAGGATCGGAATCTTTTTTTTTGGTTGCATCCAATATTATTTTAGATCGTAGATTGAGGCTGTAGCTAGATATCATTATGGCACTTGCATGTAGAAAGGATTGGAAATATTTGAGGTTAGACATTCATGATAAAGTGGGAGCACGATAATTGATAACAATGGTGATTCATGAGATTTGGAAGATATTGAGGCCACCACTAACAATAATATCAGATGCTTACATGATGAATAATAATGATGATTTGCATACATACACCAATTGAGTTTAGGATTGATTGTTATTTGTTGATGTTGTATGTATTTTATGATTGTTATTTTTATAAGATACGATTCATATTCGATACTATGATTATGATTTCTGATTGTATTTTTCTTTGCTATTATTTTTAATTGTTGTTTATCATTTTTATTTCATGTTAGTCTCTAGGATTTTGGTTTGAAATAAAATTTTATTTTATTTTTTATTGCACTTACAATTTTAGTATTGCATATAGTTTGTTTTGATAAACTATTTTGTATAACCAAAATAATTTCTATTTTAATATTTAATATTAGTGTAGGAAATAAAATATTAAAAGATTGGGAATGTAGCAATAGCGCAAGAATGGGGGTCCTACTGCCCGATCAGTGGGCCAAATAAAATTTTGCAGCACAACTATTAAAAAATATATCGAGAAACTATATATACATATTATTTCTATTTGTTGGCTGATGCAAGGGAGCGAGAGAGTGAAGATAGAGAAGTGAGGGAGAAAGAGAAGAGAGAGGAAGGAAGAGAGAGAGAAGAGAGAGCAAGGGAGAAAAAATAGAGAGAGATGAGAGAGTGGGAGAGAGAGAGAAGAGAGAGCAAGGGAGAAAAAAGAGAGGGAGAGATGAGAGAGTGGGAGGGAGAGAGAGTGGGAGGTAGAGAGAGAGAGAGAGAGGAAGAAAATATTATTTTAGTTTGCATGATAGAGAGAGTTATTTTTGTCATTTAGTATGATTCATACCCATCTCAGTTCTCACTAATTTGACAAATTTTAGATTGCTTCTCACTTATTTTGCAAAATTTATTTCTCTGCCTCTAATTATTTACTATTCATACACTCAAAAACATAATTCGCCCATTAATACTTTACTTTTGGTTTAGCTTTAGTAATACAAATACTCCTCTTCAAATTGATTTGGATACAAAAATTAAGCACCTTTGGGGACTATATTTATATAGTAATTCAAGGAATTTCTTATATTAACAAGATTTAACAAAACATGATAATTATGATTCTAATTTTTTACTTAAAGTATTTTTTTTTTGAATTATCATACTTTTAAAAATAGCATAGAAATTGAATTATTTTTTTTTAATATCATATCATAACAAAGCAAGAATAAAAATCATATTGTATCTACCAAAAGTGCATCTAAAAGTCAACAAAGATTGTTAGTTATCGAATTTTAATGTTAGTACGAATAAAATATCTTTATTAAATGAATAAAGTTAATCAAGAATTAAATGGTAAATACCAAAGAGATATATGTATGTAAAAATTATTAAAATTAGATCTTGGATGATTAATCAACCATAAAAGATATTTAGACAAAATTAATTAACACCAAAAAGTTTTTAACATATGATACAAGAGAAGTGAGATAGAAAAAACTAGGAGAAATCAAAAGAAGAGGTAGCAATAAAAATAATATACAATAATGGAATGTAAGGTGCAACAAAAGACTACGAAGAATGTTTAGGGTTTGACAAATTAATTAAAGACTGGCATTAAGCAGCTTGAGTAATGAACAATAGGTCTAACAAAAAAAATCATATGATGAATAACATAGTCTACTAAATACTAAAGAATGAGATAAATATGTCTTTTAGTATGCTAAAATTTAAAAATAAAAAACATGAGATTAAATTTTTTTTGGTCTATCAATGATGAAAATGATAGGATGCTAATAGGTTATAAAATTATTTTAGAATTGATTAACATATATTTTACATGTTTACTCAACAAGCCATAAAAGAGTTTTTAATTATTTTTCACCCTCACCCCAATCCCCCCTTACCAATCTCAGGGTAGATACATACAACAGACTTTCATACTGACCAATCATCTCAGTAGTAATCACAACCAAGCACATTTAATTTTGAAGTTCTTATGATATCCAGTACATCAGTGATTGATTAAATCTAAACAAGTCATAAAAAAGGTAAATTTAGATAAACTTTATCCTGAAGATAAAAGATATCATGTTTCATTGATGAATAGTTTAAAAAAGCAAAATGAAGCATTAAAAAGAAAGAATGAATAAAACAATAGTTAGATCATTTACTATTCAATTGAGCCATAGAATATGTAGGATAAGTCGATAATCAATTGTTATCTATGTTTTTAATAGGAATTTTTAAAATTTAAAAATATTGAAAATTTTGAGACATAAGCTTATGATCATAACATGGATAACATTGATATTCAAATTGCTGAAATGCTAGAATCATAAAATTAACAAGTCACATTTGAGGCTCTAAGCAAAAAAAAAAAAAAAAAAAAAAAACTCAATGAAAGGAGACATAGAAGTTTAGTAACAAGATTGAAGAATCAATTTTGTTTACTATTGGGTGGGTCTAACAAAAAAGGCAATTTTTTTATTATAAAAACTACAAAAAGACAAAATTGAAACAAAAATTTTTATGCTTACTCTTTATTAAATGAAAGAAAATATCACAAAAAACAAAAATTCTTATTAGAAAAACTCCATAGATCCATAGAAGTAGTTTTTTTTTTTAGAAATATGAGACCATAAAGAGCTAGGAGATAAGAAGAAAAAGTGAGAAAACTGAAAATGAATAATTCAACTTTCCCCAAAAACAACAGTCTCTTTTAAATCATATTAAAAAAATAAATAAAACTATTACAAAAATGTCTACATTCACACACACACATAGACCATGTCCAAGACACTATTAACATAGAACATAAATTAAAAATATCATATTATCTAACATTTCGTCCCCTCAATGTAATATTCTTGAAGTCCAAGTAATGCTCTGAGTTATTCATGTTTTCTTTGGGGTAAGGCTTTGGCAATAATATCAATAATCTGCTCATGACAAGCCAGGCATGACCCATATGTCTGGCATATTGGCATGATACATAAGCACAATGACTCATGATAGGGCATAGGTTGTGGACCATAAGTTATAGCTAGGTTTTTTTTAGAAAAAAACAATCTCAACTAACATAGGTACTTGTTATGTTTTATGTAATAAGTCTATACATTTAAAGTGATAGGCCATGCTTGTCACTTTCAATGTATCTTAAAAAAACAAAATAGTTTTTATGTTTCCTTTCTATTCAATTCCAATGGCTACATGTAGAAATCCAATGACTATCATATTTTTGCCCATTTATATTATAAAAAATAATAAAAAATAATAAAAAATAATAAAAAATAAAAAAAAATAAAAAAATATTTTAATATAAAAAAATAAATAAATATAGAATTCTCATAAATACTTTATAATGAATAGAAATTACTTTCAAATGAAAGAACATCAGTTATATAAGATTTTTGGCTTTCTCACCAAAATTTTTGGTTTTAACAAAGTTATAACCTTTTGGCTTTCTCACCAAAACTCTTGTAAGCCTATAAATATGTCAAATCAGAGTCAAATATAATAATCCATATTTTTCTTCTATTTATTTTTTCCTCTTTTTTTATAACACATTATCATTATGAGTTTGCTCCAGATAAGGTAAAATTATAAAAACATTATTTTTTTCCCTCATATAATAAAAATTTTCCAAAATATCAAATCTCACAAAATATGAGTTTGTGGCATTTGATATTTCTGGTAAAAATTATTTATCATGGATTCTTAATGCTAAAATGCATCTGAATGTAGAGTCCTAGTACGACTGTGCAAAAACACTAATTTTTCTTAGGCACCTACTCCATGAGGATCTAAAAAATGAATATTTCACTATAAAAGAATATTGTATTTTATAAAATGAAGTGAAGAATAGATTTGACCACCAAAAAACTATGAATTTATCTAAAGCCCACTATGACTGGATGCACCCGAGGTTGGAAGATTTTAAAATGGTTAGTGAGTATTACTCTGCTCTATTTAAAATAAGCTTTAGTTTGAAGCTAAGTAGAGAAAAAATTATGGATGAAGACATGCTAGGAAAAACATTCATAATGTTTCATACAACTAATATGCTCTAACAACAACAATATAGAAAGCATATATTAACTAAATATTTAGAGTTAATATCATGTCTTCTGGTAGTTGATTAAAATAATATGCTACTAATAAAAAACCATGAGTCTCATCCAACTGGATATGAACCATTTCCTAAAGTAAATGCAATTTCATCCCACAATCATGATCATGGATGTGGTCATGGTAATGGTCGAAGACAGAATTCTCAACATTGTGATAATCATCCTAATAACCCCTTGAAATGGAAAGACTCATTTTACTATAAAAGAAGTGAAATAATGATGATATAAAACAAGGAAATAGGGAAAATGTATATAATATACCCTTCAAGGCACCTGAAGAGATTTGCTATATATGTGGAATGGAAGGACACTAGTCTTGTACTCATCGATCGATTAAACATCTGGTAGATCTATATCAAGCATCAATAAAGGATAAAGGAAAAAGAGTAGAAACAAATATTACTGATGGAAAAGGGTACAACCTACCTTATTTTGATATTGATATTTTTGGAGGTCCTAATAATAATTTCAATTATTTAGTAGAAGATGAAAATGTAAATATTAAATAATTCTATGCATTTTATTTTGATTAAAAAAGAATATCATCTCTTGTTATTTATATTATTATATTAATCTAAATTTATGTATTATTGAATTTCAAGATGAATGAATGTGATATATATCTTTCTAATTATGCAACCATGCATACAATACTTCAAAAAAAACATATTTTTTAAATTTAATAGCTACAAATGCATGTGTAAGTACTATCCCTGGTACATCAGATTTAACTGAAGGTTATGAAAGAGCAAATATAATACTACTAAATAGAACTAGATTATATATTAATTATGCATTATGTTCAAGCAAATCAACAAAAAATTTGCTTAGTTTTAAGATATCCTCAAAAATGAATACCATATTGAAACTATATTTTCTGGAAAAAAAATTTATGGAAAAGCTCCTAGCATTCTGTTTTGGGTTATACCATATGAACATAAAGCCAATTGAGTCATATGATGTAATGAACTAGTAGTTCAATAACCCAAAGATTTTTACACATTGGCATAATAGGCTAGGTTATCCTGAATCTTTAATGATACGAAAAATCATAGAATAATCATATGGGCATCCATTACATAACCAAAAGATTCTTTTTTCTGATGAAATTTATGGTGATCTTTATTCACAATGTAATCTAATAGTTAGACTATCATTAAATAAAATCATTAAAGAATACATGGGGATATATGTGAACCTATTTATCCACAATGTAGACCTTTTTGTTATTTTTAGTCCTTATAGATGCCTCCACTAGATGATCATATGTCTATCTTGTTTCCTTAAGCCATATTACTTTTAGCTAGGCTCCTTTCACAAACAATTAAATTAAGAGTACAATTTCATGATTATCTAATCAAGATAATAAGACTTGAAAATGCTGGTGAATTTACTCTCATTGATTATTGTATGTCAATTGGATAGATATTGAGCATCATATTTCTTTTGTTCATACCCAAAATAGTAGAGTCCTTGATCAAATGTTTTTAATAAATAGCTAAAACATTGCTAATGAAGACCAAATTACTAGCATCAACCTAGGGTCATACTGTTTTGCATGCTGTAACTCTAATAAGAATTAAATCAACATCTTGCCATAAATACTTTCCTTCATACCTTGTACTAGATAATCAAGTACATATTTTCTATTTATGAGTTTTTGGTTATGCAGTCCATGTACCAATTGCACCCCCACAACATACCAAAATGAGTCCACAATGTAGACTTGAGATTTATGTAGGTTTTGATTCACTGTCTATCATAAGATATTTGTAAACCTTAATAAAAGATGTTTTTAGAGCCAAATTTATAGATTGAAATTTAATGAAATTGTATTCTCACCATTAGGGGGAGAAAGTTGATTCTATAAGAGTGACGAAAAATTACTTGTAATGAATCAGCATTATCTCATTTTGTTCATCATTCAAATCAATGTGAACTTGAAGTTCAAAGGATCATTTATTTTACAAAATCATACAAATCAATTATTAGATGCATTCATGGATGTAAAGAATGTGACAAAGTCACATATCCTAGTTGTGAATGCTCTAGTGCCAATTAAGGTCCCTGAAGGATAGAAAACAAATAAATCTAAAACACCTTGAAGTGTGAGAGACCAATTGAGTCAAAATTCATAGATACTCAGAATAAGAAATAAAAGCAAAGAAAAATATCCTTGTAGAGACACATATTGTATAACAAACTCTCGAATAAGTTCAAAAAAAATAAATATCTTTAGAATAGGTAAAAAAACTTAAAAATTATGAGATCTCAATAAGTTATTTGCACAAAGATAAAGAGTGAGATCATAATAATTTTGTTGTGGATAACATCTTTGTATTTTAAATGGCTTTAGGCATCATACAAAATGTTGGGTAATTGCACTTCCACGGGTAGTGAGATTAAGAAACAGAAAACAACAGAAACACAGAAATAAGCAATATATATCCCAATCCAACAGCATCCACGACAGAATCAAAAACGAGAATTCAACACAGAAAATAACGTGGTTCGCTAGTCGCTCAGTACGACTAGCCATCTCTACCAGAAAACGCTTATGCGTTACAGATTAAAACCAAAATAGAACGTCTTACAGTATGCAGCACGGAGCAATCGCGAAATCATGCATAGAGAAGAGGAGAGGGATGATGAACAGTTCAACCGGGTCAAAAATAGCTGCCTGAAAAATAAATACAAATCCTTTTATATGAAAAATAAACATCCGCTTCATTTAACTGAAGCGGGTCGGATCATGGAATGGGCTAGGCTCTGCTTCAAAAATTTTGGCCCGCCGACCTGTCTGCGGGACCTCCGTTATTGTGCTACTGCTGCATCCCCAGGCTTTTAATATTTCCTTTCTTGCACTTACATGAAAATATTAAAATAGAAAAGACATTTTGTTATACAAACAGACTATTAAGTAAAAACAAATTACATATACAACACAAAATGATGATGATCCCGAACCATAAAATATAGATGAATGTAGACAAAAAAATGATTCACCAAAATAAAAAAAAAGCTTTGCAGTTAGAATTATATTCATTAATAAAATGAAAAGTATTTGGACATATAGTCCAAATGTCCATATGTGTAAAGCATGTTCGGATACAAATTAGTATTTGTATGAAAGAAAAATGAGAATAATAATATTATAAGATATAAGAAATGATTAGTAGCCTAAGGTTTCTCACAAAAACCTAGTATTGACAATGAGGAAACATATTTTCATGTTATGGATGCAATCACATTTAAATTTTTGATAAGCTTATTAGTATCTGAAGGGCTAGATATGTGTCTAATAGATATTATCAATACATATTTATATGGATCCATAGATAGTGATATACACATAAAAAACTTTTAAGGATTTAAACTAACTGAAATAGTTAGTACAAAGTATCGTAGCATGTATTCAATATAGTTGAAATAATTTTTGTATGGATTAAAACAATCTGGATGCATTGGTACAATCATCTTAGTGAATATTTGCTAAAAGAAGAGTATGTGAATAATCTTATATGTCCATATATTTTTATCAAGAAATCAGAAATAAGATTTGTAATAATTACTATTATGTTGATGATTTAAATCTAGTTAGAACTCATGAAGAGCTCACAAAAATTACAGAATATTAAAAGAAAGAATCTGAAATGAAAGATCTTGGAAAAATAAAATTTTGTCTCAAGTTACAAATCAAATATTTTCTAAAAGGAGAGTTGGTTCATCAATCAACATATATCATGAAAATCATGAAGCATTTGAATATGTATAAAGTATATCCATTAAGTTATCTTATGGTTGTCTGATTACATGATGTGAAAAAGGACCCATTTTAACATTGTGAAAAGGGTGAAAAATTACTTAGTCCTAAAGTACTATATGTTAGTGACATTGGTGTACTTATATATCTTGCTAATTGTACATGACTAGATATTTTTTTTTTTGTTAATTTATTAGCTAGATATAGTTTAACTCCAACGAGAAGATATTGGAATGGTATCAAACATATATTAAGCTATACCATTGGAACTACATATATGGGTTTATTCTACTCAAACAAGCCTAAACAAAAACTACTCAGTATGTAAATGCTAGATATCTTTGAGATCCGCATAAATCCATATCATAGACCGAGTATATTTTAACTATAATGGAACTGATATCTTATGGAGATCTATCAAGTAGGTAATGTGGTGTCTACATTATCAAATTATTCAGAGATTCTTATAATTCACGAAGTAAGCCGTGACGTGAATGTATTTGGCTAAGATCGATGATCCACCATATTTAAGAATCATGTGGGCTCTTTTCTATCAAAAATATGCCAACAATATTATTTGAAGACAATGCTACATGTATTGCACAAATCAAAGGAGATTATATCAAAGGAGATAGAACCAAACATATTTCAACAATTTTTTTATACACATAAGCTTAAAAGAATAATGAAATTGATTTCCAACAAATATGATCAAGAGAAGACCTAGTAGATCTATTTAAACAATCGTTACCAACCTTAACATTCAAAAAGTTAATATATAAGATTAAAATTTGCTAGCCTAAAAATGTTGACTTGAGGGGGAGCAAGATTGGATGCTAGTTCACCATACCATTTTTTCCTTTATCCAAGTTTTATCCCACTAGGTTTTATTGGCAAGATTTTGTAATGAGGTAGTCCTAACAAAGTTCATGTGCTATGTTTCCTTTACTAGGTTTTTGTCCCACTAGGTTTTTCCTAGTATAGTTTTAATGAGACATATTCTTTAACATTATTGTCATCAAGGTGAAGCGTTATAAATGCTTTATGATGAATGATCATTAATTTGAAATGCATGACTATCATCTATGTAAAACCTTTTTATTTCTCACCAGAAATTTTGGTTTTCTCGAAGTTACAACTAGAGGTAAAAAATGGGTCATGTCATGATGGTATTACCCATTTTTTATAGCATGGATGTGCCACCATGTTGCACCTTGCACGACACAATAAATTCCCATGTCGTGCTAGGCACGACATGGTGGTTTGGTCCACCAACCCAACATAGTATGGAGGCATGACCTAGTGCATGGCCATGTTGGACCATGCCCCATTATCCATTCTGACCACCTGGGTGGTCAGCTTATGGTCCAGCCAATTATAATCATCTAAGTGGCCGATTATTTCAACAAAATTGGACTACCATGTTATATAATAAGATATTATCATAGGATAGTTAGTATTATATAGATCTACTTCTAATATATTTATTATAAAATTCTCATGTTTACTAGTAGGAATAACATAATAAGATATGATCAGTTAAGAAAATAATTAATAATTTAAAAATATAGTGGAGTGGTGCCTATGACATCTAACATATGGACCAGTCATGATGATGCATCATTTGTATTTCTCACTGCCCAAAATATATATTAAAAGTGGAAACTTCATAAAAAATTAGTATTTTTTGAGATCTTCCATCCTCATTATGACATTATTATATATGAGTTTATTATGAGAATCTTTAGAAAATATGATATTTAAAATAAAATTTTTAGTATTATATTCAATAAATACTTCGAATAATGGAGTCATCATTAGTGTGTTTTCTAGAACCATCATATATGTGGCATTAGGTAAATTTGTTCACCTTATGTGTATGTGTCACATAATTAACCTAATAGTACAAGTAGGAATGAAAGTTATTTCATAAACTAAAGAAAAAAAAAAGAAATTTACTAAAATACCTTAGGATGTCTAATAAGTTTATGTTTATTAGTAGGCCTAAAAAGAAAAAAAATCCAAATAGATATGAGATACTATTGAAATTATACTTACCTAATATTAGAATCATATATTAGCTACCAATAATTGATAACTGACTACGTTAATAGTAAAAGTGATGAACTTATTATTGATAATTTAGACTTATTTTTTTTTATGAATTTCCAAAAGATTTTTTATGATATGATAAATATATATTTATTTTTGTATACTCCTACCACTTATATTGTACTTGAGTATATATGTGATATTAATAATATATTTAAAAAGTATATAGGGCACCCTACATTTAGTATCATGGTTATTGAGATGGAAACAAAATATTTAAATACTAATCTTATATTTCAACTCTATATTGCATGGTTATCTATATGGATCCTAAGATTAAGGTGAAATGGATATAAAATATATTAAGATATATATCTATTTGTAGAACCAAATAGATAAACCTAAAGGTTTTATTCACAAAAAATAAACTAACATGTTCATATATTAATGCACAAGATATAATAATTATAGCAAGGCTCTGAGTACAAACATACATATATATCATATTCAGAGATGATATCTTTTCTATTCAGATAGTAAGAGGCAAATAATGGGGTGGTCAATAAAATATGAGTGAGCTATCTTGGTATTTTGATACTGATTACTACTTCATCATATCATAAGATAATAAGAATTTAAATATTTTTAGTTAGTAAAAATCATATGAATCAACATATCTAGCACTATCTAAGATGTCATATGATTTATATTCCCTTTTAGTGTCGAGCATATCATTAGAGTCAACTTTTTTGTGGTTGTCAATGTTATTTCAGATAAGATATCTAGACTATAACCAGATATCATAGAAGTACTCATATGCTTACAGGACTAGGAAGATTTATGGTTGGACATTCATGATAAAGTAAAAGAGTTGTTGGTAGATGATTTATGTGACATTGAGGATATCGAGGTCACCACTAGTACTACCTTTAGAATCATACATGATGATAAAGCTCTATATTCGAGTACTAGAGTAACTAAACATATATCATGAAAAAGTTATGCTAAAAACAAATATCAACAATACTAACTAGTACTCTATTTATCTCATATGAATAGTATGCATATCCTTTTTTGAGTACTAGAATAACTAATGAAGTTATATTTTATTATTTTATTTCCTATCTTATGATATATTGAAGAAAGATTTTAAACAATATATATGCCTTTAAAAACTTTGTGAGATAAGTCGAGTAATCTATTGCTAGGATGTAAACTTGAAAAGACATACAACAAAAAGAAATAATTGAAAAATTCATCCAAATTATCAGATATTTTGTTGTTAAAATAATTTCTTTCCAAACATATCTTAGAATAGTTCTAAAATAGAGAAATATGTTAGTTGTCTCAAGGAAATGGTTATTCTTTCATTCTTACTGCTATTTTGTGAAGGTGTTGTAGCACAATAAGTCTAGTAAATGATTGTATTATCATTATGGAAAGTATAGATGGTATGAGTTAATATACTTTAAAAAATAAAAGTTCTATCTTGAAAAATAAAATTCAATTAAAGCAGTTACATTCATTAATGAAAGTAATACATAATTTGAAACAATTTCTAGTTTCAACACTATTAAGTCTCAAAAAATTGAATAAATAAAATCGAATGAGTCATTAATCATATAGGTCTGGATGATGTGATATGAATCTTTAGCATAATGTCCTATCTAATAAAAGCCATAATTCAATATATAATTGTCTTTAATACTAGGATCCAAAATTCTATAGCTAGGTTAAATGGATGGCCAAGTTAAGAATAAATAAGTAAAAAATTATGAACACTAAATATTTTGTAAGCATATCATTACTAATTTTATTTTTGTATGCTTTATCAAGTACAATTGACTTTTATTCTAATACATCCAAAGTTAAAACATACTCTAACTATAGTAAAAAAATACTAATACATCCAAAGTTAAGAATAGGCAAGTAAAAAATTATTAACATTGAATGATTTTGTAATCATTAACACTATATCCTGCCTTGTATCATCAACTAGAATTTCTTCTTAGTTTAAGCTGAGTTGTATCATCAAGATCAACTAGATCTTGCCTAGTTTTTGGTGGAATAACATTCCACACCTCCTCAACTAACAAAATATGTGACCCAAAATCACCATTAGATTTCTCAATTCCTCTTTCTTGATCTTTTTGATTTATCAAATGAAGAGGTGCATGGTTTGTGTGAATGGGAATCTTCAAGGGTTCACATGCATCATAACTCAAATGAATATCAATGATAAGTTGGTTTAGAAAATTTCAGACCTCTTCTCCAAAACAAAATTCATGACTATTATGTCTTTAGATGTGTACGTGAAATGCCTTATGTCAATCTCCAAGTAAGGCACAAAGATGTGAAATATTATTTAATTTTGATCTCTCATCTATCATAATTTGAATAAAGACTTTGAAGCTAAAAACTATTAGTTAATAATAGAAAATAACTTTCTAATTTACACTTTATTAGTGTGTCATCATTCAATAAGTAGAAAGAAAAATATTGATTAAATCAATAATCATTCATATAGATTGTCTCCAAACTACTTTGAGAAGATGTGCATAAGAAATCATGTATTGGACACTCTTGCTTATAATAAAGTTTTTCCTCTTAGTCATGCCATTCAAATAAGGTGCTTTGGTTGACATCTTTTCATATTTGATATCTTGAGGTATATAACTTTCAAAATGATCTTTGTGTGATAATCCATTATTAGAACAATTAAGATCAAATTACTATCAAAAATACATGGTCATTGATCTCTAGAGTTGTGGGCCACACATTTCTATGTGTGATTGCCAATAAAAGTAACTAGGTGGAGGGGGGAGGGGATGGTGCTCCACCTTTTGTTCCCCCATGCTTATAGCATACATTAGAATAGATAAAATAAAAAATATTCGATCATCTCAAGGGTGTGAAAGTGGAAAGCTACTCTATGATTTAATCCAACCATATGCCTATACAAACCATACATTCATCAAGGAATGATCCATGATCAAAAATTAAGATATTCCTTATAGCTAGTAGTTGAAGGCTCATCTCACTCACATTACCAAGTCTTTTATGCCAAAGACCATTATTGTTTATATGATGAACAATATCTACCTAATCTTTAGATACTCTTGCATGAATGTCATAAAGTATATTTTTCTTATCATTCATAGTAGCTAATTAATCATCGACTTATTTCAACTTGTATTTATAAAGATAATATTCTAGAATTATCTAAGATGTTCTTTTTTTTTCAAGTGATGTAAAATTATGATGCTTGGTATGATCTATACTATTAATGTAGGAGGTTCTCTCTATTTATCGAGAGTCTCCCCTCAATTGTATCTGTCTAAAAGTTTCATGATTATTTATGATTTTATTTTCTTTATATAAAGTTTTTCTCTTAATTGGAGTTTGAGTGTGATACTCTTTTGTGAGGTAGATAGGTTGATTTAGGCACACAAGGTGTATAATTTCTAGAATAAGGCTACACGTAACTTTACTAAAGCTTGTGTTTCGTGACATGCTCTATCAATAATGATGTGATTATGGATGAACGTATTTCAAGTAAAGGTGGGGTCGGGGGACAAATACTATTTTACATTATGGGAATTATTTTTCCCAAAATGCACCAAAAATAAAAAGTTAAAATTATCCCTAAAAGATTATTTTTTTATATCACTAAGAATTTTATGGTCACACATCCACATTTCCCTAAATAATTATGATATATTTTGAATTTTTTTGAGGTTGTTTCCATCTTTTATTGGATTAGTATCAAAAATCAAAAATAGTTTTTTTATAGACTTATTAATTGTCCATTTCCAAGCAACAACTTTTGAAAAAGGATGAGTATGTCTCATTATCCCGACTAAAAACTATTTGAATTTTGAGAATTGGTAAAATTGGGTTTGGTGCATGGTATTCTAAGATTTCCCCCTAATAAACTACCTTCGAAGCCTATGAATATCATGTGAAAAAAAAAACTAAAGGAAATTGCAAAAAAATCTATATAAAGCTATATTTACACACACACACCCACCCACCCACATACTTCATATTTAATACACACACACACACACACACACACACACACACACACACAGACATGTTTGTATATATTTAACATTTTTGAATTTATAACATTATATCTATATATACCATTTTAGGAAACATATAAGTGTATGTAACTTTATAGAATGCAAATATATGTGCTACTTTTGAATATATTGTGTTATATACGGCATATATATATATATAAATAAATAAATATATAAATACACACACACACACACACACAACTATATAAACATAATTATATAGATGATTAGATATATATAGAACTATATATAGATGCATAAACTCTATCATGATATATATGTGTGTGTGTGTGTGTGTGTGCCAGTGTGTGTTTTCAAAAATTAATTCGTATTTTTTTTTGTTTTTCTAGTTGTTCGCCATGATAACACATCAAAGTTAAAGATATTTAAGGGAGGCAAGAATTAAGTTCATAGAAACTCAATTATTTTTGAGTTTGGTGCATATTTGGTGAGACAAAAAATTTAGTGGCAAGAACCATATATTTTTTTGGCTTGGAATAGGATTTCACAATCTCCATTTTAAAAAATATGATAGGCAATTTACGAGTACACGTTCCTACGTGTTTACCATGTTGACCCAATTTTATTTGGGGCTGTTTCGAGTAATTTCCATGTGAAATGGCTTGGGTTCACACCTTTTTTTTATTATGTAACATTGCACAGCTTATAGATTTTTTTTTAGTTACATTAATTGAAATTATTTTAGTACAATTGCCATACAACAGAATTTTTCATTCATTTGTTGATTTATTCATCTGTAACAACTCATGTTTTTATTAATATAAATTGAGAAATAAAAAAGAAAATATGATTTTATAATTGTATTATATTTGTTCATAAATCATAAAATAAAGACATCATAAAGTTTTTTTTATGGTGAAATACAAATACACACACGCACGCGCACAGACACACACACACGCACTCACACACGCGCACACACACACACACACACGATTTATTTTACAAGAAATTGAAAACTCGATGAGAGCAAGGGGATCAAATTTCATATGCTTTTGAAAGTAAAATTATAAAGAGTGTGTATGCATATTTATTCTATTAAATAAAAAAAATTAAATATAATGAAAAACTTATATTCATAGGTAATTATTTAAAGGAAAAAATCAAAATGAAATAAGAAAATGAAATTATATGGACGAGGCGAGAAAAAAAGAAAATAAATAAAGAAAATATGAATTAAGTTTAGAGGGAAAACATTAATAAAACCCAAAAGAAAATTTAGTATATGATTTTAAAAAATTAAACTGTCACTACATAAGTTCAAAAGGTTTTGAAAGAAAATTACTTAAATTTTAGTCACAAAATTAATTTTTTAAACTTGTGTAATAGTATATATATATTTAGTCTTAAATTAAAATATGATTCTTATTAGCCATCATTAAATTAATAATATGATGCATAATGAGTGTCATCGTTAATCATTATTAATGACCTATGGTTGTAATGAGTTTCATAGAAAGGTCATGATAAATCAATACATTTTATGACTGAGGTATATAAGATACTTTGATGAACCATCATCTTTGAACTTGTTTATCAATGAAATTTTTAATTTACTACAATAAATACTTTTACAACATAATATTCAATAAAATTTTATCAATCAATCCTATAGATATAATATACAATTTCTATAATCAATTAAATTCAAACAAAACACTTCTGGTTAAAAAAGTAAATATTGTCAAAATTAGGTTAACAAAGAAACCATATATAATTGTCAAAGAATATAAAATAGAAATACATTGAAGACTTATAAAACTAGAGGTGTCAAACGGGATGGGCCCGTAGCACAAACCATGCCGTGCCTAGCCCAGCACGGACCTGTGGCATGAATCCGTCAAGTTCGGCCCGGTTGGGCGAACCCATACATTAAAAAAAATTAGGGTTTTACGTGTGCTGTCGCACCACCGCACCGCCGAAATCCTAATTTAAAAATAATTAGGATTTTGGCAGCGCGCCACCACGGCACAGCTATTTTTCTTTACTTCAGGGCTTGGTGAGTCTTGCCCATCGAGCTTAGCTTCTGCCGAGGTACCATACCAATTGGCCATAGAATCGTGCCGGGCCAGGCATGACACGAGGCCTAGTTGGCCTCGGCACGGCATGACACTGTTGGTGCCGTGGACAGGCACAACACGGGCATGGGCATGAGAAATTTTTGTGCCATGTTGGGCCCAGGCACCGTCGAATCTTGCCGTGCCTCCTTCAGGACTGAGTTGGACAAGCCCGGTTGACACCTTTACTTTTCTCCAACAATCATGTTGAGGTGAAGGCACTAAGGCTTGCCCTTGTAGTTTTTGGCTTCCTTATAACAAGGAAACTCATCCTTATTGACATAAGTCCTAGAATAGACACTGATGCATTGCCGACAACATTTGTTGCAATAATTGAGACACTCACTTTGACTCTTGTAAGTATTAGTGTATGTAATTATCCTTACGATCCACAATTGCAAAATATGATTCCAAAAATATAATTATCAAAATATGCAATATATGTATTAAACTCGAGATGAACAAACAAGCAACATATCTGATATGAAAATGAGATCATCAACCATACCAATATACTCTTGGGGATCTTCCCATTCAATTGGTGATTCAAACCCTAATTTCAAATTTAATCACACTTGTAACAAAATCTTATGGAACATTCATCATACTAGCTCTTTTAAACAAGAGATGGAAATATATGTATAGTAGTAGCCATTGTTAGCAACGATCGGATAATTGAACCCCTGATCTAAAAATTTATGGAAGCCCTCCATATACATAGTTTGTACTTGATGAATTGGCCTTTTGTTAAAAGATGACAACTAAATGATTTGAATCTGAAAAGAAGTGAAATAACTTACATCAACAAAGAGATCTATCTCTCTCTCTCTCTAGAGAGAGAGAGAGAGAGAGAACGAGAGAAGAGATATTACATAGCATGCCAACTTTAATATGTTAGCAAATATATACATTTCAAGATTTCCATTTGTACAAGCAATAGCCAACTTTAATAAGAAATTAAAAAGAAAGCAATTGCTATTGCCAACAATGAAGAAAAGATATGTCAAACAAAATCCTCATACAAACTTGCTGTAGAGAATATCTATGCCAACCATTTCCTAATTAACTATTGTTATTCTATTTTTAATGGCACCCTGTAATATAATCCTCATGCTAATAACAAAAACACTATACCCTTCAGTTTCTCATTTAACAATAACAAAAAAATTGTCTAACCAATAACAATAACAATAACAAGATACAAGTATATTATAAATCCAATGGGTTTATATAAGAAATACTTTACTTGTGAAATAGGACATAACTAGTTCATCCATACATTGCCTCTCCAACAAATGCTCTACTAAAATAATCTAAAACATTTTTTTCCTTGACATTGAAATGTGACAAACATAAAAAGTTAAAACATAAAAATCATCATAAACATAATATATGCTCAATATAAATGTAGATAAAAAAAAAAAAAAATTAACTACAAATTCATTACATTCTTTAGATCATAAACATAAGGAAGTTGTACAATCATAAGGCGATAATAATTTGTATTATAACTTTCAAAGTCTAGAAATAAATTATTAACTAGTATTATAAATACTTCAACTTCTTAATGTTCCATTTTATAGGAACAAGTGACCTTCATAACAAATATTAAAGAGAGAGTGATGGGCCACAATTAGAAATTATGACATGCTTTCTTTAAATTATCTCAAATATCAAATATATTTCATAACCAAAATTTCCCACTACAAATTATCTCTCAAGTTCAAAGTGCAATAAGTCAATTTTGAAAATAATAGCACGATAACTTATATGATATTTGAGATCATTTAAAGGAGTTTTTGAGAAGATGTCCTAAATATAATTTTGAGTTGTAGTTTCAAGCCCAAACCTTTTATAATTGGCTAAACTACCCAATGAGGTGGATGATTGATGTGACTATTTGAAGATATATTATGAATAAATTATTGGGGAATGTATATTACTTGTTTGAGGAGCAACCGAAAAATAATTATTAAACTCCAATTTATCACTCATTTGTGATAAGACAAATTAGGATAATGAAGTTGGATAGATTCACCACCATTGAAGCAAAGATAAAGTCCTCTAAAATAAGTTTGATGCCTAAGAAGAAAAGAAAAGAAAGTCATTAGAGGCTACTTCTTTACATTCATATGAATAGGTAGAATCAGAGCCTATTTATCAAATAGAAAGCACAAATCAAATGAAGAGCAAAGTATATGTATTTCAACCCAATAAAAATTACCCCAATATATTATCATCCAAATATGAGAAATCAGAAAAATCTTTCATACAAAAACTATTGGAGTGGGCTACATCATATTGAGAAATCTTCAAGAAATATGAGAAATATTGAGGTGAAGTACATGAATCACTGAAGCTCCAATTTTAATTGTCAACTATCAAGAAGTGAAGAAAAATCAATTGTGGATAATGTTGTGTAAATTATTATAACAAAATTTTGGAAGAAGAAAAATAACAAAGAGAAGAAAATTATGGAATTTGAAGCTAAGATAAATAAAATGAATTCATTTAATAAGGAACATTGAGTAGTTTCCATGATCAAAAAAAGCAAGAGGAGCGAATGAATTACCAAGTGATTCAAAGGTAAATCCAATGAATTATTCCTCAATATTATTTAGAAGTGACAAGTAGCTACGAAGGTAGTTGAGAGAGAAATATTTTGGAAAATTTAGGGGTGAAAATGTTATGACTCTTCCAAGAGGATCATACAATTTTTGAGGGTAAAAAGGCTACAACTTTCTCAAAGGTCACAACTCAACCTGAAAGTCTCCAAGAAGCCATAGCCCCAACTAAAGAACACTAAAGAAAGATAACTATGATGTTGTGACATGTACCAAAGCCATGACTTCCAAAGATGAGGAGAAATAGGGAAATGAAAAACCAGAGGAACAAATAGAGTTTACTTGAAGCCATGAAGAGAGAGAAATTGATCAGAATGATGTGAAGAGTAAATTGTTAATTAATAGTATTTAATTTCCACAAATGATTTAGGAATGAAAAATTAAATGAGCATTGTGAAATATTTCTTAATATATTTTAGAAATTAAAAGTGAAAATAAGGTTTGCAGGAGCTCCAGCTTAAATACTAAATAATATCAAATTAATGAAAAATATAATTAGTATGAAGTTGGAGACATATGGAATGTTGAACATAACCAAGAAATATAGTAATATTATTCAAATAAAATTATAGAGAAAATTGAAAGATCATAAAAGTTTTATTATTTCTTGCATTATATGAGAGCATATATATTGGAAGGTATTGTGTGATTTGGGATCAAATATCAACTTGGTATCCCTTTCCATTGCATGAAGATTATAACTCAATAAAATTATTTTAACTTCTCTCTCACTCCAAATGGTGGATTAGATAATCAAGCAACTAGTCGAAATAATTGAAGATGTATTGTTAAGGTTATTATTTTTATTTTTCTAGTGGAGTTATATTTTGTATATGAAAGAAGATCAATAAACACCATTCATTTTGGAATATCAATTTTTAGCCATGGGACAAGCCCTTATCGATGTTAAAAAGGAAGAGTAGTCTCTTTATGTTGGTGACGAGCAAGTAATGTTTAATCTTTAAAATGGCTTACGAAGTTGAGATGACTATGAAATGAGGTTCTGGGGGATTGAAATCAACTCTGTACTACAATGCAATAAAAAAAAAGATTTCTAATGGAAGGACTTTATACACTACTAAAAATAATGAAAATACAAACCAATCTATCGACCAAAGAATTTGGATGGTAATTACTGACCAAATCATGATCATCTAGAGACCAAAAAGGCCATTCGAAAAAAAAAATATTTCCGACGAAATACCGACCATATTTATAGGCCAAATATTTTTGGTCGAAAAATATTTTATAAATTAAGAGGGAATTAACGAATAAAAATTACCGACAAATTTTTGACCATTAAACGACTAAAATTATATTACCACGAAAAAAGGTTGGTAAACAGGTTTTCCGAAATCATTATATCATAGTATTTACTGACCAAACTACCGACCAAAAAAAGGTCGGTAATAATTGACCAAAGCATGACCATTTATGAAACCAAAAAAAGAAGTTTTGAAAAAAAAATTATTTCCAACCAAAATTCTGACCCAAGATTGACCATATTTACCGATCAAATAATTTTGGTCAGGAAGTTGTCTGTAAATATGGAGGGAATTATCGAATAAAAAATACAGAAAAATTATCAACAATTTAACGACCAAAAATATATTACCATTAAAAATGGTAGGTAAAGTAGTTTTCCAAATTATTTTATAACTTTGTATTTACTGACCAAATTACTAACTAATTCTTTTGTTCGGTAAAGACTGACCAAATCATGACCATTTAGAGACAAAAAAGAGGTTTCGAAAAAAAAATTATTTTCGACCAAATTTCTGACCAAAGACCGATCATATTTATCGACCAAATATTTTTGGTCGGAAATTAGCCTGTAAATTAGGAGAGAATTAGCAAATAAAAATTGCTGATAAATTACCGACCAATTAACGACAAAAAATATATTACCATGAAAATGGTTGGTAAAGTTATTTTCCAAAATATTTATATCATTATAATTACTTGACCAAATTACCGACCAAATAAATAGGTAGATAATTACGGACCAATTCATGACCATTTAGAGACCAAAAAAGGGTTTCGAAAAAAAAATGTTTCCGACCAAAATTCTAACCAAAGACCAACTATATTTACTTATCAAATATTTTTTGGTCATAAATTAGTCTGTTAATTAGGAGAGAATTAACGAATAAAAATTGCCGTCAAATTATCAACCATTTATTAACTAAAAATATTATACCAATGAAAATTGGTTGTTAAAGTCACTGTCCAAAATATTTATAACATATTAATTACCGACCATTTACCAACCAAAATTTTGGTCGGTAATTCCTAGGTTACATTTATTGATTAAAAAAAATTGCTAAGTCATTAAGACTTAGCAAACTTACCCTCATTATTTTTTCGAAGTAGAGGTGATACATGACTGCAAGAGAGAAACCAAGAATTTTTATCTCTTCTTCTGATTTCAGGTAAGTTTTCATTTTTCTTCTACCTTCACGATGCTATATATTTACCTCCATCTTCTTCTTCTAAAACCAAGAACAATTTCGAGCATCCTGTTTGGCTATTCTGAGGGTTCTGAGATGCTGTGTTGGATTGTGGCTTAATAGGTGTATCTCTTGAAGGCTACCCTTTCACATGGGAAAGAGGTAAAGGGACACCAACATGGGTAGAGGAAAAGCTAGACCATTGTCTGGCTTCAGATGCTTTGTTGAATCTAAAAACCACAGGTAAAGCTTCTTAATTTGATTGCCCCTGTATGTGATCACTTGCCAAACCTTTTACAAATAGATGGGTCGATTTCCAAAAAAAGAAGATTTTGAAAATTCTAGTTTGAGAACAGCTGGTTGTCTGAACTAGAATTACATCAAATAGTTTCACAGGCTTTGCTTGAATCGTCAAGTGCAACCGTGAGCAAATTGAACTCATGTGTTGCTTCTTTGTTCATTTGGGGATAGGAATTAGTTCTCAGATTCAGAAAGAAAATTGATAATTGCAAAAAAGAGATAGAATTTGTACGGTTTAAAACTGACGAGATGTCTATTAGGCATTTCAAAGAGCTACAAGCCTACCTCTCTCACAAATTGGATCAAGAAGCTACATACTGGAGGTAAAAATCAAAATTTTATTAGCTCAAAAAAGGTGGTTCCAACACCTGCTTCTTTAATGCAATTTCTTTAGCTCGAAAAAAGAAATATGAGATTATTGGTTTGATCAATGACAAGGGAGATTGGGTCCAAACAGATGAGGACATTCAATGAGTAGTAGCTGACTATTTTCAATATTTATATTAGAATAGTCCCTGTATGTATGTTGAAGTTTTGGATTATGTTGAAACTTACTAATCAATAATGTGCTGTTTATTATTATTTAAAGATATGGCATGTGGACGAGGTAGAGACAGCACATTACAAGGTTATACCATTTCTGGTATAGGCAGCAATGCCTCAGGTATGCTCGATCCTGGTAGAGGGTTAGAGGTGGATGAGATGCCACAGTAGACAAAGAAGGTTGTGGGTGTATCGTAGCAGCAGCATCAGCAAACTGATTGACATAATGGTCCCGAGATTTTGATGAATGATAAAGATACGTGGGAGGGAGAGGAGGGAAAGGATGGATATGTTGGAGAGTCTTCCTTATAGCACCCTATAGACGAGACTCTCCCTATTGCTCAGTTTGATCTGATAATTTATAATCCATAAGATATAAAACTTAACTAATAATTTATCAATTTCTTAATTTATTTCTTACTTGCTATTAAATTTTGGGTTTTAAAACAAAGAGCCCTATGGTTCCATTTCTAGGGTTCTAGGAATAATTTTCAAGAAGCCATTTAAACCTTATGGACATAATTGGAAGTCACTAACACATAAAGACTAATTGATGATTTGGAAAGAATATAAGGTACATATTACTACCTAACATTTTATATATCTTTTATTTATTCTTTTGTTCATTGATTAAAAATATTTTAATTATAATTGCAGAAAGTTTATAGGTGGACACATCCAAAGGAGGCGGTCAAAAGTGCGTTCTACAAACATGCTTCTAGTCGGTATAACATCACCATGTACGAGGTCAAAGATAAATCATCGAAGAAGAAAGAATAAGATTTGAGTGTCCCGAATCATGTTTTCAAGGAGTGGCGGAGAAGATGGGAAGATCCTGATTATAGGAAGTGATGTGATAAATAGAGCGACAATCATCATTCATAGTGGGTTGGGAAGGGTAGTAGCATGTCTACACATACTTGTAGCTCTTGCTCTATGCGTGAGCATGAACGAGCATTGGTATTATTTCTAATTTATACTTTTTATGTTTATTACTTTGTAAATTGTGTTCAATTATGCCTACTTTTTATTTGTCATAAGAATTTTTTTTCAATAGAATTAACGTATGTATTGTGTGTAATTAATGACACGCAAGGGGGGTAAGAAGCCCTGTGCTCTTTGCTTATTCAGATACATGCACACGAAGGCTCATGATGATCATACTTTTGTTGATTAAAGATCTCGTGCAGTAATGTAAGTTTCATTAAAAAAATATCTTCTCTTTTTTTTGAATATAAATTTAAATACTTATCATGCATCTTTATTAGGCGAAATATGAAGAAATGTTAGCTGTTGTGACTCAAGCGTATTCCTAGTCTATTTTAGGTTCATGTGATAGTGCAATAGGTAATTCTCATTCATTAGCTCCACTAGTTGATACGAATTAGATTTGATATGTGGTTGTTGATGGCAAGGAGAAGATACCCATATATGGTGCCGGTTCATCGACATCATCATTCTACTCGCATAGACGACCATATTATGAAGCTTTATTTTCAGGACCTGGTTCAAATTTGTTCTTGATGGTTGAGGAATTTCAGGACGTGATGTGAAATGTGATACAGTATCAGTTGCCCGATACCAAGCAACGCTTGATCGACCATGAGGATGATAGGGATGAGTTGCATCTGCGTTTTGAATGGCTTACAAAGAAGTTTCAGAAAGGAGGACTGTAGTTCAACCCTGATGATCTACCTCGGATTCTTCGGCATAATGTTCCAACTACAGCATCTACTCCATCACCTACAGCAGCACCTATAGCAACTGTATCAGGACTAGTAGCAGCATGCAGCTCTACCCTAGTACCCTACATCTCACCATGCGGACAAGATACATCTCAACATAATGATTATGAAACTAGGTTGGATGATTGAGTGTATTACACACATTTTTGTTCATGCCTCAAACTTTGAATTTGGAATTCATTTTTTTATTTTCTTTTGACATATTTACAATAAATATGCAATATATATAGATGTTTGTTGGTTTAAATTGTAATTTTCTTTTATTTTGTAATCTTAATATATTTTTGTATATAAATATATTTCAAAAGTCAGATATTTAAATCAAAACGAAAAAAAAATATTTAAAAATTAATTTACCGATGAATTTCTAGCCAAAAACCGACCAAAATTTTTTAATATAAAAGGTTGGTAAAAGGTCACCAAATGGTCGATAATACTTTTGGAGACTAATTACTGACCAATGAATTTAAAAGATTTTGGTTGGTTTTTTGGTCAAAATTTCATCAGTTATCACTGACTATTTTGTGACCATTTACCGACCTAATACTTTTGATCAGAAATTGGTTGAAATATAATCAGTAATTATTTGTCGGTAAATAGTCTCCAAATGGTCGTTAATTACCGACTATTTGGAGACCATTTACTGACCTAATTCTTTTGGTCAGAAAATTGTCGGAATATAGTTGGTAATTATTTGTCGGTATATAATCGATAAATGGTCGACAATTTACCGACCGACTAACCTTTTGTCGGCAAAAAATTTACCGTCAGGCAAAATTATGACTAAATTATTTTGTTGGTAAATGGTCAGTATAATGTTTACTAACCAAAAAAATGCCGAATTATCCACCAAATAATTAGTCGGTAATTCGGCGAATTTTAGTAGTGATAGAGGATTACAGGTTGGAAGAAGATGAAATATTTGGATTGGAATTTGTTGTGAAAGAAATAAAGTTTATGAGATAGAAAAAGAACTTTAAAATTGCTAGTGCAATGTAGTGTATGAGACAGGGGAAGAATTTGGATTTGTGATCACAATAAAAAGAAATAAGATGAAGCATATTGGAGTGATAGAAATGAGAAAATATAGGAAGATGATATCTAAGAGGCCATGAAATTCGTCAAAGTCATAACATCTCATGAGTCATATGATTACAACTCTAAGGAAGAAGAGACATCTAGGGAAAAGACAAGTTTGAAACATATTTAATATAAAGGAAAATCAATGACAAAGTCATAGATGTGCACATTGCTGTGACTTTGGGATTTCAAAAAGAAATAACCAAAAAAATAGAAGATAAGACAATGGCTATGCCCAGCACCACAACTTTAGTGATACATAATAAAAAATGATTAGGGAAAGCTCAAAGACAAAGCTAAGGTTGTGCCTAGCACTATAAATTTGGTGTTAAAAAATGATTTCGTCCATTTGAAGATTATAGACATTGTTATGGCTATGCACAATATCATGACTTTGGAGTTACAAAAAGATAAGGGCAAGAAATAGGTTCAAGTCAAATCCATGACAATTCACAGGACCACAACTTTGTAACAACTAAAAGTAAAAGAAAAAGATAAGCTTAAAGGAAAAGCTATGATAATACTCAGTACCATGACTTTGGGTATTCATAAGGTAGAAGAAACAATGAAATAGAGAAAAAGAAGCCTCAAGATTTACTAAAGTTTGGGTATCCAACTTTAGAGATAGATGTAGTTAAAGAAATAATGAATGAAGAAACTAATAAGAATAAGAAAAAGTAATATACCAAAAAGTTTATTTAAATTACATAGATTCTGATGGATGAGTTAATGTATTGATGGTCTAGCTATGGACATTAAACATAGTGCTGTTTAGGAAGCAACCCAATAATTTCTCTTATGAATGTATGGGGTAATAAATACACATATCCACTATTTAAATAAATACACATGTCAAATAATCCACAAGTATAGTCAGAATTCAAACCTCACCATTATTGTAGATGTTTGCTTAAAATTGCTTTACTAATATTAGTCTTAACAATACACAAACCTAGTCAAAAGAATTCATTGTGATCATGCATATTTATTTTTCTGGTGGGAAAAATAATTAAACACAATGTTTCTTAATGAGAGTGTCTTGTCAACTGAGAACAAGAAGTGCATGGGCCATAAGAATAGTAAACTAGGCTTTCATCTAGATATTGATCACCCATAGATTATGTTAGTAGTTAGATTATTCAACAATTAGACAATCTATTTTTAGTAAAATAGATACTCATATTATTGGGCAATATTAGGTCAATATTTATTAATTTAATCTATGTAATACTATTTAAGTCCTTCAACTTATATTATGTTGAACATAGAATAAGGGCAGAGATATTATAAAATGACTCCTTTCCACAATGACAATAGAAGGTAGTCGTTACTATTAAGCTCATCCTAATGGTGATCCTCTCATAACTATCACATTGATACATCATAACCATGATAATAATTTATCTCTACTCACGAGACATTCTCAATCCATACCTTTTAAGAAACTTTGTCAATTATTCTTGATAGTTGATTCTTATGCACAATCTTATTCTATAGCCTCATACATCATAAAAATCACAAATTGATATGGCTTTTAAGTATTGATACTTTTGGATTCATAAATATCATATTCATACAATCAATATATGATTTTCTTAAGTTTAATTAGTGAAAACTATACAAGTAAAAATAACTCACAAGGGCTATCACCACCTTGAGAGTCATAACATAATCATGCACGTCCCAAGGATTGTCTGTCATCCTCCTCTTGAATGATGATGTGACTTGCACATTAAAGATAAATTCATTGGAAGAATATTTTATATAACATCTAATCCTGTCGAGAATCAATTCTTTTAAGATGTGTATAATAAATTGGCTTATAAAAGTAGTCTCACTTTCGACTTCATAAGCATTATACTCGCGATGATTAACAAATCCAAATTTTGAGTTTCAATATACATATCTATCTCGTACTTCTTAGTCAGAATGACAATTACTTCTTTTCTATCATATTCATGAGTGACCCTCATGGTTTACTTGTTATTATCCACCAAAAGAATCTTACATAAACTTATAAATAATCAAAACTCTAGTTTAAGTTTTATTTAATCACTATCTATCAATATATTTAACCTAAAATAAATCAAGTATATTAATAAATAAATAAATAAATCCAATTCATATCATATATCTCAATTTACATAAATCATAGACATGTGATAGTTTGTTATAAATTTTTGAATTCATCTCTAGAGGAGAGGGGTTTGAGAGTTCTTCCTCTAACTAAATGAATTAACATTAATCTTGTATTACTTGTTTGTCTATAGAATCCTTAAAAAATATATATTTTTTCCATAGGATTCGATAGTTTTCATGGCTTTGCTGATTATGTTAGATAGAAGAAAATAAATGAGTGATTTTTAGAAATGTCTCAATCTTCTACATTTATACTCAAGTGACCTTGCATTACTCTAAGTAGGAAATTATGACTTTCTGAAGATGATCACTACTTTGCTCTTCATCTTTTCAGCTTGAGGCCATGATTCTAGAAAATGGTCGTGACTATAGTCTACAAATTGATCTTTTTATAACACAAATTTATAGTGCCGACAACTAGAGGTGTCAACCTAATAGAGATATGAATATTATGCATGATTCTTCCATCTTTCATTATAACCTATCTAATATCTTCACAAAAATATCATAAAAAACCTTTTATATTCGTCAATCAAATTTAGTACAACTTCAAAACTTTTCATCACAAAATACAATTTTTCTTAGTTTGCACTATACTTTACTATTTCATTTATCCACCAGCACTAACTATATGTTTTTTCATTCCTATTAATTCTTTCTTTTCTATATTTCTCTATTCCAATTTGTTGCAATTATTTTACATAAAATTTTAAATGATTTGGCACTTCCTATCAATCTAATATCCACACATCTCATTCCTTTCTTCAAGACTTTATAGATATGATATTCAAACTTTTCTTGCATTGCAACAAAAGCCATCTTTGTTAGATGGAAATGCTTTTCTCACATAATATCATGTTCTCTTCTGCTACTCCTATACATAAGAAATATATTTTTCTTTTTAGCTCTTCCTTATTTTACTCGATACATCACTACAAGTTTTCTACAATACCCAAAAAAAATCTATAAACATACCACCATGTCCAACTAATGAATGCTCAATGTGGGCTAGCTCTTATTCTCATATTTCTCCCCTTCTCCCCATATCTTAAGTGTCAGTCATGGTGAAGGATGGGCCATCTCAAATTTCAGTCAGTTCTACTTATTTAGGCATCAACTTCTTCTCTTTTTAAGATTTTGGATAATTTTGAGGTGAAAATTTTGACTTTTCCAAGAGTCACGACTCTTATGATACAAGATGACTTTGAACAAAAAAAAATTAAAATTTTTGAGGGTAAAAGACCATGATTTTTTCAAAATCCACCTAAAGTCTCTAAGAAAGCACAACTCCAACTAAAAAAGACTAGATAAATAATAACCATGAAGATATGATATGTACCAAAACCAAGAATTCCAAAGAAGGGAAAACCCAAGTTTTAAAAAAGGAATAGGGAATCAAATGATTGAATTGTGTTTACATAAAGTTATGTAGAGAAAGAAAGGAATCAAAATGATGCTAAGAGTAAATTTCTAATTAATCTTCCATTTCACAATGATTTATGAGAAGAAAATTAGATGAACACTTGGAAACATTTCTTTAAATATTTTAGTATTATAAGTGAATATATGGTTTGCTAAAGCTCTAGCCCAAATACCAAATTATATCAAATTTATAAAAGATATAATGAGTAGTAAGAAGTTGGAGACATAGGGAATGATAAACATAACCAAGAAACACAGTGTCATTGTTCAACAAAAACTATAGAAAAAATTGAAAGATCCAAAAAGTTTTACAATACCTTGCACAATAAGAGAGCATATATTTTGAAAAGTATTGTGAGATTTGGGAGAAAGTGTCAACTTGGTGTCCCTTTCCATAGCATGAAGATTATATCTCAAAAAAATTATTCTAACTTCTCTCTCACTCTAAATAGCAGATCAGATAATCAAGCAAGCAGCTAGTTAGAATAATAGAAGATGTATTGTTCAAGATTAGTATTTTTATTTTTCTAGTGGCTTTTGTAGTTTTGTAAATGTAGAAAGATTAATATGCACCATTCATTTTTGGATGTCCATGGGACAAGCCCTTGTCAACACCAAAAAGGGAGAGTTTATTCTCCGTGTCAGTAAGGAACAAGTAAAGTTTAATCTTTACAATAGCTTATGAGATCTAGATATCTATGAAATGGAGTTTTAGAGGATTAAAAACCTACTTCTTACTACCATGTAACAAAAAGCAAATTTCTAGTTGAAAGATTTTATAGAAGATTATAAGCTAGATGGAGATAAAATATTTAGAATGGAAAAAAATTTGGATTTTTGAAAGCAACAAAGTTTATGAGATGGAAGAATTTTAAATTTTGTTAGTGCGATATAGTGTATGAGGTTGAAGAACAATTTGGATTTGTGATCATGATGAAAACATATGAGGTGAAGTATATCAGAGTTATAGAAATGAGAAAACAAAGGAAGATGATGGCTAAAAGATCATGATATTCTTCAAAGTCATGACCTCTAAGGAGTTTTATGATGACAATGCTCTAAGAAAGAAGCAACATCTAAAGAAAAAGACAAAGCTGAGACATATTTAATGGAAAGGAAAATCAAAGACAAAGTTGTGATTATGCACATCACTATGACTTTGGGGTTACAAAATGAAAATCAAAGACAAAAAAATAAAAGATAAGTCCATGGTTATGCCCAACACTATGACTTTAGTGATACATAATGAAAATGGTCAATGAATGCTTAAAGATAAAGCAATGATTATTCCTAGCACTACAAATTTGGTGTTACTAAATGAATTAGTCCATTTGGAGCTTAAAGATAAAGTTGTGGCTATGCACAATGCTATAACTTTGGAGTTATAGAAAGATAATTGCAAGAAAAAGGTACAAGTCAAAGTTGTGACTGTTCATGGTATCATGAATTTGGAACTATAGAAAGTAAAAGAAAAAGACAAGCTTAATGAAAAATCAATGATAGTACTTAATGCCATGAATTTGGGTATTCAGAAAAAAAAAACATTAGAGAAGCGAATAAGACGCAAGGTTTACTAAAGCTATGACATTAACTGGTGACATCTTTAAAGATAGATGCAGCTAAAGAAAGGATGAATGAAGAAACTAACAGGAAGAAAGTAAAGTAATATAATAAAAAGATGCTTGGAACACAGATTTCCAATGGATGTGTGGAAGTTTTGATGGTCTAGCTATTGTATAATAAATGTAGTGCTGCTAGGGAAGCAACCCAAGAATTTTTTCTTCCGTATGTGTGATATAATAAATACTCATATCCACCACATAAATAAATATAAATGCCAAATAATGTACAAGTATAGTCATGAAGCTCAAAACCCATCTTGATTGTAGATATATCTGCTTGAATTTGCTTTACTAATATTAGACTTTACAATACACAAAATTAGTCATAGGAATTCATTATGATCATGTACATTTATTTTTCTAGTGAGGGAAGTTATTTTTTGGTAATTAGATATCATTTTAGTATGAGAGTTTGTTAGGTATTTAATTTACCAAATATTATAGAATATTTTAGTGGTTGAAAATGATGTGTATGTGTGGAAATGCAATGGATTTGTGTTGATTTTAAATTTTTAATATTTTGGAGAATTGTGATGAATAGTTGTAAAATTGATGAGTTTTTGGAGGTGTTTAATAAAGGATGTAAGTCTATAAATCATTTATAATTTTAGCATTCATTCTTGGCTAAAACTCAATCTAAATTGTCATTGGCAAAATCTTGTATGTCATGACCCTAGCATCTTGTTAGAATAAACTCCCTACTATTCAACATATTCTCAATGGCTATGATATTATCAGAGTCATAGTAATACATAGCTCATAAAATTTAAATATCTGTAACATTAATTTCACATTACAACAATTAAGTATACTACTAGTATTCAAGGTTATGGCTAATTTCACAGTGCTATGATTTTATCTTTATCAGGCTTAGTAGTCATAATTTAGAAGTATGGTTTTTTCATAAAGCCTTGACTTTTAAGCAATAGAAAACTAAAGAGCTATAAGAACTCAGGCCGAAGATGCAGTAATTATTCAATGACATGAATTTTAGATTATTAAATATTATAAAAAATATTACTCAGGTATGACTTTTTCTAAGACCCCAACATTTGTCCACAAAGGAAGACATGACCACAACTTGTCTGTATAAGCCAAGTACAAGCACAATAGCCAATTCCCAATACAATTACTATATACTTATCAAGAAGGAAGAATGCTTATTTTCATAGCCATCATATATAGTATTGCAACAATATAATAATGTTGAAGCAAATTGCCATCCCACAACCACTTTAGAACATTTGTGTTATTTATGGACTACAAATGGTGAAGACATGAAGCTATGACCATTTAATAGTATTGCAACTTTGTGTTATATAGAGATTAGACCCAAGTCATGGTCATTGTTAATGTCAAGATATTTGTTATAGATAGATTAAGATATCAAACAAAGTCATGACCATTTTCTAGAGTCACAACCTCAAGTTGAAGAGATAAAGATCAATGTTGTGACTTTTATTAGAAATTCATGACTTCTCTCTTAGAACAATATAAGGCCGCCCAAGTATAATAAGGAAATTTATAGAATTTTTAGGAGCACTCTCATTTTTTCTCTTTCTCTTTCTTGAAATAAATAAAAGCTACAGTTACTACAAATCCTAGAATGAACTTTTGACTCCCAATGGGCTACCCAAGCTAGCAAGGGATGCATGACTTATGCTAATCCCTAGAGTTGGAGGTGTGACTCTCAAACCCTTCTCCTCTAGAGATTAATTTGAGAATTTGTATTATATTTGTGTTGTTTAGGGTTTGTGTTATTTGAATTATGTGAAGTAATGGTTTGGATTATTGATGTAATATTAGTTTGATTATATTTTATGTTTATGGATATTGATAGATGATGATTAAATAGAACTCAAATTAGTATTTTGACTAATGGTTGGTTTGTATGAGGTTATCATGATAGATAGTAATATGTAAGTCACAAGACTCACTCATGTATATGATAGAAAAGTAGTAACAATCATTTTAATTGCAATGCACAAGAAAATATGCATATGAAATAACTCTCAAGAGAAGTTGTTGAAGTTGCTTAAAATATATGAGAATATTAATGACACTCATATAGGGATGAATTATTGTCTTGGTGGTGACATACCAAGGGAACAACTTTGAGGGGGCCCCCCATTAGGAAGAAGTCAATGGTGATAACTATCTTGTAGCAAAATAGAAAAAGATCATTTACATTATTCTCCAACATTTATTTTGAGTCCAACATAATATATATCAAACAAATTAATGGAAACACATAAATTAGGTAATTAGACCTTAGACCTAAGATTATTTTGCTAAATAATCTTAGGTCTAATTAAACTAGGTATTTGTACCAAGTGATATTAGTTGATGGGATAATCTCTTTAATAATCTCTTGGAATGTCACCTAACTAATTAAATTAGGTAGAGTAACAAAGTCGAAACATGAAATACCAAGTGATTTTTAGTCTTGACAATCCTTTCTTCCATTACTTTGTGATCTATACCATAAATGTCAACCTTTATGTATTTGTACTATCACAACTTTTTATTACTAAGTGTAAATGCCTCAGTTGTGACAATTCTTATTACCATGACTTTGTATTTTATAGATTAAATATCTCAATCATGGCATTCTAGCCACCGCGACTTTATGATAAAAAAAGAAAACTTTTTATCATTGTATTTTTATGTTCTAGCGCCTTTAGTTCTTCAGAAAAAATTCAATGAGATGATAAAGTCATGACTTCAACAAGTGCCTCAACTTCCAACCCAATACTTCACACAAAATTTGTAAGTATAAAATATAGAGTTTTTCATAGAGAAAGAGAGAGAGAGAGATCAAGGGGTATCATATTCTGAACCAAAGGGCATTAAAAACCATATGTGTCATGAGTTACAACCCCAAAGGCAAACACAAACAAATTTTGGTTTGGATTAGGTTTCTAGACTTAGATCTTTACTAAGGATATTATCGGGAACCTTTGATTTCATGAAATATAATTCCAAATATCTCATGTGAATTCTATTATAATGTCTAGATAAATTGGGATATATGATTATTTTGTTATACTTGTGTTATGATGATGTAATTATATAATATTTAATTTTGTGATAATAATGTGGTATGAATATTGATGGAAGTGGATGATATTTTGAACTAAATTTAGGATTTTCATTATATCATAGGTTTATATGTATTGATTGTGATTAATGATAAAAGTTATGAATCACACTCATAGGATATGTTAAGAAGGAAGTGAAAATCCTTTTAATCTTAGCACAAAGATAAACTTATGTATAAAAATTTGAGATTGAGGTAAGTTTAATTATCATGAGTGTGACACTTACAAAGCCAATTACACAAACATATTTATGATCAATCCATTATGCATATTCTTGAAGAACTGACCTTCTAATTATATGGGAGACATATATAACATTTAACATAGAGGTTTCATCATAGTACATGAGTTATTTGTTGAATATAATAGATGATGATAGGTAAGTCATATGACACATATAAGTGGAGATATTTCATATGATGATGATAGGTAAGTCAGATGTTCATTGATATAAGTATGATGCTTACAAAATAAAAAGCACAAATAATATTTATTACCATGTCATTTCACATCTTTATGATATTAGAGGTCAAAAAATATATATACTCAAAATAATTATCAAGGATAATTGATGTAATACTAACAAGGAGTAGAAAAGTATGGTTTTGGTAGGTAAATACTGAGGGGATAACTATGATGGGATCATACTTGGCAGTGATATGTTTTAATTTTTTTTAAATTCGACCACCCCATTATAAGGTGGTCCATTTAAAAAAAAATTGGGCAAATGGTCGATTGTAATTGGTCAGCCACATGGCCAAATTTTTTTCATTTGGTCCTACTATATACTTTGTCGTGCCAACCGTGTCATGCTGAGCTAATGAAGCATGTGCCATGTCGTGCTGGGCTAGTGGATTGTGCACCATACCGGGTTTAGCATGACACGAGATTTAACCTTATCATTTCTATGAAAAAATGGATCATGCCAGCACATCACGGTCTGTTTGAAACCTCTACTCTAGAGTCACATGTTTTTTGTACCAATGTCCATGTATGCTACAAGCCAAGATATAAGCATGAACGAACATATGAAAGAATATATGACTTTGTATGAACTCAAGAATGGGCATTAAATCATGCCTAGGACCACTCGAGCCAAGGCACAAGTATGATGTGAGCCTAAGCATGGGAATAACTTGAGTTGAAGTCCTAATCTTAGCTTAGAAGATATCCCATGTCAGGTTTTGGTCATCCTGACTTGCCCCACTATACCCAACACAAAAACTTGCTCTAGAGGCAAGTTCATGACTAGCCACCCATTTCTAAGGCATGATATGCCTACACAACCCAATTTTCAACAGTGAGCATGATTAACATGACATGAATGCCTAGTTATGCCAAAAAACTAATCATGACATCCTTACATGATTTATTACTTTTAAAGTGAATCCATACAATTGAGATTTTAGTTTATTATTTTTTTAATATTTGAGTTTCGGTCGAGCCCATGAGAGAAAATATGATTTTAACCTTAGATATTTTCTTAAAATTATCATTATTAATCATATTTAAATTAATATTAAGATCATTATCATTATATTCATTATTATCTATTAGTTATTTTTTTGTTTATATTTAACAATAATTAAATCAATTTTTATCAACAACAAAAAAAAATAATCGAATTCTGCTACCATTAGGCATTAGTATTACTGCAACTAGTGGTAAGGCAACATTCTATTTTGTTTTCCAACTTTAAAAAATCAAAACTGAGAATTAGAGAGACCGAGAAAGGAATAGTAAAGTATTAGAGACTACATAGCATATGAGATGAGATGGCTTTTAAACTGAGAATGAAAAACTTTAAACTCTAAAATTGTATTTATAGATTTTTTGTATTCGAATAATATATTAAAAAATATTATTTTTAATAGATATAAGTGCAAAAATATGATAGTCATCAAATTTTTGCCCTATTCACTGGAAAGAATTCAGATGGCCAAGATGAGATAGGATTTTAATGTAAAAAAAATATTTTTTAAGTCGTCTCATGTGCACACATGCCCAATAGTGATATTGACTAATATCACTATCGTGCACTTGTGCATGTTCATCGAATGCTACTAATGTGTCTGACGTGCCTGTCAGTTGTTGGGACTTCAATGGTAACGGGCAGATCGACAACATCAATATGGTGGATCAAGATTCGGCCCATTAAAAAAACACTAGCTTTTTAAAAATGGGACTAGGGTCTGGGTGTGGTCCCAAGTCATGGTAACCAGTGATCCATGACCTAGTCCTAAGTCATGGTCACGTGATAAATAATGACATTTTTTCTTATGAAGACAATGAGAATGAACTATAAAATATTAGAAAATTTTAAATAAATATTGGAAATATAATGCAATGAGATATAATAATCAAGAAAGATTACGTTTTAATTGTTAACTATCAAGAAGAAGTGAGAAATTAAATTTGGAAGAAGATCTGCATGTTATCTTAGCAAAATTGAGAAAGTTGAAGGATATCGAAGTCAATTAAATATGGGTGCTTGAAGCGAGAATAGATCAAATAAGTTCGGTGATAAGGAATATAGAAAATCAAATCAAACAATTAGCATTATTCATGAAGGAAAGAAAAATAAATAAACTATCAAGTGATATTGAGGAAAATTCAAATAATTGATGCTCTATATTGCTTAGAAGTAGAAAAGTGTAATAAAGAAATTTTGAATAAAAGGATTCTAGAATTTGTATGGATAATAGCACAATGATTTTTCCAAAATTCACAAATCTAATATAAAATTTCAAGTAGTTATAATTCCTACTGAAGATAGCTAAAAGAATGAAGGATATAATGTCATGACATCTAAAAATTCTATGAATCCAAAAGAAATACAAGTTCAAAATTTACCCAAAGATACATAAAAAGTGAAACACAAATTTTATATAATGATTTAGAAACAAACATGGAAACAGAAATAAATAGTAAATGGAGGTTACCCAATTATATAAAGTTAAAGATATGAATCAAAATGAATCTAAGGATATAATGATAAAATAACGTACCATAGAAGTTTTTCAATATACTTAGAAAGTTTGAAGTTAAGTTTATGAAATATATAATGAGTAATAAGAGAACATTGGAAAGATATATGGGATTATAAATATGACCGAAAAGTATAGTATAATCATTTAAAGAAAACTTCTGATGAAATAAAGGATCCTAGAAGTTTTACTATATCTTATACTATTAGAGATGATATATTTCAAAGAGCATAATGTGATTTGGTATCAACTATCAATTTAATATCATTGGAAATTATGCAAAGATTAAATCTCAAAAAAATTATACTAATATCTCTCTCACTTCAAATGACAAATCAGACTATCAAGAGCTCTGATGAAATTTTTGAAGATGTATTGATTAAGGTGAGTATATTTCATTATATTCAATATTGAGAAGGATAATTATACATCATTAATATTAGTGTGACCATTTATGACCATGGGAAAAACCCTTATTAATATTAAGAAAAAGGAATTCGCCCTTCATGTTGGTGACGAGCAAGTAAAGATTAATTATAATGACATACGAGGTCAAGACAATAATGAAATGGGATATTAGAGAATAGATAATCTCTTCTTTACCATAATGCAACAAAAAGTGAAATTATTATTATTTTGGATTTGTGAAAATGAGATAAAGTAAAAGAATAAAGAATTTTGTAGAAGACTATTAGCAGGATAGAACAGAAGGAGATAAAGTAAAAGAATAACTTTTGAGTTGTGATAATGATGAGGATGAGAAATATGAAGAGAAAAAACTATTGCGGATTTGTGAAAATGAAGAAATAGAGGAAGATGACCACTATGATGTGAAGATATTCTTATAAACCATGAAATCATAGGAATCTTATGTTAACAACTCCAAGGAAGTTGAGGGAACAATGGAGAAAGATAAGGAAGAGATAGAAATCATAGAGGATCCAATTAAAGACAAGGCCAATGTTGCACCCAGCACCATGACTTTGGTGTTACAAAATGGCCAAGAAAAGTTAGAAAAAAAATTCATAGATATGCCTAGGATCATGACTTTGTGCATATAAATTAAAATAGTTGATAAGTAGCTTAAAGACAAAGCCATGACTATGCTTAGCACCTTGATTTTGAAGTGATAGAATGAAAGGAAATGAAAAAGCTTCAAGATAAAGCTGTGATTGTACTTAGTAATGTGGCTTTGGAAATTCAGAAAGAAAATGAAAACAAAAACCTTTAAGGGAAATTCATGATTGTACTCGGCCCCATGACTTTAGCGATCCATGAAAAAATAGGTCAAGCTAACACATAGGAAGAAACTATGACATTCACTAAAGTCATGGGATCCAATGAAGAAAAGTCCCAAGGAACAAATATAGCTGAAGGAAGACCGAAAGACAAAACAAATTAGAATGAGGTAAAACAATATATTAAAAACTACATGGACATCAAATATCTCTGATGGAGGAAGAAGGGTTTTGTAATAAACAACCCAAAAGCTTTTAAATGTATGATGTAATAAACATTTATATCTATCACTTAAATGAATGAACACATCTAATGACCTACAAGTATAGTCATGGAATTCAAATTCTACCAAGATATCAACATGTCCACTTGAAGTTGCTGCATAATTTATAGACTCTACGACACTCTAACCTAGTCATATAATTTGTTAGAGATGTTAAAATATATTTTGTTATGGAGTAAAAAGTTATTGCTGGGGAACAAGAAATTATTTTAGTGTGAGAATTTATTCAATATTCTAACTTCTTAATGTTTTTATATATTTTTGTGATTTATGTTGAAGTGTAGGAATTAAAATAGAGTAATTATGGATTAGTTTCATGTCTTTGGAGTTTTAGAAGATATTTACGAATAGTAATGGAATTGATAGGTTTTTAGAGGTGTTTAGCTAAGAGTATCATTAGTATAATCCTTCTAATGTGAAAAATAATCTTTATGGTTGTAATATTATTATAGAATCATAGTTATAATTATCTCGTAAAATTTAAATAGTTATGAAATTAATTCTATGCAGAAACAAACACGTATCCCACTATCACTAAAGGTATCGGCCAAGTCTAGGTAAAACAACTTTTATCTTTGATATGACCTGGTAGTCTCAAGTTAGAGTGATAATCTCTATAAAAGTTTTAAATTTTATACTATATAAAAATTACAAAGCCAAGGCTACTCAGGCCAAAATAGTGGTAACTATTCAACATTATGATTTTTGTGATACTAAATATTATAGAGAATATTATTCAAGTACACACATTCCCAAGATCATAACTCTTATCCTCAAGAAAAGGAAATATCATAACTTTTATGTACGAACTAATTATTAGTGCCATGACATCCTTGTCGCACTATACTTGAATGATATATGTGAGAAGTGAATATTAGTGTCACAACCACTTACAGTGTAGTCTAGGGTTTGTGTAATTTAATATAAGTAATGTGATATAGGTTTTTTTATTTATTAATGTATTTAAAATTTATTTTGTTATGAGTAATAATGAATGAGTGATTAACTAAAACTTGAACTTAGGTCTCAACTATTGGTAAGTTTGTGTGGGATTATTATGGTGGATCATGATAGTTAAACCCTAAGGCTCACTCATACATTCTTCTAAGAGTTTCACATTTTTTATGAGAGCTGCATCATCACTGATGAAGACAATGATAAGTAATCTTTAGGACTTGCATGAATATGTTATGATTCGCAAGGTGGTAATAGTTTTTGTTAGTTAATTTTAGCCATATGATCCTCACTAGTGAAGCTTGAGGGAATTTTAAATTAATTATGCTAGTATAGTGCTTATGAAACCAATAGTATAATTCTTATAAATGATATCAATCATTAGTCTTTATAATACTTGATGCCAAAGAATAAGAATGTGTAGATAGAGTAACCATCAAAGGTAGTTGATAAAGTTGCATAAAAGGTTCAGGATTATAAATGACTCTTGAATAGAAATAATTTGTTATCTCAGTGGTTACATACCAAGGGGACAACTACAAAAAAAAATATCATTGGGATGATCTCAATGATGACAACTACCTTGTATGTTGTTAAGAAAAAAAGTCATTGCATAATACATCAACCTTCATTTTGTGTCAAATCATAATATAATTTAAGTAAATGTAAACATACATCAGATACATTAAATGAATAGACCATGGATCTAAGATTATCGCACAATCCGAATATCCATTTTTCTAGAAATGAATACTCTCACTATTGAAAAACCAAATTATTGATATAATCTATATTGGATCGATATATGAATAAAAGTTTTCTTTATTACCTAAAAGACATGTGTGCAAACTATTTTAAATCCATGTGGGATTAAAATCTTGTAGATATTTATTGATAAAATATACTCATTAATGATCTTTTAAGACATTTCTTAACCAACAAAATTGTGTGGCACAACAAAGTCACAACAACCATCTTCATGCCTTATCTCTCAAAAAAAATATAAAATTCCATAACCTCTTTCATTTGGGCTAACTTTGTTCATTTTTACATTGTCATACAACACAAAAAAAAGTTGTGACATGGCTATTTGAATCTTCTAAAAATCATATATCATATTGAGATTATTGCACCATGACTATCAAACTAGGCTTTAACTCAAAGTAGTTCACTTGTATTGGTTGCATCTGAATCTTTTTAGTAACTATCCATTAATGTTGGCCACCAGGATTCTCCTAAGTTATGGTGAGGAAAGACCTATTGGATAGCATGTTCTCTCTTAATAGTTTCTTTCTTGTTCTTTCAATTTCTAGGTTAATAGGTGTTAACCTAGTTCCAGAACTTCTGCTTATATTATATGTGGTAGCTACAAAACAAATAAATAATCCCTAGAATAGTACCGAAACATATTGCAACTTCATTATCCAAACAACTATATTTTCTCAAAGATATTTAAATTAACTCAAGTTGACTAATCAAACTAAATAATCTCTAAAGATTATGCCAAAACTTATTACATCTTCATTATAGTGTCAAGACTTATTGTTTGTGATATGATCTCAAAAGCTTATTGGACAATTATTTTCTTCAATATAATTCTACATTTATACATGTCAAACAAGTAATAAAGATTGATATAAATCCAAATATAAATTTCATGAGAATTATATCGAGAATTTGACCAACTAACAATGAACTAAATATTACTCAAGTTGAGTAGATAGATTTAGGTTTTAGAAAAATACTTAGACTCTATGATTAGCTCACTTTCTTGTATATGATGAGATTTCGTTAATATTTAGACAATGTTATGCTCGATTATCAGATAAAGGGTAGATTGATGTGGAATTTCCCTAGTATCACTTGACATACGAGATGTTTGTCATCTCTAAATGTTACTATTAAAGTGTATCCCTTCATAGTTGTGTCTTTGGTATTTCACTATCAAAACTATACTTATTATGTTCATGTGCCATTTATATATCTACTTCTTTTAGATAATACATTAATTACATTTTACATGTGCTTTGACTAAACATTTTTGTTCGATCTCCAATGTTATAAAGATGTTAAATAATATGATAATAATTATGTTTGTGCTTTTAGTTTCATAAGTATCATACATTTTCTAATGTCGCAAATAAATCTTCCTAAGAATCTTACATTTGAAAATTATACAAAATGAAATGATTTGCATGGCCCTCACAACTATATAAAATACCTATATCTAAGTATATATTATGACTTACATATTATCCACTGCCACTAACTTTCTTATTGTGGTAAAACTCATAGGTTAGTTATTTTACATAACATCTACATCATTTTAACTTTAATTTTTTTAGAATATGCACAATGATTTTGTCAAAAATATGTTTGTACTTTAAACTTCATGAGTAACATACCTATAACAATTGAACTTACATCAATCTTGAGTTTTCATGTATATATTTATCTCATGTGATAATATTAAAAGGATTGTCACTTCCTTCATATCATACCTCATACGTGTGTCTCATGATTTACACATCACTATCCATCAGGGTCAACACTCATAAAACTATGATATAGTGAAAACCATAAATTTCAATTATAAATAGCATCCATAACCATCAATATCCAAACTATAATATTACAAAAAATCATCATTATAATCACATTATCATAACACAAGTTCAATAAATTATCATTAGATCCTAATTTAGCTTGATATTGGAGAAGCATTCGTGTGAAATATTTGGTCTGACTTTTAAGTATTTGTTTTATACATCCTAGAATTGAAGGTTCCCAATGAAAATTCTAGTGGGGATTTAAGTCGTAAAACTTAATCCCAACTAATTCACATTTGTGTTCACCTTAGATATACCCTTTATAGGGGGTTGGTAGTTATGCTGCCTAGGGTTTTGTGTGCTCTTGGGATGCAAATCAGATTCTCCCTATCATTTTTTTATGAAAAACTTAAGGCTTCTTTTTATATAGGGTTTCGCGTATATCTTCAAGATGAAAGTTGTTTGGTAGGAATATCATGATTAAGATAAATACTCTCTTGAATAAAAAGTTACATCAACAAGAATGACTATGACAAATACATTTACTCTTTGGAATAAAGTCATGGAAGTAGGAATGACTACAACTAAGGTATTTATTCTCTAGAATATAAAGTCACTGCATTATGAATTATATGACTGATATAATTATACTCTAGAACACATAGTCGACAAAAAAGTTACAATGACAATAAAATACTTGGTGTAATATATTTTGGGTTATGTGTCGATTAAGTTATGACACCAAAAATAGTATGACTAATTTTTTTAGTGGGTATTTGGTTGTTTTGATGTGAAAGTAAAGTCATAATAATCATTATGTGGCTATGACTATAAGAAAATATCATTTCCACAAATATAATAACTTTCTCAGTAGGTTTATGAATAGTGTAACCAAGTTGTGGCATAAAAAATATGATGACTTTCTATTACTTTTCTGCCCTCCAAGTAATTTCTCTACTAAGATTACCAATTTTACCCAAAATATATTTGATTTCATTGTTATTCATCCAATTTCATCATAATCACAATAATGTGAAATTTATTCGACTAAAGCTCACATAAATATAAATACATCAAAAAATATATGTTATACTACCCACAAAAATTAGTACATGGAGTAAAAAAAAAGATAATATGACAGATTAGAGAGACAAGAAATGAGAAAAATATATTAAAAAAAATACAAACACATGCATGCATGCATGACACAATATATATTCATCAAATAAAATTTTATTTAGCACTATTTTTAAATAGATCCCTTGCTTTGTAAAATTAGAAAAACCCACTTTTAAAAATAATGTCATAATATTCACACCGACAATTCTTGTTCTCAAAAAAAAAAAAAAGTTTTTATGATTGTGTATCAAAAATTAGAAATTTAATTTTGCCACCAATGTCACATTAGTGGGTTTAAGTAAATTTAAAGTAATTTTTCAATTAGGGGTACAACAAGGATAGACCTCTAATAGAACATAGTGTGGTTCTAATCCACACCTTATACATCCACTATTCCACCAATAACTATCATATAGTTCCAACTATAAGTATCGAATCATTTAGTGAATGTTTTATATAAATATAAATATAAATAAATAAATAAATAAATGTGTGTGTGTGTGTGTATTATATATATATATATATTTGTGTGTGTGTGTGTGTATTATATATATGTGTGTGTGTGAATATATATATATATATATATATATATATATATATGTTTATGTATATATATACATATTTTTTTAAGTAAATGATTGACATTACAATAAAGAAGCAAATTAGAAATGATCAATTTCATTTCTATCTTCGTCGTAAAGTTTAATTATCAACCTAAATAGAGATGAATATTCCATTTCTATAAGGCTCATTTCTAAATTTTTACAAATGGAAATTGTCAAGGTATTTCTTATATGTGCGATGAAAATTTTCCATTTCTAACCATAACGAGGAATTAATATCTTAGTTGTCATTTCTAATATGTTACTAAAATAGTTATGGAATAGAAATGTAAATTTTATTTCTAAATAAGAATTAAATTTGAAATAACATTTCTATTTCTATTTTTTTGCAATGGGAACATTTTCCATTTGTTGCTATTTCTATATAATGTATATAATATAGAAATGCATAAATAAATCATATTCCTTACAATTCAGCTTTTTTGCACATTATTCATCCACTAACATTCCCATAACATCTACTAAAAGTATAATATCAAATAATAAACATCAGTGCTAAACCATTCCAATACACATATATTACATTCAATAACAAGAACTTGAAAAAATTGTTTAACACAAGAAATTTCCTTGTAAAAACACCATAAAACAACATAATAAATAGTTACAGTTCATTTTTGAGATGAGTATTCTCCTTCGGAGATTTGAATAAATCTTTTTTAGATTGATGAAAAAGAGATGAAACCTCTTCCAACTTATACATAATTTTCTCCATCTTCAAAATTTTCTATTATATTTTCTCATTTGTTTTCAGTCTTTATTCTTCTCTTATTTTCCACTCTTCAATTTGTTTTTGCATCTATTCATTCTTTTGTAGTTTCTCCTCTTTTTTCTTTACAAAATATCTTGAATTTCTTGGATCTCCTCTCGGGATAGCTCATCAAATAAATTATTGTAATTAGAAGATGAAGATGAAGAGCTTCAAACAAAACCTAAATAAAAAGAAGATGAGTACCAAGACAATATACTATCTATTTTCTTGGACATCATATTCTTGACACCTTCCCACAATTGTTATAATACAATATAACTCATCAGTATTATATTCAAATAAATTAAAATCAACACATCAAATTGTAAATATCCTACTAAATATTAATATAAAAATAAAGTGAGCCTTTACAGTTAAGAAGTCCATATATAATAACCTATCAGTGCTATTAATAAAAAAAATACTTGACTTTGGAAATAAATTTTTGTGATTGCCAAAAACAATTTTTTTTCATTTTCTTCTTTCATATATTTCAATTTACATAACACACTAAAAAATATAAAATGAGATACTTACATTAATATCATTTGACCACTTGTCTATAAATGGTTCATTCTTCTTCTTGTGCATTTGCTTCAACATCTTAAACAGTGTTGGTGGACGTCCCAAAGTAGTCTCCCGAAAATAAATAATATTTATCAATGATGTACTTGATACATTAATATAAATTTAGTAACATTTGCATTCACAAAGTTAAAATCAAGATAAATTAGGAAAGATAAATTTTCCAAATTTACTAAATATTGGTAAGTCATCTTGGAACCTACAATAAGTTTGGATGGTCTTGATTCTTCACCTACATTTTTTGATCAATGATTTTGTGATAACATCTGGGGCAAGACCTTGAACTTCTTACTATTATAGTACTCTCACTATTTTATCTAAGTAGCTTTGGGAATACTTTTTGGCTTTGTATCTTTACCATATTTTTTTTCTCCATCTTCCAAGTTTGCCATTGTACTTTACACTAACCACATGTTTTCATATATCTTTCATAGAGATCAACAAAGCATTATTTCATTTGTATTTTATTTTCAAAAAAAAAACAATGCATTTTGATGTATTTCTTTTTATAGTATTTAATAATAAAACACTTTGACATTTTGGTAAATACAATAAAAGTATACTTCAAATTTTTTCCAATAATATTCTTTCATATTTGATGGCACTTAGCTCCACTTTATACCCTTTGCAACTAGTTTATCCTTAAAAATCTTTTCGCTTGTATGAAAAGAAAAATAAATAAACTTGTAAGTAATTTAACATTAACATTTACATATACATATAAATGAAAAACACCTATTTTTCTATTACTAAGTTAATATTTTCTTCATTTATATTATTTATCCAAAACTTTGTAATATAGATATTATTTTAATTCTCAATGATAATGTTGGACCATTAACAAAATCATAGTTTGTTATTAATTAAAATTATCATTTTTAAAACAACATGATTTTATTATATTTTCATTCACTATTCTAATTTAAATCTGTTACAAACAAAAGGAATAAAAAATGATAATATATGTATGTAGTAAATTTATGCAAGGTAGGTAGGAACTATTATTGTCAATAGTTGGCTAACTGAATATTTTATAAGAACTTTGTATGCAAACAATAGATTGTAAATATCTAGTCATTATCGATGATGTAGTAGTAACATATGTACCTCTTAGGATAGCTAGGATGAAGCTAACAATACCAGCTAATATAGAATGAGTCGGACCAGAACACGATAATACACAAAATTTTTTACTCATCTTTCATACACATCAATGGTAGTAAATTATATGATGTAACAATCATAGGCCATGAAGAGTATTATTGCCCTATTTCTCCAAATAGTTAAAATCTATCTGTGCAGAGATATAATCTAATATTTAGATTTTTATATACAAAAGATGGATACATATCATTGAAATATTTCTAAGATTGAGAATTTGAGTAATACCACATCACATCTTCTTCAGTAGTATGCTCATTATGTCAATTCATGCTATTGGTAATGGCTTCAGATGCAAATAATCTTTGCATATAAGGAATCAATGAAAAGTAAGATATTTTCTTTTGAGAAATTTTTATTTACTACTTTTTACATGCAATATGTATTTTGTACTGAGGATAGTTACAAAAATTATAAGTAATTATTTCACTATCTCCACCCTAATATATCATGCAGTCATTAATGTAGTAAAGTATTTTTATTACAGGCAAACCTAAACCTCATATTAGCTTTTTTGTACTATAAAAGTTATCTGTCGTGATGTTATCATTTGGTTATATTTTAGATAGTACCTTGTAAATTTCATCAAAACACCTTTCTAAAAAACTATGTTTTACCTTTAAATTCAAAAGTCTGGAAACTATAAATAACTTTGAATAGCTATAAGATATTAATTGACCAAACTATTTCTTCTGATACTTTGAGTATTTCATAAAATTTTTTTATTGTTGATTTTGGCATATCGCCAGTGACATCAAGATTGAAGGAACAACCAATAACATGATCTAAAATTGATTCCCATGCATTGTTGGGATTCACATATTTCATTGCAACATATGAATCAACACTTATATGTACATAATGCTATGTTATTTGTGAAACAATTATTTTTCCATATTAATATTAAACATAATAGTATTTAACAAATCTATTTTTTAGAAGATAAAATCATAGTGCCCACATCTTGAAAACTATGATTATAATATTTATGGTCATTACATGGGCATTTTATTTCTGTTTCATCCATTGATTTTAGATATTTTCTACTAAAGTCAATAAACTCCTCAATCTCCACTACAAACTTTATAATCAAAAATATATCTTTTAATCTAACATCAATTCATTGATGATCAGTTTGTATAATAATTTCAATTCGTGTAACTTATAATACCAATGTATATTGAATTATAATAATATAGATAATCATTTATTTCTAATAGAGTTGTAGTAACATATTTATGACATTACATAAATATCATAAAAATATTGTAGTCACATTAATAATAGGTAAACTTGTATTAAAATGAGATAAATGAGATTTATATTAATCACTTAGATATTTACCATAAACTTTTTGTTATATTTTTCTAATATATAAAAAATTAAATATTTCATAATTATCTATTAAGGGTGAAATCACAAAAAATATGTAAAAATCACATAAAAGCAAAATAAAATCATACATGCTAAAAAAATAAATGAAAAATTATTTTGGCAAAAAATAAAAAAAAATTATTATCACATTTATTATTTCTCTCCTCAACTTCTATGGACCTAGAATTGAGGAGAATGTCCACTTTTCTAACATTCAGTTGGTTAAGACTCACGTACCTATATTACCTACAAACATGTTAAAATACATCGAAATAAAAACTTAAAAAACTATATGTGTGTGTGTGTGTGTGTTTATGTATAAGCAAACACATACACAATACATAAAAGGCTCAATTTATTTGGAAGTGGAGAAAAGAATAAATTTGATAGAAAATACCAAAAAAAATTATTTATTCCATCTGAAAGTCGAGAGAATAAAATGCAGATAAGAAAAATTAATGTGTTTTTTTAAATTTTTAGGGTTTCCATAGAATCGCATTATGATATGTTCGTGCATTTTCTAAATGCTGCCTAGCTTGACATTCTTTTAATTGATGTAAATAAGTGATAAGTAATATCAGAATGATACGTGTCAATGCACCAAAACATAAATCTCACATTTCATCATCTATATTTTTATCTTGACAATCAAATGTGTCTGTTTACATGCTAAATTACGCATACCCCTATGGAGACATTGTGTCTTCTTAATTAGTACATTTAGTGGATACAAATTAAGATGTACTTGCAGTGTATTTAATTATGTATATACCTAATATTTTTAAAATGAGGTATATAGGTAATGATTTAGCTAAAAATTAGAGATATTCAAAATGTGTTTACCAATTAATACTCGATCGTGGAATTAAAAATGTATCTTTATTTTTTTTTACCGAGTAAATACTAGGAGATAAAAATAAATAAATTTAAATACCTCCATGATAGATGATTAGAGGGTTAGGAACACAACCTCAAAGGAAAGAAATATTGATTAGGTGGGATGACCAAATGAAAGATTAGTGAAATTTTGTCGTTTCAAAAATAACGACGGACAAATATTTCATTTCAAAAATAGCGACGGAGTAGCATTCTTTGTAAAAAAGTGTGGGTGAATCTAATTCCGTCGCTAGATTCTGAAATGGATCAGCAATTTGTTTATAAACTAATTGAAAAAGAATTTATTTTCATCATAATTATTAGAGAATTTATTATTAAAATAACAAATACATGTAAAAATGAAATTTTTCGTCATTAAATGTCACACAATATTGATTATTATTTCGTTTCTAAATTTTGTAGTAATATTTTATTTGCATTTCTAATCAATTTCAATTTTTACATACACATCCAAGAGTATATGTAAACCTTCAAGTCTACTTTTAGAAATTGATGGAAAATACTTAAAATTTAAGTTTTTGATCTTCAATCCACTAAAAGTCAAAATATTTACTTTTCAGTATATATTTTTTTAAATATTATAATTTTGGCTTTTTTTTTTTTTGTTTAAATATTTTTTACAGATACACGAGAAATTAGTCGGCAAAAAAAAAATTTAATTTTTGGAACACCACCATTTAATTTAACTTCCTGTGCGATCATCTCTCTCCTACCCAATACTAATTCTTGTATTCGGTTAAGCCGTTAAGGATATATAGCTATCACCGCGATAAAATAATTTTAAAATTGCAATACAATAGCCATGATATCCGTCGATCGCAGAAGATTAGGTCTTTGCGTATCAATTTGTTAGCTTAGATGAATGATGGGAAAAATGTGCCCATGTTTTTCCACCTGTATATATATCACTTAAAGGTGACTGTATCTCCGTCAGAGTGAAAAGAAGAGATGGAGCTTTCAATTCAGAGTAAACCCCTAGTTCTTGTTATGATAGTAGGGCTTCTTTTTTTGTTTGGATTTGTTGTTGATGGACTGAAATTACCATCCGGTGCATTCTCCAATGGAGATCATGTCGATCAAATGAGAAAAATGCAAGCGTTCAAGACTTCTCTCACCCGCCATGGTGCATTTTCTCCGAGTTCTCCAGCTTCACTTCAACCACTGGATCTGTCCCAAGAGGCAAGTTTTTGTTCTTTCACAACTACAAATTATAGTTTTTTTTTTTTGTATCGACCCAACCCACTTTGATTTTCTGTTCTATCACTTGTTTTTTTTTTTCTCGTGATGGAGAAAAGCAAGTTGAAGATGATGGTGGCAGGTGAACGTCAGGAACATGGTGCTTTGGTAGAAACCACACGGGAAATTAACGCATCAGATTAATCTGAACCTTTAATTTTACATGGATTATTATTTCAGAGAGGAGACGATTTCCCGAAAAAACTGTGAATCAGTCATATTTTGCATGAATCATAACTTTTTTTATAGAACATTATTTATAATTTATAATTTATAATTTTTTGAGGAACACATTTTGAAATCGACAACTTTACTTCTGTAATATTGAATTAATATGTAAAGCCTTAATGATTCTTTTATATAGATTAATAATTTCTCAGGGAAAATGAATATTTTGATATTTAAATATGCTCTTAAATTACCATGTATTCTAGTTAGTAAAATAAAATGAATATTTTGATATTATTTGCTATTGCAACAATATGCTCTAGATTTATATTTGAAATGTAGATTTGAAATGTATAATCATATAAAGTTGTTCTATGGGGATGCCCCATAAATTTTCCCAAGATTTGCACTAGATTTATACTTACTCTAAACATAATAACATTTCAAAATAGAAATGAGATTTTTTTTTTGATCCACTTAAATGGAAAATATAGAAAAAAAAATTATGATAAAGAATCTTCACTTCTCATTTTTTATAAATTTTCAACTCACTTTGTTTCATAATTCTCATCCCCAATATTTTGCCAAAATAACTCCTTCGTCCTTCCTAATCATAATGTAAGTATAGTCGTATAATTTGTAGTTGTACTAGTATCGTACCCATTTTGTAAATACAACCACACAAACTAGATATACAGTTTTTCATTTAAACTACATTGTTGCATGAAACATCTCTTCTTATTACATGTGCTTTTCTTTTTAAATAAATTAGGCAAATGCATATGCTGACACCGATAAATCCATAGTTTTTTTTTTTTGTGCATAGAAATCTAATCTGTATCAAGATTGATTCACAATCATAAACATCTCTCTATTTTGATGAAGATGGTGTTGATGCAGATGAGCAATAACATAAAAGAGAGTGAGTCACATGTGTTTCGGGTAACTTCATTTGGAGCAGATCCAAGCGGGAAATTAGATAGCACAGAAGCTATTTTAAATACATTATCTTATGCGGCTAGCAAAGCTAATCAAAGGACATCCTTGATATCTGGGGTTAATGATCTTGGAGGGTCACATATTAGCCTTGAAGGTGGAAAATATTTGATTAGCTCTCCCATCAGATTCCCTTTTGCTGGAGTAGGTAATGTAATGGTAAGTTTAATCTTGTTTAAAATTATTATTTTTCTTCTTATTCTTATTTTTTTTAATCTTATATTACAATATATAAGAAACTTTCTTATCTATGTTAATGAACAGATTAGTGGAGGTACATTACTTGCGGCAGATGATTTTCCAGAAAATGAGTACCTTATAGATTTGCATGCTGGGAATGTATCATTTACTTATAACTATGAGTACGTTACTTTGAAAGACTTACTACTGGATGGAAATTATAGAAGTGGAGGAATTTCAGTGATCAACTCAATGAGAGTCAACATAGACAATTGCTACATTGCACATTTTAGTAACAATGGAATTGCAGTGGAAGATGGGCATGAAATATTAATTAGAAACTCCTTCATAGGGCAACACATTACAGCTGGTGGTGATCCTGGAGAAAGGAATTATTCAGGCACTGGAATTTTTATGAAAGCAAATGACAATGCAGTTACTGATACGGTCATTTTTTCCGCTGCTATAGGAATAGATGTTATGGGCCAAGCAAACACATTTACTGGGGTTCATTGCTATAATAAGGCTACATTTTTTGGTGGCGTTGGGATTTACATCAGGCTTCCACACTTGACACAAACAAAAATTGTGAACTGCTATTTGGACTTCACTGGGATCATAGCTGAGGATCCAGTGCAGCTTGTAATCTCTAATAGTTTCTTCCTCGGTGATGCCTATATTCTATTGAAATCGATAAATGGATATATGAGAGAAGTTAATATTGTTGATAACATGTTTGCTGGGTCTGATCATGGGATTGATATTGTTCAATTGGACGAATCGAATAGGCCGTTCAAAGATATTGAACAAGTGGTGGTGTATAGGAACAATGCACTTGGAATGAATATTAAGGCAACTGTTGCTAAAGCACATGCAAAGGGCGATGGGACAATTTGGGCTTTTGATTTCAGGCCAAGATTGCTCTTTCCTAACATGATTAGCCATGTTGAACACTCATTTGTGGCAGGTGGAACTTCATTTCCTAATCACGTCCTCAGGATTGTTGCTGATAATCAGGTGATCATTGAATCTAATGAAGTAGTTAATGGTGCTGGTGTTTATGTCAGCGTTGATCAATAAGCTGGCCATCATATGAGGCTTGCTAGCTTAGCTGGTAAATTTAGTAGTTTCATGTTTCCTAGATGGTGCTATTATTTTGTTTTATGAGAGGTTTGCTTGTGTTGTAATAATATAATCACCCTTCCATTTAGGATTACACAACCTTATGCTAGGGTGATATAATTGTTCTATTGGTGTGAAATTTATTGTTTGTTTGTACTAATATGATGATCATCAATCAAATCTTAACCCAATTACTTACGATCAAGCAGTATTAAATATGATATTATTTTATAAAGAAGAGTCAGAAAGTTATCTGGCTAAAAACAATTATCCATCTTGTCAAGAATTACTGAATGCAATCCGAGTAGGAAACTTTTGCTACGAACAATTATCTAATCCATCTAATGTAGATTAACAAGCTTCAAAAAACTCCAAAACTTAAATATGATATTATTCATATATTTCATCATTATCATTTAAAAGATATGTGTATAAAAGTTTGTGATACCTAGTATGTAATTTTGTGCTTTATTTTAGGAAATATTATTATCACCAACAATAATATTTGATTGTAATTGAGGTGAAATGTATAACATTAATATATGTTTATATAAAAATGTAACATTTAATAGCATTTTAGGGTTTAAATGGCGATAATTATCATTTCTAAGGTTCACAAAAAATTATCACTCATATCTGCTAAACTATTTGAGATATGATAATGAATAATTATGAAAAATAAGAAAAATTAATTATATTAGTAAACACACTATAAAAATAATTGATATAAGATCATGTAATAAATATAAAGCCTCTATATTGCAAAGAGAAATGTCATATATCATTTTTTTTTCAAGAAAAATAAGAGCAACAAATGTTTAACAAGTCCATACGATCTTGTGGTGAAACTTTGCAAGAGATTAGAATTATGTTCCATTACTTTTTGAGCTTGTTAGACAAACTTTGAAAATATTAGAATGAGGGAAAATGAAATCTTAGATCAAATAAAGAGTTGTGGCAAAGAAATTCTGATAAAATGATTTTGGAATAAATAGTGATCAGCCTACCACAAAATATTTGATTTTATTATGGCCATGATTGAAGAAAGAAATCCAATTTCTAAACTAAGTAAGCAAGAATTAAATTATTCATTAAAATCCTTTGAACAAAGATTGATTAGACAAACTAAAAATTTAGGGAATATTTTTTACATCATACATATAATTTTAGATCCAAATATAGTCCATGTATAATAAGGATAAAATATAATCCAAATGTAGAAGATATAGTAGAGGAATAGAATAAATTTCAAGAGAAAATGGCATAAATAATCTTGATGAAATATTGAATGTTGAATGTCTTTCTAAAAGATATAAAACTTCCAAATGAAGTAAACATACGAAAATTAATTGCTACCTCAATTAATAGAAACATCAATGCTTTAATTGCAAAAAAAAATTGTACCATTACAAATGATTGGCATTTCAAAAGTATTTTGCAAGTAAGTTGTGCTAAATAATAAAGATTGAAATAAACATCTCATCTGCATGCAAACATATTTCAATACAGAATGATTGTGATAAAGAAATAAAAAAAAAAGATATTTCAACATCAAGAGCACTAATCAATTGCCAAAAAAGAAAATATGTTTTTTTGATTTTATAATATTTGTCAATTCTAAAGTAAATGGATGTTATGCTCAAGTTATAAACTATGTGTGGAGTAACAAAAGTTGTGTGGAATAAACTATGTCTCAACGTAATTGCATAGGTATGTTATGCTAAAATTATAAAAGTAAAGAGATATAAAGTTGTTTACCATGAAGAATAACAAAGTAATCATAAGTTGAGATATTGTATTTGATGAAAATATAAATGAATCACAAGCAACTTAATGTTCACCCTTAACGAGTTCCAATTCATAATTTAATAATTCAAAATCACAAAGATTGAGGAGCTTGATTTATATTAATGAAGTATATAACTTTTGTATTGATGAACTAAAAATTATTGAAAAAGTTATAAAAGAAGAATATTAAAGAAATGCACCAAAATAAGAAATTAAAATATTTGAAAAGAATCAGACATTGGAGTTAGTAGATAGACCAACATAGAATGAACTTAGAGAAATTGAGTAGATTAATAAGATAATTTATAATTCAGATAATTTAATATAATGATAAAAAGAAAAATAATATCTAATTAAGAGTATTCATACTAATTTGAGATTGATCTGCATGAAACAATTGCTCTTGTTGCAAAATAGGTTCTTTAAGAGAGAACTCATTGCATTACATGTACAACTCAAAAAAAAAAAATGGTGTTAAATCAACTTAAAGTTAAATTATTGTTATTGGATGACGGATGAAAAAAAATATTGTTGAATCAATCAAAATGGTTTATTTTTAAAGGACTAGATGGATAAGTGTATAAAAAAAGCATTATATGGGCTAGAAGAAGATCCAAGAACAAGGAACTTTTAAAAAATTAAGATGGATCTTATATTCTCATTTTTTTCTTTGTAAGATGATGAATTTATCTGCATCAAAAATAATGAAGATTTCAAAACAAATATTTCGAAAAATATGAACTAGATGAATTGGGATTATTGAATCATTTTCTTAGTTTGAAAACATAACATCGAAATGGATAGTAAAGTAGGTAGGTGGGCTTCACTTTGTTCACATCAAAATGCCTTTGTAATTTAAAATTTTTCTTCTATGAAATGAGGATTTCTATTTTCTCCTCCTTTGTAATTCATCCTAATCTCAATTTTCTTTCGCTTGTATTTTATTTTTGTCAAGCTTATTTTAAAGTATTATGGCTGATTTTCCTATTTCAAATTTTTACTATGGGTTATGTTTTTGTAATAGAAAATTTTTCAAAAAGATAATGAAGTATTCTTTTAGCAGAAGAAACATATTAAAACAAGTTTTAGAAAGATCAATATCTACTCCTCAAACTTGGTACCAGATAAATGAAAGAATTTATCAAAAAGTAAGCCAACCAAATTATTTCTAGAAATTTAGTTTGTAATCTTTTGTATCTCACCTCTATAATACTAGATATCTTCTATGCAATAAATCTACTCTCAAGATTCATTAATAATCATAATCGCATGCATTGTTGATGATATGATAATATTTTCCACCAATATATTTTCTATTGCGCACATAAATTATATTATTCTTTAAAAAAACAACAAACAGTGGCTGAATCCTCTATAGAAATTGAATATAACTCAAGTTATTTGGCTTAAAATATATTTTTTAAGAGTTTGGTTGTTGGTCAAATTTGAAGTTCTCCATAGAAGTAGTTTTTTTTTTTCAGAAGTATGAGAGAACATAAAGCGCTAGGAGATAAGAAGAAAATGCGTGAAAAACTGAAAATGAATAATTCAACTTTCCCAAAAAACAACGGACTCTTTTTAAATCACCATTTAAAAATAAAATTAAAAATAAATAAAACAATTACAAATATGTCCACATTCACGCACACACATAGACCATGTCCAAGACACTATTAACATCGAACATAATTAAAAAATATCACATTATCTAACGATTTTCCCCCTTAATGTAATATTCTAGAAGTCCAAGTAATACTTTGAGTTATCCATGTTTGCTTTGGGGCAAGGCTTTTGTAATAATATCAATAATTTGCTCATTTGTTTGGTAATTAATTATTCATATTTCCTTCGTAACTATGGCTTCTTTGATAAAGTGATATTTAAGTAAAATATGTTTTGTTCAATTGTGGCAAATCAAATCCTTGGCAATGATTATAGTTGACTTGTTATTATAGTAAATATTTATGCATTCATAATCATTTTTCATTAAGTATGACAATAATCTTCTAATCCATATTGCCTGAGTAGTGGCCACGGATGCCAAAACATGTGTTTGTTTCCTTTCTATTTCATTCAAATGACTATATGTATAAATTAGAGGCATCAAATGGGCTAGGTCAGGTTGGCTCGCTAGGCACAACACGCTATAGTACCGTGTCGTGTCTGGTATAGCACTGTTATTTGGAGGGCAAGCCTGGCATGGCTCGTGGCCCAAAATTAGCCCGGGTTTGGGCTGGATCAAGTAGGGTTAAAATAATTTAGGTTAATTTGAATTTTATAAATTATTGTTTGAGACCCATGCCATCACGCTGCCATCCCATCGGGCTTGCCGGGCCATCCCCCGTCAAGCAATGATGCGTCATTTGCCTTCGGGCATCATTTCATCAGTCATCGGGCATCGTTTCATCTATTGTTGGGCGTGTCGCCCATGCCGTGCCCATGCGGCATGCACCCGGAGTCGTGCCTAGCAAGGCACATGGGCCGAATACCCTCGGCCCGACATGATATGAGCCATGCCGTGAGCCGACCAGCATGGGCATGGGCTCGGGTCTTCACCATGTTGTGCCGGGCCAGACACGGCTGAGTCGAGCCATGATTTGGGCCGGACCTGGGCTGCGTGGCCCGTTTGACACCTCTAGTAGAAATTCAATTGCAATCATATTTTTGCCCATTTAAAATTTCAAAAAATTTAAATAATTAAAACATATATATTATGTTAAAATAAAAAATTATATAAATATGGCATTGTTATAAATAATTTATAATGAATGACCATTACTTTCAAAAGAATGACAATCATTTATATAATACTTTTGGCTTTCTCACCATGACTTTTGGTTTTCACATGGTTATAACCTTTAGTTTCTTGTAAGCCTATAAATAGGTCTAATTAGAGTCAAATGTAATGATCCTTATTTTTCTTCTTCTTATTTCTTCGTCTTTCTTTATAATACGTTATTAGTACAAATTAGCTCTAGATAAGATAAAATTATATTATCATTATTTTTCCCTCGTATATTAAAAATTTTCCAAAATATCAATTCTTACAAAACTTGAGTTTGTGGTGCTTGATATTTCTGGTAAAAATTATTTATCACTGATTCTTAATGCAGAAATACATCTAAATGTAGAGTCCTAGTAGGAACGTGCAAAAACACTAATTTTTATTAGGCACCATCTCAATGAAGATCTAAAAAATGAATATTTCACTATAAAAGATCATTTTACCTTATGGAATGAAGTGAAAGATAGATTTGATCACCAAAAAACTATGATTTTACCTAAGGCCTACTATGACTAGACACACTTGAGATTGGAAGGTTTTTAAATGTTTATTGAGTATAACTCTGCTCTATTTAAAATAAGCTCAAGATTGAAGCAATGCAGAGAAAAAAATAAGGATGAATACATGCTAGAAAAAACATTCATAATGTTTCATACCACTAAAATGCTCCAACAATAGTAATATAGAAAGCATATATTAACTAAATATTCAGAGTTAATATCATGTCTTCTGGTAGTTGAATAAAATAATGAACTACTAATAAAAAATCATGAGTCTCATCCAACTGGATATGAACAATTCCCAAAAGTAAATGTAATTTTATCCCAGAATCATCGGCATGGATGTGATCATGGTCGTGGTCGAAGACAGAATACTCGATACCATTATAATAATCCTTCTAACATATTGAAAAGGAAAGACTCATTTCATTGTAAAAAGTGGAATAATGATGAGATAAAACAAGGAAATAGAGAAAGTATACATTAAATACCCTTCAAGGCACCTAAAGAGATTTGCTATATATGCAGAATGGAAGGACACTAGTCTTGCACTTATCATATGGCCAAACATCTGGTAGATCTATATCAAACATCAATGAAGGATAAAGGAAAAAAAAGTAGAAACAAATTTTACTGATGGAAAAGGGTCAGACCTAACTTATTTTGATATAGATATTTTTGGAAGTCCTAATAATAATTTCATTTATTTAGTTGAAGATGAAAATGTAAATGTTAAATAATTCTATGCATTTTATTTTGATTTAATAATAATAATATCATCTTGTTATTTATATTTTATATTTATCTAAATTTATGTATTATTGAATTTCTAGATGAATGATGGTGATATATTCCTTGAAAATTATGCAACCATGCATACAATCCTTAGAGAAAAAACATATTTTTTAAATTTAATAGCAACAAATGCTTGTTTAAATACTATCTCTAGTACCATCAGATTTAATTGAAGGTTTCGGAAGAGCAATTATAACACTATTATATGGAACTAGATTACAAATTAATTATGCATTATATTCTAGCAAATCAAAAAAAAATTTGATTAGTTTTAAGATATCCTCAAAAGTGGATATCATATTAAAACTATATTTTTTTTGGAAAAAGATTATTGTGGAAAAGCTCCTAGCCTTCTCTTCTGGGTTATACCATACAAACATAAATCTAATTAAGTCATATGATGTAATGAACCAGAAGTTCAATGACCAAAAGATTTTTACTCTTTGGCATATGACAAATCATAGAAAAATCATATGGGCATCCATTACAGAACCAAAAGATTCTTTTTCCCAAAGAATTTTCTTGTGATCCATGTACACAAGGTAAGCTAATAATTAGACCATCATTAAATAAAATCATCTCTAAATCACTAGCCTTTTTAGAAAGAATACATGGAAATATATGTGGACCAATTCTTCCACCATGTATACCTTTTTGTTTTATTATAGTCCTTATAGTTGTCTCTACTAGATAGTCATATTTTTATCTTATTTCAATAAGAAATAATATTTTTTTCAAGGCTCCTTGCACAAATGAACAAAATTTGAGTACAAATCCATGATTATCTAATCAATACAATAAAACTTGAAAATTCTGGTGAATTTACTCTTTATGATTATTGTATGTCAATTGAGGTAGATATTGAGCATCCTGTTGCTTTTATTTGTACCCAAAATAGTTTAGTAGAGTTCTTGATCAAATGTTTTCAATTAATAGCTAGATCATTGCTAATGAAGACTAAATTACCAGTATCTACCTAGAGACACAATGTTATTAATGCTACAAGTCTAATAAGAATTATACCAACATCATACCATTAAAACTTCCCTTCACAACTTGTATTGGGTAATCAACCAAATATTTCATACTTATGAGTTTTGGGTTATGCAGATCATGTACCCATTGCACCCCCACAATATAAAAAATGGGTCCACAATATATACTTGAGATTTATGTAGATTTTGATTCGCTGTCTATCATTAGATATTTGGAACCCTTAATGAAAGATGCTTTTAGAGTAAAATTTATAGATTGTAATTTAATGAAATTGTATTCTCTCCATTAGGGGGAAAAAAGTTAATTCTAGAAGAGCAATGAAAAATTACTTGGAATGCATTAATAATATCTCATTTTGATCATCATACAAATCAATGTGAACTTGAAGTTCAAATGATCATTCATATATCCTTGCTGTGAATGCTCTAGTGCCAATTGAGGTTTCTAAAAGATAGAAAACAAATGAATCTAAAACACACTTGAAGTGTGAGAGACCAATTGTGTCAAAAGACATAACTCATCAAAATAAGAAAATAAAAGCTAAGAAAAATACCAACAATCTCTAGAAGAGGCAAAAGTACCTAAAAATTATGAGATCTCAATAAGATATGTGCACAAAGATAAAAAGAGAGATCATAATAATTTTCCAGAGGATAATATCTTTGCATTTCAAATGGCCTTAGACATAATACAAAATGATGATCATGAATCTCAAAATATAGATGAATGTAGATAAAAAAATGATTGACCAAAATGGAAAGAGGCTATGCAAGTATAATTACATCCATTAATAAAATGAGAAGTATTTGGACTGATAGTCCAAACGTCTATAAGTGTAAAGCATGTTGGGTACATGGGTATTTGTACGAAAGAAAAATAAGGATAATAATATCATAAGATATAAGGAATAATTAGTAGTCTAAGGTTTCTCATAAAAACTTAGCAATGACTATGAGGAAACATATTTGCCTGTTATGAATGCAATCACATTTCAATTTTTGATAAGCTTAGTAGTATCTGAATGGCTAGATATGTGTGTCCAATGGATGTGATCACAACATATTTATATGGATCTATAGACAGTGATATACATATAAACATCTCTAAAGGATTTAAATTACCTAAAATTATTAGTACAAAGTCTTGTAGCATTACTCAATAAAGTTGAAATAATCTTTGTATGGATTAAAATAATCTAGATGCATGTGGCACAAGCAGCTTAGTAAATACTTACTAAAAAAAAGGTATGTGAATAATCTTATATGTCCAAGTATTTTTATCAAGAAATCAAAAATAAGATTTGTAATTATTGTTTTTTATGTTGATGATTTATATCTAGTTTGAACTCATGAAGAGCTCACACAAATAGGAGAATATTAAAAGAAAGAATTTGAAATTAAAGATCTTGGAAAAACAAAATTTTGTTTCAAGTTATAGATCAAATATTTTCTAAATGAAGAGTTGGTTCATCAATTAAAATATATCAAGAAAATTTTGAAGTATTTTAATATTGATAAAGCACATCCATTAAGTTTTCCTATGGTTGTCTGATTACTTGATGTGAAAAAGGACTCATTTCAATATTGTGAAAAAGTGAAGAATTACTTGGTCCTAAAGTACTATATCTTAGTGATATTGGTCTACTTATGTATCTTGCTAATTGTACACGACTAGATATTCCTTTTTCTATTAATTTATTAGCCACATATAGTTTAGCTCTAATGAGAAGACATTGGAATGATATTAAATATATATTATGTTATCTCAAAGGAACTATAGATATGGATTTATTCTATTCAAATTAGTCAAAGTAAAAACTACTTGGATATGTAGATGCAGGATATCTTGAAGATCCGCATAAAGCTAGATCACAAACTAAGAATGTCTTTTTTTTTGTTTTTTTTATACTGAGTATGTCTTTAACTACAATGGAACTGATATCTTATGGAGATCTATCAAGTAGATAATGGCGATTAAATTATCAAATAATTCAGAGATTCTTATAATTCATGAAGCAAGTCATGAATATTTAAAGATATAATCTGAAATGAAAGATCTTGGAAAAATAAAAAATTGTCTCAAGTTACAAATCAAATATTTTTTAAATGGAGAGTTGGTTCATCAATCAACATATATCATGAAAATCATGAAGCATTTGAATATGGATACAGTATATCCATTAAGCTATCTTATGGTTGTCTGATTGCTTGATGTGAAAAAGGACTCATTTCAACATTGTGAAAAGGGTGAAATTATTTGGTCCTAAAGTACTATATGTTAGTGCCATTTGTGTACTTATATATCTTACTAATTATACATGGCCAAATATACCTTTTTTTGTTAATTTATTATCTAGATTCTATTTAGCTCCAATGAGAAGATATTGGAATGGTATCATACATATATTATGCTATCTCAGTGGAACTATAAATATGAATTTATTCTACTCAAACAAGTCTAACCAAAAACTACTCAGATATGTAGATACTGGATATCTTTCAGATCTACATAAAGCCAGATCATAGACCGAGTATGTATTTAACTATAATGGAACTGATATCTTATGGAGATCTATCAAGTAAACAATGTGGTGTCTACATTATCAAATTATTCATAGATTATTATGATTCATGAAGCAAGTCGTGAATGTATTTGGCTAAGATCGATGATCAACCATATTTAAGAATCATGTGGGCTATCCTCTATTAAAAATATGTCAAAAATATTATTTGAACACAATACTAAATGCATTGCACAAATCAAAGTTGGTTATATCAAAATAAGATTGAACCAAACATATTTTATCAAATTTTTTTATGCACATGAGCTTCAGAAGAAAGGTAAAATTGATATCCAATAAATACGATCAAGAGATAATCTAGTAGATCTAATTGCAAAATCATTATTAACCTCAACATTCATAAAGTTAATATATAAGATTGGAACATGCTAGCCTAAAGATGTTAACTTGAGGGGGAGCAAGATTGGATGTTAGTGCACTATACTCTTTTTTTCTTTATCCAAGTTTTATCCTACTAGGTTGACAAGGTTTTTTAACGAGGCAGTCCTAACAAAATACATGTACTCTTTTTCCTTTACTAGGTTTTTTTCCCGCTAGGTTTTTCCTAGTATGATTTTAATGAGACGTGTTCTTTAATGTTATAGTCATTCATTGGGGAGTATTATAAATATTTTGTAATGAATCACCGTTACTTTAAAATGAATGACCATCATTTTTTTTTAAACCTGTCTTTCTTATTATGACTTTTAGTTTTCTCAGAGTTATAACTAGAGGTGTCAAATGAATTGTGTCATGCTAGTATGCCCCAATTTTTAAGGCATGGCTGTGCCACCATGTCGTGCCTTGCACGACATGATTAAATTACCATGTAATGCTAGGCATGACATGGTGGCATGGTCCACCAACCTAGCACAGTTTGGAGGCATGGCCGAGTGCATGGCCATGCTAGACCATGCCTTATTACCCATTACGTGATGGGTGGTCGGCTTACGGTCCAACCAATTATAATCAGCCATGTGGCTAATTGTTTTAACAAAATTGACTATCCTATGACATAATAAGATATTATTGTAGGGTAGTTTGTATTATATTGCCCTACTTCCAATATATTTATCATAAAATTCTTAGGTCAACTAATAGGAATAATATAATAAGATATTATGAGTTAGAAAATTAATTAATAATTAAAACTTTACAAGATATAGTGGAGTGGTGCCTATGACATCTAACATATGGACTCGTCATTATAATCTATCATTCATATTTCTCACTACCCACTATATATATTCAAAGTAGAAAATTAATAAAAAACTAGTATTTCCTAATATCCTCTATCCTCATTATGGCATTATCATATATGAGTATATGATGATGATCTTTAGAAAATATGATATTTAGCATAAAATTTTTAGTATTAAATTCAATAATACTTCGAATAATAGAGTCAACATTAGTATGTTTTCGAGAACTATCATAGATGGGCAATTAGGTGAATTTGTTCATGTTAGGTGTATGTATTACATAATTAACCTAATAGTACATGTATGACTAAAAGTTATTTCTTATACTTAAGAAAAAAAAAGAAATTTACTAAAATACCTTAAGATGCCTAGTAGACATAAGAGTTTAGTTGTTTATGTTTATTAGTAGACCTAAAAAAGAAAGAAATCTAAATAGATGTGAGATACTATTAAAATTATACTTATCAAATATTAGAATCATATTTTGGCTACCAATAATTGATATCTGACTACATTAATAGTAAGAGTGATAAACTTGTTATTGATAATTCAGACTGTGATATAGAATTTTTTTATGAATATACTGAAGATTTTTTATGATATGATGAATATATATTTATTTTTGTATACTCTCACCACTTATATTGTACTTGGGTGTACGTGTGATATTAATAGTATATTTAGTAAGTATATTGGGCAACTAATATTTAGTGTCATAGTTATTGAGATGGAAACTAATTAAGTATTTAAAATACTAGTCCTTTAATTCAACTCTATATTGCTTGGTTGTTTATATGGATCTTAATATTAAGGTGGAATAGATAGAAAATATATTAAGATATATATCTATTTGTATGAACTAAACAAACAAACCTGTAGGTTTTATTCCCAAAAAATCAACTAACATGTTCATATATTAATGCACTAGGTATAATAGTTGTAACAAGACTCTGAGTACAAACATGAATATCATATTCATATATGATTTTTTTTATTCAAATAGTAAGGGGAAAATAATGAGACTGTCAATCAAATACGAGTGAGCTATCTTGGTATTTAGATACTGATTACAACATTATCATATCATAAGATAATAATAATAATTTAAATAATTTTAGTTGGCAAAAATCATATGAATCAAGATATCTAGTTCAATCTAAGAGACACATGATTTATTTTCTCTATTGGTATCAAGCATAGCATTAAAGTAAACTTTATTGTGGTTGTCAATATTATTTTAGATAAGGGGTTTAATCTATAATCAGATATCATAGATGTACTTATATGCTTAAAGGACTAGGTAGATTCAAGGTTGGGCATATAGGATAAAGAAAAAGAATTGTTGGTAGATGATAATTCATGTGACATCAAGGATATCGAGGTCACCACTAGTACTACCTTCAGAATCATACATGATGATGATGATTTGTATTCGAGTACTAGAGTAACTAAACAGATATCATGAAAAATTTATGCTAAAAACCGATATCACCAATTCTAACTAGTACTCTATTAATCTTATTTGAATAGTATGCATATCCTTATTTGAGTACTAGAGTAACTAATGAAGTTATATTTTATTATGTTATGTGCCATCTTATGATATCTTGAAGAGAGATTTTAAACAAGATATATACCTTAAAAAAACTTAAGGAGATAAGTTGAATAATCTATCACTAGATAGGGTGTATAATTTGCAAAGGCATAAAAAAAGAAATAATTGAAAAATGCATCCAAATTATCAGAAAATTTATGGTTAAAATAATATCTTTCCAAACATATCCTAGAATAGTTCTACCATAGATAAATATGTTAGTTGTCTCAAGAAAATGCTTATTCTTTCATTCTCAATGTTATTTTGTGAGGGTGTTGTAGCACAATAAGTCTAGTAAATGATTGTATCATCATTATAAAAAGTATAGATGGAATGAATTAATATATTTTAAAAAAATCAAAGTTCTATCTTGAAAAATAAAAAATCAAGTAAAGAAGATACATACATTAATGAAAATAATAAATAATCTGAAACAATTTCAAGTTTCAACACTATTAGGTCTCAAAAAATTGAATAAATAAGATCGAATGAGTCGTTAATCATATAGGTCTGGATGATATGATATGAAACTCTAGCATAATGTCCTTTCTAACAAGAGCCATAATTCATTATTAAAATGTCTATAATACTAGGATCCAAAATTCTAAGCTAGGTTAGATGGACGACAAAGTTAAGAATAGATAAGTAAAAAATTATGAAAACTAAAGATTTTGTAAGCATGTCAATAATATTTTTATTTTTGTATGCTTTATCAAGTGAAATTGACTTATATTCAAATACATCCAAAATTAAAACATACTCTAACTATAGTATAAAAAAATACTAATACATCCAAAGTTAAGAATAGACAAGTAAAAAATCATTAACACTGAATGATTTTGTAATCAATAACACTATATCTTGCCTTGTTGTATCATCAAATAGGATTTATTATTATTTTAAAATGATTTGTACAATCAATATCAACTAGATATTGCCTAGTTTATTTTGGAATAACATTCCACACCTCCTCAACTAACAAATTATGTGTCCCAAAATCACTATTTGGCTACTCAATTCCTCTTTCTTGACTTTCCTGATTTATTAAAGGAAGGTGTGCATAGTTTGTGTGAACCGGAATCTTCAAGAGTTCACATGCATCATAACTCAAATGACTATCAATATATGATAAGGTGGTTTTAGAAAAATTTATACCTCTTCTCCAAAACAAAATTCATGACTATCATGTCTTAAATGTGTATGTGAATGCCTTATGTTCATCTCCAAGGTATAAAGATATGAAATATTATTTAATTTTGATCTCTCATCTATCATAATTTGAATAAAGACTTTGAAGCTAAAAACTCTTAGGTAATAAGAAATCATGTATTGGACACTCTTGCCTATAATAATGTTTTTCCTCTTAGTCATGCCATTGAAATAAGGTGTTTTGGTTGACATCTTTTCATATTTGATATCCTGAGGTATACGATAACTTTCAATATGATCAAATTCAACTATGGATGGAAAATCTAAAATACATGGTCCTTGATCTTCAAAGTAGTGGTCCGCACATTTCTATGTGTTGTGTGATTGCCAATAAATGTAACTAAGTGTGGGATGGGAAGGCTTTCCCTATTGTTCCCCCATGCTTAGAGCATACAATAGGATGGATAAAATCAAAAATATTTGATCATCTCAAGGGTGTGAGAGTGGAAAGCTACTCTATGATTTAATCCACCCATATGCCCACAAACCATACATTCATCAAGAAAGGATCCATGATCAAAAACTAAGATATTCTTTCTAGCTAGTAGTTGAGGACTCATCTCACCCACATTACCAAGTCTTTTATGCCTTAGACCATTATTGTATATATGATGAAAACATCTACCTAATCTATAGATACTCTTTCACGAATGGCATAAAGTATATTTTTCTTATCATTCACAGTAGCTATTTAATCATTGACTTATTTCAACTTGTATTTATAGAGTCTCCCCTCAATTGTATTTGTTTAAATGTTTCATGATTATTTATGATTTTACTTTCTTTTTATAAAGTTTTTCTCCCATATGGAGTGTGAGTGTGATACTCTTGTGTGAGGTAAATAGGTTGATTTAGGCATAGAAGGTGTACAATTTTTTGTATAAGGCTACATGTAACTTTACTAAAGCATGTGTTACGTGACATGCGCTATCAATATTGACGTGATTGTGGATGAAAGTATTTCAAGTAAAGTAAGGGTGGTGGACAATAATATTTTACATTTTGGGAATTATTTTTCCCAAAATGCACCAAAAATAAAATGTTAAAATTTTCCCTAAATTTTTTTTTCTTTTTTATATCACTAAGAATTTTATGGTCACATAGATATTTCCCTAAATAATTATGGTATATTTTGAGTTTTTTTGAGGTTGTTTCCATATTTTATTGGATTAGTATCAAAAATCCAAACTAGTTTTTTTATGGACTTAATAATTATCCTTTTCCAAGCAACACATTTTGAAAAAGGATGAGTATGTCTCATTATCCCGACTAAAAACTATTTGAATTTTGAGAATTGGTAAAATTGGGTTTGGTGCATGGTATTCTAAGATTTCCCCCTAATAAACTACCTTCGAAGCCTATGAATATCATGTGAGAAAAATAAAAAACTAACAGAAATTGCAATATATATATATATATATATTTGTGTGTGTGTGCCTATATGTTTGTAAAAATTAATTAGTATTTTTTTTTTTGTTTTTCTAGTTGTTCGCCATGATAACATATCAAAGTTAAAGATATTTAAGGGAGGGAAGAATTGAGTTCACCAAAACTCAGTTATTTTTGAGTTTGGTGCATATTTGATGAAACAAAAAATTGTGTGTGGCAAGAGCCATTATTTTTTTTGTTTGTAATAGGATTTCACAATCTTTCTTCTAAAAACATGATAGGCAATATCCGAGCACACCTTCCTGCATGTTTACCATGTTGACCCAATTTTAGTTGGGGTTGTTTTGAACCATTTCAATGAGGTTTGCTTCGGTACACACCTTTTTTTTTTGTTAGAATTATTATGGAACATTGCAAAACTAATGGATTTGTTTAGTTACATTTATTGAAATTATTTTAGTACAATTAGCATACAATAGAATTTTTCATTCATTTGTTGATTTATTCATTTGTAACAACTCATGTTTTTATTTAATATAAATTGAGAAATAAAAAAGAAAATATGTTTTTATAATTTTATTAAATTTGTTCATAAATCATAAAATAAAAACATTATAAAGTTCTTTTTATTGTGAAATACACTCACGCGCGTGCGCGCGCGCGTGATTTATTTTACAAGAAATAAAAAACTCGATGAGAGCTAGGGGATCAAATTTCATATGCTTTTGAAAGTAAAATTATAAAGATTGTGTATGCATATTTATTATATTAAATGAAAACAATTAAATATAATGAAAAATTTATATTCATAAGTAATTATTTAAAGGAAAAAATCAAAATGAAATAAGGAAATGAAATTATATTGACAAGGCGAGAAAAAAAAGATAATAAATAAAGAAAATATAATTTTAGTTTAGAGGGAAAACATTAATAAAAACCCAACGAAAATTTAATATTTGATTTTAAAAAATTAAACTGCCACTACATAAGTTCAAATGGTTTTAAAAGAAAAATACTTAAATTACAATCACAAGATTAATTTTTTAAACTTATGTGTAATAGTATATATATTTAGGCTTAAATAAAAATATGATGCTTATTAAGCATCATTAAATTAATAATATGATGCATAGTGAGTGTTACGACAATCATTTTCAATGACCTGTAATGATTTTCATTGAAAGGTCATGATAAATCAATTCCTTTTATGACTGAGGCATATAAAATACTTTGATGAAGCATACCTGATATGAAAATGAGATCATCAACCATACTAATATACTGTTGGGGATCTTCCCATTCAATTGGTGATTCAAACCCTAATTTCAAATTTTTGTAACAAAATTTTATGGAACATATATCACACTAGCTCTTTTAAACAAGAGATGGAAATGCATGTATAGTAGTAGCCATAGTTAGCAACGATAGGATAATTGAATCCCTGATCGAAAAAGTTAAGGAAGCCCTCCATATACAAAGTTTGTACGTGATGAATTGGACTCTTGTTAAAAGATGAATCAACTAAATGATTTGAATCTGAAAAGAAGTGAAATTGTCTACATCAACAAAGAGAGAGAGAGAGAGAGAGAGAGAGAGAGAGAGAAGAGAGAGATATTACATAGCAAGCCAACTTTAATATGTTAGCAAATAGATATATTTCAAGATTTCCATTTGTACAAGCAATAGTCAACTTTAATAAAAAAATAAAAAGATCACAATTGTTATTTCCAACAATTAAGAAAAAAAATATATCAAATCGTATCCTCATACAAACTTTTTGTAGATAACATCTATGCCAACCATTTCCTAATTAACTATTGTTATTTTATTTTTAATGGCACCCTATAACATAATCCTCATACTAATAACAAAAACACTATAGTCTTCAGTTTCTCATTTAACAAAAACAAAAAATTGCCTAACCTTTACAAGATACAAGTACATTACAAATCCATTGGGTTTATATAAAAAAGGCTTTGCTTGTGAAATAGGACATAACTAATTCATCCATACATTGCCTCTCCAACAAATGCTATATTAAAATAAGCTAAAACATTTTTTTCCTTGACAATGATATGTGACAAGCATAAAATATAAAACATACAAATAATCTTAAACATAAGAAATGCTCAATGTAAATGTAGATAATAATAAAAAATAACTACAAATTCATTACATTCGTTGGATCATAAACATAAGGGAGTTGTACAAACATTTGGCATTAATAATTTGTATTATCACTTTCGAGGTTTAGAAATTAATTATTAACTAGTATTATAAATACTTTAATTTATGAGTGTTCAACTTTATTGAACAAGTGACCTTCATAACAAATATCAAAGAGAGGGTGAAAGCCCATAATTAAAAATTATGTTAGGCTTGCTTTAAATTATCTCAAAAATCAAATTTATTTCATAATAAAATTTTTCCACTGTAAATTATCTCTCAACTTTGGAGTGAGATAAGTCAATTTTGAAAAGAATAGCATGATAACTTCAATGATATTTGAGATCATTTTGAGTTTTGAAAAGATGTCCTAAATATGATTTTGAGTTGTAGTTCCAAGTCCTAACCTTTTATAGTGAGCTAAACTACCCGATGAGGTGTATGATTGATGTGACTGTTTTAAAATATATTATGATAAATTATTGGAGGATGCATATTGCTTGTTTGAGGAGCTAGTGAAAAATAATTATAAAACTCCAATAGAGAACTCATTTGGGAGAAGATAAATCGGAATATTGAAGTTGGATAGGTTCACCACCATTGACACAAAGATAGAAGTACTCTTAAAAAAGTTGGATGTCTAAGAAGAAAAAAAAAGTCATGGGAGACCACTTCTTTACATTCATATGACTAGGTGGAATTAGAGCCCATTTATCAAATAGAAAAGGCAAATCAAATACAGAGAATATGAGAACTCACAAAAATATTTTATACAAAAATAATGGGAATAGGCTACATAATATTGATAATTTCTCAAGAAATGTGAAAAATAATGTGGTGAGATACATGAATCAATAAAGCTCCAATTTTTATTGCCAACTATCAAAAGGAAAAAAAATCAATTGTGGATAACATGGTGTGAATTTTTATAACAGGATTTCAGAAGAAGAATAATAAATAAGAGAATCAAATTAGGGCATTTGATGCTAAAATAAATGAAAATGAATTCAATAATAAGGAACATTGAGTAGTTTCCATTATCAAAAAAGACAAGAGGAGTGAAAATAACAAGAATTTAAACAAGAGGATTATAAAATTTAGGGGTGAAAATAACAAGACTCTTCCAAGAGTCATTACCCTGATGGTACAAGATGACTTTGAACAAGAGGATTATAAAACTTTTGAGAGTAAAAAGGCCACAGCTTTCTCAAAAGCCACCACTCAACCTAAAAGTCTCCAAGAAGCCATAGCCCAACTAAATAACACTAAAGAAATTAAACTATGAAGCTGTGACATGTATCAAAGCCAGGACTTTCAAAGAAGGGAAACCCCAAGTTTTACTCGATGAGGAAAAAGAGGGAAATGGGGGATCAAGGAACGAGTTTACTTGAAGCCATGGAGATAGAGAATTGGATCAGAATGATGAGTAAATTTTAATTAATCTTTCATTTCCACAATGATTTAGGAATGGAAAATTGGATGAGTATTTTGAAATATTTCTTAATATATTTTAAAAATCAAAAGTGAAAATATGATTTGTGAAAATTATAGCTCAAATACCAATTTATATCAAATTAATGAAAATATAATGAGTATTAAGAAGTATGAGACATATGGAATGATAAATATAACTAAGAAATATAATATTATTATTCAAATAAAATTATAGAGAAAATTTAAAGATCATATAAGTTTTATTATACCTTACATTATAGGAGAGAATATATCTCAAATAAATTATTATAACTTCTCTCTAACTCCAAATGGTGGATCATACAATCAAGTAGCTAGTTGGAATAATTGATGATGTATTGGTCAAGATTAGTATTTTTATTTTTCTAGTAGATTTATAGCTTTGTATATGAAAGAAGACTAATATGTACCATTCATTTTGGGATATCCATTTTTTGCCATGGGACATGCCCTCTTTGATGTAAAAAAGGAAGAGTTCACTCTCTATATCGAAAACAAGCAAGTAAAGTTTAATCTTTATAATGGATTACAAGGTCTAGATTATTATGAAATGAGATTTTAGTGGATTGAAAATTTACTCCATACAACCATGCAAAAAAAATAATATTTCTAGTGGAAGGACTTTGTAGAAGATTACAGGTTGGAAGAAGATAAAATATTTGGACTTGAAGAAAAAATCTGGAGTTGTGAAAGCAATAAAGTTTATGAGATAGAATTTTAAAATTTTGAGTGCGATGTAGTGTATGTAATAGAGGAACAATTTGGATTTGTGATCACAATAAAAAGAAATAAGATGAAGCATATTCGAGTAATAGAAATGAGAAAATAATGAGAATGATATATAAGAGGCCATGACATTCTTCAAAGTCATAACAACTCAGGAGTCCTATGATGATAACTCTAAGGAAGAAGAGACATCTGGGGAAAAAGTCAAGGCTCTGACATATTTAATGGAAAGAAAAATCAAAGACAATGTCATAGATGTGCACATTATTGTGACTTTGGGGTTTCAAAATGAAAATAGCCAAAAAAAATAGAAGATGAGTCCATAGTTATTCCCAACACCACGACTTTAGTGATACACAATGAAAAATCTTCAAGGAAAGCTATGGTTGTGCCTAGCACTGTAAATTAGGTGTTACAAATTGATTTCATCCATTTGAAGCTTAAAGACAACGTTATGGTTATTCACAGCATCATGACTTTGGAGTTACAAGAAGATAATGGCAAAAGATAGGTTCAAGTCAAAGCCATGAATATTTACAAGACCATGACTTTGGAACAAAAGTAAATGAAAAATATCAGCTTAAAGGCAAAACTATGATAGTACTTAGTGTCATGACTTTGGGTATTCATAAGGAAAAGAGATAATGAAATAGAGAAAAATAAGCTTCAAGATTTACTAAAGTTGTGGCATCAACTTAGGAGACAACTTTAGAGATATATGTAGCTAAAGAAAGGATGAATGAATAAACTAATAAGAATAAGATAAAGTAACATACTGAAAAGTTCATTTGAACCACATAGATTTCTGATGGATGAGTAAAAGTTTTTATGGTCTAGCTATAGACATTAAACATAGTACTGATTGGGAGGAAACCCAACAATTTTTTTCTGAATTTGAGATGTAATAAACAAATATACATAGTAGCTATACACATATCCACCACATAAACAAATATATATGCCAAACAACACACAAATATAGTCACGAAACTCAAACCCCGCCATGATTGTAGATATGTTTGCTTGAAGTTTCTTTACTAATATTAGACTTTACGATACACAAACCTAGTCATAAGAACTCATTGTGTTCATGTACATTTATTTTTCTAGTGGGAAAAGTTATTAAACACAATAGTTGTTAATGAGGGTGTCTCGTTAGCTAAGAACTAAAAGTGCATAAATCATAAAAATAGTAAAACAGACTTTCATCTAGATATCGATCACACATAAATTATGTTAGTAGTTAGATTATTCAACAATGAGGCAATTTATTTATAGTAAAATGGAAACACATATTATTGTGCAATCTTAGTTCAATGGTTTATTTATGTAATATATGTAATACTATTTAAGTCGCCCAACTTATATTTTGTTGAACATAGAATGAAGTCTGGGATATTATAAAATAACTCTTTTCCCCAATTGCATAGAAGATAGTTATTACCATTAAGCTCATTCCAATGGTGGTAATCTTTAACTATCATATCGATTTTTCATAACGGTGGTAATAATTCATCTTTACTCATGAGGCATTCACAACCTATACATTTTAAGCAACCTAGTCAATTGTTCATGATAGCTGATTCTTATGCCCTAATCTTATAAAAATCATAAATTGATATGGTTTGTAAGTATTTATACTTTTGGCTTTATAAGTGTCATACTCGTACAATGAACATATGATTTTTTCAAGTTTAATTGGTGGAAACTATACATATAAAAGTAACTCATATGTACTATCACCACCTTGTGAGTCATAGCATAATCATGCATGTCCCAAGGATTGTCTGTCATCATCCTCCTCAATAATAATTTGACTCGTACACTAAAGTCAAATTCATTAGAATAATTTTTTATATAATATCTAACAATATTGAGAATGAGTTCTTTAAGATATGTATAATAAATTAGCTTATAAAAATACTTTCACTTTCGGATTCATAAGCATCATACTCATAATGATTAACATATCTAAATTTTAGGTTTTAATATATATGTTTATATCGTATAGCTAAGGAAAATTCCCTAGCTAAATGGGCATTTTCCGTTGCCCATCATAGTTGAAAATTTCACAAGTGACCCTTATGGTTTACTTGGCATCATCCATCACAAGAATCTTGCAAACAAAAATCCCATATAGCTAAGGACAATTCCCTAGCTAAATGGGCATTTTCTATTGCTAAACGGGATATAGCGATGGATTACCGATAGATCGGTTCCCTATCTAAAGTGCTTCTCACTAAAATTTAGCGAGGGAAAGTGACCATAACTAAAAATTTAGCGACGGAAAAATTCCTAGCTAAAAAAATAATTTTCCTAGTTAAATTAGCAAGTTAAAATGAAATTTTCCGTCACTAAATGGAAATAATGACTGAACATTTCCCAAGCTAAAGTACTCATCGCTAAATATTAGCGACGGAAATCGTCCCTAGCTAAATAAATTTAGTGACGGAAAAAATCCGTTGCTAAGATAATCATATCCCTAGCTAAATTAGCTAGGGAAAATTTCCTAGCTAAATTATCAATTGATTTTTCCCTTGCTAATTAAGCAATGGATTTTTCCCTAGCTTAATTAGCTAGAGAAAATTCACTAGCTATTTTAATTTCAAAAGTATTATCAGAATTTAATTTATTTTATAATTTTTTTAATTAAATGATTTAAATATTTTTATATTAAATTGAATAAAAACAAAAATTATAAATGATAATTTATAATTAACAAAAAATAAAATTATTTAATAACTTATTCTAATACAATATTTTACATAATTAAAACAAAAAAATAACAAAATTTTATTACATCTTATTCATCAATGTATCTACCGACAATGCATAAAGTATAATCTATTTATTGATGTTGCTTTCTCTCACTTTGCTCCTCCAATCACCATTTTTCTGCTATGACAAATCTGTCCGAGTCACGGCACATCATGTCTAGTGAAAAATTCCATCACTTATACAACCTTTGTATGGTGAACAATACGATATCATATCTGTAAGAAATTTAAACCACTCAATCAAATTAAAATAAAAAAAATTATGTTTTGATAAATATATAATACTACAATATATATGTATATACATACTAGCATTTTACTCGTACATATATTACTGTAGTATATATACATAAAAACTACAGTATTATGTGTACATATATACTGAGTACAAATATACTCAGTATATATGTACATAAAATACTGTAGTATTATATGTACCTATATACTGAGTATATACGTACGTATGTACCACATTTGTTGCTATTACTGCCGCCGCTACCACTGCCACTCATATCGCTGCTCCCGCTGCCGTTGCCAACTCCTGTCGTTACTGTCGCTGCTGCCACCATTGTTGCTGCTGTTGACACTATTGTCGTCGTAGTCACGGTTGCTTTCGTCGCAGTCATGGCTGCTGCCCCTGCAGCCACTACCTCCACTGCTGCCGTTGCCTTCGCTACTGCCGATGCCGCCACTACCGCCACTACTGATGTCCCTGCTGTCGCTGAGGCCACCATTGATGCCACTGCTGCCGCCGCCACCTCCTCCTACCCCGCCACCACAACCGCCACTGCTGCCACCAGTGCTGCAGCTACCCCCACAACCCCCACTTCCCCCGCTGCTACTGCTACCGTTGTTGCTGCCACTGTGGCCGCTGTCGCCTCCGCCACCGCTGCCGCTACTGCCACCACTATTGCTGCTCCTGATAATAAAAGTATGGCAGGCAATGATGCTCAACTGATGAACTTGAGATTAAATGAGTTTTTGATGAGTCGGCGAGATGCTTCTCCCAAAATAGGACCCTATATTCCTCCTAGACCAGAATTGCATGACACTACATGAGCATCATCTTCATCATCATTTTAAGACCTAGTACAATTAGAACCAATCATTGCCGAATTTAGAGCAAAAAAAAAAAACTTATTTACTAATACGTTCGCTTTGTACCATGTGATAATTGCATATCAATATAATTACTAAGATTTTTAAGACTAACCTCTATCTGCCTAGAGGGCCTGGACTAGAAATATCATACCAAAGCTTTAGGAAAAGTCTAATATCCATTGCTTTTATTACCTACATCAGTGAGCAATGCACTATGATGATTATACCGGCCCGAGCAATTATATATTCAAAAGTGTGTCTGTGTATAAATGGGTGTGTATGTATGACAATATATACATGTCTACAAATAAATATATGCACCCACTTATGTACATACTCAGTATATACCTATGTATATACTCAGTATATACCTATGTATATACTCAGTATATACGTACATATATACCAAGTATATTCATACTTATATACTTAGTATATGTACATATACAGTGCATGTCATGTGCCAGATGACTCTGAAAATAAAGATCAGTACACCACAAGAACTAGCACATGAGGCCCAGTATTGCAATGCCAGAACATCCAACTCTGCATGACAAGTAGAAACCTAGTATCTTTAAAAAATTTCACAGGCTTCAGACTTTACCAAAACTAATTGACAAATAGAAAATAAAAAAAGTTGCCCGGTAAAAATTAGAACAGTACATGCCCAGTCAAACAGAATTGTTTTCTTCCAAAACAAAACAAAAAAAAACAACACGTGCCAAAACAAAATAATACAATCTCCAATGACCTTGATGCTAATTCAATCACAACATGCTTTCTATCTTATAAATCTAACATGCTCTCAGATAAATTTTCATCATGTATTTCTTCTTCTGTGTGGCATTGTACTTGGTCTCTTTTACAGGTTTGGTTGCATTAGGAATGAGGCACCTAAATGCATGTATTTATATTATTGAACATGATATCAAAGCGGGGGAAATAAAAGTGATAATGCTGTCACCACCACCATCATTTCAGCTAACATGTTGGAGACTACCCCAAGACACCTGATGTTTTTTTTAATAACAAAAGTAAAAGTGTTTGGAGCATGCCATCAATATAAGCACTACACTACCTAGACTAGATACAAGTGAAATAAAAAATACATAAATTAAAATATTGCAATACATATAATGAATATTATATATATTCATCACCTCAAACTTAAAAGAAAAAAAAATTAAGATACTCCAAATAGTTCTCATTAAGATCTTTACCAACAATTGTGATGAGAATAGTTATTGCCTAGCCCGACACGTGCCCAACCCAGAATAGTCTTGGTCTGAACCAGGAGAGCCAGGCATGCCCTCGTCAGGGCATGGCCATGGCACCTGGTCCACCTCACAAGGGCCCATGACCGAGACCTGGGACCCCTGTGGGCCATGTCCCTTAGATAGTGTGTGTAGGTGGCAAGTGCTGAGCATGATGGCAGCATTATATCAATATATTATACATAACATAGATATGTTAATTCTTATGTGTATCTATATATACACATAATAAAATTATTGTGTATTACAATTTACAATATACATACATAATGTATATAGAATGTACATACAATGTGTATATACACTCATATTGAATATATACATATACACATTATATATAGATATAAATTATTATGTAGATACATGTATGCATAATGCAAATATAAAATATATACATACATACCTAGTATATAGAAAATTTAAAATTAGGAATTAAAAAAATTTAATAATATTAAAAAAATTCTTTAATTTAAAATTATAATTAATACTTATAAAATAAAAAATGGTAATATAATCTTTCAAAATAAAACTAAAACATATAAAATATTACAAATCATAAAGTCATAAAATGACAAAAAATTATAAGATCATTTTCAATCTAACTGTTATGATCTATAGAACTTTAAATTTTATCACATACATCATCATATATATTTTGTTGTAAGGTAGGAATTTGATCCCGAAGATTCATCTATGTATTATCTTAATCTTTCTATCATAACAAATTTTCAATATAATTGATTGTAATTTGATTTTACTATCTAAAATAATATTTAAAATCATAAATACAATAGACTTTAATATACAATAAACACAGTAAAGATCAGAAAATCACGAGACATTTTAGATATCTCGAAAAAATTTTTATATAATTTTTACAAAGTCAATGCATTTAGATTCCTTCATATCTTCTAAAAAAATAGAACAATAATTGATGTCTAAATATTTTAACAAGTTATTCTTATAGCTCTAACCTATCACCTACCTCTAACTTATTTGAATTGATTCATATTCATATCTAGAACAATAAAGATGATAACAAGTTATTCATTTATAAAATATGAATATATGAATATATTCATATCTTAAGATAAAAATGACTTAAGTTTATATATTCCATGAATCAAATAACATTAATACATTATTGTACATCCTGACATATTCAATGTTATTTGATGTCTTTTTAAAATGTATATTTAATGAAATCTATTGATAATTTTTTTTTTGTATTGAATCTATTTAGTTTTAATGTTATTATGAAATTTTTTAATAAAATATGTTATGCTTTCAATGAGCAATATTTAATGATTCTCTTGGTATTGCTTGAGAAGGATTGAATATGTTTGGTAGCATTTGATGAAATTTCATGTTATTCAATCACATTCAAATTTTATAAATGATATGCCTTTTTAGTATTGCATATGAATTTTTTTTGATCATTTTAAATCATTTTCAATAAGTATGTAAGATATGTTAACATATTTTTTTATAGTTCATGATTAAATTATATGTGTTGGTCTTACAAAAATAAAACATACATCATATAATTTGAAATAGAAAATTCATAAGAAATAATGAAAAAAAAATAAACAATAATATAAAATACAAACTAATAACACTTAAGATTTGAATGATTAAAAAAATGAAAAAAAACCTCTTTTATAAATGAGCAAGAGGAGCTCTCAAATGAAAGAGCAAGCAAGATGATTCTTCACCCACCCATAGTTGACTTTTCCCCACATATCAATGATCTTCAATTTTATTTGTTGGATTTCTATAGAAATTGATAATTTTCAATGATATTCAATAATATCAAACATTTGTTTAATGATATATGAATTTTAATGATATATGATTTATTTTGATTTATTTTAACATTTGTTATATGACACTTGATTTTTTTTATTATAATTCCAAAACAATTCCTTTATATTTGACATCATAAAATCAATCATACTTCATCAAAATAGAAATATATATATTTTTATATATTTTCACAAATTATCATTCATTTTAAATACAAGAAAAACTCTTGTTATAGTTGCTAGTAAAAAGTTAAACAACGTACACTTTTAATAATTTAAATATGTTATATAAAACTAAAATATGAACATGTTGTAGAATTTTTAAAAAATAAAAAAATATTCATAAATATTTGAAGTCATAAAAAGTTGTCCTAAAATATTTCGAAAATAAATCACCAATATATAAAAAATATAAAAAAATATAAAAGGATAAAAAATCATGAATATTTATCACATTTCAAACAAAATAGTTAAAAAAGTCAGATTTTCATGACTTCTTATGAAAAACTTTTAGTGTCGATCAAAAAATATTCTAACAAATGCCAAGTAATTATCATTGAAAATATATCAAATGGTATTATCCCTCCATCAAATGTATTGGATAATATTCAAGATAGATAAAATATAGCTGCCTTCCGTAGGGGACCGACGACACCTCGCCTGCACTAGTACCTACATAGTGTGTAGTGTCGGTCGCACATTCAAAATAGCATTTGAACTCGTGCCTTCCAGAACCAGGAGTCTTCGAGCATGCTACTTACAATTCTTGTGGCATCAAAAGGATTAGACTAGCAATCTCTTTTCCTTCTATCGAGTCTCTCTCTTTAGGGTAGGAAGCACATTGAGACGGGAATAAAACCCTTTAAGAATTAGCTTACCAATCACTCTATTGGAATTCTTCACTCCTCCCACCTATTCCTAAACTATCACACTTGCAGGGCATCCAAGCCCCACTAAACTTCAACTAAGAAAGACAAGATTTCATATTCCCTTTGTATTCTTTTTCGTAGCAGCTCCTTCTCGAAGACCGAATTTCTGGTTAACGAAAAATAATTTATTTTCATTCAAGGGTGTGGGCATGACTCCATCCCTTATGCTTCAGGGCTGAGCTGATGATTATTTGTTTATTGGGATCATTCTTCATGAACTGTCAAGAGCAGGTGATGCAAAGAACCTGACTAACTTGCGGACAAAGACATTAGTTTGATTACGAGTTCAAGCTTATAGGTGGGAGCGGCTACTCACTAACCAGAGTACTTGCCATGATTTTGTTATTTGATCTCTCCACTTCCTTAATCGGGTCTTGAAGAGAGAAAGGAACTACTGAACCAAGACCAATTGATAAGGAACTTTGCCAAAGCAAACAAAATCGATAATTCCGTAGAGAAATAGAATAGGTTGTTGCAGCTGTGGCGGGTTTAGCTTGATACCCAAAATATGAGTCGACTTATTAGAATCCCTTTCCTTTTTGGGGGAAACCCGTGTAGTGGAGTAGCAGAGTTCATCAATCTTATGAAAAAGGATAGTAGTTTTGTGCCCTCTCATTTCAGTCGCTAAAAGTGCAAGTGGGGTGTCGACTTTGCCGCTTCACAGCTCCACAATCCTGCTTCTTTTGTATCTAAAAGAAGCTTTGCAAAGTACACTCTAAGTCCTCTTTGAACTCCGAGTCTTAAGCAAGGTTGCTTCTTCCTGATTTTCTGAAGTGAAGTAATGCACCAAAAGACCACTTTACTAGGGACCCGTGAATCATGTTTCGCTATAAACTTATGAGAATTTGCCTCCAAAACCATGATGAGGCAAACCAACCACTACTTTAAGCAATGCACAGTGAACGTGGCTTTAAGGAAAAAGAAAAAGGCAAGTAAGCCATAAGCCAAAAAAAAAGTAGTGCTCCTTTTCCGTCCACAAGTGGAGTAGGCTGTGCGAGCCCAGTTCACTCCTTGGTATGGTATGGCATGAGAATCATGGCATTGAAGCTTTTTTTCTTTCTTTTTTGAGTTTTCTGCTACCTCTCCCACTCATTAAGGTAGAATAAGTAAACTTTTTCCAAATGAGACCGGAGTACGCTATGCTCCAAAGGATCAGTTACTGGAGTGTTTTGCTTCACATGGACTATATTTTTGTGTAACTGCTACCTCTCCTCATAACTACATAAATCGTAAAATAATTATCATGAATCTTCATCACTCCTCTCCTCTTTAAGCTTTTAGTCCATTGAGTCAACAATTTAAATTAAAATTCTTTATGATTTCAATGACATTTATCAAATCCTTTCAAACCAAGAATTTAGCACTATCTTTTCAATAAATGCCAAATATATACAATTTAGCCTATATTTACTTTTCAAAAAGCACAAATTATTTGATATTTGGAGTATCAAATATACATCATGGGTAGTAAGAAAGTATTGTAGATTACTGAATGATGAGAATGACAAAGAAGCATATCGTGATCATTCAACATAAACTCCCCAAAAATCTTATAGATCTTGAAAGTTACATACTTTCATGTGTTATTAGGGAGAATACTTTTTGGAAAATATTATGCAACTTGGCAGTAAGTATCAGCTAGAAGCCATTATCCATTGTGTGGAGATTGAATCTTAGTAAGATAACCCATATTTCTATTTATCTATATATGGGAGTCTGATCAATCAAGCCTTGGAGAGAGGTTGTCGAAGCTTAGAGGTGCCAAGTGGACTGGGTAGTATGAGTATGACATGATGAATTAGCCATGTATGGCCTTGTCACTTTCCATGTCCCCTAATTTATTTGAAAAAATAATTTCTAAATTCTATATCTGTCAAATTTGTTTTTAATGGATATAGCCATCATATTTCTGAGAAATATGATGGCTGCTGGATTTCTACCCATTTAAAATTAAAAAAAAATTTAAGAATAAAAATATATATATTATTTTCTTTTAAAAATTTTCTATAAATAGAAAATAGAAATTTCTTGAATTACATTCTCTTCTCTTCTATTATCTTCCACTCCTCTCTCTCTCTCTCTCTCTCCCTCTCTCTCTCTCTCTCCCTCTCTCTATTCTCCTCTTCTGAGTTTAGTACCTATTTAGATTTTTTTTTTGTTATTAATTATTTATGTTAGTAGTTAGCATGACCTAGCAAGTTTAAAAAAAGAGAAAAGATTATTAAAAGTAAAATACAATAGTGGGGTGTGGGGCACTGGAGTGCTACTCAAATAAATTTATCTAGTTCTCATAATAGAACATAATTTATTTTATTAGTTTGTTATATTTTGTTAATAATTATTTTAAAATTAAAATATCAATAAAAAAATAACAAATAGTTAGTTTAGTGATAAAGAATTTGACATAGATATAGATAATAATATTAACCCAACCAAAAAGCCTGAGGCTAAAACTTGGTTCATTCCATTAGCCTTGACCCATACTTATTTCCTAAAAATCTAAAACTAGATAAATTTCAGTAGTATTGACTTACTTAAGATAATAAAAAAATAAAAAATTATGGATATCAAAGACGAAGAAGAATCAATATTATATATATATATATATATATATATATATATAAGAGTACGAGTGGCACTTGTCACCTTAAGAAGAATGTCAATCAATGCACCAAAAATATGGTGCATTAGATACTAAGAAATTCCAACTGAGTAATGGAGTTTTTAAAGTTAGATCAAGTTCAACTACATTGACCCCCTTAATATATCACAATAATTTTGGGAAGGAATACATCCTCAAACTTATTATGATCTTTAGAGGAACAAAAGTTAGTCAGTATCATATAGACCAACTTCTAGCCTACTTATAATTGGATTCCTAAGTCCACTATAATTTAGAAATATAGTGGAGTGATATACATGACATATGATATATGGACTAGTATTGATGATGCATCATTTGCATGCCTCACCATCACTATGTACATTTAAAATGAAAACAAAAAAATTTAGGGTTTCCTTAGATTCTTCATCCTCGTGATGGTCATGTCATATTTGAGTGTGTGACATGGATTTTTAGTGAATATGATATTCAAAATAAAATATATAGTATTATATTTGATAATGCTTCTAATAAAAAAGTGACCATTAGTATGTTTGTTAGAATTATTAGAGATTGACTATTTAGTATAATTTTTCATTTTAGGTATATATGTCATATAATTAATCTAATTATATAGGGAAGAATAAAAGTTTTTTTTCATGCTTTAGAAAAAATAAGAAATTTACTAAAATACCTTATGCCTCTTAATAGATTACAAGAATTTAGCATTCTCTATTTATTAGTGGGTCTTATAAAGAAAAAAATTTAAATGGATTCAAAACACAATTAGAATTAATACCTACCTTATATTAGATTCATGTGTTGTCTACTAATACATTATATTCGACTAAATCAATAATAAGTATGATGAACTTATTATTTATAATTCAGATTGCGATACTTAATTTCTTGTATGAAATCCCTGAATATTTTTTATAATTTGACAAACTTGTGTTTGTCTATGCATACTTTCTCTACTTACATTTTACTTGAGTACACATGCAACATTAGTTATATATTTAGTAATCATAGAGGACACCCTATATTTAGTGCATGGTTGTTGATATAAAAACTAAGCATTTAAAATACTAGTCTTCCATTCCAACTCTATATTATTTGGTTGCCTATATTGACCCCATGGTTAAGTCGAAAAGGGTACAAAATATATTAAGATACATATCCACTTATATGAACCAAGATAGTGAACTTGAAGATTTTATTCATGAAAAATTAAGTAAAATATTTACATATTTTGACACTAGGTATGATAGTTGTAGTGAGGCTTTGAGTATGGACATTAACACCTTATTCAGAGATGATGACTTTTCTATTCAATTGATTAGGGAAAAAATATGGGGTGGTCTATTGAATAGGAGTAGACTATCTTGGTACTTCGATATTAATTGCTACTCCATCATTTCACATGATGATAATAAGAATTTGAATATTTTGAGTTAGTAGAAATCATATGAATCGATATATCTGATACTAACTTTTCTAGTGTCTAACATTGCATTAAAATCTTATTTTTCTATAGAAGCCAATATTATCTGAGATAGGAGTTTAAGATTATGACTAAATATTATAGATGTATATGCATGCATGAAGGATTGGAAAGATTCGAGGTTAGGCATTTAAGAATAAGCGAAAGAGTTACTAGTAGAAGATGATTCATGAGACATTAAGATTGAGAATATTAAGGTCACCATTATCAATAGCTTTAGATGCATAGATGATGCTGATATTATGCATTCGCACTACCATACTACATACACATATTGATGACCCATGCTATTTTAGATTTTTTTTCATATGATATGATATTATGTTTGTTTTTAGATTCCTGCCAGTTGTGCTTCATATTTTGTTGTATCATATTATATATAAATTTTTTTTTCAATAATTTTTTCATTTTAGAGTTGATATGAATATCAAAGAATTTTTTAGTTATTGATTTAATTTTATTTATTGAATTTTATAATGCAATGTAAATATGTAATGTATATTATACATGCACTATTTCCTTTTTAGTTATATTTTTTAATATATAAATATAATGTTTTGATTTATATATAAATATAAAATTAAAATTTTTAAGTATTTTAACTATGTACATTTAATCCGGGTTACCCATTACACTGACCATAACTAGAAAGACCATGCATGAATAGACATGACCTAATATGACCCAAGATGGGTCCATCCTACTATGGGCCAAATGAGCTATGCCTGGACTAGTCATATGGATTTCATGGCGTGTCATGCTTTTCACAACACAACTTATTTAACACCTCTATCAAAGATGTGCTTGTTTAAGATTGAAAAGTTTATTTTACTAGTAGATTTTATTATTTTAGATTTAGAGAAAGACTCATATGCCCCATTAATCTTGGGATGATCATTCTTGCTACCTATATAAGCATGGATTCACATAAATAATGACAAATTCACATCCTTTTTGTGATGTTGTATTCTTTATTTTTTTGTAGTTCCACTAGAGTTTCAGAAAAAGATATTCACTTTGGTCAAGGTTGAATACTTTTTTTAGTGGGTGAGTTTATTCAGCACTCAAAGTATTGGGCTTTTGGGGTTCTTTTGTATTATTTTCATTTAGTGATTATACAAAAATTGGGCTCTAAATAAATTAATTTTACTAAATTGAGATTATTAAGGAATTTGATGAATAGTACTGAAATTAGATATAAGTCAAGTATAATTTATGAACATGGTAGAAAATTGAGATGAATGATAGATATAAAGCAAATCTAAAGTTGTAACAATTCCAATATCATGACTTGGTTATACAAGCACATACATGTTGAGAAGTTGTGGTGGTCTTTCTACAAATAAATCATGGCAACATTTGAATTTTGAGTCTACCACCTGGTTATCATAATTTTTTACTATATAACAAATTTTTCATAATTATGATATTATATTGAATTCATATGCACATTAGCTCTAAAATATAATTTTAGTTGTGATATTTTTCTGTCACAGCAACTATGTGTCAAACTGGTACAAGAAGTCATGGAATTTTTTAAATGTCACTTCATATTAATTTTAGAGCCAAAATTATATGATACCAAGTGATTTTTAGTCACTAAAAACTTTTCTACCATGAATATATGTTTCATAGAGGAACTTTTATAGTCATAACATTCTTTGTTGTTATAACTATATATTCTAGAAAGGAACTATTTCAGTCATTGTAGTCGCTTATTATCATGACATTGTAAACTAGAGGGAATTCAAAGAATTGACAGAGTCAGCCTCAAGCTAAAATAATGACAATAAGCTTGAAGGGCCACACAACAGCTCAATGGGACCCTAATGATATAAAAGGATGACTTATATATTTTCAAAAAAAAAGGAGAAGGGGATTTGGATTCAAGGCCTGAGGTGATATAATTTCTAACTTCTAATTATGGATAAATTCAAGCAAAACACAATCAAAAATCAATTAGGAACTACATATGAGACCTATATCCTCACATCAATTATTGATAATTATGAATTCTTCACCAATAACAAGCAAAATAGTGATCCAGGGTTTGTTTATGTATATGTATATGATAATTATGTTTGAATAATATTTTATTGTGGAAATATTATTGTTTGAATATTGAAAGATATGAATATTAATTAGAATAGAAATTTAGGATTTCTTTCTAACATAGATTTATGTGTGTTCTCCATGGTGGAAGGTGATTGGTAAGTGAAGAGATACACTCATTACATTCGATCCGAAGGAAGTGACTTCTCTTCTACTATAATCTCTTTTGATGAACCTATGTATAGAAATCCTAAATTTATGTGTGTTTAATTAATAGAGTATAATTTCCATGAAGCCGAAACTACAAACAAATTTATGACTAATCTATAATGCTAATTCTATAAGAGGTATCCTTAAGATAATGTACGTAGGTGTTATGTAAAACATCTAACCTAGAAGTTTCACCATAATATGAAAATCATGTGTTGGCTATTGTAGACAATGATAAATATTTTATGGGATACACAATCAGGTATAGATATTTAATAAGGTGGTGACAACCTTGTACTTTCTCTTGTATGATTTTCATATGTGAAATCTATAGGAAAACATATTTTAATTGATGTTGAAAGCTCAAACATAATTATTACCATAATATTTTATATGTATTATGACCCATGAATAGTTTAAGTGTGGTTTTTATAGTAAAATAGCAAAGGCACAACTATAAGAGGATAATCCTTGATAGTGATAGTCCAAGAGTGATAATCATTTTGTATGCCAAGGAGATACAAGAGAAAATCAACATTAATATACTTTTTATAACAATAAAGTATAATATTATCCTAATATTAAAAAAATCTCATTATACACAAGGAAGTAAGTCAACCTTAGAGTCTAAGTATCTACTCAAAACCCAAGTTGATCTTCTCAACTCAAGTAGTTGTTAGTTTACTATTGGTTGGTCAGACTGCTCATACAATCATTTTGTGATAATGTTTGTACTTATAATCATGTTACTATTTGTACGACTCATATACTTGCAGATCTCTAATAGACAAAATTAATCAACAATTAATCAACCAATGAGCTTATAGGATCATGCCATGAATAATAAGTTTTTACATTCTAACAATATCACCACAATGATGTCATGATAGAAAAGGAAATCATATCATGAATTAAAGACATAATGATGAAAGAAGTCGTGATGTGTGTTGAAGAAGTCATGACTTGGTATAATATCATGACATTTTTTTCAAGTGGTTGCAATAGACAATAAAAATGTAGAGGAGGATAAAAGTAGGAAATGCAAAGAAGATGAAGTCACACATATTAATGAGATCAAAATGCTTGAAGTCAATGCAACAATGAAAGAAGTCACAACTCTTATTGAAGAAGTCATTATGTGTAAGAAAGCATTCATATGTACAGAAGTAGTTGTGACACATGAAGAAGAAGTTACATTACATAATAATAATACTTTAAGCAACAAAGTTGTTATATTAATTAATTAAGTCATGACACCACGAGTTGTGACTTCAAGTGAAAAAGTCAAAATAACTATGTTATAAAAATTTGGATGGTATTATTTTGAAAGAATTGCCAAAAACTCTACCTTGAATATTTCTAGAATATGATGGGACAATGCCAATAAGCTTCTCAACGCTTTTGATCGTGGAGATACAACATAAAATTTTATTAAAGCTTCAACAATACTTGGCTACAATCACATGGTATGATGAATATGTCAAGTGAAACAATAATTCCATCTGTATGCATAAAATTCTGATGAAAGACAATGTAAGCCCAATAGTTGAGCATCAGAGAATGCTGAATCTAGTGATTAATAAGTAGTGAAATACTTGATAGTTTATCAGTGAATCCCATCCAGGTGGTACAAATGAAAGTAGGAACAATTAATAGTTATATAAACTTCAATTGAGTGATAAATTTAAACATGCACAATTACTAGATGGCAAATTTGCATTGATTATAAAAAACTAAACAGGGAAATCATGAAATATTAGTATTCTCTTAGTTTCATTGATCAGATACTAGCCATAACTTATTGAATAAAGTATTATTTTTTCTAGACAATTATTCAGTTTACAATTAGATTGTTATCTCTATAGAAGATCAAAAGAAGATGACGCTCACATGTTCATTGCAACTTTTGTTTTTAGAAGATGTTGTTAGCATTATGCAATAATATGAAGGTTCTTTTGAAGACTATTTGTGCAATGTCATTTCATGATGTTACAAGGTTTAGTGGTGTTACAAGGGTGCAAAAAAATAAAAAAAAAAATTATGCCAAACTAGAAGAAATGTCATTACATGGTGGAAGGAGAAAAAATCTTAGGATATCTTGTATCATCCAAGGGTTGGAAATGAATAAAGCTAATATTTCAATTATTAAGACTCTAGTTGCACAAATAACAATGAAAAGAATAAAAATTTTTCTTGGAAATGCTGGATATTATCGAAAGTTCATCTAGAATTGTTCAAAGACAACTAAGCCTCTATGCAAGTTGCTGAAAATGCAAGCTGATTTGGTGATGGATAAATAGTGCTTGGTAGCTTTTCAAGAACTAAAAACAAAACTAATGGATGTTATGACAATGAACATATCACAATGAGGTGAGCCTTTTCAAATTATGTGCAAAGTGATCAATTATGTTGTTGGAGCAGTTTTGGGATTGAAAAGTGACAAAGTTTTCAAAGCTATATACTATGCAAGTAGGACCTTGAATGAAACACAAGAGAACTACACTACAAGTGAAAAAAAAGATGCTAGTTATAGTGTTCTCATGTGACAAGTTCAGATACTATATAATTGGAGAAAGAGTGATTGCTTACATAGACCATCCAACAATTTTCTATTTAATGAAGAAAAGGGATGTAGGACTTGGGCTAATCAAATTGGTCCTTTTACTCCAAAAATTTAATATAGAAATTAAAGATAATTAAGGAAGTGAAAACATGAGAGTAGACTACCTATCTCACTTAGAGAATTAGAATGACAATAGGGTTGTAGTTGAAATTTCAAATGCTTTTAAAGAAGAACAATTATTATTTTAAAAAACATAGTTGTATCGATTTTGTCTATGTGAATGATCTTGCTTATAATACTTTGTCTCCTCTTAATTCTTAGCAAAAAAATAAATTCTTACATGATTTGTAGAGCTATATATAGGATGATTTCCTTCTATTTAAATGATGTGCTAACCAAATGGTGAGAAGGTGTGTGCCACAAGAGGAGAATATGAAAAAGAAGAGAAATGATGCTTATGAATTAGTAAAATTTATAATGATAGAATAAAGAAATGACACAACAAGAATATAAAGAAATTAATTTTTAAGCAAAAGATAAAGTATTCATTTTTCAACTATAAATTGAACTTTTTATAGAAAAACAAAGATCCAACTGGTTCAAAAAAGTTATGATGATGAATATATCTTCTTTTGATACAATATGTCACAAATAATATGATGAGAGAGAGTTTATAGTCAATGAATATAGTCTGAAGAAACACTTGAGAGATTGGAATGTTGAAAAAAAATATCATGGGTTGAAGAAAGAGTGCTTCTTTGAGAATGATTAAGTTGGATCTTGAAAGCAAGCTTGGTCGAGTTGACGACATTAAAATTACACTTCTTTGGAGGTAAACCAAGCATAGTAAGTTTGACTAGAAGAGTGAATATAATAGATCCATAAATCTAGATTTTTATTATTTGTTCCTATGTCATTGCAAATTCAAAAGTGATGATATTTAAGGAAGTGTTAGGATGAATATTTTGGGCTCAATTTTATGACATTAGTTTTATGAAGCTGCAACACTTTTTGTGTTATGATAATATTTATAAAAAAAATATAGAACAATAAAGAAGAATGATAGTGACTATTTTTTTTAAAAAAGTTGTGATGTTGTATTGTATCAGAAACCTTATCATATAGACATGACTTTATTGACAAGTCATAATATGAATTTTATTGTAGCCAAATAAGTCATAGGTCATGACACAATGTTTCAACTCACAATGTTATTTTTGGTCTCTATGCTATCTAGCAATTGTAACATCATTATTGTTTGTGACCACACTACTTTATGGTCGTGACATTCTTTATATGTCATGACATCATCATTACTCTATTATTCAATGCAATTCATCTGTTATAAATTTATTTTCTAGTTATGATGTGATTTAAAAGTTGTGACCCTCGTACTTTTCAGTCGCAACATTCTTTATTTGTTGTGACATTGTTATCAAGTCGTGAATTAATGAATCAAGTTATGATGACATATGATTAAATTCCATGACAATGAGAGTTGACATTATTACTAATTGCAATGACATTATCCTTAAATCACCAAATTATAAGTTTGTCATGAAATTACTTTTTCTATCATGACACATTTATTCAATCATAATTTCATTTATAAATAGTCATAATGCTATTTGGTTCCAACTCTATTTATCCATCATGATACTATATAACTCCAAAAATTTTATATTTAAACCCTAACAACTCCACCAAAATGCCAAGAAAAGCAAACACCACCCTTTCTCAAACTAGAATTCCATAGTTATGGAGGAAGATCAAACATTATAGAATAGTAGGATGATAGAATTAAAAAAAGAAAAATTGCAATATGGTTAAAGGTGAATAACATGGCACAATGAATGATATTACTTTTATATTAGAAAAATAAGAGAATTGGTTGATGTATATACTCTCCAAGAATAATACAATTGGAAAATAGAGATTAGGTGAGCTTACATCACCATTCATCAAAACTAAATAAAAAAGGAGGTGGGAAAGTCTATATGCATGCTTTGAACCATGAAATGTCACTATTGTGAGTGTTTTATGTCAACCTTAAAGAAAGAAAGGAGATATTAGGGTTTCTAAGAGGAGTTTGCGTGGTATTTGATAGAATGAACCATCAATCAACTATTAAATATACCATATAAGGTAAATGAGGAATATTTCAAGAAGGTAAAAAATGAACCCAACTTCTAGCATATTGTTAATGAACTAATAGGAGAAAAAGGATATTGGTGTGGAACATCAAAGAATCCACATGTGCATATACCTTGAGAAAAATTAATGAAGCAAGCTAAGGTGTGAATTTATTTTTTGTGTTCGGTGATGTAGCCCACAGTGCATATATCAACTTGCAATTAAGATAGGAGAATTCTAACATAGGCCCTAGTGAAGGGGTATAAAGTTAGCATTATCGAGAAGTCCATATTAGATTATTAAATGATGGATTCATGGGTCACATAATCCACAAATCTTCCATCTCCAAACTATGAAGATTGAAAGTAGCGTAAGTGCATCATGAGGCTAATAGAGCATCAAAAAACCAATGAAGCATCAAGAGACCGATGAGGCAATGAAGCATGCTCAAAAATGTCACCCATCATTAAAATAGAGGCTTTTGGCATGGTGTACATAAAGAATAATTAAGAGTGAAAAAAATAATTTAGAAGGGAGATGAGTTGCTATAATTTTTTATCGATTATAGAGAGAATATATGAATTGAAATCCTGGACATATTCAATTCAGATCTCAAAGATATGTATTATACCTAATAGTCTTTAGAGCAATCCCTAATTTTTATTGGGAAAATTCATGAGGAGTTGACCCAAAGGAATAATAAACTGATACTTTGGACATCATAATCAACAAATAGTGAGCATTAATTTTATAGACCTTCCTATTAAATCCCACAATTTGAATCATCTTAAGCAAGATACTCTCTAAGAGATGTTAATGTGAACACTAAAGCATCCTTCAAAGCATAATAGATAAAACATGAGAATTAACAAATATTTGAGGATGAAATCATAGGCACTTGAAGTTGGAGTTATTGCAGTCTGGATTGTTATTTTTGTATGGATGTCTATATGATTGATTTGTTAATACTTAATAAATGATGATGATGGATCTTATGCTAAGTAGTTGAAGGTGGAAGACTTCTTTTTTTTTTGAAATGAGCAAATCTTTAAGTATGAGGGGGTTTATAAGTCTAAAATATACCTATATTTTTGGCATTTTTCTAGTATTATTTGAATGGATATTATCGAGTGTAGAAACCAATAATAAATATTTCAGTACAACTGGAAGTTTTGGATATGTTAAGCATAAATGAATAAATATGTACAAAGAAAGGCAAAAAGAAGTAAGAAATGTAGTCGCTACATTCCAAAGTTACAGCTATATATTTCCAAGTCACAACCTCAATAAGTGAAGAAACTCAAGTGTATTAGAGCTGGGCAAGTCATGACATCAGAATATAGAATCTCCACATTCTCAATTTATGAAATCAATATAGTGAGTCATGACAGTAATTATGTGGAGACAGACAAAATGAATCATGACTCCACATTTCCAAGTTGTAATAGCAAATAAAACTATAAGAAAATGTGAAGTCGTGCCTCTTCTCCATTCGCCACAACAAAATATAAGTTCCATCATGTATTAGCACAAAGAAATGTCATAATTAAAGTTAATAATGATCTAACAAGAAAAGATAAAAAGGATGATGAGGACATATAAAAAGAAGAGATAAAGATCAAGAATAGGAGACAACATATGCGATAGATTCTAAACATGCACTAAAAAAATTGAAGAGAAAATTCAATGGTGACTCTACTAATCATGCTCTGATAATGTAAATTTGTAGCAAAAGTATTTCCCAAACTGAAAGGACATAGTCAATTCCAATGAATTTTCCAATTATAGGAGTAACTTGTGACAAGAGGATTCAGCTTTGATTTCCATGTTTACTTAACTGTATTTGTGAACATATGTTGCATCAAATCTTTTATTTTATTTTTTCCCCCATGATAGGCTAGAAACCTGATAGTATTCAGGTCTTCTGCCATAACCTTTGGGACTACACCAATGGCCTAGATGCACTCAATTTTATATTTTGTTTTATCTTCAACAGTTAGGCTAGGTTTGCCATCACCTAGTCTAGGTTCAAGAATGTTCTGCTGATGGCTCAGAGCATGAGTACTTCGAGCTCCATGTGTGGGGATCCACGTGGGACTGGACCATCCCTCATGGATGCCCTCAGCCAAACACATATTGATTTTTTTTTATTCGCCACATGTAAAAGGTGGGGTAGTTTTTTAAAATAAAATATTAATTTTTTAAAAGAATCAGGAGGGTAGGCGTGATCCAATCGAAGCTCGCCCGAAACCCAGTCCGAGCATGGTAATCTACTATGCCACATGACCGTGCAGCTGGGAAAGGTAGCCATATCATATCTAGCCCGGCATGAGGTCTGACACTTCCTAGCCTAGCACGACACGAGCTATGCCTCGAGCCAACATGACATGGGTTTAGCCATAGTTTTGGACTATACCTCGAGCCGGCATGACACGAGTCTAGCCATAATTTTGGATTGTGCCATGCCGAGCTAGGCACGGCTCTGTCAAGCCGTGCCTCGGGTCATGTCTGAGCTGCTTGACCCTTTTAACACCTCTATAAAAGACACAATAAAGAATGAAAAGATTTTGTAAAATTTTATTATAAATTTTTTTTAAGTGACCAAATAATTTTTAGAATATAGTGTGTTAGAAAAATATTAAAATGACGTATTAAATTTAATATATACCATTAAAATATTATGGTCACTGTAGAGCAGGCCAAAAGAATGAAATAATTTAGAAAATTTAACCCATGAAAAAATTTAGAAAAACATAACTTTGTATTAAAGAAAAAAATGACTATCTTTAAATAATTATAATTTTGGGTAGATTATTATTTTTCCTAGTTATGCAGGAAAAAAAGGTTCACGATTATGTTACAAATAATCAAATTTCCTTCTTGGACCTGCTACACCTTAGCTTATAAATTGGATAGTTTGTTGAGTGGTGCATGTAGATGAGTTAAACAAGCTATTTGGACATGGAAATGGTTGAGTTGACACACAAGAGTTCTATGAGTTGCAAGCAAAGCATTATGGAGAATTTGCTTTCTTTTTAAAATTTCCTTGTATTGCATATAAATGGTTTTCCTATTTTGATAAGTTTGTTTTGACACCTTTAGTGATTTTTCAAATATCTTTACCGTAATCACTTACAAATGTTAAAAAAACTATGTAAAATTCATTTCCTTGACAATAAATATTTTCTGCACCTATGCCAGAAACATAATTGCCCCATATTTATTTCATCAGGCTAACTTTAATCATTTGTCTATATTTATTATAATCTCGTTATTTTTTTTAATTATATTTATAAAATATTAGAAAAATATAATTTGAGATTTTGACATCTTCAATTTCAATTGAATTATTACTCCCGCTTGATTCAAAACAAATGTCTCAAATTATATATTTTTTTATTTCCAATTAACTAATTTTAGAATTATTTATCTTTAATCTATCATGTCACTAATCTAATATTCAACCTACATTTTCATTATTCATGTCACTAACCTAACTTTCAACCTAAATTTTAATTGTTTTTATTTATGGGAACAATATCATATGTAAATAACAAACAACAAGCTATCATTTTCAAAAGACATCTTGGCAACACATTTATGACTAATACAAAAAGATATGAACTTAAATTTGATTAATAGTATAATCAATTTAATATTGAAAATTATTGTGATAGCTTATAAATGGAATGCATAATTATTTCGACCCATGTCATTACTTATATCAACATAACATGGAAATAATTTGATATGCTTACTTTTTGATATCGTCTTTCATTAATCTTGTACCAAATTTGACGAGTAGATATTAATTTTTTTTAAAATTTGTTATAATATGTTTCTTCTACTAAAAGAATACTTCATTATCTTTTTGGAAAATTTTCTATTACCAAAATATAACCCACAATAATAATTTGAAATAGAAAAAGTAGCCATAATACTTATAAAATAAACGTGACAATAAATAATATACAAGCTAAAGACAATTGAGATTAAATTGAATTACAAATGAGGAGAAAATAGAAATTCTCATTTCATAGAAGAAAAAATTAAAATCACATAGGCATTTTCGATGTGGAAAAAGTGAAGCCACCTACCTACTTTAATATCCTTTTCGATGTTATGTTTTCAAACTAAGAAAATGATTCAACAATCCCGAATCATCTAGTTCATATTTTTTGAAATATTTGTTTTGAATTCTTCATTATTTTTGATGCAGATAAATTCATCAACTTACAAAAAAAAAAAAAAGAGGATATAAGATCTATCTTAATTTTTTACAAGTTTCTTGTTCTTGAAATATTCTTCTAGCCCATATAATGCTTTTTTTATACACTTCTCCATCTAGTCCTCTAAAAATAAACCATTTTGATTGATTCAATAATATTTTTTTTTTCATCCATCATCCATTAAACATCGATTTAACTTTAAGTTGATTTAACACCAATTTCTTATTGAGTTGTACATGTAATGCAATGAGTTCTCTTAAAGAACCTAATGTGCGACAAGAGCAAGTGTTTCATGAAAATCAATCTCATAGTATGAATACTCTTAATTAGATATTATTATTTCTTTCATCATTATATTAAATTATCTAAATTATAAATTATCTTGTTAATCTACTCAGTTCTCTTCTAAGTTCATTCTATGTTGGTCTATCTACTAACTCCAATGTCTGGTTATTTTCAAAAATTTCAATTTATTATTTTGGTGCATTTCTTTAATATTCTTCTTTTTTAACTCTTTTCAATAATTTTTAGCTCATCAATACAAAAATTATATATTTTATTAAAATAAATCAAGCTCCTCAATCTTTGTGATTTTGAATTATTAAATTATGAATTGGAACTCGTTAAGGATGAACATTAAGTTACTTGTGATTCATTTATATTTTCATCAAATACAATATCTCATCTTATGATTACTTTGTTATTCTTTATGTTAAACAACTTTATATCTCTTCGATCACTTTTATAATTGTAGCATAACATACCTATGCAAATACGTAGAGACATAGTTTATTCCACACAACTTTTGTTACTCCACACAATTTGAGCATAACATCCAAATACTTTAGAATTGACAAATATTATAAAATCAAGTAACGTATTTTCCTTTTTGCCAATTGATTAGTGCTCTTGAAATTGAAATATCTTTTTTTTTTCTTTATCACATTCATTAAACAATTATGTTTTATTTTGGTGTATTGAAATATGTTTGCATGCAGTGAGATGTTTATTTCAATCTTTATTTTTTAGCACAACTTACTTGCAAAATACTTTTGAAATGACAATCATTTGTAATGGTACAAAATATTTTTACATTTAAATCATTGATGTTTTCTATAAATTGAGGTAGCAATTATTTTTGTATGATTACTTCATTTAGAAATTTTATATCTTTTAGAAAGACATTCAACATTCAATATTTCATCAAGATTTTTTATTCCCTTTTCTCTTGAAATTTATTCCGTCCCTCTACCATATCTTCGACATTTGGATTATATTTTATCCTTATTATGCTTACACATGAAGGACTATTTGGATCTAAAATTATGCTTATGATGTAAAAGATTTTCCACATAATTTTTAGAATGTCTAATCAATCTTTGCTCAAAGGATTGTAATGAAACATTAAATTCTTGCATACTTAGTTAGAAATGGTTTTTCTTTCTTCAATGATGGCCATAATAACGGCAAATATTTTGTGGTAGGATGATCACTATTTATTCCATAATCATTTTATCAGAAATTTCTTCGCCGCAACTCTTTATTTGATCCAATATTTCATTTTTCCTCATTCTCATATTTTAAAATATTGCCAAACAAGTTCGAAAAGTAATGGAACATAATTGAAATCTCTTGCAAAGTTTCACCACAAGATCGTATGGACTTGTTAAACATTTGTTGCTCTTATTTTTGTTTAAAAAAAATATATATGACATTCCTCTTTGCAATATAGAGGTTTTACATTCTTTACATGATCTTATGTCAAATATATTTATAGAGTGTTTGCTAATATAATAATTTTTTTTGCTTTTCATAGATATTCATTATCACATCCAACATTGTTCATCATATATGAGTGATATTTCTTTTTTGCACCTTAGAAATGATAATTATCCCCATTTAAAGATTAATATGCTATTAAATGCTACATTCTTATATAAATATATTAATGTCATACATATCACCTTAATTACAATTAAATATTAATGATGGTGATAATAATATTAATATGCTATTAAATGATAATAATATTACACTCAAGGTATCACAAACTTTTATTCAAATATCTTATAAATGATAATGATGAAATATATGAATAATATCATATTTAAGTTTTGGAATTTTTTTGAAGCTTGTTAATCTGCATTAGATGGATTAGATAATTGTTTTTAGCAAAAGTTTCCTACTCGGATTGCATTCAGTAATTCTTGACAAGATAGATAATTGTTTTTAGGCAGATAATTTTCTGACTCTTCTTTATTAAATAATATCATAGGTAATACTGCTTGATCATAAGTAATTGGGATAAGATTTAATTGATGATCATCTTATTAGTACAAACAAACAATAAATTTCACACCAATAAAACAATTATATCACCCTAGCATAAGGTTGTGTAATCCGAAATGGAAGGGTGATTATATTATTACAACACAAGCAAACCTCTCATAAAACAACAATAATAACACCATCTAGGAAACATGAAACTACCAAATTTAACCAGTAAGGCTAGCAAGCTTCATATGATGGCCAGCTTATTGATCAACGCTGACATAAACACTAGCACCATGAACTACTTCATCAGATTCAATGATCACCTGATTATCAGCAACAATCCTGAGGACGTGATTAGGAAATGAAGTTCCACCTACAACTGCCAAAAATGAGTGTTCAACATGGCTAATCATGTTAGGAAAGAGCAATCTTGGCCTGAAATCAAAAGCCCAAATTGTCCCATCTCCCTTTGCATGTGCTTTAGCAACAGTTGCCCTAATATTCATTCCAAGCACATTGTTCCTATCCACCACCACTTCTTCAATATGTGTGAAGGGCCTTTTCGATTGGTCCAATTGAACAATATCAACCCCATGACCAGACCCAGCAAACATGTTATCGACAATATTAACTCCTCTCATTGATCCACTAATCGATTTTAATATAACATTAGCATCGCCAAGGAAGAAACTATTGGAGACTAAAAGCTGCACTGGGTCTTCAGCTATGATCGCAGCAAAGTCCAAATAGCAGTTCACAATTTTTGTTTGGGTTAAGTGTGGAAGCCTAATGTAAATCCCAATGCCACCTAAATATGCAGCCTTTCTATAGATATGTACCCCAGAAAATGTGTTTGCTTGGCCCGTAACATCTATTCCGATAGCAGCGAACAAAATGACCGTATCAGTAACTGCATTGTCATTTCCTTTCAAGGAAATTCCAGTGCCTGAATAGTTCTTTTTTCCAGGATGACCACCAGCTACAAAGTGTTGCCCTAAGAAGGAGTTTCTAATATATGTTTCATGCCCCGCTTCCACTACAATTCCATTGTTACTAAAATGTGCAATGTAGCAGTTGAATATGTTGATTCTCGATGAGTTGATCACTGAAATTCCTCCACTTCTATAATTTCCATCCAGTAGTAGGTCTTTTAGAGTAATGTACTCATAGTTAAAAGAAGATGATACATTTCCAGCATGCAAATCTATAAGGTACTCATTTTCTGGAAAATCATCTGCCGCAAGTAATGTACCTCCACTAATCTGTTCATTAACATAGATAAGAAAGTTTCTTATATATTGTAATATAAGATTAAAAAAATAATAAGAAGAAGATAAAAAATCATTTCAACAAGGATAAACTTACCACTACATTACCAACTCCAGCAAAAGGGAATCTGATGGGAGAGCTAATCAAATATTTTCCACCTTCAAGGCTAATATGTAACCCTCCAAGATCAGTAATCCCATATAACAAGGATGACCCTTGTTTGGCCGTGGTAACCGCATAAGATATTGTATTTAAAATAGCTTCTGTGCTATCTAATTTCCCACTTGGATCTGCTCCAAATGAAGTTACCCGAAACACATGTGACTCACTCTCTTTTATGTTATTGTTCATCTGCATCAACACCATCATCATCAAAATAGAGATATGTTTATGATTGCGAATCAATCTTGATACATATTATATTTCTATGCACGCAAAAATACTATGTATTAATCGGTGTCAGCATATGCATTTGCCTAATTTATTCAAAAAGAAAAGCACATGTAAGAAGAAGGAGGTGTTTCTTGCAACAATGTTGTTTAAATGAAAAATTGTATATCTAGTTTGTGTGGTTGTAGTTACAAAATGGGTACGATACTAGTACAACTACAAAATACAACTATACTTACATTATGATTAGGAAGGATGAACAAGTTATTTTGGCAAAATATTGGGGATGAGAATTTTGAAACAAAGTGAGTTGAAAATTTATAATAAATGAGACGAATATAAAAAAGAATTTAGAAAAACTCAAAAGGGAAGATTCTAATTAATAATGTTTTTTATTATATATTCCTCATAATTGGATACAAAAAAAAAAATACTAATTTCTTCTTTAAAATGTTATTATGTGCAAAGTAAATTTTTTTTTACAAATTACTAAGAGATTAATTTTTTTATAATTTTTCCATGCTTAAAAAACACTTTAAACTTTTTATGATTGATTACACATTTCAATCAGACATTCCAAATATTAATCTAGAGTATATCGTAGCAAATAATATTAAAATATACATTTTATTTTACTAACCAGATTACATGCAAAATATGACTGAAGTAATATTACTGAAGTAAAGTTTGATTTTCAAAATATGTTCTTCAAAAAATTATAAATTATAAATAATGTTACTATAAAAAAAGTTATGATTCATGCAAAATATGAATGATTCACAGTTCATGGCAAATTATGACTGATCTCCTCTCGGAAATAATAATCCATGTAGAATTAACGGTTCAGATTAATTTGATGCGTTAATTCCCCGTGTGGTTTCTGCCAAAACACCATGTTCCTGGCATTCACCTGCCACCATCATCTTCAACTTGCTTTTCTCCATCATGAAAAGAAAAACAAGTGATAGAACAGAAAATCAAAGTGGGTCGGGTCGATACAGGAAACTATAATTTGTAGTTGTGCAAGAACATAAACTCGCCTCTCGGGACAGATCCAGTGGTTTAAGTGAAGCTGGAGAACTCGGAGAAAATGCACCATGGCGGGTGAGAGAAGCCTTGAACGCTTGCATTTTTCTCATTTGATCGGCATGATCTCCATTGGAGAATGCAGCGGATGGTAATTTTCGCCCATCAACAACAAATCCAAACAAACAAAGAAGCCCTACAATCATAACAAGAACTAGGGGTTTACTCTGTATTGAGAGCTCCATCTCTTCTTTTCACTCTGACGGAGATACAGTCACCTTTTAGTGATATATATATACATGTGGAAAAACATGGGCACATTTTTCCCATCCTTCATCTAAACTAACAAATTGATACGCAAAGACCTAATCTTCTGCGATCGTCGGATATCATGGCTATTGTATCGCAATTTTAAAATTATTTTATCGCGGTGATAGCTATATATCCTTAACGGCTTAACCGAATACAAGAATTAGTATTGGGTAGGAGAGAGATGATCGCACAGGAAGTTAAATTAAATGGGGGTGTTCCAAAAATTGAATTTTTTTTTTCCGAGACTAATTTTTGGTGCATCTGTTAAAAAATATTTAAACAAAAAAAAAAAAAAACAAGCCAAAATTATATAATATTTAAAAACATATATATATTGAAAGTAAATATTTTATCTTTTATTGTATTGAAGATCAAAAACTTAAATTTTTAGTATCTTTAATCAACCTCTAAAAGTAGACTTAAAGGTTTAAACCAATATTCTACGCACTCTTGGGTGTGTATGCAGCCATCAAACTATAAGCACTAACACTGCCAGAATTAGAAATGACAAACTAGAAAAAGACAATAGAGACATGCAATTCCATTTTTAAGGTTTGAAACGGAATTGAAATTGATTAGAAACGAAAATGAAATATTACTATAAAATTTAGTAACGAAATAATAATCAATATTGCAATACATTTAATGACGAAAAATTTCATTTTTACATGTATTTGTTATTTTAATAATAAATTCTCTAATAATTATGATGAAAATAAATTCTTTTTCAATTAGTTTAGAAACAAATTGCTGATCCATTTCAGAATTTAGCGGCGGAACTAGTCACTCACACTTTTTTACACAGAATGTTACTCCATCGCAATTTTTGAAATGAAATATTAGTCTGTCATCATTTTTGAAACGACAACTTATTCTATCGCTATTTTAAGTTAATAATTTTTTTTTTGAAGAACACTTCTTCCATTTGATAATTATTTTAGGGTTTGGACGAAATTTCACTAATCTTTCATTGGTCATCCACCTAATCGATATTTCTTTCCTTCGTGGTTGTGTTCAGAACCCTAATCATCTATCATTGAGGTATTCAATTTTATTTTTTTTATCTCCTAGTATTTACTCAGTAAAAGAAAACAAATATACATTTTTAATTCCATAATCGAGTATTAATTGGTAACCACGTGTTGAATATCTCTAATTTTTAGGTTAAATCATTACTTAATTATATACCTAATATTAAAAATATTAGGTATATACATAATTAAATATACAACAAATACATCTTAATTTGTATCCACTAAATACAATAATTAAGAAGACACAAGGTCTCTATAGGGGTATACGCAATTTAGCATGTAAACAGACACATTTGATTGTTAAGATAAAAATATAGATGTGAAATGTGAGATTTATGTTTCTGTGCATTGACACATATCATTCTGATATTATTCCTATTGTCTATTTTACATCAATTACAAGAATGCCAAGCTAGGCAACATTTCGAAAATGTACGAACATATCATAATGTGTGATACGATGGAACCCATACACATTTAAAAAAAAAACACATTGATTTCTCTTATCTGCATTTTATTCTCTCAACTTTCAGATGGAATAAATAATTTTTTTGGCATTTTTTATCAAATTCATTCTTTTCTCCACTTCCAAATAAATTGACCTTGTTATTTATTGTGTGTGTTTGTTTATATTAAAAAAAAAAACAAAAAAAAACACACACACACACACATTTTTTTATGAATTTATTTTGATGTACGTTAACATGTGTGTAGGTAATTTTGGTATGTGAGTCTCAACCAACTAAATATATGAAAAGCAAAGATTATCCTCGATTCTAGGTCCATACAAGTTGAGGAGAAAAAAATTTTATGTGATACTAATTTTTTTTTGTTTTTTGCAAAAATAATTTTTCATTTATTCCCTTAGCATGTATGATTATATTTTGCTTTTATGTGATTTTTACTTAATTTGTGTGACTTCACCCAAAATATAAAACAATGAAATATTTAGTTTTTTATATATTATAAAAATATAACAAAATGGTTATGGTAACTATCTAAGTGATAATTACAACCCCATTAATCTCATTTAATACAAAGTTTACCTATTAATAATGTGACTACAATAATATTATGATATTTTTGTAATATCATAAATAAGTTACTACCACTTTATTACAAATAAATGATTATTTATATTATTATATACAATTCAATATACATTGATATTATATGTTACAGGATTGAAATTATTATACGAACTAATTGTCAATGAATGGATATCAGATTAAGAGATAAAGTTTTTAACTCATGAGTTTGTTGTGGAGATTGAAAAGTTTTTTGACTTTACTAAAAAATATCTTCAATTAATGGATGAAACATAAATAAGATGTCCATGTAATGACTATAAATATTAAAATCATAGTTTTCAAGATGTTGACACAATGATTTTATCTTGTAAAAAATAGATTTGTTAAAGACTATTATGTTTAATATAAATATGAGAAATTAATTATTCTACAAATAACAAAATATTATGTACATAGAAGTGTTGATTTAAATATTGTAATGAAATATTTGAATCCCAATAATACATGTGAATTCATTTTAATCATGTTACTGGTCATTCCTTCAATCTTGATGTCACTAATGATATCCTAAAATCAACAATAATATAATTTTATGAAATACTCAAAGCATAAAAAGAAATAGTTTGGCCAAATTATTCATATGGCCACTCAAAGTTATTTGTAGTTACCTGATATTTGAATTTAAAGGAAAAACATCATTTCTTAAAAAAGTTTTTTAAATAAAATTTTAAAGTTGTTATCTGAATTATTACTAAACAATAATATCATGAAATATAACTTTTACAGTACAAAGAAATTAATGTGAAGTTTGGGTTTACCTATAAAAAAAATACATTACTGCATTAATGGTTGCATGATATATTAGGATGAAGATAGTAAAGTAATTATTTATAATTTATGTAACTATCCTCGATACAAAATAAATATTGCATGTAAAAAGCAACAAATAAATATTCCTCAAAAGAAAATGTATTACTTCTCATTAATTTCTTGTTTGTAAAGATGATTTGCATTTGAAGCCATTAAAAATGACATGAGTTGGCACAAAGAGCATACTACTGAAGAAGATGTGATGTGGTTTTGCTAAAATTATTCATCTTTAAAATATTTTGATTATATTCATCCATCTTTTGTAGATAAAAGTCAAAATATTAGAGTAGAGCTATACTCATATTGATTTTAGCCATTTGAACAACTAGGGCAATAATACTCTTCATGGCCTATGATTATTATACCATATAATGTATTGTCATTGATGTGTATGAAAGATAAGCATATAATTTTGTGTGTTATCATGCTCCGGTCCGAGAAACCCAAAAGACAAGTTAGATATTTTTTACAACCTCTTATTGTGGAGCTAAAATATTTATGGGAGTATGTTATGAAAACATATTGTATATATAGAAAGTAGAACTTCTAAAAATGAGCAGCACTTATATAGAATATATGTAATTTTCTAGCTTATTCAATGTTGTCAAGATAGAATACTATATGAAAATTAGCTTGTCCATACTACATGGAGGACTCTGATGCACTTTCTATGAGCAAAGGAGGCTAAGTTGGGACTTCTACGAATACTGTTTAAGGTGTTGAAGCAAAAGTACAAGAAGAAAAATGAATAATTAATAGACAAGTGGTCAAATGATATTAATGTGAGTTTCTTATTTTGGACTTTCTGTGTGTTATTTAAATTGAAATATATGAAAAGAAAATGTAAAAAAATATAATTTTTGGCAATCACATAAATTCATTTCCAAAGTCAAGTCTCTTATTTTTATTAATAGTACTAATAAGTTATCATATAGGGACTCCTTAAATGTAATGACTCACTTTGTTTTTATATTAATATTTATTAGGATATTTATAGTTTGATGTGTTTATTTTATTTTTATCTTGATATAATATTGATGAGTTATATTATACTTAAACATTTGTATAAGGTGTAGAGAATATAGTATTCAATGCTTCACAATTGATAGATCATTCTAAAGAAGCTTTAGAGATTGATATTATGCATATTTACTTTCAAACTGTTCGAGTGGAGTCAAAAAAATGGTAAGTGTATTGTCTTCTTACTCATCTCCATTTTATCCATGTTTTATTTGGTTCTCTTCATCTTCATCTTCACCTTTCAATTACAATAATTTATTTGATGAGAGATTCTAATAGTAGATGTAAGAAATTCAAAATACTTTGCAAAGAAAAAAAGAGGAGATACAATAAAAGAATGAAGAGATGTAAAAGCAAATTGGTGAGATATAAAAAAGAGAAGAATAAAGATTGAAAATAAATGAGAAAATATTATAGAAAATTTTGAAGATTGAAGAATTAGAAGAATAAGAATAAAAAAAAGAAAAAAAAAGAATAAGTAGAATAAGTAGATTAAAAAGATTAAGAAGAATAAGAAAAATAAGAAAAATAAGAAGAATAAGATGAATAAGATGAATAAGAAAAAAAAGAAGAATAAGAAGAATGAGAAGAATAAGAAGAATAAGAAGAATAAGAATAATAAGAATAATAAGAATAATAAGAATAATAAGAATAATAAGAATAATAAGAATAATAAGAATAATAAGAATATAAGAAGAATGGAAAATATAAGAAGAATAAGAAAAATAAAAAAAATAAGAATATAAGAAGAATAAAAAATATAAGAAGAGTAAAAAGAATAACAAGAATAAGAATAAAAATAAGAATAAGAAGAATAAGAATAGAAACTAGAATAAAAAGAAAAAGAAAAATAAGAAGAAAAACAAGAATAAGAAGAATAAAATAAATAAGAAGAATAAGATGAGTAAGAAGAAAAGGAAGAATAAGACAAATAAGAATAATAAGATAAATAAGAATAATAACAAGAATAAGAAGAATAGCATGAATAAGAAGAATAACATGAATAAGAAGAATAAAAAGAATAAAAAGATTTAGAAGAATGAGAAGAATAAGAAAATCAGAAAAATAAGAACATTTAGAAGAATAAGAATATAAGAACAACAAGAGAATAAGAAGAAAAAAAAGAATTAGGGTAATAAGAAGCATAAAAAGAATAATAAGATAAGAAAAATAAGAAGAATAAAAAGAATACAAAGAATGAGAAGAATAAGAAGGATAACAAAAATAAGAAAAATAAAAAGAATAAAAAGAATAATAAGATTCATTCAGATCTAGATGAATATGAATAGGATTCATCTAGATCTCCAGAAAAGAAAATTCATCTCAAAAATGAGTCGTAGCTATTTGTTATATTGTTTTATGGTGTTTTTGCAAGAAAAATTCTTATGTTAAACTTTTTTTTTCGTGTTCTAGTTATTGAATGTAATATATGTGTTTTGGGATGGTTTAACTTTGATGATTATTATTTGATGTTATATTTTTTAGTGGATGTTATGAGAATGGTAATGGATGAATAATGTGCAAAAAAAAAACTAAATTGTAGGGTATATGGTTTTTGTATGCATTTCTATATTATATACAATATACAGAAATAGCAACAAATGGAAAATGTTCCGATTGCAAAAAATAGAAATAGAAATGGCATTTCAAATTTGATTCTTATTTAGAAATAAAATTTACATTTCTATTCCATCACTATTTTAGTATCAGATTAGAAATGAAAACTAAGATATTGATTCCATCACTACGGTTAGAAACGAAAAACTTTCATCACACATTAGAAATGCCTAGAAAATTTCTCAATTTCTAAAATTTAGAAATGAGCCTTTTAGAAATTTAATATTTCCATTTCTATTTAGGTTGTTAATTAAACTTTACGATGGAAATATAAATGAATTTGGTCATTTCTAATTTGTCTTTTTCTTGTAGTGCCAATCATTTAATGAACAAAAATATGTATTTATATAAACATATATATATATATATATATATATATATATATATAATTATTTATATATGTTCACACACACACACACATGCACACACACACACACACACATATATATTACACACACATACACATATTTATGTATTAATTTATTTTTATTTATTTATTTATAAAACATTTACTAAATGATTCGATACTTAAAATTGGAACTATTGGATAGTTAATGTTGGAATAGTGGATGTGTAAGGTGTGGATATGAACCACACTATGTTCTATAAGAGTTCTATCCTTGTTGTACCCCTAATTGAAATATTAATTTTAAATTTATTTAAACCTCACTAGTGTGTCATGGGGAGCAAAATTAAATTTTGATTTTTGGCACACTAACAAAAAAACCTTTTTTTTTGTAGGAACAAGAATTGGCAGTGTGAACATTGTGACATTATTTTTTAAAAATGGGGTTTTTCTATTTTTACTAAACACGGGATCGATTTAAAAATAGTGATGAATAAAATTTTATTTGATGATGAATATATATTGTGTGCATGCAAGCTTGCATGTGTTTGTATTTTTTTAATATATTTGTCCCATTTAAAGTCTCCATAATCTATGTCATGTTATCCTTTGTTTATCATTCCATGTATTATCTTTTTTGGATATTAGAGCATATATTTTTTGTTGTATTTATATTGATGTGAGCTTTAATCGAATAGATTTCACATTATTGTGATTTTGATGAAATTGGACGAATAGCAATAAAATCAAATATATTTTGGGTAAAATTAGCAAAGTTAGTGGAGAAATTACTTGGAGGAAAGAAAAGTAATATAAAGTCATGATATTTTTCATGTCATAACTTGGTTACACTATTGTTAAACCTACTGAGAAAGTTATGATATTTGTGACAATGATATTTGTGACAATGATATTTTCTTAGAGTCATAACCACATTATTTCAAAAACATAAAAATTATCATATCATAACAACCAAATGCCTTATAGTAAAATGAGTCATACTATTTTTGGTGTCATAACTTAATCAACACAGAAACAAAAATATATAACACCGAGTATTTATTTAGTCATTGTAATTTTTTTTTGTTTGCTATGTCTTCTAGTGAATAATTATATGAGTAGTATAATTTTTAATGCTGTTACTTTGTATTCTAGAGAATAAATACTTTAGTAGTAATCATTAATGCTTCCACAACTTTATTTTAGAGAGTGAATGTATTTGTCATAGTCATTCTTGTTGATGTAACTTTGCATTCAAGAGAGTGTTTATCTTAATTGTGATATTCCTACTAACATGACCTTATACTCTAGAAATGATTCAAAGATATGAGAAAGTCATGACTTCAACACAATATCATGACTTTCATCTTGAAGATATTCACTAAACCATAATGTATAAAAAGAAAACTTAAGTTTTTCATTAAAAAAAGAGAGGGAGAATCGGATTTCCAGCCCAAGAGCACCAAAACCCTAGACATCATTACTCGATTAAGAGTATTTCTAAGGTGAACACAAGTAAGAATTAGTTGGGATTAGGTTTTAAGACTTAAATCCTCGCTAGATTTGTCATTGGAAATCTTCAATTCTAAGATGTATAAAACAAAAACTTAAAAGGAACACCAAATATCTCACACGAATGCTTCTCCAATATCAAGCTAAATTAGGATCTAATAATGATTCATTGAACTTGTGTTATGATAATATGATTATAATGATAATTTTTGGTAATATTATAGTTTAAATATTGATGGTTATAGATGCTATTTATAATTGAAATTTATGATTTTTACTATATCATAGCTTTATAAGTGTTGGACATGATTGATTGTGATATGTAAATCATGAGACACACACAAGAGGTATGATACAAATGAAGTGACAAACCTTATAATCTTATTACATGAAATAAATATATGTATGAAAACTTAATATTAATATAATTTCAATTGTGACAAGTAAGTTACTCATGAAGTTTAAAGTACAAACATATTTTTGACTAATTTATTGGGCATATTCTAAAAGAATTGATCTTAAAATGATGTAGAGGTTATATAGAATAACTTACTTAAGAGTTTTACCATAATAAAAGAGTTGTTTGTTAGTAGTGGCAGTCGGTAATATGTAAGTCATAAGATATACATAGATATATGTATTTTATATAGTTATGATAGCAATGCAAATCATTTCCTTTTGTATGATTTTCATTTGTAAGATTCTTAGGAAGATTTATTTACGACATTAGAGGATGTATGACACTTATGAAACTAAAAGCACAAACATAATTATTATCATATCATTTCACGTCTTTATAACATTAGAGATCAAAAAAATGTATACTCGAAGCATATGTAAAATATAATTAATAATTTGTTTAAAATAAATAGATATATTAATTACACATAAACATAATAAGTATAGTTTTGATAGTGAAATACCAAAGACACAACTATGAGAGGATACTCCTTAATAGTAACATTTAGAGGATGACAACCTTCTCTTATGTCAAGTGATACTAGGGAAATTTCACATCAATCTACCATTTATCTGATAATAGAGCATAACATTGCCCAAATATAAAAGAAATCTCATCATATACAAGGAAGTGAGCTAACCATAATGTCTAGGTATTTTTATAAAACCTAAATCTATCTATTCAACTCAAGTAATATTTAGTTCATTGTTAGTTGATCAAATTCTCTATATAATACTCATGAAATTTATATATGGATTTACATCAATATGTATTACTTGTTCGACATGTATAATTGTAAAATTATATTGAAGAAAGTAATTATACAATAAGCTTTTGAGATCATATTACAAACAATAAGTCTTGACACTATAATGAAGTTGTAATAGATGTGTCAAGTGGGTCAGGTGACATGGGCAGCCCCAACATGGTTCAGGCATGCCTGGCTTGGCATGGCATGCTATAGTACCATGCCCGGGTACATGCCAGACAGACCCTTGGAACTAATCGTGCCATGACGACTGAGGGTATTCTGCCAGCATGTCGTGCCAGGCACGACATGGGAGCCTGACACGTTGTCACGACATGAGTGATCACGCACTGAGCAATGCCCGATGGGGAGGACGACCAACAATTCCCTAATACCATACAAGGTAGTTGTCACCATTGAGATCATCCCAATGAAAATTTCCTTGTAGTTGTTCCCTTGGTATGTAACTACCGAGACAACAAATTAATTCTATTCAAGAGTCTTTCACAAAATCAAACCTTTTATGCAACTTTATCAACTACCATTAGTGGCTACTACATCTAACTGTCTTATTCTCTGGCATCAAGTATCATAAAGACCATTGATTTATATAGTTTGTAAGTATTTGTTCCTTTTGTTTCATAAGTACTATACTAGCATAATTAATTTAAACTTCCCTTAAGCTTCACCAATGAAAATCATATGACTAAAAGTAACTGACAAAAACTATCACCACCTTGCAAGTTATAACATACTCATGCAAGTTCTAAGGACCACGTATCACTGTCTTCATCAGTGATGATGTAACTCTCATAGAAAATATTAAACACTTAGAAGAATATTCTATATAATATCCATCTCAATCGAGAATTAATTTTTTAATGTGTGTAGAATGAATTGGTGTATAAAAGTATTTATACTTTTGGCTTCATAAGTATTATACAGATAATGATTAATATTTCTAAATTTTTAGTTTTAACATGTAAGTTTATCTTATCCATTATAGTCAGAAAAGATGTCACTTCATTCCTACCAAATGTATGAGTGAGCCATAGGATTTACCTGTCATGATCCACCAAAATAATTCCACACAAACCTTGACTACACTGTAAGTTGTTGCAACACTAACATTTATTTCCCACATATATCATTCCACTATCTTGTTGCAAGGATGTCATGGCACTAATAATTAGTTCGTACATAAAAGTTATGACATTTTCTTTTCTTGAGGATAAGAGTTATGACCTTGGGGAATGAGTGTACTTGAGTAATATTCTCTATAATATTTAGTACCAAAAGTTGCAATGGTTAATAGTTACCACAGTTTTGGCCTGAGTAGTCTTGGCTTTATAATTTTCTATAGCTTAAAATTTAAAACTTTTAAAAAGGTCATCACTCTAACTTGAGACTACCATGTCATATTAAGATGAAGTTGTTTTGCCTAAACTTGGCTACAACCTTTTGTGCTACTGGGGTACATAGTTGTTTCGACATAAAATTAATATCATAACTATTTAAAATTTATGAGATAAGTATAATAATGACTCTATGATAATATTGCAACTATAAAAAATATTTTGCATATTAGAAGGATTATGCTAATGAGTTGGTAAGGTTATGAAGTATAAAGATTTTCATGACTAATTAGGTAGAGTTTCAACCAAGAATGAATACTGACACTTAGCAAGATTTCATATTCAACCCTTTTAGCTAAACACCTCTAAAAACCTATCAATTCCATGACTTCATGAAAATCTTTTAAAATCTCGAAGAAATGAAATTAATCCATAATTACTCTATTTTAATACCTACACATCACCATAAAACACTAAAGTATATAAAAAAATATATAAGTTAGAACATTTAATAAACTCTCACAAAAAAATAATTACTTGTCCCAAAGAAATAACTTTTTACTCCATAACAAAAAATATTTTTAACATCTCTAAGAGATTCTATGACTAGGTTAGAGGGTCGTGGATTCTAAAAATAATGCATCAACTTCAAGTGGACGTGTTGATATATATGGTGGAATTTGAGTTTCATGACTATACTTGTGGGTCATTAGATGTGCACATTCGTTTAAGTGATAGATATAAATATTTATTACATCACACAAACAAAAAATTTTGGTTATTTATTACATAACCTCTTTTCCTCCATAGGAGATATCTGATGTCTATGTAGTTTTTTTTAATATATTATTTTATCTCTTTATTATTTGTTTTGCCTTTCGGTCTTGCTTCAGTTATACTTGTTCCTTGGGACTTTTCTTCATTGGATACCAAGACTTTAGTGAATGTCGTAGCTTCTTCTTATGTGTTAGCTTGACCTATTTTTTCATGGATCCCTAATGTCAAGGTGCCGAGTAAATCATGGATTTGCCTTAATGATTTTTGTTTTCATTTTCTTTCCAGATTTGCAAAGTCACATCACTAAGTACAATCATAGCTTTATCTTGAAGCTTTTGTATTTCCTTTCATTCTATAACTCCAAAATCAAGGTGCTAAGCATAGTCATAGCTTTGTCTTTAAGCTACTTATAGGCTAATTTATTTTGTATGCCCAAATTCATGATGCTGGGCATATTTATGGCATTTTTTCAAACTTTTCTTGGCCTTTTGTAACAACAAAGTCATGGTACTAGTAGCAATATTGGCCTTGTCTTTGAATGGATCCTCTAAGATTTCTATATTTGCCTTGTCTTTCTCCATTGTTCCCTCAACTTTTTTGGAGTTGTCAACATAAGATTCTTCTGATTTTATGGCTTATCTTAGCATTATAGTAATCATATTCTTCTATTTTCTCATTTTTATAAATTCAAAATAGTTATTCCTCTTCATATTTCTCATCATCATCATTATCACAACTTAAAAGTTATTCTTTTACTTTATCTCCTTCATTTCTATCCTGCCAATATTCTTCTAGAAAATTCTTCATAATAATTTCACTTTTTATTGCATTATAGTATAGAAGAGATTATCTACTCTCCAATATCTCATTTCATGATTGTCTAGACCTCATAAGTCATTATAATTAATTTTTACTTGCTCCTCACCAATGGGAGGATGAATTCCTTTTTCTTGATATTAATAAGGGCTTGTCTCATGGTCATAAATGGTCACACTAATATTAATGGTGTTTAATTATCATTCTCAATATTGAATATAATGAAATATACCAGAAAAATAAATATACTCACCTTAATCAAAACATCTTCGAAAATTTCATCTTAGCTCTTGATAGTCTGATTTTTCATTTGGAGTGAGAGAGATATTAGTATAATTTTTTTGAGATTTAAACTTCACATAATTGACAACGACATTAAATTGACACTTGATACCAACTCACATTATGCTCTCTGAATTATATCATCTCTATTGTATAAGATATAGTAAAACTTCTAGTATCCTTCAATTTCTTCAGAAGTTTTCTTTGAATAATTATACTATACTTTCGGTCATTTTTATAATTCCATATATCTCCAACTTCCTCTTATTACTCATTATATATTTCATAAACTTAACTTCTAACTTTCTTAATATATTGAAAATTTTCTCAAAGTATTCATCCAATTTTCCCTTTCTAAATCATTATAGAAATGGAAGATTTATTAGAAACTTATCCTTAGATTCATTCTGATTCATATCTTTAACTTTATAGAATTGGGTAACCTCAATTTACTATTTATTTTTGTTTCCCTTTTTTGCATCTTTGGGTAAAATTTGAGCTTGTATTTCTTCTGGATTCATAGAATATTTAGATGTCACGACATCATATCCTTCATTCTTTTAGCTATCTTTAGTAGGAATCATAACTTCTTGAAAATTTTATATTAGAGTTGTGAATTTTGAGAAAATCATGGTGCTATTATCCATAAAAATTCTAGAATCCTTTTATTCAAAATATCTTTATTACACTTTTCTACTTCTAAAAAATATAGAGCTTCAATTATTTGGATTTTCCTCAGTATCACTTGATAGTTTATTTATTTTTCTTGCCTTTATGAATAATGCTACTTATTTGATTTGATTTTATATATTCCTTATCACTGAACTCATTTGATCTATTATCACTTCAAGCACCCACATCTAATTGTCTTCGATATCATGAATCTTTCTTGATTTTTTTAAGATAACATGCAAATCTTCTTCCAAATTTATTTTCTCACTTCTTCATGATTGTTAATAATTAAAACTTAATCATCCTTGATTATTATCATTCACTCTCATGGTCTTCATATGAAAAATTATTATTATTTCTCACATGACCATAACCTAGGACCAGGTCATGGGTCACCAATTTTTATGACTTTGGACCACATCCAAACCCTACTCCCATTTTTTTTTAAAAAACAAGTGTTTTATTAAATGGGCTCAATCCCGATTTGTCATATTGATGTGGCCAATCTGCCCATTGGCATTGAACTCTCAACTGTCAAGCATGTCGGACACATTATTAGCATTCGGAGAACATGCATGAGTGCCCAATAGTGATAGTAGTCGATATCACTATTGGGCACGTGTGCACATGAGATGACTTAAAAAAAGTTTTTTTAACATTGTGATCCTACCTCATCTTGGACATCTGAATTCTTTCCAATGACTAGAGCAAAAATTCGAAGGCTATCAAATTTTTTCTCTTATATCTATTATCAAAAATTATTTTTTTAATATATTATTTGAATAAAAAAAATCTATAAATATAGTTTTAGAGTTTAAAGTTTTTCATTCTCAATTTTAAAGCAGTCTCATCTCCTCTGCTACGTGTTCTCTAGTACTCTACCATCCTTTCTCATGATCTCTAATTCTTAGTTTTAATTTTTAAAAAGGAAACCAAAATAGAATGATGCCTTACCTTTAGTTGCAATAATACTAATGCCTAATGGTAGTAGAATTCGGATATTTTTTCTTGTTGATAAAAATTAGACTTAATTATTTGTAAATATAAATAAAAAAATAACAAATAGATATTAATGAATATAATGATAATAATGAACCTCCAATATATTTTTAAGATTTTGATCATTCACTTGCTTTTTCTGATTGATAATTGTGTAAGGCCACTTGGGATAAGGACTTGAACTATTTATTATTCCAGTATTTCCAACACTTTATCCAAATACTAAGAAGGATATTATTAGACATTGTATCTTTATCATACCTTTTTCTCCATTTGTCAAGCCTATCATTGTACCTCATACTTATCACATGTTTCCATTTATCCATCTCTGATACCACCAAAGTGTAATTTCATTTGTATTTTTTTTTGCTTAAACCAAATAAAACAATAATACATTGTAATGTAATTATTTTAAAAGTAAATCATATTATATCAAATTGAAAAAAAAAGTATATGTATGAAATATGTATGTACCTCAAATTCGCTTCCCAATAAAATTCTTTCGTATTTGGAGAAACTGTGCTCCACTTTATAACCTCTGCAACTAGTTTTATCCTTAAATATCTTTTTGATTGTACGAGAAACAAAAGGAATAAACCTGTAAACAACTAAAAATCATCATGCATATATGCATATAAACAAAATATATATTTTTTTACTATTAAATTAAAATTTATATCATTTATAGTAATTATCCAAAACTTTTAAATAAAAAATTTATTTTTATTATAAATGATAATGTTCAATAAGTATCAATATGATACATTATTATTATTATAAAAAACCAAAATTCAAGAATTGTAATATATTTATATTTTCATTCATGTATAATTTATATTTAATTGAAATGAAAAAAAAATGAAAAATAATAATGAATGTATGTATTAAATTTTAAAAAGCTACAAATTGTTTTTTATCAATTATGGGCCAAGTGAGGTTTTTCTCATAACATGGCATGCAAATTAAGGATTATGAATATCCTATCGATATGGTTGCTTTAGTATCAATACATGGGCCTCTTAAGATAGGTGGAACGAAACTATTAATATCTTTTGGTAAATAAATTAGATGAAGATGAAATATATGTGGCAGTAAATTAATATATGTCATGATGAGGTGATGCTAAAGTTTATTCCGTACATGTATGACAATGCATAATGACATTTGTAGTGTTGTCATTGCTGAATACATATAGATTTCCTCCTCCATAAACTATTAGTTGACTTCATCTACCCCACGAATGATTGAATGAAGTTCCATATTATTCTTTTGAAATATTAATACATGTGAGGAGTGACATAATATCTGTTTCAATAACTTCAATAGCTGATCTAAGTTTTATTTTACATATTACCCACTAGTGACATGAATTTCTTATTGTGGTTGGATAAGTGGTATAACACACTTGTTCAACTTGTACCATAAGAATAAATGGATCATACTTATGATAAAATTTATAATGGTGCACATCAACAAGGTTGTATTGATGATAAATTTAGTACTCATATTTGGAATAGAATTAAATCATTCATACTTAAATAGAATAGTCCTCTTAATTGGTAATGCAGGATACTCCATGTATAGAATTTCAATTAGTCAGCCATGAAAATTAGAAGTACATGCAGTATAGTTAGGCCATGCAAATATCATTATTCATTGCAGCTCTATGTGAACCATGTTTCAAATTGTTAAAATTTGTATCCATATACATAGCGTAGGGAATACATTTATAAACTTGTAGTGATCCTTTTAGAAGATTCATCATTTGTTTGTTCCATATATTGGATGAAGAAAATTGTACCGACAAAATGGTAAAAGATAAATTTATTCATATATAATGTTGTATGTAACTATTTAGAACCAAGAATGATAAGTTATATACTGACATATTTTTCAAACCAATTTGTAAAATCCTTTTCAAGTTTTGTATCAATTGAATCATTATCAATATGAGATTCTCTGTCTTAATTCCTGAACAAATATTTTTTAAAAAATAAAATTGAAGGTATTTTGAATAATTAAAATGTTATATCACATATAATAGTTCGATTTGTTTTTGAAACTACCACAAATTGTTAGCTGGCTTCAAATAAGCATCACTTTCTGGTAGTTCCTTTCATTTTACTAATTATTTTTTGTTGGGGTGAAAGTTGATCTTTCTTAGGTCCCGATCTACTGTGATGTAGTTTGCCTCCTTATCATAGGTCACTATTGCTATGGGCACCCTCATAGAGACTTCTCAGCTTGGATCTTCCTTGTCTTCGTGACATGACTTTAGATTGCTAGCATAAAAGACATGATGAATCTTCAACCTTGGTGTTAACTCAACTTTGTAAAATACATTACTAACTCATTTAAGTATAGGAAAGGGGCCTACATACTTCCCCACAAGTCCATTGTGCATCTTTCGAATGAAATTGAATTGTTTTGGTAGAAGCTTAACAAGCACTAAATTTAACTTGAAACCCTATGTCTTCTTTTCTTGTTAGCCTATTTCTTCGTTTTCTTAATATTCTTCTTTAAGAATGAGCGTGCTATATCAATTTGCTCGTGCTATTTCTTAGCAAATTTATAAGTTGTTGGACTCCTCCCTATGTACTCTCTGGCTAGGGTGTAAAGAGTCATTGGTTGTTGTCCCATGACTATCTCGAATGGATTCATTCCAGTTATCTTACTTCTCTGTAGATTGTAGGAGAACTGAGCCACATTTAGCAATTTGACCAAGTCAGTCTGATTGGCACTCACAAAGTGTCTCAATTATAACTCTAGCCAAAAAATATAAGGTGAAACATCTTCACAATTCAAAAAAATGTATGTGTGTGCAGCGTGATTCTCTAGGTCATCCAAAAAATATCTTGATGTTGCTATACCATAAGATCTACCTGCATGTCTAAAAATAAAAAGCATGTCATTTTTATCTAATCTATCCTTCATACCATATATATTTTTTGGTGACAATTTATTATATCGATTATACAGTTATGGCAGAAAGTATTGTCCACAAAATGCCAAAGCCTTTTAAACCAAGTAAGAATTGAATATTAATCTTTCAACTTTAGCTTTATTACGAATATTTTTTTCAATTTTCTAAGATATTTGAAATAAATAAATATTAGAACAAAAAATATTCAGTAGATACATTTAAAAAATGTTTAGATTAACAAATGAAAAAATATATTATCTCTCAAATGGATTCATCAATCTATATTACACAGGACCTACTATTATGGATTCACAAGGCAGGTGGACTAGAAGATATTTTATGGAATTGAACAAGCTAGAAGAAAAAATATGTTTAAGTTTGCATAAAATAATGAAGATTTCATTTTGTAATTGTTATATTTCTTCCTTTCTTATGACTTTACAAATGAGACTCTTAAAAATTACTTATTTTAGTTAATGCTTCCCAGATATTTTGTGGAAATAATTCATGGAATGTTATGGGTATTAGTCTCTGTATAAATATATGGTGGTCATAATTTTTCATTCCAAATAACTTATGCTTCTTCATATCATTACATCTTCTTCATATTAGATGCATATTCTTTATGGAACCTGAGTTCCATCAATCATTTGTACAAAGCTTCCTTTGCATCATTTTCAAGACCATAACAAACCTTAGAAAAATTATTTGTTGATTCATCCATGCGAAACTCTGAACATGAACATAACTCTTTCAAATCATTTCTTGATTTGGCATTATCTTTTGTTTTTCATTCCACATTCATTATAGTATTAAAAATATTATTAAAAAATTTAACTAAATATGCATCACATCTAAGTTATGTATAGTAAGATTTATTTTTCAATAAGGAAAATCCAAAAAAATACTTTTTTCCAATCAAAAATGATAATTCTTTGAAATTTGCATATTAAATCATCTGCATCAATACTTATAATGTTTTTGAACCTATAACTTTCAATTACTTCTAATATTTTATCACCTGACCTCAAAGGTGGTCTACTTTGAATGACTTTGTGGTCTTTCTTAAATGTATCAAAATACACCCGAAATGGATGTTACACATTGAAGTATTTATGGTGATTATCAAACCAAGAAGTCTTTCTTCCTTTACTCAGATAAAATGTATCTGAGTACTCCATGCAAAAAGTAAAATCTAATTTCTTTATTGTACTTCATCTGGACAATATTGAATATGCAGGAAAGTTACTTATAGTCTACATAAGTGCTACTCATATTTTGAAGTTTTACTTTCTAGATATATCATATGTTTTGACACTATCATCCCACAAAATTTTGAGCTCTACTATAAGGGGATATAAAAAAACATCTCATTTGTCTTTTGGATTTCTTGGACCTGGTATAATAACACAGAAAAATATGTATTCATCTTTCATATACTTCTATGGTTGTAAATTATAAGGTGTAACAATAACTGACCAAGAAGAGTATTGTTATCAAGTTTTTTTAAATGACTGAAATCCATCTATACATAGCTTTAATCTAATATTTTGACTTTTATCTACAAAAGATAGATGATAATTATTAAAATATTTTCAAGAAGTAAAATCTGAGCAATGCCAAATCATGTCATCTTCAATAACATGCTCTTTATGTCAACTCGTGTCATTAGTAGTGAATTCAAATGCAAATAATCTTTAGAAATAAAGAGTCAAAAGTGAAAAAAATACATCTTATGAAAAATTACATGCAATTGTTTTACTATCTATGCCCCAAAATATCACAAAGCTATTAATGTAGCAATATATTTTTTACACAAGCAAATCCAAACCTCTCATTAACTTCTTTGTACTGTAAAAACTATCTATCATGATATTATTCTTTGGTAATAATTCAGATAATAACTGACATATTTCATCATAACATATTTTTAAAAAATAATGTTTTGTCTTTAAATTCACGAGTCTGGCCACCTTATATAACTTTGAGAGGCCATATGGATTACCTGGCCAAACTTCTTTTTTGAAGCCTTCAGCATTTCATAAAATTGTTTTGCTGATAATATTCAGATATTGTTGTGACATCTAGGGTTAGCGAATGACCAATAATATTATTCAACATTCCTTCACATGCATCATTGGGATTGACGTATTTTATTATAATATTTGAATCAATACTTCTATGTATATAATACTTAGTTATTTGTGACATAACTAATTCTCCTTGTTTATTTAAAATTTATAGACTATAACAATCCATTTTTTGTAAGATGATATCGTTTTGTGTGCCCATCTTGTAAACTCTGATTTTGATATTTATGGTTAATACATGGGCATCTTATTTTCATTTCATTCAAAAATTTAGGTTGTTTTTCAACAAATCTAATAAACTCCCCAATCCCCTCTATAAAACTCATTATTCAAAAACTCATCTTTTAATCTTACATTTATCCATTAACGATCAGGTCGTATAATATTTTCTATTTTTTTAACATATAATACAAATATAGTATGAATTATAATAATATAGATAGAATTTTTTTTTGAAATAAATATGTAGTAATATATTTACAACATTACATCCATCCATTGTCTTAGTTATATAAATGCATTTAAATTTGTCAATGAAAAAATAACAAAAATAAATCAACTATCGATGAAGAATATTAATAAATTAATAGAAATATTTACTAATCTATATGAAGCATGTAGTATAAATAGTCATATACAATATGTGACATGTAATATGATTTTTTTAATATTAAATAAAATGAGGTGTTATTTATTTTATTATACCTTTAATTTTACAATTATTCGTTATGTTTCAACCTTCCAATTGCATACCTTCAAATTTTTTTTTTTACTTTTTCATTGTTATGACAAATAAACTTTTAGTATTTATAATAATATTTAAAAAATATGAATTGTTAGAGTTGTGCCATTAGTATGAGCTGTTCTTATAAAATTATTACATTTCATTTAATCCTAATAAGCAAACAAAGTCCAAAGTAATTAGAATTATCAAAACTATAGGTCAATAACAAAACGCATAAAAAATGCATACCTAAAAAATTTACCAAATCCTTGTATGTGAAAAAAAATGTATAGTTTATTAATTATAATTATTATCATTCGACAACACTATAATAAGAGAGAATCTAATAAAAATGTTAAAAATAAAAACAAATTAAACGTAACATCAAAACGCATAAATATAAATATTGATGACTGCAATGGATATGGGATAAAATGAAAATCATAATTTCATATCTCAATTATAGCTAAAATACATATTGATTAATATATGGGGAAAGGAAATCCGCAAATAATTCAAACGAATTCAGAATCTAAATGAAAAACCCTCATGCTCTAACTTTGTTCAAATTTTCAAAGCATTTTTCAATAAATTAATTATTGTAATATAGCAATGAAAATATTTTTCATTTTTAATTTAGCGATGGAATAACATTTCGTCACTAATTTTTTTTAATGATTTAGTGACCGATAAGTATGTTATTTCTCATTTAGCGATAGTAATAATGTTCGTCGCTAAATATAGAAATGGACATGTATTCCATTTCTAAAAATGCATTGATACATAAATTTCCAACGCTAAATACCACGCAAGCATATCATGCACCCCACTTCACATCATATTTAGTGACAGAATTAAAATATATATAATAATCCACTGCTAAATAGCCGCGAATTTTTTTCTGTTTCCAATTATTTCATATTTTATTATTTCTATTTCTAATCCGTTTCAATTCTGTTCCAAATTTTAGCAACGAAATTGAGTGTTTCTAAATTCACTTTGCTTCTTTTCTTGTAGTAAAAACTATGATGTCACACGTCTGACTCTCATCTCTTTCATATTTCCAGTTTTAAATATATGCTATAAATATATATAGTAAATATATACATACATTATATATATATATATATATATGTATGTTTGTATGTATGTATAGGTTTATATATATATATATATATTTGTGTATGTATATTTTTTAGGTGTGTGTGTGTGTATAAATCTATTAATATACATATAGAACATATATATATATATAAGTTTTTAGATTAAAAAAAACCATAATTTTAAAAATTGAAATTTTCGATTATTTTTTTAAATTCGCTGATGTGTCATCACTGGGAAAAAATAGGATTCAATTTTTTAGAAAACCAAAATATAAATATTTTATGTTTAAGTATATATTTTTTATTAAATATTAAATTTTAAGCAATTATTTTGTAAAAATTTTTTAATTGAGATACCTAACCATAATTTATATAAATTTTTTTTTAACTGCGATGCATGTTATGACTAGTGGTATTTTCGAATTTACAACACTAAATGACTAAAATAAAAATATATTTTGTTTTCGTATTATATTTGTTAAAATTTTTTAAGAATGGACAAAAAAAGTCAACTCTTTGGTTCGTGCCGTAATTTCCAGTCCAGCTGGAAGTTTAATTTCAACGAGCCACGACCAAATGCATGTTAGTTATCTTGATTTTACGTGGTGACTTTGTTTCTGGCCAGTCTTCTCAGACCTCGCGACAAAATCCCAGAAAATGTTTCGAGGCTAGAAATAGGGATCTTATCACAAAAGAGGAGAGAGAGAGAGAGAGAGAGAGAGAGAGAAAGAGATGTGGGAAGCCGGAGTGGAAGGGGCCAAAGCCAGGGTTGTAATGCTCCCATGGCTAGCTCATGGTCACACAAGTCCTTTCTTGGAACTGGCCAAAAATCTAACAGAGAGAAATTTCGACGTCTATTTCTGTTCTACTCCTGTAATTTTGAACTCCATCAAACCTATGATCAATCAGATAGCTGATTCGCTTCCAATACAACTAGTTGAACTTCATCTCCCATTGCTGCCGGACCTTCCCCATCACTACCACACGACGAACGGCTTGCCACCGCATCTAATGGGTACTCTTAAAAAAGCATTTGACTTGTCGAGTCCTAGCTTCTCTGTCATACTCAAAAATTTGTCTCCAGATCTTCTTATTTATGATTTTCTTCAACCATGGGCACCTTTGATCGCCAGGTCACAAAATATACCTGCTGTGGAGTTCTTGAGCACTGGCGCAGCCATGACTGCATTCGTGCTTCATCGGTATGAAAACCCAGGCAAAGAATTTCCTTTTCCAATGATCTGCCTCCGGGATCACGAGGTTTCTAACTTTGATCGTCTCCTACAATCTTCTGCCAATGATATGAATGATGAGTTCCGAACGATGGAATGTTACAATCTTTCTTCCAGCATCATCTTAATCAAATCGTGCAGAGATATGGAAGGAAAATATATAGATTATCTCTCTTCTATTACTGCAGGAAGAAAGATCGTTCCAGTTGGTCCGCTCGTACGAGACGCAGCGGGCGAAGAAGATAAACACGGTGCACTGGAATGGCTTAATGGGAAAGAGAGAAATTCAACAGTGTTTGTATCATTTGGGAGTGAATATTTTCCATCCGTGGAGGAAATGGAAGAGATCGCTCATGGACTGGAAGACAGTGAAATGAACTTTATCTGGATTATTAGGTTTCCTCTTGGGGAAGCATCGGCAAGTATTCCCAAAGCATTGCCAAATGGGTTTTTGCAAAGGGTTAGTGATAGAGGAATGGTGGTGGAAAGATGGGGGCCACAGGCAAGAATTCTAGCACATCCAAGCGTGGCTGGGTTCATCACACATTGCGGGTGGAGCTCTGTGATGGAAAGCGTCAGGTTTGGCGTGCCCATCATAGCCATGCCCATGCATCTTGATCAACCCTTCAATTCTAGGTTAGTGACGGAGCTGGGTGTCGGGGTAGAGGTGAAGAGAGACAAAAACGATAAGATCAACAGGAAAGAGGTGTCTTGGGCCATCAAGGAAGTGATGAAGAGAGAAGACGTGAGGATAAATGTGCAAGAGTTGTCCATAAAAATGAGAAACAGAGAAGGCAAAGAGATGGATCAAGTTGCAGAGCAACTCATGTTGCTCTGCAAGAATAAACATAAAATCACTTAATGCCGTATGATCTATGTTTAAAGTGTGCAATATCAACATTTTTTAATAATCATTGGTGTTGGTGCAAAATTTGGTGTTAAGTATAATGTTATATTTTTAATAAATAAATGTATTGGACCATGTGTGTGTGTGACATGTATTATTTTTTATTTACTTTTTTTTTAATGTTTTCTTTAATTTATTTCTTGTAGGAAGGCATTGTGAAAGGCATATTGTGAGATTGTGTTATGTTGATTTTTTTGAAAACCCAACTTTTTATCCACACATCTTCTCCGAGGGCTAACTTTCTCATACAAAGAAGTCATTTCTTATCTTTCATGTCCAGGTTGAAATCAATTGTGACCTTTAGAAATCAAAATAAACTTATAAGTTAAGATAGAAATGTGTCATGAGATCTCTAGGATTTGGTCTGAGATGAGTTTGATGAACCAATTCACACATCAACCCTACGGACCATTGAAAACACATGGTCGAAAGAGATGAAGAAGAAAATGAATCCTGGGAGATTAATTGAAACAAAATTTGCTTGAAAACATATGGTTGAAAAAAATGAATCCTAGAAGATTATTAAAGGAATATTTGCTCGAAAAAATATGGTTGAAAAAATATTTGGCCAAAGTCCTCCCATTTATTGAGTAAAGGGTAAGTAATAATTCCATAGAATAGTGAGGATGTGAGAATAATTAAAGTGAACGAATATTGGGATATGATCCAGAAGGAACTCCAAAGAGATAAAAGGGTTCGGGTAGAGGAGATAAAATTTTTGAGGAGATATCTCAAAAATATGAAGATGAATGGAGTAGACTAGGTGATTTTTCATTAAATTTAATGAAATTTATAAACCAACTAAAATTGTATGATAAAAAAAGTTATTGTTAAGTTATTTATTGTATTTCTTGATAAGTTTGATCCAAATGTAGCTAAAATAGATGAGACAAATGACTTTAACACATTCATTATATATTTAGGAGCTCACTAAAAGTCGTATGAGCAAAGATTGCATGCAGTCATGCAGAGACATTCCAATTCCAATAGCTCGATAGGAGTAGCCTTCTAGTCGAAGCTTCATTGCAATCCCAAGGATGGATAAATATACGAATATATTAAACAAAACAACAAAATATCATTCAAAAGCTATAAAATTGGAAGACATAGAGGTAGAGGAAATCTGTGGTTCACTTGATTTAGATCCTCATCAATTGAGGAAGACTACTCTTCTTACACTTGTAAATTGTAATATATATAAGAAGAATAATTATACTGAGAAGATTGTTGGTTCAAGTCAAAGCCTCGGTGTTTCAATTAAAAGAATATTGATCATCTTTCAAGCGATTACATGTTCAAACTTCATCAACATATTAGTTGTACCAAAAAAATAAATGAAGAAAATTTATTTTATGCCTCCAATAATCTCATCAAACCACAACTCCAATATATAGTTTTTGGATAATGATTGCACCAATCATATGATTGAAGACAAAACCCCCTTTCTAGACCTACATGCTTCTACAAATTCTCAAATGAAGATGGAGAATTAAAAAAAAACTTGTAACTATTGATGGAGAGGGAAAAATACAAGTGAAAAAAAATTTATTGGAGTGAAGTATATTCATGAAGTATATTTATGAAGTATTATTGATTTTAGACTTGGATTAAGATATAATGAGAATTGGATAATTAATACAAAATGGATACAAAATTAATAGTTGAGGATGATAATTTTTATTATATATGATAAGAAATTTGATAATATATTGAAGAAAATAATGATATTTTATTTGATCAAGACACCAAGTAGAAGAGTGAGTCTCGCATGTTATCATTGAAGCCTAATGATATAATTCAATCAGAAATTAATGAAGATGTACCTTCTAAAAGTTATGAATTTACTGAAAGCCCTAATGCCAATAACTTTATCCCCTAAAAATATATCTTCTCTATATTCTTATTATCATTCTTTTTTTTCTTTTTCTTCTTTCTCCAGCCATTAGAGTTTAAAATTTTAAAAGAGATATACAAGAGGTGAAACTTTGCTATTATACAGCCTCATAACTTTGAACAGATGTGGACTATACAATACCAAGAATGAGTAAATACAATGAAAAAATAAATGAAATTAATAGAGAGCAATAAGAATTTATCTTTAGTTCAAAAAGTTGATAATAGAAAGCCCATGAGACTAAGAGTGAAGTGAAATTTTAAAATAAAAAAAAACACTTGAATAATAACAAACCCACCTTCAAGGCCAGACTAGTTGGAAAAGGGTAAACACAACTAGATAGAATTGATTTCAAAGAGACTTTTGCTTTTTTTGGTCTGCTTTGAAAATGTTAGATTAGTAATTACACTAGCTACTCATCGAGAATCATTACTATCTCAATTTAACATTAAATCTAGACTTTTAAATGTGGAATTAAATAAGGAAATATATGTAGAAATGTCAAATGGGGCATATCGTGCCGGTAAGACCTAGTTACCTAGTACGGCAATCATGCCGTGCATGGCACTACATGACTTGATTATGCCCGGCCACCCTGAGCATAGGTAGATTCAAGTGAGTCATGTTTGACTATGCAAGGTCATGCCATGCCATTCCAGGTCATGCCCGAAGGCTAGAGGTGTCAAACGGGTCGTGCCAGGCTTGCCCGACACAATTTAAGGCCGCCCAATCGGGCTATCATGCTGGATCATGCACGGCATGATTATTGTACCGTGTCGTGCCTGGCTCGGCACGGTTCTATAGATGTTAGGCCCGGCTCGGGCCCATGGTCAGCGGCACGAAATCCGCCGGGTTTGGCCCAATTCGAGTCAGACCAAAACTTTAATTTTAAAAAAAAATTAGGGTTTCGACAGCGCGTCTTCGTCCTTTTGGGGCTCGGCGAGCCTTGCCCGTCGGGCCAAAAACTCCGTCTCGGCATGGCATGACTCATGTAGTAGGTGCACCCAACACGGGCTTGGGCACAGCATTGTAGCGTGCCGTCCCGGTTTGGCCCGACTTGTTTGACACCTCTACTGAAGACTACCAGCATGGTTGACTGGTCACTAGTTGCCGTTTAATGATTTAATATTTTTTTTTTTACAAATGTAAAATTTTATGTTGCTCATTATGAGTTACGACTTTACATTATTTATTTATTTCATATAAATCACAAAAAAAATTATTAACACAAATAAAAGTTTCATAATCAAAAATATCAAAAAATTACATCCATCAATCATCTTTCAATCCAATCTAAAAAAAATAAAATAACACAATATCATAATAACATAAAATAAAAATCATCAATAATAATCATGTAACATACAAACTCAATAGCAATGTAAATATGCAATTGGTCATCATCACGTAACTGTTTGATAGTATCACTAACAGTGAGCTCAATATTCTCAAAGTCTCACGAGTCATTATCTATCAGCAACTTCTTTACTCTTGTTCCAGCATGATCTTGGCAGCCCAACATTTCACAATTCTTTATGCATACTAGTACCTCAATGTTATCTACCCTCAGTCTCAATCTTCTATCCAAAATAATATTGACTACAATAGAAAAAGTAGACTCTGATACTATACTCAATACTGAAGAAGTCAGTAGATCTTATGTCATCTTAGACAACATGAGATAGGTGAATTTATATGATTTCTACTATTATAAAATATCAAATTTTTTGTTATCTTTATGTAATAGAATCGAGCAGTAATCAATATCTTAAATACCAAGATAACTTGCTCATATTCGATGGTCAACCTTATCGCGTCCCTCTCACAAACTGAATGGAGAATATATCATCTTTGAATATGGTGTCCATGTTCATACTTAGAGCCTGACTACAACAACTACCATACCTAGTGTCGTAGTATGTATATAACTCAATAACTTTTCATGAATGAATCCTTTAGCCTTTAGGTTGGTATTCATGTTTCATGCATGAGGTCAAGTATGTCAAAATGTTCTCTATCTCTTCCACCTTAACCCTAGGATCCGTGCAGGCAGCCAGACAATAAAGAGATGGAATGGTGAACTTATATATTAAGTACTTAGTTTTCATCTCAACAGTCATATCACTAAATGTAAGGTCATATCTAAACTTCTTAAACATACCACTAATATTGCATAGGCACCTGAGTGCAATGCAAATGGTAAGAGTGTAAACTGACAAATACATATTCGTCATATCGTAAAAACTCATTGAAAATTTCATAAGTAAAGTTCTTGTATCACAGTCTATGTCATCAATAATAAGTTCGTCACTCTTACTATTGATGTAGTCGAATATTATGTGTTCATATTCAACGCACGACTCCAATATCAGGTTAGCATAATTCCAATAGTCTCTCACTTATGTTTGGAATTTCTTTTTTTTAGATCCATAGACAAATAGAAACGATCAAGCTTCTATTGTCTACCAGGTGTCCAAAGATATTTTAGTGAGTTACGTATTTTTTCTAAAGCATGAGAAACAACCTTAATCCCCACTTATACTATCATGTTAATGAGGTGATACTTGTATCTTACATGAAAAATATTTTTTAATAGACAGTCTCTAAGTGTCCATTAAGATTCTACATAGTGGGCAATGAAGCATATAAAAGATGCATCATCATGACTAGTCCAGATATTGGGTATCACAAACATCATGTCATTATATTACCTAAATTCATTAATTATTATTTATTTTTCTAACTTATAATATTTTAGTATCTTGTTACTACATGCGAACCTAATAATCCTATTATATGCAGGCTGAAAATAGATTTGTATGATAATGACCACCATGTGATCCTCCGAAAATCTAACTAGAAGACCAATCTTTGTGATCAGTTTGGTCATGTCTTTCCTCTCTAACTTATTATAGTATATGAAGGGTTTCAACATAAAAGCTAAACTAGATACAGTTTCAAAGATCCCATCGCTCAGTTGAGTTTGCTTAAGATCTAATGCACCATACTTTTTTGGTGTAATGATCGACATACCTTTTTAGGTGCCCAATCCCACATGCACTCCTAATGGTATATATATTTTTATAATACTTACATTGTGATGATTCTTTATTGATATCCTTGGCATTTTTATTTTGTGCTATATTAAAGTGAGTTCAAACTACAAATGTTCTTCTATTTTTAAATTGTTGAGTTTGAGTTTATGCCATGAGAGAAAATATGGTATTAACATCAAATCTTTCCTTATGGTTATCTTTATTAATATTATCTATGTCTATGGTAAAATTATTTTTATTATCAATATATTCACTAATAACTATTTCTAATTTTTTTAGTTTATAAATTATATTCTAATTTTTAAATTAACTATTAATTGATATTTAAAAAAAATTTAAAACTAAATAAAATTTTAAAAAACAATACCCAAATAGCATTAGGTTTATGGAGAGAAAAAAAAGCCATAGCCCGCACTTGAATTTTCTGCCTCCATATCCACATTCTTTAAGCTTTACAAAAAAAATTATAATTTGTAAAGCTAAAATTTATAATTTTATAAACTCGATCTTGTTTTTCTCTCTCTCTAAAGCTAAAATTATAAATTTTAGCTTTAGAGAGAGAGAGAAACCAAGATCAAGAGGAAAATAAGAGAGAGAGAGAGAGGAAAGTGATAGCGGAGTTGAGAGATTTGAATGAAACACGCAAATCTTTATCTCATTTATATAGTTTTTTTAAATAAATATATATTTTTAAAAAAAATTTAATATTTTTGCAAATTTAAATTGGGGCAGAAACCCAAAAGCCATCAAGTCTTCTACCATAGTCATTGGAATTAAATCCAATTGCATGGATATTGATTTTCCCATATTTTTATTTTTATTTTTTTTAACCATTAGCCACCAGTTAGAATGAGAACTAAAGCTTCTGGATAGTCCAAAAGCTTCGGCTCGAGCTTGGCCACAACCTCAATGTGGACTCAGTTGGGCTGGGGCCTAAGGGAGGCACATCCACGTGTGCCTCAGTCGTGCCATGTGGATGTGCTTAGCCAACCACCTAGGAGGTTAATTAATAAAACCATTCACATGTACTATGCAGGATGGGAGAGTTTTATGAATAAAAAAATATTTTTTTAAAATATCAGGCGAGGCAGGCACGATCCAATTGGACTGTGCCTAATACCTGGTTTAAGGTTTGGGGAATGATACTTGTGCTACATGACCATGCCTATAGGCCAAGCACCCAGATTGTGCCTCGCCCTAGTCATGCATGGCCGAGTATGAGACCCAGCAATGCCTTGCTTATCACGGCATGAGCCGTGCCTCAGGCCAGCACGACCAGAGCCTAGGTCTGGTTATGGATCATGCCATGTCGGACCAAGCACAAGTCAGTCAAGTCGTGCCTCAGGCCTTGCCCGGGCCGCCCGACCCACTTGCCACCCTATATATGTACAACAATCACCTTACTTTGTAATTATAAAACAAGAAACTTGGCTTTATTTTTTATAGACTTAATAAAAGCCCTAAATTGTTTGAAAAAAAAGTTCCACGAGCTTGGTGCACTCATATAATAGTGATCTACAATAGTGAGGGTTCACCATAAGCCCTATTTAACCCAATACCCAACTTGTATACAAAGACAAATTGTGATTTGAGAATAATTGTTGTGGTGCTATATGTGGATGATCTCGTGTTCAATAAAAATAATTAGATACAATTATCAGTTTTAAAATAAATAAGATGGAAATGTATGATATGAGTGACAATGGACTTCTACATGATTTCTTGGATCTTGATATACTTCAAGATAATAATTGAGTATTCATCACTCAAGGTTGAATTATATACATAAAAATTTTAAGAGATACAAGTTAGTATCCACACTTGTGATTACAAATCAAAAAAAGTGGAAATCTCAAGAGTAAAATTTAAATAGAGAATTATACAGAATTCTTGTGGTGAGATTATTCTATCTTACAACCACAAGACATGATATAACTAGATGCACTTTTTGAGTCTTCTATATGATCTCCTCAGTCACTAACACAATTTCTTTGGTATACTGAGTTTTAAAGTACCTTAAGCTAAGAATCATAGTTTTTTTAGGGCTCCTTAAAATCCTTTTTGCTATTCCCAAATGATAGTAGTTTGGAGAAAATTGTTCTACCAACTAGAAAGGTATAATATATTTTTGTCATGTTAGATACTGCACAAGTCATTTGGCTGAGGTGAATGTCGGAAAAAATTGATTAGAAAATGATTAAATCAACTCACAATTATTGTGACAATAAGTTAGCAATTTCTATTGCTCAAGACTTCATGCTACATAACATAACCAAACATATAGCCTTGAAATATCGCCTAATTATAGAAGCCATTGAAAATGGAGATGTTTGCTTAGACTATTGCACAACAAAGTCAGGTTGCATACATTTTAACAAAGGTATTGCCCCTAAAGAAACATGTACACTTTTAGAAGTTACTTGAGATGAAAGTATTTCATGCTAAGAGCGAGAATTGTTAAGCACAATATGATATTTAAATTAAATAAATTTATTGGACTCATGCATGTGAGGGTATGTGACTTGTATCATTTTTTATTTAATTTTTTTTTCTTATTTTTTGTGTCTTTTTGAAAAGTATTTAAAATGGAATATTGTAAGATTGTGTTTGATGATTCTTTTAGCAAACTATTTTCCATTTTCTCTCATCTTCTTTGAGAGCCCCCTCTCTCAAATCTCTATTTATCAAAGTAACGCATCAAAAACCTTTACAAATAAAACCCCAAGCAAACCTAACATTTGCACACTTCTACTAATTCCTCTTGACGAACAACCCTCCACACAATAAGTTGAAATGCCATATCTTTTGCTTATATGTTAAATGGTTTGAGGATCGATTATGTATGCCAATGGTGTTGAATGATACTAAATATGTGAAAAATTATTGAGTTCTATTTGTCACATGTTTTTTTTAAAAATATCTCTATCATATTTACTTGTTCAAAACATACCTTCCAATTGCATCATTACTCACTTTTTTAATGAAATTTTCAACCATGACAAAATTAGTTCACAACCAAACAATACTACAAATGAACTTGATAATGTCATTGGTGCACTTTTTTAAGGAAAAATTATTCATCCCAAAATAATTATGTGTTGGGCACTTTTATTTTATGTTCTAAGTACCAAATCTAAAAATATTTAATTTTGGTGCACTCAAAAGGTTGAACCTAAAATTACCTTTATCTAATCCACGTGAATATTAGAAAAAGGAAAAACTCAAAAAGTGTGTGTTGATATCTATATCTGCAAAAATTTGTGTGTGTGTGTGTGTGTGTGTAAATGTATATATAGATATAAATGTTTATGCATATACAAAATGCATAACATTTTGAATAAATGTCTATATATTCATGTAAACATTGATGTATGCATAAATGTTATGCACATATATATAAATGTTGAGATATGCATAATGTTATACATAGGTGAACATGTATCCATAATGATTATGCATATGTAAATATTTATGCATAATATCTATTCATAACTCCATTCATAATTTTTATGCATCAATGGTTCAGTCATAACCTTTGAATGTAGATGTTTTACATAAATAAATGTTATATATGTGTATAAACATTTATATATATATCTATATATCTGTGTGTGTGTGTGTGTCTAGATATTTATAGATAGTTATATATAATTAAACATATAATTATATATAGATATATTCATATAATTAGCTATAAGTAGTTATACATAAATATATACAACATTATAAACAAATATTTTAATTTAATTATATGAATACATATATGTATATATAGTTACAAATATAGTTATATTTAATTATATAGAGTGTTACATAGTTATACAAATATTTATATATAGTTATACACATATAGTTATAAATATGTATGTAGTTAAAGATATAATTATATATAACATTTATATAGTTATACATTTAGTAAAATATAATTATATATAGTTATATATTAGTATACATATAGTATATTTTTTTAGTAATATAGTTATATAGAATTATACATATAGTTATACATTATTAACAAATTAGCTATGTAAAGTTATAAATATAGTTATAAAAATAGTTTACTTTATTATAAATATAGTTATAAATACTTTTATATAAAATGACATATGATTATATAATTAAACACGTGTATCTATATAATATTTGTTAATAAAATATTTTTATAAATGTTACTTAAATATTATTATATTTATATATAACACTTTCATAAATAATATATAGTATATATATCACATTTATATAAATATTATAAATTTTATATATTTATATAAAAAATAATATGTAATATAAATATTTACAAAATTGTATAATCATTAATGTTACATAATTGTTAAATAAAAAAATATATAAATGGATAGTTTAATGTAAATATTGTATAGATATTTATAAACATTGATACATATGTATAAATATTTATATATAATATTATATGTTTATATAAACATATATCAATGTGTTTTTATAATGTAATACGTTTATATATATTAAAGTATAAACATTTATACATAATATCATACGATTATATAAATGTATAAAAGTTTATATATACTATTATAGACATTTAAGATTAACATTATATAAACGTTTGATTTAACATTAATCATTATATATATTAAAGTATATATATTTATACATAGTGTAATACGATTATATAAATATAAACAATTAACATCAAGATTATTCGGATGCAAACATTCTATAATTGAAATCAAAATCAATAAAACCCTGAAAATCTAAACAGTAAAAAAATAAAGATTAAACTAAAAAATTATAGTTCACTTAATTGTGTCGAGTCAAAATCATGTTAGGTTAAATGAAAATGAAGAAATTTGGAGGAGAAATAAAAAAACATAATACTCGATTATACTGAAAAAATGAAAATCTGATTGTTTATATATAATTCAGAGAGACAGAGATATGTATAAACAATTTGAAGGAGAAGAAGAAAGAAAAACTTACCTGGATTCAGAAGAATAGAACAAAGTTTATCGATTTTATGCTTGCAGTCGTGTCTAATTCGAAAAAATGACGGAGTTTCGAATGAATGTAGGTGTTAATGACTTAGTAAATGAATTTTAAATCAAAAAAATAAAACAATGAATTACCAACCAAAATTATGGTCGGTAAAAGGTCCGTGATAATAAATTTATAGATATTTGGAAGTCTAATTTACCGACCAATTTAATGGTAATATATTTTTAGTCGTTAAATGGTTAGTAATTTATCGGTAATTTCTATTCGCTATTTTCATCCTAATTTACATACCAATTTCCAACCAAAAATATTTGGTCAGTATGTATTGTCGGTATTCGGTCATGAAATGGTTGATAATTACCGATCTAAATATTCGTTCAGAAGTTTGGTCGGTAATTACGACGTTATAAATATGTTGGATAACCACTTTACTAACCATTTTTAATGATGATATATTTTTAGTCGTTAAATGGTTGGTAATATTTCGAAAATATTTTTTGCTAATTCTCTCCAAATTTACAGACCATATTCCTGAGAAAATATATTTGGTCGATAATATATGGTTGGTAGTTGGTCGGAAATATTTTTTTTCGATGCCCCTCTTTGGATATCTAAATTTGTCATGAAATAGTCAGTAATTACTGACCTGTATATTTGGTCAGTAAATGGTCGATAAGTACGAAGTTATAAAAAATTTGAAAACCTATTGTATCGACCAATTTTAATAGTAATATATTTTTGGTAGTTAAATGGTCGGTAATATATTGAATAACCACTCTACAGACCAATTTTTGACCAAAAATATTTGGTTGGCAATTATGGTTAGTCTTTGATCTGCAAGTTGGTCGGAAATTTTTTTTTTCGATACATTTTTTTAGGTTGGTAATTTGATTGGTATTCTCATAATTTTTAGTAGTGAAACCAATCAAAAGGAAAAAATCAAAAATGACTTTGAGCATACTTCAGTTCTAATAATCTCTCACTTAGTGTAATAGGTTGAAAGTTTTAGCTGGGAGGCTAAAACTTTGGTATTCCCATAATTACCGACCAAAATTTTGTATTCTCATTTCATCCGTATGTCTTTCAAAAGTTTTAGCTGGAAGGCTCTTCATAAGAGGATTTTCCAAGTTATTTTTTGATGCCACTTTTGTTATCACCACATCTTCTCTTTTTATGATATCTTTTATTATATGCTATTTATGCTCAATGTGGTTTGCCTTCTTGTGGGTTCTAGGTTCTTTCAAGTTAGTAACTACACCACTATTATCATAATAAAGTGTAATTGGTTGTTACACAGAATAAATTACACTTATATCCATCAAGTAGTTTCTAAGCCATGTAACCTCTTTAGTTGGTTTGAGACTACTACATACTCAGCTTCCATGGTGGAATCAACAATACAAGTTTAATTGATACTCTTTTAACTTATAACTTCACTTCCCATGGTAATTGAATAAGATAAGGTAAACTTTCTCAAGACTACATCTAATTAGATAATTAATCTATATACCCAATATGTATAAGATTGTCTACTCGGTACACAAATATGTTATCTCTAGTCATTTTCAAGTACTTGATTACATATTTTTCTATTGTCCAATTTTCTTGACAATGATTAGATTGATATCTTCTAACCATGCCTATAGCAAAACAAATATCAAGTCAAGTGAAAAATATTGCATACATCAAGCTTCCCACCATAGAAGCAAAAGGAAATGCATTCATTTTTCCTATATCATTGGGTATTTTTCAATACTAATATTTTGATAGAGAAATTGTATGTCTGAAATGAAGAAAATATTTTTTAGAATCTTGTATGCAAAAAATAAGTAAATATCTAATCGATATAAATAGCTCAAGACAAGTCCAAAATTCTTTGTTTGTGATCTCGCAAAATCTTAATTACAAGAATGTGAGTAGCTTCTCATAAGTCTATTATATCAAATTGAAAATACAATTAGACCTTATCCAAAGACAACAAATCATCATCATTACTAATGAATAATATATCATCAATATATAATACCAAGAATACCACCATGCTATTACTTACTTCAATTATACATAATTCTCATCATGATATTGATTAAAGTTATAAGACTTAATGTCTTAATCAAAATAAGTATTCTAAGATCTAGATACTTATTTTAGTCCATATTGGACTTATTTAATTTAAACATGTGTTTTTGATCATTCTCTATGAAATCATGAAACTCCATTATATAGATATATTTTTCAATATGTCCATTCAGAGATATAATCTTTATGTCCACATGTGAAATCTCATAGTCACAATTAGTTATAATAGATAAGAAAATCTGGTTTGACTTCGACATGACTACCATTGAAAAAGTTTCTTCATAATCATTTTGCTATTTCTGAGTAAATGTAATACATGGTGGGCCCGATTGACTTTTAGTCCCCAAGCAGCCCCACCTAAGTGTTAATTGGTTTCTTAGCCCCCTATCCAAGCATACCAATATTGTATGTTTTGCCCAAAAGGCACATAGTTTTATACTTGGCTTATGAATTAATTTTTGTCTCCAAAGTTTTGTCCCATATGATTTGAACCTGAGACCTCCAACATATTATTTGGCTCAATCAGTATTCTATTGTTAGGATTTAAAACAATATGCTAGAGGTCTCAAGTTCAAATCCTAGATGACGTGACTTGGGAGGTAGAAATTAAGTCATGATCCAAGTGTAAAATCATGCACATTTGGGGTAAAGCAAATAATATCAATGTTAATAACTTTTTTTTCAATAAGCCTAGCCTTGTAAATATCAATGTTACCATCTATTTCTCTCATTTTGTATAGATCTACTTACATGATGGGTTTTATCCCTTCAAGTAGTTCCATAAGATCAAAGACATGATTGGAGCATATGGATTGCATCTATGATTTCATAGCATTTTACCAACATTCTACATCTTCATCTTTAAATACTTCATTATAGCTTTCAGGATCAGTATCTACCTTATTAGGGATTTTATCATAAGACTCTCCCAAGAGTGTATACCATGTAGGTTGACAAATAACCCTCTAATTATAATGATGCATTCTTCTTAGTTATATACTCTCAGTAATACTTTGCATAGATACCGATCCTTGTGAACCATCATGATTATCACCTTCTAGATATGTAACCTACATATCGATGAAATATTCATGAGATTTAATATTCATACTATTGTAAATAGTTTTCCTATTATGATGAGACAATGAGATGTCTAAAATATTAACTTGTAATATTTTTTCTTGTATTGCTATTGTTGGGCAATCGCACTTTCACGGGTAGTGAGATTAAGAACATAAAACATAGAAACAACACAGAAACAAGCAATATATATGTATCCCAATCCACAAGCATCCACGACAAAATCAAAACGAGAAATCAACACAACAAATAACGTGGTTCGCTAGTCGCTCAGTACGACTAGCTACCTCCACCAGAAAATACTTATGCGTTACAGATTAAAACTAAGAAATAATGTCTTACAGTATGCAGCATTCGGCAGTCGCGAAATCGCGCAAAGAGAGAGGAGAAGAGATGATGAATAGTTCAACCGGGTCAAAAAAAAAATAGCCGCCCGAAAAATAAATACAAATGTTTTTATACAAAAAATAAACAGCCGGTTCATTTAACCGAAGCGGGACCTCCGTTATTGTGCTACTGCTGCATCCCCGGGCTTTTAATATTTCCTTTCCTGCACTTACATGAAAATATTAAAACAGATTATTAAGTTAAAATAAATTACATATACAGTAGCTATGATTATGAAGAAGTTTGGACTAGTTTATCTCTTCTCAATTCTTCTAGAATAATCTTACTTATGAGTTTGTAGTTTTTTACATAGTTTTCTTCTATAAATTGGGTATTGGTGTTAACAACAACCTTATGTTCCTTTAGACTATAAGAGAAACCACCTTTAGTTCCTCTATGATATCCCACAAAGTAATAAACTTTTATTATTAGTTCCAACTTATTTAATTTCCATTTCAACACACGTACTGAGAACTCTCATAAATAAATGTGTTCTAGATTAGGCTTACATCCAATCCACAATTTAATTGATGTAGCATATACAAACTTTGATGGAGCAGAAGTTCAAAACATAAAATGTTATTCCTAACACATGTCCCTAAAAGGAATCAAGTATATTCATATAATCTAGTATCGATCTTACTATGTTTATAAGAGTCTTATTTCTTCTTTCTACCACGCCATTCTTCTATGGAATGTTAAATATAGACAATTGGGATGTAATTCCTATGATCTAATATGCAGCCTATAAACTCTTCCAATAGGTACTCACCACCACGATTAGAGATCATAGTGTCTTGAGATATTTATTCTGATATTTATCTATTTCTATTTTGTACTTTTTGAATTTCTCAATAACATCTAAATTACATCATATCAACTTATTATACACATATCTTGAGTAAAAAATCAATAAATTTAATGAAGTACTCAAAATTACAGCTTGCTTGGATAGCCATAGGTCCACATAAACCAGAACGAACTAGCTTTGTCATCATTTCTACTAAATAGGATTTGCATGTTGGAAGTATTTTTACCTTCAACAAACTGAACGGTCCATCTTTAACCAGTCTTGAAATTTGTTTTAGATTTATATGACCTAGGCAATAAGTATCAAATAAAATTTTGGTTCATTTAGAATGATATTTCCTTTTTATTATAAGGCATTCATATTATTGGATTCATATTGTAGTAGCAAAGTAGAGACAATATAAACAATACAAATATTGTTCCCCTATGCATCAGAATAGATAAACTTTTTATTCAAGTAAATTGTGATAAAACTATTGAATAAAAAGAAAAATTCATTATTAATCAAATTGAAAATATAAATTAACTTTCTTCTAATTGAAGGTCAATAATGATAATCTTTTAAAAATAAATGAGTATCTTTCTCAAACTGAAGTAAGTAAACTCTCATTGCTATATCTTCCACCTTTGTAGTATTTTCCTTGTGAATGTCAATCTTCTTATCATTTAGTTGTTTGGTTTCCTAAAATCACTAGAAAAAATTATAAACATGATTAGTGGTGCCCATATATACACACCAGGTATTCATACATATCACTGTTAAACATGTATCAACTACTAGTAAATGGGATCTACCTTGATTGTTCGCTTTGTTGAAATAAAAGAGATATTGCTTCTTTTAGCATCCAAACTATTTGCAATGAAAATATCTACCATTTAACATTTTAACTCCTATTTGTGACTTAGTAGCTATTTTTGGAACATGAGCATATTTCTGTAATTTCTTCCTCTTCTTTCCTTTTGACTTAGAATAATTTTTTTTTTTGCCATAAATACTCCAATTGTTTTCCCAATAATACTTTTAGTCGATACTAATTCTTTAAGTAATAGTGCCAATGTCCAATCAAGATTGTTCATATTATAGTTCAAAGAAAATTACCTCTGAGAATTTGGTAGCGATTGAAAAATAATATCAATCTTAGAACCTCCATCAACCCTAGCTTCCAGGATCTTTAGTTCATTCATAAGATTAAGCATATTTAGAATATAATCCCTCACAATGGTGTTTTCAGTCATTATAGTATTCATTAGATCCATAATAACTTTCTATCCAGTAGAATTAGTCTGATTCACAAATATTTCTTTAAGATTAGACATTATATCAAAGGCAATATCTATGGACTAATACTGATAGAGAATATTTGACATATAAGCCAAAATATGTCATGCATAGTCATCTCATCGACCTTTGCCCATTTCTCATAAGGCTTGGCTTCCTCATAAGTTTCCCCTCCATGAGGTTTATTGGGGCATGGACATATGAGTACATACTTATAGTTTTCAACAGTCAAGATAATATCAAAATTTCTTTTCTAATTTATGTAATTAATCCCATCCAATTTGTTTTCTTTGAGGATAATGACGAGTGGGTTAAATGATATTTTCTTTAAAATACCTAAAAAATTTATAATGAACTTATTAGATTGAATTATATTACATGATTTTGTTCTCTCTACTAATTCTTGAATGAATTTATCATTAGTTTGATACTTCATAAATAGTATGCGTTAATAAGAGGATGTATACTATTTATTATTTGTTTAGATAAGTCAATTCTTATTAATCTTACTATCTAATCAATGGGTTGTGTCAAGTAAGATTAGACTAATGAATTATTTTAAGTTCTACAACTATTAGTAGACTTAGGTAGAGAGGATGCTATTATTCAAATCTAAGTGTAAACAATTATCTAATTCTAAACCAATTGATTTTTAAATGAATAATATAAATAATCCATATAATTATATTTCAGTGGTTTGTGCTAAGTATACCTTCAAGCCTGTTAGTCTAGTAGGGAAAAAATACAAAAGCTAACATGCTAACCAACTTACATAATCTTCAAATCAGTGATGAAGATCATGTGATTCATTCTTGGTTAATTTTCTTGTCCACTTAGATATTTTAAAATTTTTGGTTTTTATTTTATCCTTTAAAATAAAACAATAATTTATATTCATAAATACTATGGTTTTATGAAATATGCATGTATAAAGATTACTTGAACTAATTATTTTCGGCACACAACTATCACACAAGTTGATATACTTATATACATGCACTAATCAAATCATGCTATCACATCCACATTGATACACCATAACAATTAATTCACAATCACATGCCACAACATATACATCATGAGACATGCCATAAATATGTGAAGAATATGCATGACATGTATCTAGATGTTGAACATCTCGGCTATAATTGTTTTTAGGGTAAACCATGATACTATAACTTTAAGGCTTGGCATAATGCTCTATACTGGGTCGAAAATGCTTGGTTCAATTTGTAATGGCTTAGAAAAGTATCCCCAAAAACAAAACAAAAAATTACATAGAATCTACTAGGGTCAAGTTTGATCGAAATGAATTGGCCAGGCTTGTGATTTTTTTTCGCCTTGCTCTCTGCCTTTGTCAGCCACTTCCACCATGAGTTCTTCCATGTTCACTGATCTCTATTGCATATTCTTCAACATGTATCATCCCTGGTTGTGACCACCATTAGAGGCACCATTGTCAGCCTCAACTACAACCACATGCACTACCACCAGCTACGAGTTCCATCATCATTACAGAAAGCTTATTCTATCGAATGAGAGTTTACATACCACCATTAACGAAGTATAAAAACATAGAATTAAATTACACCTTGTGTGGAAAAATCACATAGAAACAAGTGCACAAATTACAACCCCATAAACAACATGTATCACCATTTCAATCCATAATCAAATTATATATAGTTGGGCTACTTAATTCAATAAATAGATGCTAGAATACCTTTTTTTAATCATGGTGTTAATGCATTCAATATCAAATTTATAAAACCTATTCCATCTATCGATGATATCATCACCTATGCTCTCATATCATTGTTGGGGAATTTGGATTTTAAAATATTTTATTTTAATAATGTGCATATAATGAGATTATTTGCTTAGTTTAGGATTATCATCATTTTAATATGAACAACATACCTAAAACCGAACATTTGTTGATGGTGGAGTCATCTTCATTATCACCTCTATCCTAGCCTCTTGATGATGAAGATGATGCTATGGTAGAGTACATGTCATCTTTGCCACATTCTGTATTAAAAAATAAAAATTTTAACTAAAAGAATTAAAAATCAATATTTTTCACTTCGACTTTTGTAAGTTGATGTGACATTGACTTTTGATTCTTTTATTTATTTATTTATTTCATTTTAAAATGTCATTAAAGACTTGTTATAGACACGCGCACACACACACACACACACACACACACACACAATCTAATTAATTCAATATAAATCAATTAATCCAATTTAACAAATCAATTAATTTGATTTCAAGTAAATTAATTACTCTGATTATATACATACGCACATATTCCAATTAAACAAAATTTATAATACATTTACATGGCATTAGATGTGACTAAGGAAGAGATCCATACCAGAATAAGATTTTTGAGTTGCCAATGTAAATCATGCTGCACTATAATTTACATTAATTATAATTCACACCATTACATAATCATAGTTATACTTCATCACTTATTCATAATAATTGTAACCAATTATTATTTAATACTTATTAAACTTCCCATATTAAGAATATAAATAAATATCCATCAATTGAATTAAATTATCGACAATTTAATTTAATCAATCTTTAATTATTTCCTTGAGACTTTCTACTTAACTTATTTGAGATGCCAAATCAAAAGTCATCTATAAGGTTTGATTATATCAAAACTTATATGTTTTCTCAAGAGCTTATCATAAATCTTTTTTATAGGACATAGATTCCACCGGCTATCAATATTCACTATATAATTGATAAAGTTATCCAATTCATATAGTTCATTAATCTATTTCTAAATCCAACTCTTTATGAATCAAAATATCTATTAACAAGCATATAAAAATTTTAATTACTTAAAAATTAAGAGTAATAGTGTTTATAATAACAATGATGTATATTATTTTACATTTCAGCTCAAAATAATCATACAATTGTGGTCACATTCAATATGCACACGTATATTAGTATTAGAATTTAGAACTTTATCATTCTTTATAGTCAAGATAGACATGGAATGCAAATATCAATTCCCTTTAACAATAGTAATGAAGGAGATTTTTGTCTCTAATTTTGTATTGCATTATTACAAATTATCCAAATTATATTTTCATGTTATTAATTTTTTTTTTTTTTGCATATTATAAAAATAATTATTCCTATTACATTCATACATACACTTTAAAACACATATTCATACACTTTAGCAATTAAGATGACTACTGGCCAACATGGTCGAGCTCGAGCTCGTAAGTAATAGAAGCGGCATCTTGAGCACCCCGGTTGCAGCTGAGAAGCAGCAATTTCTGCCATCGATTATTCCCACGAAACTGAACGTTTTCCGCGCCAACAACCTCTGCCTTTGCCGGACGGCATCGCAAAACCTAGATGATAATGCATTATTGGATTCAAATCCCTCCATCTCATCTCACCGGACATGTTCCCCATCCTCGTAGGTACGCACACTTGCTCTCAGCGCGAAGACACTCGGAGCGGAGCCTGCACGAGTGTGCTTGATTGTTCTAGGTTGCAACGTTTTTTTTTCAATTTGCAGTGGACATTCTGCTGTTGTCGTTGATAAATCGAAGGTGATCGTGTTTGGTGGCCTTGCCGATTCCAGTTTCCGTAACGACGTGGTTGTGTATGATACAGGTGCACTGCTACTTCTACTTGCTTCTTAACATGCGTTAAATGACTCAACCTTAAGTGAAAATCAAAGAAGCTAGAAAAGAAACTGAAACCATTAGGAGGAACGAGGAAGTAAAACAACGAGAATATAGGGTAGATACAAGCCTTAATTCTGGATGCTGAAAACAATGAAAATGTTCTCTTACTTCAACTTATTTACATCTTTTGTTGTTATGATAAGCTGAGCCATTTGATTTAGTATCCATTTAGTTTGTTTTTGAAGAAGTCTAGGTAGGTTAAAATTGTTGGGCAACACGCAGTTATTCTGACACAGTCCCAAATGAACAGGAGTTGGTAAACCAACCAATTTGTTACGAATGCAATAGAGATGTCCCAAGCACTTGGGCGGGCGGGTTTTTTTTTTTTGAATATAATAATAATTTAAAAAAACTGGGTTAAATGCTTTCATCTTGGATAAAGATGACATAATCAAAGTCAGTGTCAGTCCTCCCTGAAAGAAGGGAAACCACTATTCTTTTAGGAATCCGGCTAGCCAATAGAAAGCCCTAAGTCATGAGCTGTCCTATTGGACTGTGCTCGATTTTTGGTTTGAGGTTTGGGGCACGGTACCCATGTTGCCGGACCGTGTCTTTGGGCAGGCACTTGGGTCATGCCTGGCCCATCACAAGGCCTGACTCCACATGGCCCAACACTTTATGAGCTGTGCCTCAGGCAGGCATGACTTTGGTCCAGGCATGATTCTGGACTGTGCCATGCTGGTCCTAGAATGGCTGAACCGGGCTATGCCATGGGTCGTTCCTGGGCCATTCGTCGTGTTTGACACTTCTAGTAGGCAAGCGAAAGATTATCCAAGAGAAATCGCATAAACAATGAGTTTTCTTTGCTACAAAAATCTAATGGATAATAGAGCAGATTGACATATCTGTGAAATTACGTTGATTCTGAAACTCAAGATGCTTGTTATCAATTTTTAATCCAGGAGTTATGTATTGTGATACACCTTGTTGGGGAAGCTAGTTGGGTGGTTAATCATTACCCCGAAATCACTAAAAGTTATAGGAAAATAAAATTGCTTGTTTGATATTGTGAAAACTCCTAAAATCAAAAGCCAGACGCGACCAAAATTTCTGTCCCAAAAATGTTGACTTCTTAATAAAATAAATTTAGTCCAGAATTTATTTTTATAAAAATTATTTAAATTAATTCTGAATTTTTAATGTACATCCCAAAAATTTAAAATTCAGGATCAATTATGGTTCATTTCACAATTTCAAAGGTGGGAAATTCAAAATGCGCATTAAAAGTTCAAATTTTTAATTTGTATACCGCCCACAAATTGTATTGCAGCCTAATGATATTAGCATGGGCTCGAGGAAAAAAATATAAAATAATATTGAGAATATGTGTTACATATGGTCTAAACTCTGATATATATCGCAACATGTGTAAGTCCCTTGAAATTTGAGATATAATGAACATGACTTATGCTTTTTTTTATTAGTTTTGAATTAATACATGATATTCAGCTTAAAATATTTGACTAAGAGAGTTGAGACTGATTCAGTATTTTTCGTAGAAAAATTCTTAATGATATTGTTGATGTAATATTTTTATGATAATTAAATATATCTAGAAGATCTAACTTTGATGATGCACATCTTTATGATATACTTAATTGAAGTCAAAATTTTCATATAAAAGTTTTTTTTCAACTTTCTTTTAGGCTTGTCAATTTGTGTTTTTTTATAATTAATGATTATTATGTCGTCAAAGTACAATAAAGTATAAGGTATTTATTAATTGATTGAAGATTGATAAATACATAATAACCACTAGAAATGTACTAAAATTGTGAGATTTTATGAATGAATAAAATTTTTGGTACTTCAATTCAAATAAATATATTTTTTTAATTTGAAAACAATATATTTTTCTTTTATTATGAATCTCTAAGGCTGATTTATATAGATAGTTTAACAAAGGTCATCATGAAGAGACATTATATTTATATTGAGTTAATTAATTTTTAAATCAAAGCTAGCAACCTGATTTATTACTACTTGAATAGAAGATATTTTCATAACAAGAGAACATATTCTATAAAAATTGATTTTTTTGACCAAATTCTTTGACTACTAATCGAGTCATGTATACTAGTTGAGAATCATTATTTTTGAATATTAGTCTTAATGATCATTTATTTGTAGACCTTACTTTCTTTATGTAATAAATCCATAATGTATGTTTGGTTGCTATGGATATATTCTATCTCTTTATGTTGGCATTTGTATCACATCATACATGAGATATATGATAGGCTTTAGATGATCTTATCAATTCAGATTAAGATGTATCATCAAAAATAATTGAGTCTTCTTATTTTTGACTAGAATAATGCCCCTTGCATTCTCAAATAGCACATTGTGGAGCTCAAAATTATAAGATGAATTATGTAGCTCAGAATCATTAGATGGTAGCTTAGTTCCTCTTCTTTGATATGTCTGATTTTTGGAAGGAATTGATATTGAATCTCTATAAATATGAATTCATGAAGGTTTGCTCTTTTCTCTATTTTGGATGACTATCATCAATTAATTGATAATTCAAAATAATCATATCCTTGCTTTGAGCAAACTTATTGGCTATTAGATTTTATAGTTTGTATCTGAATTTCTCGTTGTCATGGCTGATGAAGATGCATGAATGTATAATATTATTAAGCTTTGATCGTTCATTTTTTGGGATGTGAATGAAAGTTTTATAGTTAAATATTCTCAAATGGTCATATGAAGTATCTTTATAATCATAATCTATTGGGAACATCTTTAAATAGGGTAGTGGTAGAGCACGTGTTGACTAAATCAACATTCACACTTATAAGTTCTCCCTAAAATTCTTTGGGAAGATTTGCATGAGAAAATATGCATGAGACTCTTTTTCAAATAGTCAGTTACATTTTCCTAGTCATTCTATTTAATCAAGGTGCTTTGTTTGATGTTTTTTTAATTCTATTGTCATGCAATAAATAATTTTTAAATTGACTTTTGTATTTGCTATCGTTATTAGAATATACAAAGATTAGTTCAACTTAGGTGTAAAAATCATTTAAGATACGAAAACTATAATCTTTTATTTTTATTGTAAATACACATAATTTTCTAGCGTGATCATTAATGAATATCACAAAGTAAAAGAATCTATTGATTATTTTAGTCTACATAGAGATGATATTTATATTTATAAGATAGAGGATATTCGATCCTCTTAAAGGAGAAGAGAGTGAAACTGTGTTTTAATTATTTTTTATACTTATACTATTGATATACTTATCAAGAGAGGATCCTTAGGTAAATCATTAGATATTTTTTTAGTTAGTAGTAATAGTAGTTGAATGTCTATCTCACTCATATATTAAAGTTTTTTATGTCAGAGATCAATATTATTTTTTTGTTGAACAATATTTAATTGATATCTAGTCACTCTTGTCAGAGTGTAATAAAATGTATTCTCTTTCTTATTCATTGTAATGACTAAAGAGTTTGTAATCAATTTTCATTGGCCATGTTATCTAGTATGCTCACAAATATCAAGTTCATTCGAATATTTGATACATAATTGATATCATTCAACATCAATTATTAATTAATATCCAATTTGTACTTACAAACAAAATTTTCTCATCTCTAATATATATGGTGTTATAGTATCGCTCTTTTTTATTATGTCATTATTTCCAAGTATATATATAATAAAAAAGTTAATATGCGGGATGATGTGAAATTAAAATTTTGAGTCAATAAGTCAATAGTCATTTAGCTTCATTAAGTTAGCTGAATTATCATTATTAATGAGTATCATATCACCTTCTAAGGTAATGTTTGTCTCTCTCTCTAGTTTATCTATTTGCGAATGTTCTTGCTATAGTTTTTTACATAAATAATAGTTTTTTTAAACATTCTTATGAATAAGAGACATATTGACTAGATTGTCTAGATATCACAAATATTGATCATGAGAAATATTTGTCTGTAATTTCTGCTAGTCACATCATCCAAAATGCCCAAGGATTGGGCCATGTGTAAGTTGAGCTCAGATTGTTAGGACCATTTGCCACTTCTACATTTCAGGTAGGGTCAAGCATGACATGACAAGACTCAAGGCATGACTCTTGCTGAGGCAAGATCTCTTTCTCAGGCATGTGGACTCCTAGCCCATCTCATGGCACCCTTGTGCTTGGTGGCACTCGGGTACATGTCATTGGTACCCGAGCATGACCCATACTTGGGCACAAACATGTTTGATAGGTGGCATACGTCGCTGCCCCATTAGACTTGACATGACCCATTGGTTTGTGCTGGCCCAACCCTATCTTTATAAGAGGTGGATAATGTTGTGCCGAACGACTTGATGGATATCTTGATAATCATGAAACCCACTAGGTGCTTGACTATGATAATTTTTTTTTATTCACTCTCGACTTATTTTGTTCAAGTTAAATATTGTTATCTTAATTTGTTCATGTTGAGATTTTTGATATTAGATAAAATGAAAATATTTTTATTGACTGAATGTGAGATGTTTAATCTAGAAAAATATATTTAGCTTTACTATTCATGTGTGAGTTTGCCATTTAGGCTAGGCTTGGGTTGCTAGCCCCATTTTCCACTCCTACATATTAAGTTGGGTTAGACATGGTGTGACATGACCCAAGGCATGACTCATGTTGATTTGTTGAGGCAATACCTCTTAATTGTGCATGTGGACCCTAGCCCATCTCTTGGCACCATGTTGCTTGGTGGTTCCTGATTACATGTCATTGGTACCTGAGCATGATCCATGCTTGGGCACAAGCTTGTTTCAATGGTGCCATGTGTGGTTGCTCCATTAGGCATGACATGATGCACATGATCGTGCATGCCCAATGCATTTCTTTTCAAGAAGTGGATAATGTTGTGCTGAACGGCTTGACTTGATGGATATCTTGACAATTAGAAAACCCACAAGATGCTTGAATATGATAATTTCTTTTTTTATTTATTCTTTATCACTTTCTTTGATCAAGTTGAATATATTTATTAAATTTGTTTTTGTTGAGATTTTTGATATTAGACAAAAAGAAATTATTTTTATTAACTATAAGATGTTTAATTTAGAAAATTATGTTCGATTGTACTATTTAATATATTAGGAGGATGTTAATTAGGGGACTTATATATATATATATATATATATATATATATATATATATATATGAGGACATTGTAGGACTTATGATAAATTTTGTTTCTGTGCATTTTATTGTTTGTTTTGCATGTAATATATGATTGTTTTGTGGTTTTAATATTCAACTTTTTAAAGTGAACTAATTTGTTATCATTTTTTTTTATTTTTACATTTTATATTATTTCATGTTATTATGGATGAGGGTTGTGGATCATTCAACTGAAGGAGTACTTTTAGATATTATTTTAGATAAATAATCTTGAGAGACTCTAATACTTTATTTGCATAAAAGTGACCTGCTCCAAGAAAGATTTTATTTTGTCATATAAGATGTATGTGCTATATACTTGTACATTAGTTGTGCTTTATCAGATATTTTATTTGATATATAAATTGATTTTATTTATGATGTGATATTTTTTATTTATTTTATTATTTATAAGAGAAATTAATTAACTAATTATTATTGATTAGATATAGACTATGTAATCAATATGTTTTCTTGATCATCCTCAGTAGGTTCAACTAAATGTAACTCTGCATATTGATGCATGTGAAAAAATTTCTAGGGCTTGAAATCTCTATAATAATCATGGATAATTACAGTTAGCCAGATATTCAGATTTGCGTTGGATACTAGCTTGCAATGAGAGGTGGTCTACAATGATTTTTATACTATTATTAAAGACAAAAATTATCTCATATAAAAGTAAAAGATAAATAATTATTTTAAAATTTTGTGAAGATGTAGAATTCATAGTGATGATTACTATTGTATGTGAGATATTTTGAATTTGATATCTATTTGAAAAAATTAATTGCTTTTTTATAATATTTAGTCAATGATATAAATAGTCTCAAATTTGATATTTCACGAGTAAATTAAGCACATAGAAGTTGATTGTTTGTTTTTCAGAGAAAAGATTTAAATGAGATCATTATTATAATATATATCCAAATAAAAGGGCAACTAGTAAAGATCTTTAATATAATATCGGAGAAAATTTAACTTATTTTTTTTCTCCAAGTTTGTTATTATGAATTTGTACTTCAGTTTTATGGGAGGTGCTGTTATTTATATATTCTTTACTTTTTTATGTTATTGATGGGAATACTTATTATGTAAGTTGCTCCAATCTATTATCCCATTATATAAGAGTATAGTTCGAGGTGTCAAACGGGCTTGGCCGGCCTACCGGCCGAATTGACCCATTTGGGTGGCCCAATTAGGCCCCCGTGCCGTGCCTGACATGACTTGGTACAATAACCGTGTCGTGCCAAGCACGACACGGCTTGATAATTGCCCCCTAGCCCGCTAGCCTTCCACAACAAGAACTGTGCCAAGGGTTGGCCTAGCCCTGCCCACGACACAGTTTTAAACCATGCCATGCCAGGCCAGACATTGCTGATTCGGGCTCTGGCTGCTCAGCCCATTTGACACCTCTAAGTATAGTGTTATTTTATTGTTATGAGATTATTGAGTTCAATTTTTTTACTTGAAATTTTTCATACTTAGAGAAATAAATTGTAGATTTAGCACCAAGGTAGAATGCTATTATTTATTTTCAGTCATTTGTTAATTTTTTTGAATCATTTATTTAGAATTAAAGTCATGTTGTCGTGTGATAGTAAATATCTTTCTCTAAGGGTAGTAGGTCTCATATTCGAGACTCAATTTTTTTGATTTTGGATGATAAATTTGTCAAGATATTAAAGTTTCATAATTCTCACTTTAAGTGAGAGTCTTATGTATTAAATATGATCTTTATATTTTTTTGGGAATGTCAAGCGTTATTTAAGATGATTTGATCATTACACTTACGTGACTATCATATATCAAGTAATAAATATGTTCACGAAGATGTAGTGGGAGTTTCATATTAATTTTCTATCTCGAGCATGATGCAAGAGATCTATATACACGTACAAATTTAAGAGAAAGTGTTGAGTTTGATTTTTTTTTACTGTTGTGTTTTTTATTTCTTTGTGTATGTGCATACTTGGAGTATATGTGAGTGCTTCAATTAATTCTTTCTTATTTAACTTAATATATATATATATATATATGTGTGTGTGTGTGTGTGTGTGTGCGTGTGTGTATGTGTGAGTGTGTGCATTTATGTATGTATGATTGTATGTATATGTATGTGTGTGTGTATATATTAATTCATAATAATTTAATGGTTTTTTAGTGTTTTTATTATTTTGATTTGTTTGTTATAATTTATATTCTGTTTCCTGCATTTTATTTTCAATCTAAAAAATGAAAAATTGAATGCTTCTAGATTAAGAACAACCTTTTCTAGAGAAACGAGGACATTTGTTTAAGACTGATTGCAAAAACTAGATTTGAAAACGCAGCAAAAACTTCATCAACACGTGTAGTTATATCATGTAGTATGTGGTGAATGTCTTCTGTATGTAATTTTTTTCAAGCATACCAAACACAACTATAAGGAAACTCTCTCTTTCCTCGTTGATGTTTTTTAGAAGCTAAAAACATGTGGTTGTCATTGTGGAGAAATGATACACCAGTTTTTTTCCAAAAAAAAATCTCAGTTTTAATATCTTAGGGTTTTTTGTATGATTAAAATTTTGCAACTTGCAAATATTTGCACGCTACCATTGCTGAAATGCGACATTGGTAAATTTTGTTATTATCAGATAACAAAAGATGGTTCCAACCAGAATGCAGAAGTGATTCTCATGAGCAAATGTGCCCTATGGCTCGGGCATTTCATGCTGCTGTTTCTATTGATTGTCATATGTTTATCTTTGGTGGGCGATCAGGCAACAAAAGGTTAGTGCAATTCTATTTTATTTTATTTTTTGTTTATAGTTGTTAAATGTAAATATATTGACTAAAATAAGGATATAAATCGCATTATATTTTATATAAATAAGTAATGATATATTACATATAAAAAAAAAATGGTCGGCGCCCCATATAAATCCTAATACCTTACTCATAACTAAAAAAAAGAAAAAAAAAAGAATAAAAGTTTTTTTACTCATAACTTAGTAAAACTCTTCTGTTCATCACTGCCCTGCTAGCTGATTTCTAGTAAACACATAAGCTATAATATATGAATTTTTCAAAATCAGATTAGAATCAAAGTGTTATGTGACTTGTTACAAAAAAAGAGTAATAAGTCATGATACATCTTATCTCCTTGCATAACTATTTAATCCAAACAACTCACAAATAGTTGAAATTATGAATATTTACTCAACTTATGTGCTAGATTTAAAGTTATTTTTTTTTTAAATTTTAGTTGGCAAGAATTCTTCCTAAAAAATACAAAAATCAGTCATAGTTTCAAAAGAAAGCATCTTCACAAACTTGAGCCTCACCTAATGAAAAGTATGCTAGTCTAGAAATTACTAGGTTGTTTTTTATTTGATAATTTTGTAAGAATATTATAGAAACTTGTCAAGTACTTTTTTAAAAAAAAGTAGTATTCATCAGCTTTTACAATTCTAAGATGAAGATAATATAGTTATTTTAAACATTTCTCTCATTTTCTAATATTGAATAACTTAAGAATAGAAGGAAAGATGAAAAATAAGACATTTAAGTGGAGTAAAAAATATATATTTTCGCAAAGGTAGAAATTAATGCTCAATTACATATCTAATAATATATATATTAATTGAATTATGATTGGGAAATTAAAGTAAAATATATGCCAAATGAAAGAGAGGATTTGAGGTACAAACAGATTTATTGATCAAATGCAAATAATGCAAATTTAATTTTATGCATATTTTGTGACAAATTCATAAAAGAAGCACATGGACTCGAATATCTTGTTTGAGGTTTTAATCATATTTAGGAAATTAATGATTGTGTATATGAATTAAAAAAAAATTTAAAATAAAATTGCACATGATGATATAAAATTTAAATGATAAAACAAATAATAAAACTAGTACAAATGAAAAATTTAGTAAAACTATTAAAGAAAGAGTTATTAGTAACATGGTGTTATTTACAAAGAGGTCAAAATAAAAAATTATGGTTTAAATTAGTTCCAAATAAATTATGCTAAATGATGCTTATAAAAAGAATCAAGAGATAGGGTGTGTGTATGCATGAGGCTATGATTTTGATTAATATTTCTGAGGTTTAATTTTATTTCTATTGTACTCTTCTCTGTTTTTTCTTCTTTGGATGGGAGTACCTAGCGAAAGAAACCAATGTGACTCCATCTTTACTATCTTGACAAACTCAACACTCGATGATTGTTTTAGGTTACATAATTCCTATCATAATTTATTAACTAAATCTGGTTTTGTTGCTAAAATTCAATGTAACTGCTCCATATACACTTTCTCCTATAGGTCATTATGAAGGAATATATTTTTTACGTCTTGATGATATATCTTTCAATTATGAGATACTTCAAAAAAAATAAGAATCAATACCGAGACTATCTTAAATTCTAAAGTGAAAATTTTTCGGTAGTTTATATCAAATATATGAATAAATTTTTGTGTTACAAGTTTTGTTATAAAATGATTTATCTTCATAGTTGGTCATGTTTTTATAATGAACAATTACTTACAATCAATAAAATATATTCTTGAAGTTTGTGATACCAGTACTTAAGTTTTATTAGAGTGATGAATATAAATCTCTTCTATTATAGCATAATGCCATCTTGAATGAAATAATAGATTGGAGGAAACTTTAGTGTTCTAGTATCATCAAAAGATGTTATAAAGTGAGATTATGACAAAATTTAATGAAATTGAGTATTGAGTACAACTTATCTGAGCAGGTTAAGTATATCATTCTTTCCTAATATAGTTTCAAAAATAAAGGTGGTGAAATTTTTTAGTTACTGAATCAATATGAGTTTGTACCGGGGAAAATTGATGGACTATTGTATTATATGGGTTTGAATAAGATTTCTCCTTTTGGACATTCTTACTCTCTTAATAATTAATAAGATGTATATTTGTGGTTAGTTATGTTAATTATATTGGACAACATCATATTGAATACAAATATGTTCAATGATAGTCGATGAGCGACTCTTTATTATAATTAGTGATCCAGGTATGATTATAAGTAAGAAAGAAAAAGTAATAAATTAATGTGTAACTTCTAGACTTATCTTCTTCTTTGAATCATTAAAAGAGTACTTGTAAAAAAAATACCTTTTGTAGTCACTAAAATTATACTAGTCTCCATTAAAAAATAATTATATTTTCTTTGGGATTTAGAATTTCAAAGAAAAATATATCTTAAGGTCTTAGATACCAATGTATCCTATCTTGAAGAATGATTGGGGATAAAAATAAACACACTCAAAAATTATAATAGAAAAGCTAGATATTCTTTCTCCATAATATAAAATCTAAGTGAATATATGTTGAGAAAGAAGAAAAATAATATTAGATTAATAAGGTAAATTATATTTTCTCTCCCCAATAATATTTCATAACACTAATTATAAATAGGAGTGTCTGAGATATCTTAATTATATATTTATTCTTATTTTTAACAATCATATTCTATTGGGATATATCAGTATGAAAAATTTAGTGTATAATCTCATGATTAATATGATATGTGCTAAATTTATCTAATATATATTCTAATATATTATCAATTTTTAATTTTTTAATATTTTTGTAAAATTAATTTTTTATCATTTTATAACATATTAAAAAATAGAAAAAATTTATTATCTAACTACAAAATAGATATATCTATGTATAATTCGAGTAATAATCAATTACAATAATTAAATATTTAAAATTTTCTCTAGTTATATTATTTTTTAGTTCTTATATGTATGAGTGTATCAGATCGAATAAGTTCTTACTCAAATCAAATTGGCATATAAGATAAATAGTTTTTGTAAGCTTTTTTTCACTAAGCGTCACACGATAGGGTTTAAATACCTTTAAGCATATGATAAATTATTTTTAAATTAGTCAATATTAGATGATCAAGCTGATAATGCACAAGTAAAAAGATGAACAGTTTAAAATATCTAGAATCTTATTGCCGAAAAGAAAAAGAAATAATTTTTCATGCTCAATCCTAAATGGAAGTAAAAATAAAATTATAGTTAATATGTTTGAAAAGATAACTCATCAAAATTAAATTGATAGAACAATCAGAAATAAGCATGATATAAGAAAATAATAAAGACACATTAAATATTATCGTATCTAATGATTTTTGAATATTTATTATTAATTATAATAATACTTTTAGAACACTAAAATATAGCAAATAATATATAATTATCAATAATATGAATATTAATTCATGTATTTGTAATTTAGGAGTCTAATATGAGAGTTTGATTGAAATAATTAATGATATCTAAAAGTAGGAAAATGTCTATTGTTGTCTTAATAAGAAGTTATATATATATATATTTTTATTAAGTATAAATATCATATAATACGCCTCGAGGTGTCAATAGGGCTAGGTGGCCTGGGCATGACCCGCAGAACTGTATGGTTTACCCATGATTGGCTTGACACGACACGGTCCAGAATAGTGCCTGGTCCTAGACCATGCCGCCCCATGGTAGGGTTCGTGATGTGTTGGGCTAATGTGAGCCATGTCTCATGTCGGGTTAGGTGCAACCCATGTCCATGACAAGGAATCATACTGTGTCGTCTCTGGCATGACATGGTGGAGTGGCTATGTCTCGCTTGTATGGCCTGTGCCAACACGGCATGATCCTTTTGACACATCTAAATAAGATTTTTTTTCATTTATATCTACTATTGTGATATCTCTTCATACTCAATACGTCAATTGAAATTAGAGCTTTTAAAAAAATACTGTTAGAATTAGATGAATTTGCCACTCCAAAACAACAGTAAACCATAGTTTGATTTTTTTTTTGAAAAACAATGAAAAATGATAATTTCTGACTTGTCTGTGTGAATCATCGTGCATGCCTACTATGAATTCTCTGTGCACCTACTATCACTAATCGTCCATGCCTTCTACCATCACTATGTGCACCTACTATCAATCATCACATGCTTTTGCTGCCAACCACTACGCATGTGTGCCCACGCAAAAATAAATAACATGTGACATATATTGGATCTCGATGTGTGATATCTATGCAAGGTGGGGTGGCACATAGTGATTATCTGCCATTCTTTCGGAACACTTGTGTGTGTATAATGCTGGTATAGTGCATTCAATTTTGCACCTATGATTTGTAAAACTCATCCTCACACACACACACACACACACACACACACTTTCTCTCTCTCTCTCTCTAGGATTTGACACTGATGCTATGTTGAATTTTTGGGTTATTAAATAATAAATGAAAAATGCAATCACACATAATGAAAATCTTTATACTAGTAAACGCTTATAAAACTCGCAAAAAGAATTGAGTAGTTTACAAGTTGGGTGATTCTGTCAAAAAAATAAAATAAAAAGAAAAGAAAATGTAAAGCTGCAAACCACAACAAATTAGTTCAATGATTTCTTCATGAATGTTTGAGGATGGTTTTTTCTTTCCTTTTTATTACTTCAAATTTGTTATTCGATATATTTATGCACTGATTTGATGTGGTGTTAAGATTATCATTTTTTTTCATTTTATTTTCAATATGTTTTTTTATGGTTCAACTGATACTTAGAGTAGACAGAATAGTGCCTGTTGTATATGTTCAGGTTTTGAAATTAATGAATACATGTAATTTTCTATCATATTTTTCTCAATCAGAATAACTTTTGTGTTATTGCAAATAACTCTTATAGTGACTGATGAATTTTGTTTTCCAGGTTAGGGGACCTTTGGGTTCTGGACACCAGTAAGCCCCACCCACCCGTATATATTGCAAGCATTCTGCATTATTTTAATTTGTGTGCATGCACATTGAAGTGTGTTTATATTTGCAAAGAAGCACACCTACATGTGATATATAAATTTAGGTGCTTACATCGTGCATTAGAGGTGATAATTCAGGATGGGTTAAATGACCCGGACCGATAGGTTGACCATTTGGCTCAACTTAAAACCCATCCCTGTTGGACCATGCTGGGTTGAGATTTTGGACAAACTTGAAGTCCAGCCTAATCTGATGGGCCAAAATAGCTTTGTCTACTCTGAAAAAAAATCTGGCCCAGCATTGCAGCTAGGGCTGCATCGTGTCTGCAACACTCGCCGCGAAGCACCATGCTAGGGTGGCCTTTGGTCCTGCTCAGATATATGTGTATGCATATATTATTTAAGTTTATTGTTGCTTATTTTTTTTCTTTTCTCAATATATGGAAGCACCTAAATGTAAGCTATGGGCTACTCTAGCCCTATTATTTATATGTTTTATTTTCTATTTTTGAGATGAATGGAAATTAGAGTTGTCAAACGGGTAGGGCCGGCCCAACCTGAGGCACCACACGATTCGGTTGTGTCTGTCCCGACACAACATGAGAATGACCTATGCCCGTGCTTGTTCCAAGCTTGTCGTGCCATTCCTTCCGTGCTGTATAGATCATATGATTAAGATGAAATGAGTAGAAAATGTTTTGACATATATCATCGTGCTTGAATTAGGAATATCAACTTGAAGGATTCATTTATGAGAGTTGATTGAGTTATTTATATACTATGATAATGTTAGTAATCAAGCTCTGGGTATGAATATGAATATTATATTTAGAGATGATGACTTCTTTATTTAGTTAGCTAGAAGGAAATGATGAGGTAGACCAATCAAATAGGAGCAAGTTGTTTTGGTATTTAGAAACTAATTACCGTTAAATTTTATTACATACTGATAACAAGAACTTTGATATTTTATAGTGGTGAAAATCATGAGTCCACCTATCTCGTGCTGTCTAAGATTATATGAGATCTGCTAATTCCTCCGTTATTGAGCATAACAATAGAGTTTATTTTTTCTGTTATAGTGAATATGATTTCAAATAAGAGATTAAGATTGCGGTCAGATATTATTGAGGCATTAGTATGCATGACAGATTAGAAGGATTCGAGCTTTGACATCTAATATTATGCTGCAATTACAATAATAGCGGAGGAATTGGTGACCGTTGATGATTCACGAGTTTTTGATGATGATTAAGATTGAGCCTACTATCCATCACTAGTGGTATCATCATGTTCTTATGGGATTAATTATTTTTATATTGTCTATTAATTTTTATTTTTTGAGTTGGTATTATTATTTTGTTCTTTATTTATTTAGACGCTTATAGGATTGATATTAATTTTTAAATTATTGATTTTTGTCATTTGAGCTTGCTTTATTATTTTATAATTTGTACTTATATTATGTTACGAAAACAAAACAATAGAAATTTATAATATTTATATTATGTTATTTTTTTGAGTTGCAAGTTGTGAGTCGTGAGTTGTCTCAATGATATCTGGCCTAATATGATCCATTTGACACCTCAATGATTTAATTCTTTATGCATTTTAGTATGTTAATGATATCTGATCATAGTTTTAATCTCCTATTTGAAATCATATTGAGTATAACAAAAAAAGTAGACTCTGATATTATGCTCGATAACGGAGGATTTAGTAGATATCGTGCAATCTTATATAAAATGAGATAGGTGAACTTATATGATTTTTACTATTGTAAAATATTAAGATTTTTGTTATTGGTATCTGATAGGATTGGGCAATAATCGGTAACTAAATATTGAGACAACTTGCTCCTGTTTGACAGTTCACCCATTATTTTTCATTCACTAACTGAATAAATAAGTCATCTTATTCGAATAAGATATTCATGTTTGTACTCGGAGCTTGATTACCCCCATTAACATACACAATATCATAGTCGGTAAATAATTTACTCAACTTATCGTGAATGAATTTTTTAAGTTGGTATCTCTGATTCATATATGAGATATGTATGTTAAAATATAATATTTTCTAAATTTATTAGTTATTATTTAATTTTCTAACATATAATATTTTAGTATATTTTTCCCAGATATGGATTTAGGAATCATACGATATGCATGCTACAAATATGTCTGTGAGATATTGACTATCCTTGTGATATATGTAGGTGGTCAACATAGAAGCTGAACTATATACAACCTCAAAGAATTCATTGCTCAGTTAGGTTTGCCTAGAATTTAATATATTATGTTTTTTAATGTATTGTTCAGCATGTTTTTTTAGGTGCATAGTCTCACATACACTTTTACAAGTTAATATTTTATTACAATATTTGTATTATGTCGATTCTTAATCGACATTCCTAATATTTTTATTTTGTATAATATTATAGCGAGTCCAAATTTTATATTTTTTTTTGTTTTTTGTTTTTAAATTGTTTGGGTCGAGACCATAGGAGAATAAAATTTCAGTAGTTTTGAATTTTTCTGTAGGGTTATCATTATTAATATTAAAATTATATATGTTTACGTTAATATTAATCTCGTTCTCATCATTAAATTTATTATTTATCATTTTAAATTTTTATTAGTTTATTAATTATATTCTAATTTTTATTTTTTAAATAAAATAATATGCTGGGTAATTTTGCTTGTAGTTTGTAATTTTATCATAGGCGAATACAAAACAAACAAAAATTCACAGCACAGTATATCATATATATTCACAATCCAAACACAACAGCAGAAACACATGTATAATGTGGTTTACTAGTCATTCAACACGACTATCTATATTCCCCAGAAAAATGCTTATGTGTTTATAGATTATAATCAAATTAATGTCATATAGAGTATGTGAATAATAATCAGGAAGAAATTACGTAGAGTAGGGAGAAACAAAAAAACATTCTTGTAGAGAAAAATAGCAAAGAGAGAGAACATAAACAAAAAAAAAATTATATTAGCAGTTTCTCGGTATTAATAAATAGAACTGATCAGATTATTCGGATGAGTCAGAGTCTGCTCCAAAAATTATTTTAGCCTACTGACCGGACAGCGAAATCCCCATTATTGCTATTGTTGTATTTCCAACAATTTAATAATTTTTTTCATGTATTAACATTAAAATATTAAAATAGAAAATATTTTAGTGATACTAAATAGTTTATCAAAACATACTATATACAACATAATATTTGACATTAAATTATTAATAAAAATTAAAAATTTTAAACTAAATATAACTTAAAAAATAATACCTATTTGACTATTTATGAAATGTTGATTGTTGATGTCCGATATCTGATATCCATATTCTGCACAGAGTCCTAAGATCGAGATGTGATGGGAAAGCCAAAAGCTGAATGCACGAACTGAACTTCTAGAGGAGAGAGAGAGAGATGAGACGAGAAGGAGAGAGAGAGAATGTGGTTACTAGTAGGAATTCGGAGGAATGGAGGATAGAGATTAGAGAGAGGATAGTGAGTGTGTGGTGAGATTGAGAAGTGAGAGAGAATATATATATATATTAAAAAGATTAAAAAAAATTAATTTTTTATTTAATTTTTAATAAATTTTTACGGCAGAAATTCTACAACCATCGGATTTTCTGCCCGTGCTTTGGGGGTGCATCCAACGGCTATATTCATCTCAACCTAATTTTTTATTTGGACCGTTGGGTCGGTTCGACCTCAATGGTTCCGGAAGGTTCGAGAATTAGGAGAGGGCCGAGGAAGCGAGGCGAGGCACGAGCTCGACGGGTCACCGGAGCTCGGACAGTCGGGTTCAGTCCAATTGGACCGTGCCTGAAACCCAGATTGATTTTTGGGGCACGGTTTTGGGTCATGCCGCAGGGCCTTGCCTTCTGGCCAGGTAGTCAGGTCATGCTTGGCCTGACATGAGGCCCGACACCCCCTGTCCTGGCACAACACATCATAGTCAAGTGGCACATAACAAATATATTGTCGGGTCAATGAATATTTTGAATGAATTGCATATTCTAAGATATAAGATATTTATTTATTTTTTCATAATTTTTTGATGTGGTAGTTAGTCAGCATGACATATAACTTTAAATCTATTATTTCATGAGCGGACATACCAATTAAATGTGAATTATTATTCTCAAAGGGAGAAAATAATATTTTTTTTTTAATTTTTTTTTTAAATTTAGCGTTGTTGGCTCGTACACACCAGCTTGGTGGGAGCACTCAACCCGTGGGATGCCCCAATCTTTTTTGCTTGTTTTACTTTTATAGGACTATTTTTGTATGATATTTTTTTTTTTTGAAATTTATTTGATTTTTATTTTTCGCATTTATTTGTAATGTATTTACATTTATTCCAGACACATGGAAATGGTCCGAGCTGGACATTCATGGCAACCTACCTTCGGCAAGGGATTTTTCTGCAGCTGCACTTATTGGAAATAGGAAAATCGTTTTGTGAGTATTATTTTGTGGTTTACCCACTATCACATTTGATAGTTGTTTTTTTTTTTTTAACTGGGGAGAAATATTTTTATGCAGGTATGGTGGCTGGGATGGAAAGAAATGGTTGTCTGATGTATATATTCTGAACACAGGCAGGATTTTTTTTGTGATTTTTGTGATTTTTGTTATGGTTCTCATCTGTTTTCTGTCACCGAGGGTTGTTTTTCATATTTATTATGATGAATGTCATATTCAAATAAATGAAAGGGCAGAAACTTGTTCTTTCCTGCGCTATATTGCTTTTTGGGTTGATTCAGTTTCTCAGAAAGATATCACTGTTCTTTTGCTTTCAATGCTTTGTTGAGCAGTTTCACTTGAGTGGAAAGAACTTTCAGTGGCTGGCACGTTACCTCCACCTAGATGCGGTCACACAACTACTATGGTTGAGAAACGCTTGCTGGTATTTGGAGGCAGAGGTGAAGTAGCATGTACCATTAATTGGGTGAAGGTTTCTCATGGTTGATTTTCTCCTGATATTTGTTTAGAGATTAATTTTTCTCTTTTTTTTTTATAAAATAAGTAATTTTATCAAATATTTGGAAAAATAAAATCCTCCTAAATGGATACATTGTGGATATCACCACAAATTTTAGCTCTCATAATGATGTGTTAGATCAAATAGGAAGCAATATCTTTGATTTTGGAATTTAAATAATAAATCTTGATTTTGGAATTTATTATAAATCTTTTTTTTTTTTGATAAATAAGCAATATCAAGCCAAAAGAACCCGACTCAAATTGACAATGGAAGCTTAATTTATTTATTCTTAAATTTATGATAATAAATATAAATAACTTTTAAAATTGTGTATATTTTTTAAAAATAAACAAAACTGATTTTAAATAAAAAGTGGCCAAGTCAAAAAGGCTAAGTTACATGATAACTTAATTATCATGAGTCATTTTATTATCTTTATATGATGGAGAAAATTATACCTAATACACAAGACTGAGACCTTATGAGATGCTAATATCTTAATAATTTTTACTCTCGAAATTCTTAGAGACTATAACAGTTGAGTCTCAAATCTGATATTTACTATTATTATAAATTCACAGTATATATTTGCAATATAAGAATTTCATAGGTAATTTTTTATCTTGGTATTATTCTCATCAATATATATTTTACTTCGAAATTCTTATGAGATTCAATGTATTAGTATTTATATCATCTCATAATAATTTTATATGCAACATGTTATGAAATGTTTTCCTATAAAAAAATATAAATATTAACTAAAACACTCTTACTTAGAGGTTGCCAAATTGGGTTGGGCTTGGGACGAGCCAACATGATCAAGGTATGAGTTAACTCTTACATTATGCAAGATACTTAATATTTATAAATAAGAAAATGTAAATAATAGTTCGAGAAACTTTACATAGAACTGCTAAAATCTACTTCAACTATCTTATAAGTTAGATTTGTACAATGATTTATGAAAGATTTATTTTATTTGGAGAACTAAAATTAATATGTCCGACTCTGGTAATATTGATAATGTACCTTGATAATTGTTGAAAGATAACCTAAAAATAAAAAATAGGAAACTCACTATAAAAAATTATACAATAACTCATGTCAAATTAAATGGAAACCCATAATCTATACATACATGAAAAGCGACCAACAACATGTTTGTTTGAATAGTAAGGAGGTTGAATGCAATCCTTGTAAGAGGTTACGAGTTTGATCCTCACTCTCTTTGCTTGATTTTTACCATTGGGATGAGGTTACCATGCCACCCCTTAGGTATTGGTGAATTAGTCGAGGTGCTCATTTGGCTTGCCAAATTATCGATCAAAAAAAAAGCACGAAAAATCTATTGGTGCATCTACATGTTGGGTACTCCCATAAAATAGTAACAAATAATAACAAAATTAAAGCAAGGAAAATAGTATTATTCTTGCTGAAGTTATTGCATAAATATTCAAACACAGTTTAGAGGAAAGAAAGACAAATTAAGGTTTTTTTAAAGTTTTCGTGAATATATCTACATTCTAATCAGCTGCAAAAATGTTGATCGTGACTATATTCTTATCTTTAAATCTTCTCTTGGAAAAAAAATTTATCTTTGTGTTTTGTTCAAATAATGAATTTGAGACTTTATGTCTTACTATCTGACTGTCATAATGGAAATTATGTGAGAATTGATTGGAAATTTGATTTTCTTGAGCATGTGTTTACTCTAAAAATCTTGCATGGTACTATATCTATTATCATATACTATATTTTTACTTTTTTTTATAATACTATATCTTTATACTTGATATCGAAATAATTGTATGCATTTTATTTTTATATGAGATAATATTATGTACAAGAATATAATTGATAATGGATCCCTTTGTGCAAGCTAGTGCTCAACTAGCGTCTAGATATTCAATCAATTGAAGATGTCTATGATTATCAAATATGATATTAATCTTCAAAGATTTATTCACATGTTGAGTATGTATAGAGCTATGCCAATGTAAATATATCATAGAGAATTTAAGAAACAAAAGTAAGGTTGATCATCTCTGTGATTGCTAGAGTTGAACTGGAATTTGTGTAAATTCCAGTTTGTGTACATTCATTACTTCTAACATGGTATTGAGATGATCAACCTTACTTTTGGGTATTATTTTTATCGTGTACATCCATCTATGCCCCTATTGTTATACCTATATATTTTAGAATAAAATTTCATGTATGATTAGATATGATTATACTCAGTTCATTCAATATACTTTATCGCTATCATGTATGACTAGGTGTCTTAGAAAAAATGTTTGACACCCTGCAACTATTAAGTAAGAATAAGAAATTAGAAAATGTAATACTAAAATGAGAACATGAAACTACTTGATATAAAATATATTGAATAGAATGTCATTAATTTTTTTATAGTACAATTAGAAAGATTAAGTTGCGACTTAGAATATGATCAATTTGTGTGACATAAGACTCATATGAGAAATATTGTGGATATATTCTATCTGGTATAGATCATTAGATTGAGATTATTAAGTCTCTCAATTTTTATCTCACTTCCTTGAGGAGAGTCATATCTTGTGTCTATGAGATACTTGTACTAACTCCTTTCTTTTGTATAATATCTTAGGAGAGGTATCATTATTATTCTCAAAGCTAGTAGTGCTAGCCGTTTCAATTGTAAGCATAAGAGTAGGATTAGGGGTTACTTCCATGTATATTGTGAGATAAAAAAATAAAAAATGATTAGAATCAGCATGAGTTCATTGTGGATAACCTTATGGAAGTTGAGAGTATATACACCTTTCTTTTGAGCCCAACAATGCCATTGAACGTGCTATGGGATAAAGCAATATTAATGTTCACATTTTTCTTTTGACGAATGTTTTCTTTGTACTAAACTTTAAATGTATTTTTTTTTGAGTTGTTTTACGAACTAATAAGATCGTGATGTTTTCTTTTCTCCTGGTATATTTATGCAGGAAGGATTGGAAGACTAAATAGATGAAATCTTCGGGGATGGAGCAAGAGATTGTACTTATTCTTATTTACTTATATGATCGCTTCTAGATGTCTGTTAATTATTAATCAAGTAGTGATTCACTTCCAGTTGATATTCTTAATTGTACAAGTGAAGAATCTAGAGCTAAGTATCAAATAAGTGTTTTTTATTAATTGTGAGATATGTTAATATATAACTCATGTCCTTGTAAAATTAGCAAAAATGATTGAGATTACCTACAAAGTTGGGTAATCCCATCAAAAATATAAAAAAAATAAAAAATTAAATAAAATAAATAGAAACCACAATATGCTTTCAAATTGGTGCATACAAGTCTTGAACACCCAATTTAGATGAAATAAAATATAAGTTGAGGTCTCTTTAAGGTTTTTATGACAATATTTGTTGGTTTTTTTACTGTCTAAATATATGTTGTAGTAATGTTCTTATTATGAATCTTTATTATGGGAAAGAAGTATTTTATATCTATGTATTTTATATCTATATAGTTTATATCTATGTATTTTATATCTATGTATTTTATCTACTCGTGAAATATCAAATTGAAGATTATGTCTTACAATTTGACTATCATAATTAAAGATCTTGAGAGTGGCCGCATCAAAAGTATCTCACAAGTGACTGTCATTATTATTCTAAACTTTACTTTTATACTGAATCTTGAAATAATTATGTCTCTTGCTTTTCTAGGAAATATGGTTGTCTTAATGAAAAGAACAAAATCTAATTTTCTCTGAGTTCATGCTTGTGTCCAACTTGATTCTACATACCCTACTAATTATCAGTTTCATGATCTCTGAAATAGATTAAAAATCCTGAAAACTTCTTAACATTTCTTAATATGCGAAGAGTTATATTAATATAAATCTATCAAGAAGAATCAATGAGGTGATCAATTATACTGATTATGTATGCTATATTTGATCTAGTCATAGTCAGTTAATGAATTTTTTTTATGATTATTTTATAAGTAATAGAGTTAACTCGAATGATCATTTAGAAATGAAGTTTGTAATGGATAAATAAGAATATCCGTTTGAACACCACCTCAAAGATCAACATCTTCAAAAGAATCAAATACATATCTCCTCTATCACAAGATGATAAGCTTCATTAAATTAGTTACCTGTATGTCAAAAAAAATATTTGAGCATTCCATTGTCTTTCATTAGAAATTATGTCTGAAGATACTCATTGAATTGAGTTATTATTAACTTGTTATTTCTTATAATCAGAGTATCATAAATATAAATTATCAGTAAAATTATTTTTTCATCAGAACTCATTCGAAAGAGTAAAAATTATTAACACATATATATAATTTAAATGAGATGACTGCCTATGAAAATCTTATAAATCATAATTAAGCTTTGAGTGATTATTTTAGGTCATACAACCTTATCAAATTATAAATTATATTTGATTGAATTGCATAAAAACTAGATAGTTATTTTTATATATTCTTTATTCTCAAGGTTACAATGAAGAAATATATTCTTTATATCTAGCTAGTATTTTCTGTAATTGTGTGATGCTGCAAGAGAAATAAGAATATGCATTAAGATTATCTTGGTCACTGGGGAGCAAGTATTCTAGTTCATGCTAAATGTCTGAGTGTATTTTCTCGTTATAAGTCTTATCTTAATGCGATCTAACTTTTCATCTAGATATAAATTTGTCTTCATAGTGAATATCCACTTACAATTAATAACAAATTTTTTTGAAGATCATGATAATAGTTCTTAAGTCCAATTAGTATAGAAAGTATATATCTCTTCCATCATGATTTTTATTCATTCTTGATAAAAAAAATATCTTAAAAAGAGATTAAATATCCTAATTTCTTCAATAGAAATAATAAAAGAAATACAAAAAATAAAACAAAAGTATGGTAAAACATATGAAATTAAGTATCGAGTACAACTTCTTTATTCTTTTCATAGAGTGATTAGAATGTCAAGATCATGGTGATTGATATGAGATTTTTTTCTTGGTAGGCTGTCTCTGGTCTAAGAAGACTAGGTACATCTCTCTCTCTCTCTCTTAGTGTCGACTCCAGGTCTTGGGTGGTTAGGTTTCCTAGTTGCCAACTCTATATGAATCTTTATTGGTGAAAACTCATGAACTACTGTATCATCAAGGTGTTAATGAGATCTCCATACTTGAGAAACATCATGCTTTCTATACTCTATATGATTTGAGTTTGTTAGTATACATGATGACTCAATAGGAGTAATACCACTCTGAGTACCAATATGCATAGATTTAGTTGATGGATGACTATCTTTACTAATTCGTCGTTCAAGCAAGGCTACATGTAAAGAAGGAAGGATAATAGATTTACGTGTAACATTTGAATTCATGCATTTTCCAAGTTCATTAAAAAATAAGCATGGAGAAAAAAATGTGAAACACACACTCGCTTAACTTCTACTAGTATTTGATAAGAATTCTTGTACCTATTTTGAATACTTGAGTATTAAAGGAATTTACATTTCAATGACCTAGATCCAATGTGACCAATCTTGGAGAGTAATTATAGATAAAATAAGTACATCTAAAAATTTGGGAAGTAGACTAAATTATTTCTTTCCATGATGTAAAATCTAAAAGGGTATGCACAAATAAATGATAGAAGATGACATTTGATTAATGAGATAAATTGCAGTTAAAACCATCTCTCATATTTAGTGGGACGTTTACACTCACACTAGACTCTTTCATTATGTATTACACCAAAGTACTTATATTAGACTTATCTTCTTTGTACACAACTACAAGAGGAGTCGCACTAATAATGGGAAGGAGAGTTTCTTTGTTTTTTTTTAAAAAAATTGGTTATGCTAATAATATTAGGTGCATGAGTAAGAGCATGATTAGTTGTTACTGTGCGAGGAGTAAGAACTGGACAAAAAAAATGATCCAATGATTATGATGTTTGAAGATGTATTCTCTTGGATCAATTCCTTGAATAAGAACTTGACCTTAAAGAATGTTATATATGTATTTGTAATGATTCTTCTAGTTTTTGGTGAGTAGCATATGTATTCTTTTTTGGTTTTAGAATATCAAAAAAAAGAATTACTTGGTTACATAAGCATTCATCTTCTCTCTATCTAGATAGAGATCTTGAACAAAACATGTATACTCAAATATTTTAAATGAAGAGTGAATGAATTTTTTATTTGAATATAAAAATTAATATGAGATATGATCAGAGAAGATATAACATGATATTTAATTGATTTGAAAATTAATAGTTATTATCATTACTTCCGAAAAATATCTATGGATTTTTCTATATAGTAGAAATATCATAGTTATCTCAATTATTATGAGTTCTTTTTTTAGCTATTATATTTTGCTCAGGAGGGATAAGATAAATTATTTAATGAATCATCATGTGTTCTTTAAAAAATATGAAAACTAATGAGAATATATTTTAAAGTATTATCATTTCTCAATATTACAATATCATAATAAAATTATATTTTTCTTTTTTTATAAGATTTTATGAATATAAATAAAATGAGTTTTTTATTTAAAATTAATATCACATATATCTAAAAAAATTATCAATTATATTAATAAAGTATTACATACCATCATGTGTGGCCATCTTACAGTCTCTAAATGTCTGAATGAATCAAATGAATTAGTCTTTCCTAACACCCTCATGACATGCCATATGAGAGTTTTTTGTTTGTTTTTTTTCTAACTAATATGACTCACAATTCATCTAGCTTATTTTTTTGATGTTTTGATCATAAAATCTTTAACTTTTTTAATAATTGATGTTCAAATCGAGAATGTACGATAATGAGGTTTACTATAGTTTAGGCACTTGTTGTCATGGGTATTTGTAGCTAGTCGAAGTTGGATATTCAAATTCTACTTGGAAATCAATTTACATTGAGAGAAGCTTAATAATATAGTTTTATATTATTTATGAAAGCAATTTTTTTAATAAAAAAATAAGAGAGTCAATTATTTTAAAATTGAATGTAAATATAAAATTCATAGTAATGATTATAATTGTCAGAGAAATATTTTGGATTTGACATTTACTTGAGAATATTAGAGATTTACTTTCTTCTCTAACTATTCTTATTTGTGATAATTAGATAACATGTTATATAGCCTCTAATTTAATATTATAAAGAGTCAAAACACACATATGTGAAATACTTATTCCTTAGTTAGGAGATGCCTGATAATATTATTATTACACTTTATATCTAAACAGCAAAGTAGCTAGTCCTAACAAATATCTTCAATAAGATTTTGAAATGATCGTAGTTTTTCTTCCTTTTCTTTATACTTAGTTTTCTAAACAATTACCCACTAGCTTGAACATATGAAAATAAAACTTAGCTCTTTATATAAGAGCTTAGCTTGTACTAATGTTCATTATTTCATAGTGTTCTTTCATTTGTGATCTTGTTTTTTGGCTTGTTTCTCAACAATTTATTTTAATTGCATGCTCAATCACTTGCATGCATTTGCAAAATATGAAAATATTAGCAATTCAATTTAAATCATGTGCATAAAATTAAACATGTTTATGAAGGATATTTACATCGCTACAATATCTAGGGTTAACTTTATATTTTTATTATTATTTTTTTTTAATACTGTGTTCTCCTGGTCATATTTACATCACTACAATGAGATTTAATTTCGATGTTTTATTGAGGGTAAATCTCAGTTGAACCAGCAATATGGTTGAGTGAAATATTGTAGGATTTATTTTGGGTAAGTATTATATTCATATTCCTTGATATTTTGTTGCTGTTTGCTACTTTGATAGGTGGTGGGGGACCAATAATGGGCGACTTGTGGGCTCTGAGAGGTTTAATTGAGGAAGGTAGGTCCTCAATCTTTCTTTTTTTATTAATTTGATATGTATAATATACCTCTGAGAATATGAAATGCTACTGCTGTTTGACGAACATTGTATTTACATTTCAATGTGTTCCGAATATTTCTGTCAATCATCAACTAATCTTATTTCTTTCATTTTTAGATGTTACATTATTTTCTTCAATGGGACATTGCCATATAAATTTTGAATGAAAATTATCAATGAGCTAATATGCTTTTTAAATCAATGAGTTTTTAGCGCTTTACTCCACAGCTAAAAATTGTTGCCCATGGATGCTGGATGTTATAGAGAACCATTCATGATGATTGTCTTCACTAACAGACTAACTGGTGAAAAAATGGATCTTTTGTGGTTCCTACTAACATTAAGGGACCAGTGGTTCTGGCTATGCTCATAACCTCAATATTCAAATTTAGAATATAAATAGTATATATGTGGATTCCATACGTGTAATTCATATGGAACTTCCTAAAGAATATCTGAAAATAAAAGAAACATATCATGGATGCACAGATGGTGCTGACATATATCAGAAAAACACAATAAATTGTAAAAATTTTGGTATGTAGGGGCAAGCTACAGATGTTTTAGGACCTTTGCAGAAAATTGTTGAGTTTAAAAAGGATGTGGGACATTAAAGCTTCTATGGATGTCTTGGAAATTTTGAAATCACCCGAGGCTTAAAGATATCTTATGGGATTTAAATGATCTAATTTTATTTGTAACTTTTGAACCATATCTGCAAACTATAATCATTATGGGATTCAATATTTAAGCAACTAAAAATATTTCTCAATTATTATATCATTTATCTTTTTTTTTTAATAATTATTTTATGTTTATTATGAGAGCATTAAGTATGTAAGTTATCACAATCATTTTCATATTTTTATATAGAGGAGTACATAACATATTTGTAGTGAGAATTATATGTGTATATTGTATACTATATTTTTTTATTCGTTTATTTATTCTTTATGATTTCAATGTGTGATTACATAAAGTCTAATATATTAGATCTTATAAGAATTTTAAAATTAAAAGTATTTGAGCGAAAATAATATTGAGATGTGAGATAACTTGGAAAATCATCGTGCTGAATGTATATATTAAAATAATACTAAAATGTAAGAATTTTAAAATCTTGGTGCGATTATAAGTGAGTTGATCTAGGTAAGCTAAGTCACGTATTTGAGACTTATTAGACATAGCTATTAGAGATTTGACTTAGATTTCCTTTTAATTTATCAAAATAAAATTTGTAGAGATTATTTCTAAAGTGCTAAAGAGAAGATCACAAGTGGATCTACTCCTGCTTGAGGTGCTGCTGATGATTTTTCAAAGCCTATTGGTTCATATGAAACTTAATCTAGTGTTTCATTTCGCTCTGTCAGAGGTTCCAATACAAGCCATATTTTGACATTGACACTTGTTATAAAATGAGATGCAGAAATTAAAATAAATTATTAAAATTAACTTAAACACAAATTGAAATAACATAAATCAAATTTCAGTAACTCTTATATACATAATAACACATAAAAACCCTTTATATTGGAGGCAAGTTCATTGGGGCAGCCCACATGAGTTGGGTGCTCCTATTAAGAAGGAAAAGAAAAGTAGGGAACCCCAAATCCCAAATAAGTAACTCCAATAACAAATTTCAATATCCACTTTGATATTGGTGCGTGAAAGTTAAAAATATTCAAAAGTAAAATAAGCAAATTAAATTGAACTAGAATTAAAGAATATTCACTTGTAACCTAATAAACTAATAATAATTAAAACAATAATTGTGTTGGCGATAATAAGGGCATCCTATGATGTTCACAAATAATTTTTTTGTGTTCAAGAGAAGACCGTAAAGTGCTAGAAGTGCACTATAGTTAGAACATAGGCAGTGATGTTGGCTCGTGAAGGAAGGTTGGTTCATATAAGGGTTTACATGGAGAAATATCTGAATAGAACCAATTTGTGTGATTGGAATTAATAATGAAAGCATATGACAACATGAAAATTTCTCAAATTTTGGGTTAAATTGTTTATCGTCCTGATTACAAACATATGATACAAAATGCATGGGCGATTGGGGAAGTTTGGGGCTCTAGGATGAGAAGATAATCTTGGGTTAGAAGAAACATCTACATGATTCACCAAAGCAGAACTTGAACTTGCCACTATATATAGAACAACTTTAAGTTGTATTGACAAATCCGTATCATACAATTCATCATCTTTACCATAAAAAATATTGTTATAGAAACTTGTAAGTTTAATATCTCATCTCAATATCAAGCTAACAAATTCATCATGTTGTCTAAGCAAGGAAATATATATATTTTTTTCATTACTAGCTGACTTTTTAATAAAATGAGAAGAATTATGCTTAGTAATGATTAAAGGATTATACTATGAAAAATTTAACTTAATATCAAATTTGGATTTTTTAGTATCATTAAATCATTATCAATATATATATATATATTTGGATTATATTGTTCTTTTTGGTTTAGAATATTTAGTCTAACATTGCCTTGGCATATGGAATCAACTCTCATTGATAACTTATAGTAGTTGATGACCTATATTTGTATATTTTTAATATATTCATAATAGAATAAGTTGAATTTTTATATTTTTATTCATAATAAGTGACATGATAGTCTATATGGAGGAAGGAATTTGATTGGAGTGATACTTTATTACACCATTTATAAAATATTGAAATAATTACATTCTAAGTTTAATATCAGATTTTATCTTTGCTTGAATTTTTCTGAGATCTATTGGACTTTTTTCATTAGGCTTTCAGATGAGGATATGGTTATCTTTAATTTTTTTTATTATGTCATTATTATATAATGGATTAGATGTTGTCATCCTCATAATTTCATAGATGCATATAATATTACACTTTAATATTATCATTGGAATGATTAAAAAATTGATTTAATACCAATTATGCTTTAATTGGAACAAATATACTTTGTATTGGTATAATATGATACTGTTCAATATTTATTATACTTTGTTCAATGTAATCATTAATGAGAGTAATTTTTCCCTAATATACTATACAATAGTAAGATAACTAACAACTTGAATAAGTTGTTTAATTTATGTATTAATTGACCTCATCGAAAAATTATTGTAGAAAAGAAATGATGACATTTTTATCTTCAAATCAAGACTTGAGATTTCTTAAATTTGAAACTCTAATTTAGAAAAATAATAATTTAGAACATCAAAATTATGAGGTTTTAGAATAAAGTTTAATTTCTCTTAAATTTAGATTTTGAGGGGACCAATTAAGTACAGTCAAATTTAGAACCATAAATTTTAGGATTTATTTATTTTATTCTCCCATTTAGCTTGTTCAGCCACCACGCGCCCACACCACTATGTGCATTCTTGTACTGTGTGCACACCTGCAAAATTTTATTGTTTTTGTTTTTATTTTTTGTTTATTTTATGTTTTTTTTTTGTTGTACATAGTGGTGTGCAACAATAAGATGACAAATTCAGAAGGGCTTATAATCCTAATCTACAAGTACGCTCTCCTATGGCTTTGTTTCCCTAGGACATGTCTATGATACCATGTTATAAAATGAGATGCAAAAATAAAATAAACTAAAATTAACTTAAACATAAATTAAAATAACATAATCAAACATTATTCTAACTTAAACACTATTTTTTTGTTATGAAATAATATTGTATACAATGGAAACTATTTAAAAATCATTGAATATTCTACTATTTAATTTGAATCTTTATTGTTTTTTCAAATTTTGTTTTTTATTAATTGTTTTGTTAGTTTATTCTGTATGATTTATTTTTTAAACAATTTGATTCTGACTTTGTATTTATTTTTACTAATATTTATTTCTAATATTGCAAGATCATGAGAAAAACATAACTTGAGATAGAGCAGGTTGTATTGTATGTTCTCATTTACACAATAAGATTCTCTTCTAGATATTAAAATATTTTAGACTTATTGCTTGTGTATTGTTTGTCTGGTCATTTATTATTGATGAAATTGAGAATATTTTATTTTAGTCATAATGATATTTTGATCTTAGAGTATGAGACATATCATTTATGTAAACTTACTCGAACTTCCTATCATACATATTAGTTTAGTTAAGTAGCAACTTATTTGATGTGATACACTCATACATATGAGGATCTAGTATATATGTAACGCAAGATGAATTTTGATAAGATCTTTAAAATATACATGATATTTAAATTTTAGTTAAGCAGCACATATGAGTGTATGATACACTCATACACTCAACTGCTAGAAATATACATAGATATATATCTTTTGTGATAAATTATATATATTTTTATTTTTTAAAATATTCATAAAATGATAAAAACTCGGTTTGATAAAAATAATTAAAAAAATTGAGAAGTGACATTATATTAAAATATATGTTATATTGATTTAATATTTTTTGTATGAATCATATAATTATATATATCATATTTTTCACATTGACACTCTCCAGCAACGTTTATATGGAGATTAAATTTTAATTATAATTTTCTTCATCAATTCTATATCTGTTTTTGTACTTTCTTAATGTATTCCTTTTAAATTCTACATCTTGGAGAGATGTTATTTAACTTACCTCCTAGAATTCTTGGATAGATTTATTTTGTCATCGATCACTCTCCTAGATAGGGCAAACTGATATTTAGAGTCTTAAGATATACTTTTCTTGGATAGTTTAATACATAAAGTAAGTTCAATTATTTTTTACCAGAGATGGATAAGATTTTATTATGTATGAATATTTTTTTTTGTTGACTTTTTTTTTAATGAGCTTAAGAAAAATATGAATCCAAATTTTATATATGAATCATATATTTTTTATCTCATACTTGTAGCATTTTCTAGACTATTAGTTATTAGATTGAGTCACTAATGACTATATATGAGCATTTTGATACTTAATATGATCTTACTCTTATAAACTTATCATATCTATCAACAAATTCAAACCATATCGAATTTGCAGAGAGGGAGGTTTCCAATATTGGGAGATCTCATTTAGACTCATATGTTGTTGTATACCATAAGTTTTAATTAGTACAGATTTATATTGAGTTGATAATTAAGAGACATTATCATCTAGAATTTGGTATATTCTAACAGAGAAAGACAAGCTCACCCTTCTCTGGCTAGAGTTACTCTATTGAGGAGCTAAATAATTTTGCAATTAGTTATTTTGATCTTGACATTATGATTGCTCTCCGGAAGGGACATATGAGTAATACTCATTATTTGTTTTTTATAAATTTTATTATACTCTATCATATTGCTTCTTTATTAAGTGTAAAGTTATAGCTATATTGATATGTAAATTGTTTGGATTGTAAACTTATTTGAGAAAATAATTGTTTTTTTTTTCCTCATTACATTTTTTGTGATAGTTTGTGTGGCTAGCCAAATTCATATTTTAATTGTCTTTTGTGAGTGGACTAAGTATATAAATATAGATTATAATTTTATCAGGAAAAAATTATATGATGGATTGTTTTTTATGCCTAACATTTGTTTTACTCATTGGATCATCTATCTCTTCATGAACTTGAATCGTGAGTTTTGAAATTTTGCATATTGGATTGATGTGATTGCAATTTGTATCACGGGTGTTCCATGCATTATTATAAATATCAGACTGGTATTCAATTTTGATTTAATACAGTTTGATAAACATCAGAGTAATGTCAATTTTGCTCTTTGTTGTGGAAGAGAACGAAACTCCTGGATGGACTCAGTTAAAGCTTCCTGGACAGGCTCCGCCTCCTCGATGCGGCCATACTCTAACATCCAGAGGGCACTATGTAATTCCATCGCTGTAATACTAAACATTTTCTTTCAGAGCTCTCTTGCAGAATTACTTTGTCTGTCCTTAGTTTTTCCATGATAAAATTGTACATTTACACCATGCCCCTTAGTTGTGTTCATTAAATAATCTTGCAAACATAAAACTATCCTTCTTCCATATGATAATTTTTAGATTTCTAAGGTGGTAACATGCATTCGTGATAGCTGTGACAATTTGATGTCTAGTATTTCTGATAAATTTCAATCACTGATATGTAAAATGCTGCTTATTATATTTTTTAACATATACCAATGAATATCAATTAAGATTTAAGATGAAAATATTTGTAATTATATGGTCAAAAAAATCAAAAACAATTTGTATTGTCTGCGTGGGTTTGGCCGTGGGCTGACCTTGTCTGAGCAAGAAAGTATCTTATTCCTCTACTTTTCCCCACGTGCTTGAGTACCGAAAAATCAAATGGGTAGTAGTGGGATGGTCATTTCATGTTGATATGGTTGAATCTCAACTGGTTTGATTGGTTCTTTGCCTCTCTGAAAGGTGAATAATCCAATCAAATTACAATAGGCTAAGTGATTTGAGGGTATCACTATTCTCACGACACATGACTTTTGGTTGCAATGTGATAGTCTCAAGGATTAAAATATCTGTTTTTACGGATACATCGGTACTTGGATTTTACGGATATATCGGATATATCGAAGATATATCAGTGTATATTTGTATATGAGCACCAATTAAGGATAGATATATTGGTATTAATGAATATATCGATACTTAAAATTTACGGATATATCGGAGATATATCGGTAGATATATCGAAAATTTTTATCATTGGATAATCCTAGGAGGTAAGATTTTAACATTAAGATTTTATGAGAGTTTGCAATATCACTATTCTTATTTCAAATTATACAGATATATGATATAGATGTTCAACTTTTTTGATTTATACTAAAGCGGATCAATGAGTTGGTATAGGTTATAACTAAGGATTAGAATATCAATTTCTACAGATATATCGGTACTTAGATTTTACGGATATATCGGATATATCAAAGATATATCGGTGTGTATTTGTATATGAGCGCCAATCAATGATAGATATATCAGTTTAAATGGATATATCGATACTTAGAATTTATGGATATATCAGAGTTATATTGAAAATTTTTATCATTGTCTTATAACCCATATTTCAATTTTTCTTTTTTAATTAGTTTTTTTTTGCTTTTCGTAGTGTGATGGGAGCACCCGATATATGAGCTGTCATAGTTGATTTTATATATTAAATAAGTTTATTTGATGTATGGATTTATTAGTGTATTATTGTATTTAAATTTGTAGTATTATATTGTTCTTATTTAGTATCAGAATAAAGATAGAATAAATTAAAAATAAAATATCATTATTTTTTTTGTTCTAGCTCTAGCAGCACACATGTAGTGATTACAATAGAGGCGCGTGGTGTTGGCAGCAACGGGGCTTGATAGTGGTAGTAGTCATGCATGTTGCTGGCAACAGAGATATGAGCTGTTGGCGACAGCAGGCACACACGTGACAATAGGCACATTGTGGTGGCACATGGTTGTGGCATGTGGCGGTGATGCATGGTGGCACGCATTGGTGGTGCGCAATGACATTTTTGAACAACTATCGATGGCTCATGACGGCACATTGTGGCACACAATGGTGTTTGTCTTGGTCCATCTCAAATGGCAGTCATATTGGCCTTAAATCCCTAATTTTCAGCCAAATAGTTTTGAATAGGAATAATTTTGGGGTTTTTACCCAAAATTAGGGTTTTTTGTTTATTGTATGGCATATTTGTATTTCTCGATTGTTGATTTGTTTGGCTAGCTGTGATATTACCTCAACATACTGATGCTTGAGGTTCTTCTTACATTGCACATATTACAGGAAAAAAATATCATATTAAAGATAATTATTGAGTATTATTATTAGAGAGAAGATCAAAAATACTACATAGGATTGATAGAGAGAGAAAGGGAGATAGAGAGAGAGGGAGATAGAAAGAGAGGGAGAGAGAGAGAGAGGGAGAGAGAGAGAGGGAGGGAGAGAGAGAGACATTAAAATCAAGAATTCTATTCAGGGGCGGGGGGTATTCAGGATTCTTCCCCAACATCACTGCAACATGCCTTTCCCAACATTGCATAATTTGACATAATAAGGAAGAAGAAGCAAACAAGTATTTTGTGTCACCTTGGTTTATCACTGCATACCCAATATGTGCAACGGGCATCAATGCCTATTACGTTGATGCCATGTGAGTTGTGTTGTGTCGAAACATCCTTGTGTTGTATGGGCTGTGTTTTTTTTTCAATGCAATGTGGTAGAATTGGGTGCACCGTGTGATAGAATTGAGTAAATCTCCAAAATTATGGTTCCAGATTAAAAATTATGGGTTCAGATTTGAAAAATCTTGATTTCCATTTGAATGGTAGATTTGTATTCTAGTTGTTTTTGGATTATTATGGAGGAGATGAAAATTATAGTTATTACTCTTTGAAAGACTATAAATCATAATTATTCACATTGGGGGTTATGGGAGGCATGAGATGATTCTTGTTGGGGTCCAACTGAGACAGGGATTGAAAACCAAAAAAAGGTCTTGAAAAATTTTTTTTTTTTTTGGCCCAACAAAGTTAGTTTATTAAAAGCATCGAATTTCAAATAATATTTTAGGTTACACATTTTTTGTGTGAAATATGTATATATATGTGTGTGTGTGTGTGTGTGTGTGTGTGTATTAAACCCTATACTTCACTACAAGCTCACACACAAATATATTTTGCTGGTTCGGCAGAATATATAAGCACACATAATGAAATATTATGCCCCCCAAAATAACAGAATATTTAAGCAATAAAGTCACAGGATGAAAATATCCAAAGTCCCTACATCTATAATTTCAAGAATGAAACGTAAAATATAATTGAAAATATCTTATTTCGTGAAGTTTTAGTTTCTTGGATTTGGTGTTCCCAAAATTTTCAAGCACTCACGAGCACAACACGAGAACAACACTAACATAACATGAACAATCTTCTCTTCATGATCACCACGCGAACACCTCATGTTCACTGCACGAATCCGACATGAGAATTGCAAAAACACCGACTCTTTCTCTGTATACATATGAATGATGAGAAAAAAACTACTCAAAATTTTTTTATTTCCTCTATTAAATTTTTACATAAACTTTGGATAAGCTTTTCTGATAATTTTAATAAAAGAAAAATGATACGGAGGAAAACAATCACCTAAAAATAGATGTAGAAGCTTTGTATAAGCTTCTTGTTTTCTTTAGAATTCTTGAAGATAAGAATTACCCAACAAAAAAAAGGGAAGTGTTCTCTTTTTTTTAGAAATGCCCAACATGCACCACATTCGTTGAGCAAAGCCAAAGCCCCCCCCCCCCCCCCCCCCCCCTTTCAAAAAGTAAAACAATACATGCTTTTTGAAAAGCAATGCATGATCCTTATGCCCAATGATAAAAATTTCTGATATATCTACTGATATATCCATAAATTCTAAGTATCGATATATTCATTAGTATCGATATATCTATCCTTAATTAGTGCTCATATACAAATATGTACTGATATATCCGTAAAATCCAAGTACCGATATATCCGTAAAAATTGATATTTTAATCATTGCTTATGCCTTGGTATTTTTTTTCAAAAAAAAAAAGTGTTTATAAAAAAATAATAACATTAATCTTATAATTGTTAATTTTACCTAATTTAAATAAGAGTAATCATATTCTCATTTGAATTAAATTAATATTAAATCCAAACCAAACAAAATAAATTATATTTAAACACAAATAAAAAAATTCGGTTTGCCCAAACCTAGGTTGGCCTCACCATCTTTTTATTTTTCTGAATTTGGTTGATCGAGACATGTTCTTGGTTTATATTCAAAAAGCCTTAGCTGCATGAAATTTTATCTTCTTTTGCAGACTACAAAATTATTTCTCATTTTTAAAACGAGAAAAAATTTTCAAAAATTAAATGTACTTACATAGTAAACTTGAGGCTTTCATTTTTTTTCTGAGTCATCATCTTCTCCTTGATTCAACTATCCCAGTGACCAGCAAAAGTAAATGTGTTAATTTTTATTCCCAAATAATAAGTTCTTTCTTGTTCAATATAATCATTGGGAGCTGGAATAAAAGTCGTATAATAAGGGATTTCTCTCAGATTCCTACTTGTCTTGGAATAAACATATGGGGAATCTAGATCGATCATCCTTCATCTCCTCAAAGGTGGGGGTAAAAGTAGCATAATTATATTTTTTTTTTCTAGTTTTATTGATTGTATTGCTATTGTTAGGTGACTTTTGAATAGTAATTGTGTAATGTTTTTTGTTGAAAATGAATTATCAACACAAACATATTTAGGTCTGTGCAACTCGGAATTCATGTTTGTAATCTCTCGTCAACTTTTTATCTAATTCAAATTAACTCTAGCTTGAGTAATATAAAAAGAATTTACTTTTTTACTCATTGCTATATTTATCGATTTTTTTGCCAAGTTTCATTAGTTTTTCTCAAATTTTCCAACATACTTATATTATTCAATAATATAGTGGATAAAAGATATATTTAAATGTATAGGATATATCAGACATTCTTGATCAGTAATTTGTATCTTCTGTTTGTCTCCAAACAAACATTTCAGATATATGGTATTTTTGATATTATTTCATTGTCCATCCTGGCCAATACATAGTCCTCAAATGAATATGTTATAAACCAATTAAAATTCGGGTGATGTGCGAGGTGTCAAGCGAATCTGCCACCCAATCACATTCTTGATTGAATTAATTGTATATTTTAACATTTTTAAAAATAATGTCGCTCTCCATGGAAATAGGATTTATCATTATTTCAGTCTTTTCTCTTTTCTTATACTCTTATTGGAGTTTCTTTTACTTGAAATAATTCATCTTAAAATATTCTACTTAGTTATAGTTGTAACACTTGATTTTTGATTTGACTTTGATTTTTTTTTGGAACTACTTCCCTCTTCTAGAATGAGTTTTGGACACATTCTATTTCTTCTTTTATTTTTCTCGAAAATAAAGATATCTTAAAGGAATCATTATTTCCTTCATCTCACAACTTGCTTACTAGGCTATTGATAATGATAACTATGGTAAAGATATTATTTATAGTCAGGATATAAAAGGAGATTATGAGTGTCTATCAACTCTCTAGAAGTGAGTTGAGATTTGAGAAGCAGTGATGTTGTCTGTATCTCATGATCTCACTTTATTTTCATAGATACTAGTTAGTTAATTAAGGCTTAAATAGTAATCAAGTAAGCATCCATATTAGATTCATCTTAATATTTTATTTTAGCCAAGTATTGAATTAAAATGGTTTTCTTTTCTCAAAATGTGTTTTTTCATATACATTAATTCTATTTTTTTCAATATTTAATTTATTTTTGTCATAGCAGAAAAATAATGAAAAATTGTCTTTTCTATTCATTGGCTCATTAAAATAGATGTTATGTAGTGTAATTTTTTTTTAAATTTCTTTCATCTATATTTTTTTGGTTTTGAATCATTGAGAGCCGGTTCAAGTAGGTTACTCATTATTAAAATATCACTACTATATCTTTTAGGTCAAATATTTAAATGGTTTCGACCTAATGATGCTGGTTGAATTATTTTCTTCATCTATCATGAACAAAATACTCTGGCCACTAGTCGGAATATAATCTAGACATATATTAATATAAATTCTCAGTCCAACAAATCAATTAATTTGGTGTTATATTTAAAATCTTTGATTTTTTTTCATTTTAAAGTGGTGTAAATCTAGGAATTGTTCTAGATCAAATTTTAGATGTGAATGTAACTCCTAGTTGACCAATTACTGGAGCAAAGGAAAAAAAAAGGTCAAAAAAATGCTCTTATTGGAGTTAATCAGCAAGTAAGGGTTGGAAGTTGCATGAATGGACCTTACTCATAAAATCAGACGAGCCCCAACCCCCAATCAGTGTCATTAAGACCTTAGAAAATTTTGGAAGGTGCAAAGATAAGAAATACAATGAATAAAAAAAGAGAAATAATCAGTATATAATTGTAATTATTTTCTAGTTTGAGAGGATGTATCAAACACTCTATATCATTTTTATTAATAAAATAAAATTAATTTTTGATGATCATAAATTTTTTATTTCTTTGAGAACTTTTTGAATTTCAAGATTTTTTGTCCAATGAATCTTTGACTTATCAATTTTTTTGTTCATAATTGATTGTGAATTTATTCCTATACTGAGATTCTTGTTTCTTTATAGGCAATGTGTTAGGTTATTTTGCTTTTCTGATCTAAATGTAGAATGAACTTGTTCGCTATATTTGATCACGAGTCTTATTATTTTTGGTGAAGTTCATATTATTTGGTATCAAATATCAGGTTTAGATTCAGATTTGCTTATATTTTTATTAATCTTTGGATATTTTTTTATTTTTTAGATTTCCATTCAAAGCTAGTATCATTCTGATTAAACTCTCCGTATAGTTCTTTTTGTTTTTTGCAAAAAAAAAAAAAAAAAGAGAGCAAACAACACAAAAAAATATTAAAAAAAAATAAAACAAAAAACAACAAAAGATACAAATAAAGTCAAATGAAAAAGGACAAAAAAAGAATAAAAACCAAAATTAATATAATATACTATTTTTTGTGAGTTTCTTTTATTGTTTATATTTGTTATTTGTATTATTATTCTTTTATTTATCTCAAAAATTCTGATCACTTGATAAGTTCTTAGAAGCTATTATTCGAATCCCAACTATTGTTCGTTTAAGTTTGATAAGAATCAAAAGGGCTTTATTGAGTGTTGAATGGCATGATCATACTTATTTTTGAAAGAATACATAATCATATTGATAAGAGTACTCAAGAAGCATTTGATTTGAAATTATATATGAAAATAATAATAAGTGAAATGAGGCATATGATGAGGAAGGATTTGAAACATATCTATGAATGATTTGATCATATGAAGAATAAGCATTTAGGGTGGTCACAGAATACTTTGAAGAAGTTGGATAAAATGCAACCTAGAGAATATAGTAATAATCATAATGAGTACTTTGTGAGGGATGATGAAGATGAGCAGGCATCCAGAATCAATCATGGTAGCATGAAAATAATAATCTTGGTAGCATCAAGATGAGAATTTTACCATTCTAAGGTAAAAATGACTCAGAAATATATCTTGAATGAAAAAAGAAAATAAAATTGATGCTTAAGTATCATAATTATTCTAATATAAAAAAAGTAAAACAGCAACAATTGAATTCACCGATTATGCTATTTTTTGGTGGGATCAATTTGTGAGTAATAAAATATAAAATGGGGAACCTCTAATAAAGATATGGGAGGAGATGAAATTAGTAATGAAAAAAAAAGTTCATTCCAAGTCATTACCATCGAGACTTGTATAAGAAACTATAAAGTTTGACATAAGAGAATAGAAGTGTGAAATATCATCATAAAGAAATGAAGATTATTATGATTCGAGCTAATATTGAGGAAGATTACGAAAATATCATGTCTAGTTTTCTAGCAAGATTGAAGCACTCGTGGCTAAATGCAAATGAGAACCCATGGTTAAATCATGACTTGAGCCAATTATTAAAAAAACTGAATTATAAAAGAAAATAGATAAGTTTTTATCAACAATCAAAAGAGAAGTACAAAACTTAACTTTGCCAGTAATAATTCTCAAAGCAAGATTGAAACTTTATTACTTGGAATCGTGATATCAAATGTTTCAAGTGTCTTGAAAGAGGTCATATTACAAGTCAATGTCCAAACAAGAGGATCATATTATTAAGATATAATAGAAAAAATAAAATTGATGATGAGGAAGATCTCAGTCAATGTTGTATTTTGAAGATATCTTAGAGGAGAAGCCATTTAAGGATAATCTTTGATTACAAGGAGAGCTCTAGGTATAAAAGCAAAAGAAAAGGATGAAGTACACTGAGAAAATTTATTTCATACTAGTTGTCATGTGAAAGATAAGGTATGTTGTATGATTATTAATGTTGGGAGTTGTACAAATGTTATAAGAACAATCATGATTTAAAAATTATGATTATTAATTATGAAGCACTTGCAACCATGTAAATTATAGTGATTAAATGATAGTGACAAAATAAAAGTTATTAAGTATTATTGTCTTTTCAAATTGGGAAATATGCAAAGGACGTATTATGTTATGTGTTACCTATTCAAGCTTAGTATTGTATGTTAGGGAGTTCATTATAGTTTGATAGGCGAGTCATGCATGATTGACTTACTAATGAGTATTCTTTTCAATTTAAAAGAACTATTGTTCTTGCACCAATAATTTCAGTCCTAGTGTCTAAAGATCATGTAAAAATAGAAAGAAACATGAGAGAAAAGAAGTTTGATCGACAAAAAGAGAAAATAGGGGAGAGATGCCACAACAAAAAAGAGAAGAATCATCATAAGGAAGAAAATTGGAGAAAAAATCAGAGAAATTACTAAGAAATTTTTATCAAAAAATGATTGAGATAAAAATATTATCATGTTCAAATAAGTCAATGATTTTACTTATGTTAAATGAAGTTTTTTTAAATACAAATGATGATAACACTAACTTGTCTAGTAATGTTATTTCTATTTTGTAGGAATATAAAGATGTTTATTTTAAAGTGGTCTCTTGGATAATCTATTTTTTTTTATGTTTTTTCACACAAGCATAGTTTTTTCTAGAATTTTATAGAATCTTTTATATTCTTCTAGTAAAGGGAGGATTTTAAGTCTCTAGAATCTTCACACTTTCTTATATAGAATCCTTTAAGGACATTTACCTTTATTTGATCAAGAAAAGAGTTTTCCATGAGTGATGATGTGACAACAAACTAATGGCAATAGTGGTAAGTAGTGGTGAAAATAGAAACGTGTGCCATAGTGGCAGCATTTATTCGCATTGTTGGCCATAGAGGCATGGGTGGTTGGTGACAACATGTACGTCCACCACAAAAAGCATGTCATGGTGGCACATGGTGGTGACACATCCTTAGGTGGGGACACATTGGCGCACGATAACAAAATGATGTATTTAGGTAGAAACACTAATTAGGATTTCAAAATATTTATAAAAAAAATAAAATTAGGATTTGTAAGAAAAATCCAAATTGAGTGTAATTTTTAGATAAATCATAATTTTGTGGTAAATTATGAAGAGATTATGTTAGTAGAATTAAATGGAGGATGACCATAGTTTAGTATACTCACTAAAAGAAGTTGAACCACTTGGAAAAAAATTATTAGATATTAGATCCAAAATAGCTGACGAAAGCTTTACATAATATAAGAGGTACTAAGTGTAATTTTTTAGAGAAATCATAATTTTGTAGTAAATTATGGAGAGATTATTGTAGTAGAATTAAGTGGAGGATGACCATAGTTTAGTGTACTCACTACAAGAAGATGAACCACGTGGGAAATGGCTGTTGGGTGTTGGTTACAAAATAGCTGACAAAAGCTTTATATAATATTAAGAAATACAAGTTGTCTATCGAATCCATTAAGGTGTTTTCATATAGTTCATTCAACATGACACATTTACTTATTAGAGATAAGTACACATAATTTTTTTTAAAGGCAACAATAAATAATTTTATTCTTTTAGGTGCTGTTGGTTGTTTCACTCATATACTCGCTATATATTCTTGGATTATTAACATATAAGCTACTATTTATGTTAATGATAATTGTATTGTATTTATTATATTTTTTTCTTGTTCTAAATTTTTCTTTGTTGTCAATACCAAAATTTTGAAAAATAAAGGATATGGTGATATTTAACTTGAATATTTATTACTTTGATATTTTTTGTTTATTCTCAATTATACTCTTAGTTTTCTCATGAGTTGATTTTTCATACGATTTTATTTTGAGGTTATTTTTATTTTTACTGATATTTTTTTATATGATTATAAGACTATTTAAAATTGAATAGAGTAGATTGTATATATATTTTTTATAATAAGTTCTTCTAGTTATTTGAATGTATTGGACTTTTTTATTTGTGCATTCGCAACTCAGGTGTTTATTATTGGCTAAGTTGAGAATATTTAGAATAGTGTTAAGAGTATTGCTACCTCAAAATGTGAGATATGTCAGTTAATAATGTTTATCAAATCTTTATGTCCTACACGTCAATGTGACTTGAGTAGTGATCCAAGTTGATTTGATATACTCAAATGTATGAGGATCTTGTAGAGATATGATTAGAGAAAGATTTAGGAATCTAAAAATTTTTGATCACTATCCAAGATATAAATGAATGTTTTCTTTGGAAATATATCACAAGCTTTATTTTTAAAAAAATTTTATAAAATGAAAGGAAATCTATTTAATAACTATATTTAAAAAAAATTAAAAGTGACATTTTATTTGAATATATGTTATTGATTTAGTCATTTAAATATGTATCATAAAATTATATATTAAAATTCATATGCTGGTACACTTCATTCGATTGAGATTGTTGAAAAGATGATTAAATATATGATTAATACAACTCGAACACTCCTATTTGGGAAGAATGTTCTAAAATATTTTAGGGCACAAATTAATTTTAATATAATTAATCTTATCAATTAGATATCTTTTTTTTATTATTTCATAACCTAAATCTTTTTATATATTACATCTTTGAGAGAAATTATTTAATTGATCTCTCATAATTTTGAGATGCATTTATTTTGTTTTCGATCAATATCTTGGATGCACTAATTGGTTTCTAAGGCCTTGAGTTGTGTATTTTTTTTTTGGATACTTAAGTAAACAAAGATGATATAAATATTTTTTATCAGAGACTAATATAATTTTGGTGAGTATATATATTATCTTTTTTAATCAAAATTTATTTTTCAAAGGCCTTGTGTAAGCGTGATGCAATTATTGTACATATATTTATTAACTTCCTTCTTATCTATAGTTTTACTTGGATTACCCTTTAGTAGATAGTTACCCATAGGCTATACTTGAGCATATTAGTACTCAGTATAATATTACTCACATGAAGTTATTATATTTACTAATAAATTTATATAATATTGACTCTAGAAAGAGCAAAGTTTTATTGGTATTGAAATCTTTTTCATATCTAGATGATATATTTGTCCACCAATCTTTACCAATACAAACTCATATTTAGTCAATAACTTGAAAACTTGACTACCCAAGAAATAGAGATATACCTAGCATACTGAAACTAGAGAAGAACCTACAGAGGAACTACATGTTTCCGAAGCCAGTCCACATGATCTTAAACTTATTATTGATCTTCATAATTGACAGAGAAGCTATATTCAACACTTGATTTGACATGTTTATCGTATTTGTATTTTATTTTTTCTTTTGTTTATTTTATTAATTTTTTAATGATACTATATTACTCAAGTCTCATTATAAAATATTATCTCATCCAAGATGGTGATAGACCATGATATAAAAGATGATCATATCTTGATTATAAAATACTATATTATCTCATTATAAAATACTATATTTTGTTTTAGTAACCTAGGTTTGTAGTTAGGGAATACATATCTTGATTAGAATATAGATTGTCTTAATGTCAGTCTTGTAGCTAGGAAATTCATATAGATATTTGATTTATATTGTCAAGATACTTATTTTTAACGGCTTGGATGATCATAGTATGAATTTTTATTTCTCATGTAGCATATCATAATTAGAAGATACATTGGCTAAAAGTGAAGAATGCATTTCTTCGCATACTAGTTGTTTCATGCATAACGCAGTAAAACATAAAAAATAAAAGAAAAATAAATTGCAAACTTCAACAAATGCTAACAATAAGTCTCAATCTAAAGCATCACACTAGTTCATCTCGTTTTTTGTCTGTAATTAACTGGTTTACCTTTAAAAATTCCAGGTTGTTGTTTATTTAATGTATTCCAAACATTTAGGATATTGTTTTGTTCACTTTAAATTTATCTGATTTATTAATTTTGCTTTCAGCTTTTGCTTTTTGGTGGACATGGCACTGGTGGATGGCTGAGTCGTTATGATGTGTACTACAATGATTGCATAATTTTGGACAGGGGTAAAATCAAACATTTTTTGTATTGCATTTTATGGTATGATAAGATTACCCAGACAATTTGATTATGCTCATTGATATGATGAAAATCAGTTGATCCAAATCAATTTTATTGTTTCTGTCTGGATTCGTTATGTGATAACCAATTAGAACCTGGATGGTAGTTTTTTTTTTGAATTGTTTGGGAACATTTGAATTGACCAATGGCAATTTTGTGTGAAGCTTGAAGAATTTGACAAAAAAACTGATTTTACTTTCATTACTCTTGACATTGTTTGCTTAATCAATTGTTGGGAGAAATGAGAGTATCAGCATCCAATACAAGCCTCTGAGAACTGCTCTTGCAATGTAAAAGCTGAATAAGATGATCCCCATTGTTTCTATCAATTCAATTCATATGTGTGCTACATTTTAAATTTAGAGAAAATTGTTGATGTTTTTGATTATATTAGTATGTAAAATCTAATGAAATCATGCCTCATAATGAGGAATATTTGGGTTCTTGGTTTCTTGCAAGTTATCCAAAGTTGTGGTTTAAATTAGAGGTGTCAAACGGGCCGGCCTGGCTCGGCCCGGCCTGTTTTAAACCGGCACGATCGTGCTACTGTGCCGTGCCCGGCCCTGCAGGGTTTAAATATAGGCGGGCCCGGCCTGACCATACAGGCCAGGGCAGAGGCTGACCCAAGCGGCCGAGCCCGACTGCCCGAGTCCTGAGACTGAGAGAGACTGAGAGAGAGAAGGCAGGGGCAGCCCGGGTCACGCCCACGCGTGCCCGCCGCCCGCGTGAATCCTAACCGGCACGGGAAGATACCGTGCTGGAGTGCCGTGCCTCGGCATGAGTCGTGCCGGGCCAGGCAAGGCAAGGTTCGGGCTGGCACGGCACGGCTCGTGCCTAACCCGGGCATGGCATGGGCCCGGGCACGGTTTAAAAACGTGCCGGGCCGGCCCAGGCACGACCGAACCGTTCCGTGCCTCGTGCCGGGTCAGGCTGGCCCGGCCCGGCCCGTTTGACACCTCTAGTTTAAATGCTTTTAAAATTGTTTTGAAAAATGTTCTCATTTTATGAAATAGCAAAACTTGGGTTTTGAACCATTGTCTTCTACTTAAATTTTAACCCTTAAATTCTTACAAGTTTTTCATCTGGCTTGCACATCACAATTTGTATCATTAAAAAAAAATTATGATAATATTACTTGGTCGGTTGAATTTGATTATATATCATTGATGTTTTGGTTTAGTTTAATGCGTTTGTTGATTAAAATTACTAGTTTTTTGATGTTATTAAATGAGATTTGGCAGCGTTTAATGCTCATATGTATGTCAGATTGCTCATGTAATTTATTGAGATTGGTATACTTGTCGATGTATTTTTTCTATATTTGATGTGTCGTAGAGTGTCACAAAATTTACTTGCTCAAATCAGATTTATTTTTTATTTATATATCTCTGTATCATGCATTCTTGCATATGTTAAATATAATCTTATGCATATTTATTTAATTTTTATTGCATTAGTTTTAACATTGTATTATAGAATTGAATTTGTGGCCCAATATCACCATGTTTTTCTCATCATCGTTGCCACGGATGACCATCCTTCGATCGGGCACATTATCAAAAGTAATTTTTTGTATTAGTTTTTTTAGTAAGTAAAATAGATTTTTTAACAAAGGTTGAATAGTATTTGAGCTGATTTTGTAGTTTGCATAATGAAACCATAATGCCTAGATTCAAGTTTTTCTTGGGTGTAGATTCATTTGGTCTAGATAGGATTATTGTAGTCACCTATGAGATAACCTTTTTAGTGATGACTTCCAATTGATCTTGGTTTGTGTAAGACTAAGTTTGATTAGGTTGATTAATCCATACTTATGTTATTTGTAGTCAACAATCATTGAGTTATTAGGATTGACCTAATAACTACAATGAAAATTTGGTTGATGGAGGAGGTTGTACTTGGTGTACTAGGATTTTACTTTAGGATGGGTTTTGGAGTGGTTAATTCAAGACTATTATTCTTGGACAAAAGTACTTGTCATCACATCAAGTCATGACATTCAATTTATGCATGTAATATAATTTACACGGATTTTTTAAGTGATGTATTATCTTAACATTATTCTTATTCTAACATATTTAATTTTAAAATTCTCATTAGATGTGTTATAATAGTGTTTATGTAATTGCACATATCGAACCTGGATGTTATGACATAAAAATAAATTCAGTAGTTCTTTTTTCCTTTTGTTATAACTCATTCAAAGTTAAAACATGAGATATTTTTTTTTTTCATTGTGGATGAATTTGTTGAAAGTTCATCTTAGATTAAAATTCACTTAGTTTAAAGAAGAACGAGCACCTAGGCGCTACACTTGAAGTGCACATAGGGTAACCTGGTGCTCTGCTTATGATATTTATTTTTTTTATAAATATAAATATTTTTAATAATTATTTATTTATTTATTTATTTCAAATACATATATTAGTGTGTGTTGTGTGGTTAATGTTAAAATATATGATTATTTTTTGTTGAGATTCAACTTTGTTTATGTTGCATTATATATTACTTTTTTTTTGTTTGTATGAGAATGTTTGATATGTGGACCATCCCAATTTGAGTATGTGCTATGTTATTTTTTTTTTAGAAAGATAAAAATATGGTAAAAACTTCAAGACATATCCAACAAACATCATCTCAATAATAATAAACGCACGATGTCTATACCCAACCCACCAATGGTCTTAGATAATTTACATGTTGAGTGTTCCTATTAGTAATGAGATAATAACAAAAAAAATAAAAATATAAGACAATTTTAAATTGCAAGACCATTCTTCAAGTTAGTGTGTATAATTTTATAACTCCAAACTTTGAATAAATAAATGTTATTTGAGATATTTTAAAGGAATTCATGAAGATGTTGGTAGACTATTTTATTATTTGAATTTGTGTTGTAGTAATAAGTTTATCCTAGATATTTTTCTTGAGAAATAAATAATTTATCTTTAAGTATTTTATCTTCTTGTTAAATACTAGATTTGAGACAATTTAACTTATTATTTGACTATCACATCAAATGATAGTGAGAGAAAAAAGCAAATACTTGATTTTCTTGTGTAGGTGTCAGAACTAAAATATCTAACAAATAACAATTGTCATCATCCTGAACTATGTTTCTACATTATGTCTTGAAATAAATATATGCCTATTACTTTTTTCAAAATAAGATTATCTCAAAGAAAAGTATGAAAACCTATCATAAAGACCTTCTCTTGATGGAAGTTATTTCTCAACATGAATATGCATATTTGATTAATAATAAGTGCTTGTGATCACTAAAAGAGATTTGAACCTTAAATACTTCTTGACATACCCGAGTCTATGAAGAGCTGTGTTAATATGAATATGACAAGAAAATTTTTGGAAATAATTAAATATTTGATTGAATATGATATATCTTGTCTGGCAATTATTATATTGTTAATCTTCGTTGTAATTCTCATGTAAGTAATTGAGTCAACTGAATGTGTTTCAATAGAAGTAAATCAATACATGGATCAACATGAGTAATTGTTGGATCACAACCTAAATATCTAACCTCAAAGAAATACATGGTTTCATGCCAGTTGAGTAAAGTCTAATGACACCTGTGACCAATTACTTTGTCTTGTTGGAATTTGGATCATCACAGCTCATAAATTTAGCATGAATATTTTTGCATTTGGTAATGTTTTCATTTATTTATTAATTTTTTTATTTTATCTTGAAAATTTATTTGTGAATCCTTTCACTTTTTTAAGTATGCTTGAATTAAATGATATTTGGTTGCAGTGTGCTCTTATCTAAAATCATATTCTTTTTCATAGAAAAGGTAAATTTCAATGATATGCTAGGCATTAAAGGGGTTAATGAATCATTTGTTATTTTAGATTGTACAAGAAAGATGAATTTGTATGGTTTCCACAATATCTAAGTATTTTGACATCTCATATTTATTACTAGTTAATTGAAATAAAAAATTATTATTTCTGAATATAATTTTGATTTTCATGCTCAGAGGCTTGCTAAACCTATCATATTTATTTTTGTTATATTTAAATTTATTATCTAATTGTTCATAAATCATATTCTTTGGTTTTTATAGTTAATTCATGCAAGTAATTATGTCTTTTGATATGATTTTATATATTTTTTATCTTAATCCTAGTATTCATATGTACAGTTAAATAATAAATAGATAAAATGAATGATCATTAATTAAGTACTTTTTTATCTTAATAGTCATGGCACAAAAGGTAGAATATTCTTTATATTTATTAAAGAGACTACTAATATTATATATGCACTTAGTGCAATCAATGTTGTGAGTATATATGTAGATGAACACATATTTATCGTTTCATAAAAGATTTTAAGGAATTTTAAAAATGAAATTTTTATATCCCAGATTGATTTGTCAATTATTATTTTATAGGTTTTACTATTAACATAGTTGATATTTATATATCCGTAGCCAATACATGAATCCAACATAAAATATATATAATATTAATGGTGTCTGAGTTTGATATTTACTTAGAATTTTTTTAGGAATAATGATTTACATAGTTTGTGAAACTCTTGTAATCGACTATATATCTTAATATATTTTACTTTATTTTGTATATTTTTTAATGAGATAAAAATTAGTTTTAAATTGATTTGTACTATTAAGTTAATTTTATGACACCTATATTTAATGAGAAAAATTTTACTTAAGTGATTATCTTTATTGGTTTTCACAAATATATTTATTATCGCACTATTATTTGAAGTATTATTTAGTATTATCTTAAAAATCTTATTTTGTATATCATATTTCTTAATATTCTGGATAGATACTCATATATGATAGAGTCATCATGAAAATGAATAATTTCACAAAACTATAATATTTTTTAGTTAGTTTTCACTTAAAATCAATAAAATAGACTGTGCCTCATGTGAACACATTGTTATCGTAACTAATCTAAATGCTAGATTTTACATAAATTACTCTACTTTGTGTTTTAAGACTTAATTATTATTTATTTTTTTTTGTAATTTTTATAATTTTTTATTATATCTTTCTTTCTTGTCATTTAAGGTAGAGGTGTCAAACATGATGTACCGGGCCGGCACTGCCTTTTTTTTTCTAGCACGCCCGTGCTTTCGTGCCAGGCCAGGCACGACACGAAAACTGTACCATGCCGGGCCTGGCCCATCATGGTTTATCAATGCCAGGCCCGCCGGCAGTCGGCACGGCGGACCGTGTCGTGCCAGGTTAGGCCCGTTCAAACCTGGTTTAATCAAAAAAAATTTTTTAAAAAAATTTTTAAAGTTTTCTATTATACTTTATATAAAATATATATTATATTATTTATAGATAATGTATAATATATTAAATTTATAAAATGAAAATTGTTAAAAATTTAATAAATTACAAAGTTTACATTTTTTTACTAAAAATATAATATAAATAAATTACAAAGTTTAATATTTAAATTGGTAAATTGATAATTATTAAAAAATTTTAACTTAAATATTAATAAAGTTAAAATCTTTTTTATAATTTAAACTAAATTTAGATTATAATTTATTAGAATTAATTATATAGTTTTAATTTTTAAATAAAAATTTTAAATAAAAAAAATAAATTAAACAAATAATTTCGTTAAAAAAAATTACAAAGTTAAAAAAAAAGCAAACCAAATAAGAAATGACCAATCAGCCAATAAATACCGAACCAAACAAATACAAGTTTTAACGTAACGTAAAAAAAGTGTACAATCAATAAAAAATAAAACATCGAAATCAAAAAATAGAATCAAAAATAAATCACAAAAATCATCAACTGTGTCCATGTCCGTCAGATCAAAAATCAAAATCAAGTGGCAATGACAAATGGAATGTGGCGTGGTGTACTGGCGTGGCGTGGCACTGGCAACTGGTGTCTAGCAACGGGCAGGGGAAACCGGCATATCATGAGCATCATCAACCATAACATCAAGATCACTATCATATGGATCATTATCATCAGCAATCAACTCCTCTGCTTTAGCAGTAGATGCGGATACAGTCCCTATCTTAGCTCCAGCACGATCATGAATGCTAAATCTCGAATTATTCCAATCCTTCAAACAAGCCAATGCCTCAATAATATCTGGACATAATTTAGATCTCCTATCTGAAATCACGTTCGCTGTAACAGAAAAAGCAAACTCTGATGGTAGGCTCGACACCGGAGGAGTCAGTAGATCCCGTGCCATCCTAGATAGCACGGGAAAGGTAGACTCATATAATTTTTATCACTATATATCAAGATTTTTAATATCAAAATATGATAGGATTGAACAGTAATCGGTATCTAAGTACCGAGAAAGCTCGCTCCTATGTGATGGTCCATCCCGACGTTTCTTCATTGCTAACTGAATGAAAAAATCGTTATCTCCGAAGAAGGTATCTATGTCCGTAATCACAATCTCACTACTACTTCCACCATACATAATATTGTAGTATGTGAAAATGTCAGTAAATTTTTCGTGAATGAACCCTTTAGGTGGGTCTTCAAGGTTCATGCACGAGGAAATATAAGACAGGCTGTTATCTACTCCTTCCACCTTAATCTTAGGGTCTATACATGCAACGAGACAATAAAGAGATGAAACAGTGGACCATTACTTTAAGTACTTGGTTTTCATTTTTGCAATCATATGACTAAGTGTCAGGTCAGCTTGATACTTCTTAAACATGCTACTAATGTTGCATATGTACCTGAGTGCAATGCAAATCGTGAGAGTTTAAACCGACGAACACATATTCGTCATGTCATAAAAAATCTTCAGGAATTTCATTTATGAAATTTTTGAAGCTCGGTCAGTATCGTCAATAATAAGTTCGTCACTCTTACTATTGACGTAGTCAGATATCACGTGTTCGTATCCAACACATGACTCCAATATCAGGTACGTGTAATTCTAATGGTGTTTCACATCTGATTGGAATTTTTTTTTCTTAAGATTCACAGACAAACAAATACTACCAAACTCTTGTTGTCTGCGAGGAGTGCGCATATATTTCAGTGTATTACGTATATTATCCAACACGAGGGAAAACACCTTCATACCCGTTTGAACAATCAGGTTAATCACGTGACATATGCATCTGACATGAAAGATCTCTCCTAATGGTGCGTCTCTAATATTCCTAACAAACATGTTAATCGCTACTTCATTATTAGATGCGTTATTGAATGTGATACTAAAAATTTTATTTAAAATTTTATATTCCCTAAAAATTTTCATCATACACTCAAAAATGACCGGACCATCATGAGGATGGAGAATCTCAGAGAATCCAAAAATTTTTTTATTAATTGTCCAGTTAGAATCTATATAGTGGCTGGTGAGACATGCATAAGATGATTCATTGTGACTTGTCCAGATATCGGACGTCATAGACACCACTCCACTATCTATCATAAATTCATTAATTATTATTTATTTTTCTAACTTATATAATTTTAGTATGTTATTCGTAGATGTGTACCTAGGAATCCTACGATAAGCATGCTGAAAATATGTATGCATAATACGCACTACACTTGGATCTTCCAAAAATCTGATCGAAAAACTTATCAATGTGATAAGTCTGACCATGCTGTCTCTACACAACTCGCTAGAGTATATGAATGGAGTAAACATTGAGACTGAACTCGATCCAGTCTCAAAAAATATAATGCTAAGTTGGATTTGCCTAGTATCTAATGGATCATATTTTTTGGTACATATTTTGACATGCCTCTTAAGGCGTTCAGTCACAAATAAACTCTTACAAGTTAATTTCTCATACAATATTTGTATTGTGTTATTTTTTTTCCTCACCTCTAATATTTTTTGTTTTATTAAATTAAAATGAGTCCAAACTACTGAGGTCATCCTAATTTTTTTTTATTTTAGAAGTTTGGGTTAAGACGACTGGAGAAAACAAAGTTTTAGCAGCCTCAGACTTCTTCGTAAGATTTTTATTTTCTAAATTAAAATATGTTTCATTAGTATTTGTCATTTTTATGATTTTTGTTAAACATGACATAAAAAATAGAGACTAGATGATAGATTTTAGATTTTATTATTTTAGGACTAGAGAGAGAGAAAGTAAAAAAACTTAAAATAAATTACTCGGTAAAGCAGTAAGGTCGATCACGTGCACAGTGCACCATAGTCTAGTTCAAAATTCCAAACCCGAGTTGAGAGTCCCGAAAAGTCGAGTCGAATGAAGAAATCCCGAGTCCCAAGAAAGAGAAGAGCAAGAGTTTTGAGAGTGAGATTGCGGGTCGGGTCTGATTGGATTCATGCCGGCGCTGGCGTGAACAGTGGATGCATGGGTGTGGAGATGGGGTGCGGTGCAGGTGGGGGCTGGCCGACTAGGGACTTGGGGGTCATGGGGTGCCGGGTGCGGGTCTGACCTTGACCCGTGCTGATGGGCCGTGCCACGGTCCACAGAACCGTGCCGGGTCAGGCACTGCACGAGTCCCGGTCGGGCACGGCACGAGGCCAGGTCGGCCACGGCACAGCACGACACGATAGGTGCCTTACCAAGGCCTGGGTACAGGAAAATCCCGTGAATGGCTGACCCAAGCACGGCCGAATCGGGCAGGCACGGCCCGGCCCGGCCTCATTGACACCTCTAATTTTTGGGATAATGTGGATTAATTGAATGTACATGTGCATAAAATTAAGTAGTCTAGGTTCTTCTAAAATCTAATTGCAAGACCTATACTTATAATAAACTTAATTATGTATTCCCTTGTAAACTAATATAAATAAATAAAATAGATAAATGAACTTAAAGTTGATCTATATTTAAAAATCATCAGTTCAAACTCACTTGAGTTTGTCTAAGATACAACACACCATATTTATTGGTATATTATTTGACTTATCTTTTAAGATGTCCAGTGTTATTAATATTCATACATGTAAATATATTTTTTATATATCCATTATGTTGAATGTTCTTCGACACTTTTAATTTATTTTTAATTATCTTAAAGTGACTCTATATTATAAATATTTATTCATTCTTTGTTTTTTTAGGTCTATGGGATGAGGCTGACTTATGATTGAAAGATAACTTAATATCATATCTTTTGGTTGAGTTATAATGATCAATGTATCGGTTATATCATTTTTATAATATTCATAATTTTCTTTTTTTGTTTGGTATTTATAATATTGAGTATGAGAAATATTTTTTAATTTTTATTTTCATTATAGACTAGGAATAAATTAACTATGAATATAATAAAGCTAAAACCATTAGTGCCTCTATGTGCCCATCAAGTTAGTAAAAAGGCTAAAATCTCAAGGCCCAATGCTAATGAGAATACTCGCCCAATAATATTAATTTATATTTTTTGTTTACTCTAATTATAAATAAAAAATATTAAAATAAAAAATAATAATATAAGTTAACTGTTACATAATGACATTTTTTTGAGAGAGAAGGGAATCAAGTTCTAGTGTGAAAACTATAAAATTTTGAGATTTTTTATTAATTTGGATAGAAATCCAAAAGTTATTGGATTACTATCCATTGCCATTGGATGAAATCTAACAGCCAAGAGATTAATATTTTTTTTATTTATATTTTCAATAGCAATTATCATTATTGGTGAGGTTGTCAGAAGGTGTCTGTTGCTCAACAATGAGTATCTGCAAATTTAAATGTGGTGCCTGACAAACACACATTCAATTTATAAAAAACAATAAAAAAGTGTGCTTGTGCTCACATGCCTTTTTTTTAACACCCCAACATAGTGGGTGCATGAGAGACACTTGCCGTGCTATTTCATTGTGATCATGCTCAATTTATTGGGTTGTGCTAGCGATAGCACAATAAGAGTCCTGCAACGGACTAGCACAAAGTAAGTCCATGCATAATTTTGGATTGTGTCGTGATGTGTTATGCATGATATCTTTGCGTCTTGCCTTTAGCTAGGTTTGGGCTTTCTGACTTAGTGGACACTTTTATATGTAAATAAAATGAGATGTTTATCTATGAAAATTTTGCAAAATAAGTTCTTAGTAATTACTTTAGGGTCATATTATGTCCAACTCTACTCCTTACTAAAATCATTGTGAGGAAAGATATTTTTACATAGGTATCTTTATTTCATCAGACAAATAATGACATAGTAGAGATGTGACCAGAAAAAAATTTGGATATTTGAATGCTTTTGTTGATGGTTGCTCAATATATTCATGAATATATTTCTTTTATTATAGATTATAAGTTTTTTTTTTGTTTTTTCACAAAATGAAAAAAACTCAATTCTTAAAAATTAAAAAAAAAATAAAGAAATAACAATGTATTAAATATATGTCAGACATATTCAATGCTCAATTTCATAGTCTCCCTCATATTCATGCATATTTATTTATTTTGTTTATTATAATTTTTCTCTTGATGGTACTAAGATATTCAAGTCTTCTCGTGATGCACTATCTCATTTAGGTTTTATCTAGATAATGATGAAAGATGCATTACCTTAATTCTAATATAGTTTAGGAACTAATACCAAGACCTTTAGGAAGACTCCTTGTTAATTGCACGTGAGTTTTCACTATGAAGAGAGGTCCTGTGGGTTTGCATGCAAACTATAGCTGTGTGCATGTCGTGTGCCTTTTTTGTGTATGTGGCTGCATGTCGGGTTCCTATTGTGCGCTTGGTGGCTGCCTAGTGTTTGCTTTTTGTGTACCAATTGTGTGCATGTTGTGCACCTACTATGTGCTAAATGTGTGCTTGGGGATTCCCATTCCAATGACTTAGATATCATGTAAAATGTGAATAATAAAAGTCATGACCATCAATAATGAAAAAAGTATGTTATACAAATAATAGAAGGGCTAATAAATAGTCTTGAATTAGGGTTGGGATGCTCATGTGATGGATGCTTCTACTCTATCCATCAATGTAGTTTTAACTCAAGCTAATCAATCTTTTTTTTCAGATCTATTTTTCATTGTGGATCCCCACTTTAATAAAATACTATTGGCTTGCCTAAAGACTTCTAAAAAAGATCTCATATATGAATGAAAGTGATTCTACTTAGTGTGAATACAACATATCACCAACTTGAATGATTAAATAACTCGAAAATAGTTTCATACATTTTAAAACTATCAAAAGTGTATAAAAATTAAAAATATTTAATATCAAAATAATAGTAAGAGAGAATCTCTAATTGTGAATATTGGGTAGAACACATGATTGGTTGCTTCCACATAACAACGAAAAAGTCCAAGTCGACACTAAGATTAGATCAGCTCGCGTGGCCAGTGATTGGACTTGGAAAATTGTAAATATATTTGTTTAATATATATTACCTTTAGATTGAGATTATGAAGTCAATATTTATTTCTCCTTCTTGGGAAGACTCATATATTATGTCATGTGTTACACAAATGCTAGCTCTTGACTCACACCACTAGGGGCTCGAATAGAGTTGTGGTTTAGTGAAACACCATGGGAGGTCTCACTACTCTTCTCAAAACTAGTTATGGCAGTAGTATCATGTACATGAGATGGGCTAGAGGCCACTCTATAAGGAATAACATTTGGACAAAGGAATGTCCTAGTAACTATAGCATCCAAAAGTGCATCTTCTTGATGGTGTCGTGGTTTGTGATGAATGCGTTGTGGTGGTTTGTTCTTTGTTGGTATGAAATGGTTTTGTCATGGTGATATAGTGGTTGTACAATGTGCTGTGGATGCACCATGGTGGTGTTGAGCAAGGATTAAAATATCGGTTTCTACGGATATATTGGTACTTTGATTTTACAGATATATCCGATATATCGAAGATATATCGGTGTGTATTTGTATATGAGTACCTATCAAGGATAGATATATCGATCTTAATGGATATATCGATACTTAGAATTTATGGATATATCGGAGATATATCGGTGGATATATCAGAAATTTTTATCATTGGTGCTGAGGAGAGTGGGGAGACCTTTCTTTGTGCCTTACTATACCATGACTCTATTTGGGCTTTTGGTGGTGTGAGTCCGGAGGAGCCTAGTGCTTATGTTGCACATGACATAATGTATGAGTCTTCTTAGGAAGAGAAGAAATGTTGAAAAACTTGATTATCTCCATCTAAAGGTGGTGTATACTAGAAGGATATGTCTATGATTTTTCTTAGCCTGATCATTGGTCATATGAGCTGATCTAATCATAGTGTTGACTTGGGCTTTTTCCTTTCTATGTGGAAGGAACCAATCATGTGTTCTACCTAATATTTTTATTTCGGTATTATATATTTTGATTTTGATAATTTTAATATTTCAGAAACTATTTCTGAGTTAATTAGTCATCCATGCTAGTGACATGTTGTATTCACACTAAATGAAATCACTTTTAATCAGATATTACATCTGTTTTAGAAATATTTAGGTAAGCTGATAGTAGGTTGTAAGTTGGGGTCCATGATGAAATCTAAATCTGAATGGAATGTTGATTGGTTTAAAGTTATATTGAGGGTCATGACTTTTTATTTTTCACCACCTTTAGATGGAGATAATCAAGTTTTTCAACAGGCACATAGTAATTGCACAATAGGCACACAATAAGCACATTGAAGGCACACACTAGGCAGCCACCAAGTGTACATCTGGCAGCCAATAGGACTCAACATGCATACAAAGGCATATAACTTTCACATTGCTTTGGTTTACATGTGTTAGATGTGGCTAGGTGTGCTTTTCAAAATTGAGCGCTCTTCTTCCCAGGCGAGGCACTTTGGTAGGGGCATTGTGACTCCTGATCTTTAGGTGTGCCTGTAATAAATATGCACAAAATTCTTCTCTATGACAACAACTAATGTTTTCCATCCTCTAGACATTGCAATTATTATTACTTATCTTTCTACTTTAAACTTTTGTGTTACAGATAGAGATACCAAATGTCACATTATAAGTAATTATTATTTTTTCACTAATTTTTATTATTGTTTTCTAAATCTTGTAATAATCAATGATAAACCTTAAAAAACATTGAATATGATAACATTTAATTTGGTATGTTAATTCTTTTGCATTTTCTTTATATTCATGAATATTTTATTAGTTTTTCTATGAGTTATCTTTTAAAACAATATAACTATTACATTATTTTTTATTCCACTAATATTATATTGTAAGATTAAAAAATTTTTATGAATACTTTCTTCAGGATTAAAACATGAAAGACTATATATATATATATATATATATATATATATATATATATATTGTGGTAGGTTATAATACTAGGCATTTTAGTGTTGTTGAATTATTGTTCATTCTTGACTCAGTCATTCATCTTCGGTCAAACTAAGAATATTAGATTCTAGTATTAGAGATGTCTCTACACTAGATTGTAAGACTGTCGGTTAGAAAAGCATATTATAGCTTTCTATAATACACTTAGATGTAAAAAGATATAGTAAACTTTGAGACTCAAGATAAATCTAAATAATTTATCACTTATATTGATAATTATATATTTTTTAATTGGCTAGTTATTTTTATTTTCAGATCATAATTTTTTTTTTGTTTTTTAATAATTCATAAAAAAATAACTTAATAAAATGATAAAAATCATTTGAAGTGATATTATTGATCAACTTATTATGAGTGATAATATATTATAATATACATTTAATAATTTTAGTACTTTATTAATTCTAAGATCATATACTGGATTTTATATGTTTGCACACTTTTATAAAATAATTATTTTAATATTTATTATATTAATTATGAGATCATACACTATATTTTTTACTCTTGACACGAGATATCACTCTCCTCATGTCAGGACAAAATGATACCTAAGATATTAAAGTTTGTATTTTTTTATTAATTTAATACTCAAAAAAAAATATAAATATTGTTTAGTTAAATTCAAAATATATTAATGAGTATTATTTTTTTATTTGAGCATGATTTATTTTTAATGGGTGTAGGAGATTAAAGGTCGAAAAAATATATCCATTTTTTTATTTTTCTTTACTTCTCTATAGTCTTGTTTGAGCATTTAGTTAGGAGAGGAAGTTATTCATTCATTATGTATTAATTTGTTGGTTTACACTATAATGATATTCTTATAAAATTATTATATCTACCAATAAGTATCAATAGCGTTGATTGTAGGGATAGTGAGTTTTTTGATATATCATGTGCCCGGCTAATCTAGTACACCAGTCTACCTACGACTTAAGAGTCTATATTATGAGAAGGGGATGTATCTATCTTGTTTTTAGTAAAGAAGAATCTTTTGATAAGCCATATGATCTTGTGATCCGCTCTTCTTATGTTGATCTCTCGATTGCTCTTTAGAATTAATATATGAGTTATACTCAATATCCTATTTTATTGGTTTTATTTTACTGACATATTTTTTTTTTTTTGTATTTTACATTTTTCAATACTTCTCTAGATGTTACTAGCATACTTAAATTTGATTCTGATTTTTTATCTTACCCATTATAGTATTGAGCCACATTGGAAAAGATAGTTATCTTGTACTTTAATGAAACTTTGGAATTAAAATCTTGATCTTCCAGAATATTTATTATTAATTGGAAGTAGGTGTTCATCATGAAGATTGAATGCAAGATTTATTTTAAGGGGGTTCACTTAGATATATAATATTATTCACACCTAATTTCAATTTGGTGTGAATAATAATTTTATTTACTATAACTTCGAAGAAATGTGTATATGAAGTAGTTATTAGGGTTTTGAGTAATATACTTAGACATTATTTATTGATTGTGAAATATTTTGAATGGCTTGAATCTTATAGCGAGGACTTGATTTGCGTGCTTTTCACTAGAAGTCACTTCTTTTGGTTTATACACATATATTATAATTCTTGCTTTATTTTTTTCAGATGAGCTTAAATGATATCTTTCTTATTATGTACGTGGATGATATTCTTATTATCATAAATAATGAGTCGTAAATTAAGACACTCGAGGAGTGCCAATCAGCAATAACATGCTCATTTGGTTTCAGAAAGTTGCGACCTCATCATGAAGATATTGCTATCTAACCATCAATTTCTTTGCACAAGTTGTCATCTTCACTTTTATAAGGCTCGCTAAAATAACATATTAATATTTAATCTCATTTGACAGATTCCAACTGATTAAACTTAAAATTTGTTAGTTGTAATGTGGAGAAACCAATGTGTTAATGAAGATACATAATTAGAACAGCCAGCACAATGCTAATATATAACTCATGGGTATTTGGCTTATTTGATGCAACTACCAAAAGATCACTCCCATCTTTTTGTCCACCTTAAATGTTGGGAAGGTGATGTTTAGTTTGTGTTGAAGGAGTCTTTTCATGATTGGTTTATGGGCTTGGGTTTGTTTCTCTAGTTTCTGCTCAGTGGACGCGTTTACTCGTTGGCAACTACCCCCCACCTGCTAGAGCATACCACACTCTGATATGTGTTGGTTCACGTCATTTGTTGTTTGGTGGTTTTGATGGGAAGTCGGCTTTTGGGGATCTTTGGTGGCTGGTTCCAGAAGGTACTGTTTCTTGAATTAGATAATATCTACTGTAATCAAGCACTTGTGTGTGTGTTTTTTTTAGTTTGGCTCTATCTCTGAATTAGCTAGCGAGATTATAATGTGTCTACCGGGTTTAATCTTACATTTGTTGAAATTTTTTATTGAACATGATGTCACAATTATCTTCTAGAATCTGTGAACTTGAAGCTCTGAATGGACCTCACAATTTGTTTTGATAATTTTTTTGCAATTTGTTTTGGGTAAAGATTTTACAAGTATTTCACATTTGTATATAATGACAGATTTCTGCCTCTACATGGCTTTTTTGTTATTGTGGATTTCTATCGTGTATTGTGCTTTCTGAAAAAATTAACACTCACCTGGCTCTTCATTTTTATGAACTTTCAGTGGATCCTATAGCTAAAGGTATTGATGTATCTCTACCAAAAAACCTTTTTGAAAATAAGGACAATCGCATGGATAATAATGGTTCTCAACATTACCAGGTACTTGTGGAAACTTTATTTCAGTCGTATTGCCTTTTATTATTGCAAAAAATGTACAATTTATGTTAAATTGCATCCTCAATTGATTCTCTTACATGAAAGTCAAATTCAATATACAAGTCTTTCATTTAGTGTGAAATCTAGGAGAAGTTAAAGATCTCAGTAATCTTATCTTTAGAAGTTGAAGAGACTCCATTTGATGAGTCTCGAACACCAAACTTAATGCACCTAGCAAAGATACTTGTCATCACACGAAAGAATGACCTCAAAATTATATATATAACATAAGGACTTTCCAAATAATTAGTCATCTTAGTATTATTTTTGGTTATACATGTTTAACTTCAGAGTTCTTATGAAATCTAGTGTATTAGTATTTGTGTAATCGGACTCATTAATCTTCGAGCATTATTTCGAAGAATTTTATACAATTTGAATGGTCGTAGAAGGAATTCTATTTCATTAAGTTGCTAGTTAAGATTACATACTTTAATATAAACTCTTCAGTTCAAAGTTTAGTAAATAGTGATGGCTATCCATTTGTGGCACCAATTAAGTTTTGATAACATTCTTGTGGGTGACTAATTTTGGAAAAGACTTTTTTTTTGTACTAGTGCACCATAAAATTGCCATTCATGGTGGCATATATCCTAAAACTTTTAATTTTGGCAATTTACTTCTTGAATTAGAATATAATTGCAATAAACCTTGAAATTAAAAACAAGTGTCGAATGAGTAGCTTAGTGGAGTAATATGACTTTCACATGATAAATCTATATCGGAACAATAACTCATTTTATTCATGCATCATAGTTATAGATCTTTTTAAGAGAAATTTTGATGTGTTTGGGAGTAGAAAACTAAAAATTCTTATAAGTTCATTTAAAATTTGTTGATGAAATCACTTGGTGTAGAGAAAAGATAACTGATTGCATCATCAATTATGTCTTTATTGAGTATTCTGATATTAAGAAGGTTTATAGATGTTACACACCAGATGTCTGAATGATCATTACTAGTGTTAATGTGATTTTATTTAAGGATAAGATTATTAGCATGTTTAGTTGTTATTCTTTGCAGAGTAACACTTATTAGCATAGTTAAATTTGAGAATGAGATTTGTGCTAGAAAAAAGAGCATAATATGAGTGTTTCACTTTATACAAGATATATATCTTTCCTACAAAGAGAGATAAGAGTTAAGAGACTTGATGTTAACTTGAATATACTAGATGAATACATTTATTATCTTCCCCATACAAGTCTCATGTGACGTCAATTGATATTATTTGGAAAGAACCAAGAATATGTTATACTTAAAAGTTAAAACTCATTGTTATATATATATTTTTTCATATTCTAATTCTATGTTTTCTAAATTTGTTTTCCCTACTTAATAACTATAAGATATATGATACTTTTTCGATGCAGGTAGTCATCAAGGATAACAATAGATTATATATAATAAATTGAGTATAATCATGTTTAATAATGTTTGAGATCTCATTCTTAAAGTTGTAGATAAACCAGTAGTGATATATAGGTGAGTGTCCACGATGAAAACTAAATTTAATAGAAAAGTTGATTTGCTCAAAGCTAAGTATGTAGTCAGGAGATTTACACGAACTTATTGTGTTGATTATTATGTTATTTTTTCTTTATGATCATTATGATCACAATCAAGTTGATGTTTTATTTTTTTTTTCTTTTAAGTTGATTATATCAAGTAGATATTATAAATATATTTTTTCATGATAATTTAGAGGAAAAAATATTTATGCAATAATTACTAGGTTTTATTTTTTTAGGCAACACAAGCATAACGATAGATTGTGGAAGTTTTGTTATGACTTGAAATAATCTCATGGGATCTAGTTTATCAGTTTTTTTAGAAATTATTATTTTTAACCTTAGGAGATATGTGTAGGATTATTCTTATTTTTATTGATGTGGATCCTGAGGACAATATGTGATATTAATTATGTACACTGATGATATTTTGATCATAAGAGATGATCAGTTAGTCATATTCATATATTAACTAAAATTTTCTTACATATTGAGTTTCGAATCAAAGATTTAAAATGTCTTAGATATTTTTTGGACATTAATATAAGATACTTAGTAGGTATGATTTTTCTATCTCAAAAGTGATCTCTTAAATAAATATATTTTTTGATTTTCATATGATGGAATGCATACTGATTGATGCAATTTGATCCTAAAAAAGACTTGTCCTCTTATATTTATTTTCTTTTGACTCCACAACCATATAAAAATTATAGGAAACTTAAATTATTTGATTTTGGTCATATTAGATTTCATTTATGTTATCAATGTAATTAATTGTTTCTTATATTCTATCAGATAAACTTAGTGATACAGTTCGAGATTCTCAGGCATAGTAAGAGATTTTTAGGACTAATGTTTTCTTTTGGAGATGATGAGTATTACTGGGTTAAAGCATCCTCAATTTCTAGCTGGGCGCCAACAATTATAAAAAAGACATGTCATAGAAATTTATAATTTTTTTTGCAAATTTATATATTGGAAAAGTAAGAAAAAAATTTTTGTTTTTAGATCCAGTGTTGGGAAGGAGTACTTAATTATAATATATGTGACTTGTGAGTTCTTGTGAATCAACTACTTCTTGGATAAGTTATACTTAGCAATTTAGAGAGCAATGATGTTTTATTATCATTATCAAACAACTTGGCATGTTGTTACAACTCAATATTTTATGAGCGAACAGAGAATATTAAGATAGATTGTCATTGTATATGGGATAAGTCTAATGATGATTCGATAATTGTTTTCTATGTGCCAATGAGCGTGTAAATTGCATACATCTTCGTGAATATGCTTAGAAAATCATATATTTCCTCATCTCTTCTAAGTTAGGTATTTGTGGCACACGCTAGTTTGAAGAAAGAAGGAAGATATTGATGTTTAGTTTATAGTATAGGTTTTTTTTCTTTTTGTTTGTTTATTTTAATTTTGTGTCTTTGTTTGAAAGAACCTGATATATGGGTTGGCCCAACTAAATATAGTTATGTTATAATTTTATTTTGTTTTATTTTTTTTTATATTTTTGATAGGAGCATTCAATCTGGGTTATTCCAATCATGTTTGTTTATTATATAAAGGTATTTGATGTATAATTTATTTATTGAGTATTTATTTTATTTTATTTTATATATATTAACTTTTAACATGGTATCGAAGCAATAAGTATAAATGTGGATAAGTGTTTACAAACCCTAGAAAGTCACACAACACTTTAGCAAAAACAGAGAATGAAGCTGATGCATGCATATCGAGATCAATGACGAGCACACAATGTTGGTGGAGGCATGCACACAATAAGGGCATTAGGCATGCTCAACTAGTGGTGCAAGTATGATAGTAGGCATACAATGATTGCTTGTGGGGCATGGTATTATTTTTATCACCAAACCATAGGTGATGCATATTTATGCATAACGAAAGATAGCGGCAGATGGTGACATTTTTGGATGAAAACCTAAACTAGGGTTTTGAAAGATTTGTCAAAAAGGCAAATTTAAAAATAAAAGAATTGAGTGTAATTTTTTTGCATTCTTTCAAGGAACCATAATTTTGTGCTATGGCTGGCATAATGTTGACAGTATGATTTTCAAGTATTACTAGTTGTTTCACCAGCACTCTTAATTATGACTTTTATATTATCAAAATGAGATCAAATAATCTTATCATTAGTATTCATATTGTATTTCTTATGTTATATTTTTGTTCTGAAAATATTATTATAGTCAATGATAAATATTCAAAAGTCATTAAATATGATGGTATCTAATTGAATTTGTTGTTACTTTTTTTATTTATTTTTGAGTATTCTATTTGTTTATTTTTAGTGATTTGTTTTTCTTGAAAACACAATTAACTTTATTTTTTATTCTATTGATACTTGTCTATAGGATTGAAAGACTCAGAAAAACTATATTTGAGATTGAACATGTTGAATTCTTGTTCTTTCTTTAATGATAAAATTTTTCTCTAGATATTTGAGTATTTTGGACTCGTTACTTGTACATTCTCAGCTTGGTCACTCATTACTGACTAAGGTGAGAATACTATACCCTAATATTAATGGTATTTTTACCATAGAGTGTAAGACATGTCATTTAAAGAAAATTGCCTAAAGTTTCTTATTTTAAATGTCACTCTAATTTGAGTAGGGACTCATTTGATCTGATATCCTCAGTTTTTTGGTGATTTAGTAAATATTTGAACAAAGAAAATTTTAGTTATTTGATCACTATTATTGATAACCATTTGAAACATACATGGATATATCTATTTTGTGGTATATCACATGTCTTTCTATTTTTTATTTTTTTTTTTCAAAATGATCAAATTCAATTTAATAAAAATATTTAAAAATTTAAAAATGATAATATATTAAAATATATATATTAGATTGATTTAATATTTATTATATGTATCATGTGATCATATATCAAATTTTTTTTTATAATATTTTAGTATGCAAAGAAAAGAGTTACTGAAATAGAGAAAAAGTATTTGATTGAGATGGTTCAGGCACTTCTACTTAAAAAGAGTGTTCTGAAAAATTTTTGGGGAGAAATAGTTTTAATCACAACCAACACCATTAATTAGATATTTTTTTTATGTTCTTTCTCAGTGTATAACTTGTATGTCCTATATCCTAAAGATATGTTATTTAGTTTGTTATTTTAGTTTTTTAATATACTTAGTTTGTCCTCGATTGTTCTTCATGATAGGATATGTTAGCATTTAGAGTCATGAAATATATTTTTTATGGATACTTTATTATCTAAAAGGGGTATAAGTAATTATCACTAAAGATCGATAGAATTTTAGTAAGTATAAATATTATTTTTTTTTATTATGACTCATTTTTAACAACCCTAACAAGAATATGAACTTTGATATAATATTGAATTAATTACCTTTTCTCAATTATATATATTCTTACTTGTACTACCAGTTAGTAGAGAGAGTTTACCTATCTGCTGCTCTATCCAAGCATGTAGTTACTCAGTATAATATTACTCACTTAGAGTCATTATCCTTCCAATAAATTTATATCATTTTGAGTTTAAAGTGTGTGAGATTTTTTGAGTAGAGGATCTCATTCAGACCCATGTGAGGTATCAGTTCATGATTCTACACCAATACATGATTATGCTCCAGTACAAGAGTTTGCACTAACTCATATTAGGCCAGAAACTAGGAGACTTAACCATGCATGATTTAATAATTTTCAATTAATTCATAAAATTTTATTAGAACACATTTTCATGTATTACATGCACTTTCATTAGAAATTTTATTGTTTATTTTTTATCATCATTAGTGATTTGTCATCCTCAAAATATTTGTCATTATTATTTTTTTTTATTTTTTTGCATTGTACAATTTTAATGTATGAATATAATATATGTTGCACGGACACGGATATGGACACGGGGATAAGACACGGCAAGATACGGGGACACGACAAATTCTAAAAAATTAGGATACGGATACGGCTAAGATATGTCATGATAAAAAAAATAAAAATTATTAATTATAAATATTAGGTATTTTAAAATAATTAAAAATATTATATTTTAAAATAATTTAAAATTTAGTATTTTAAAATAATGTAAAAAAAAATTAAACCCTCTAACACCATCCCCCTCCCGAACCTTTCCCCCTCCAAAACCCCCCTCCCGAAACCCCCTCCCGAACCTTCCCCCCCTCCCGAACCTTTTCCCCCCCTCCAAAACCCCCCTCCCGAACTCACCCCCCACCCGATTTTCGATTTTCGATTTTCGAATTCTCCTCCTCCTGATACAGATTCCAAAACCCACCCCCACACGTGGCCTATCGGACACGTGTCCGACGCATGTCCGACACGTGTCCGACCCGTGTCGCCGTGTCGCCGTGTCCGACACGTGGACACGGCAGTACTTAGGCATATCCGTGCAACACATAATATAATTACTGTTTTATATTTATTTTTTTTATTAATTTCTTTTAGAATTTCGAAATATATGCATTTAAATAAATAAGAAAAAAAAGTGGCTGGCATAAGTCTGACTGCATGATTTTCAGGCAAGCCAAAAAGAAGAATCTCCTCTCTTGAAGTTGCAAAAAAAATTTAAAATCTCAATGTTGGATTCTACATCTGAGCCTCAATGTGGGATGGAAAACAAAGAATTTCCTGAACTTTCTTCTGGGCTAACTAGATGTCAGATATCTGAAACCGGGCAGGTCTTACATAGTTTTTCGTATTTTGGTATCTTGTAATGTTGTATTGTTTGATTCTTTGGGTTCGCCAAATTTTCTCATGTTGGAAGCAAACAGGAGATTCAGCATCTACGTGATCATTGGCGAAACTCTACTCCCGAGTCATTATTACTCAAGGAGCTTGGACCATTGCTTCATGATTACAAGTTCATGATTGCTAATTTTGCGTGAGAATCATTACCTTCTCATCTCCAAATTTTTTAGTGTTGGTCACGACAAACATCGATCAGAAGGTTTTGTTATTTTTTGTTTCTTATATTTGTCGACTGTTGCTTCATATTGTGTTCTTGGCTCACATTGTCCTTCTAATATGTGAATTGATTTGGAAACTTTTGTTTTAAATTGTCGAATTAGTTAGACTGGAAATAATACTGTTGTGGTAATAGTTTTTGTTTTGCGTATTTTATTTTTAATGTATTATGGATGGAAGCACATGACTTGTTGCTTGTCTCAATCCAACTAACCCTACACAAATATCTATTTGGCGATTTGTCCGAGTTGATGGTTTTGTTTATGTAAAAGTGAAGAATTTTGAAAATAATAACTCTTAATATCAAAAAACATACATACAATACTTTTATATGATGGGAAAATCCTATTTTGAAAACACTTAGGTTGGGTGCTCCAATCAATATAATATAAAGAAAAAGAAAAACTACGATAAGCTGAAAAAAAAACTATAATATTACTCATCGAGCTAGTATGTACAAGTCAAAAATATCAAGTTTGAAAAAAAATGAAGGTTAGTTGAAGCCTCTCAAAGGTTTTTATAAAGACATTTGTTGACTGCTCTTTAATTCGAATATTTATTGTTGTGATGATTATATCTTGGATTTTTTTATATGGAAAGGAAATAATTCGTTCACCTTTATGTGTTTCGCCTGCTTGTAAATCATTTGATTAGAGTTTATATATATCTTAATGCTTGATTATCATAGTAAAGAGAAGTATGAGAAGATAATGGATACTTGTTAATCTCGAGTAAGTTTTGAATCCAAAGTATCTTGTAAGTAATAGTCATCATCATTTTGAACTCTGTCTGTATATTAGATCTCGAGGTAATTATTTATCTCTTATTCTTTCATCAGATAAAATTATCTCTAAGAAAAGTAGAAAATTTTATAGTAGATCTCCTATTGGTGTAAGTTGGTGACTAATTTGAATTTGAATACATGGTTAATTATAAATGTCCATGATCATTCAAAGAGATCCCAAACTCATGAGATTTTTCACCTATCTCAATATGTGGAGAGTTGCTGCATCTTAGTAAATATGTTAAGAAAAATATATGTAACGACTAACTATAATGATTGCATATGTTGTATCTAGTCAGATAAAAGTTAGATTATTAATTATTCTTATGGTTTCTTTATTAAGTTATAGAATCAACTGTATGAGTCATGTAAGAAATAAAATTTGTACTTTGATTAATAGGTGTATGTTGGAGCACAACTCAAAAGTTTTATGTAAGAATATTATGCATATACATTTTGTGACAAGATAATATTTTTCTTTGAGCAAGTCTTTTTTTATACTAAGAAAATATTTGAATTGTGTCTGAAGATATTTATTGAGTTGTGATTCTTGACTCTGCATCCCTTGTAATTAGAATATCATTTATGTGTACAATGAGAAAAATTACCTTGCTATCATAGTTCTTTCGAAAATATAAAGAAAAATTCATAACATACTTATATAAATTAAACGAGATAAATATCAATAAAAATCTTGCAAACAAGTCAAGTCTCTCGGTGACTACTTCATGTCATGAAGTATCCTTCATAATCTATAAATTATATTTGATTATATTGCTATAAATGCATGTACCTCTTCCATATATATTTCCTCTTTAATGTCATCATTGAAGAATGATATTCTTCATGTTTAGTTGGTGTATCCTCTATCCGTGAGATACTAACAAAGAAATAAAAAACTATACAAGTCTCATTTTATTTTTTTATTGTAATATGTTTTCATAATGAATACTTATTTGCAACTAACACCAAATGCTCCTGTAGATCATAATATTAGTTCTTAAGTTTCATTGGAATAGATAAAATATATCTCATCTATTATGGCCTGACATTATTCAGAGTGAGATAATATCTCAGATGGAGACCTGGATATTCTAGTATCATCAAGTGAAGTAGTAAAATAATATAAAAGATGAGTTTATGGTAATACGTGTGAGATTGTTGTTGGGTATAATTTTTTTTTCTCTTTTGGAGAGCAATCAAATGATTAAGACTAGAATAATTGGCTGCAAGATATTCTAGTTCATCACTAGGCTCGTTTACAATATGAGTAGTCAATGTATGTCTTCGCCTAGTATAATTCTTGAGTCATGGGTGGTTAGGACTCTTTTTTTTTGGCTTATCATGAGTGTGAATTTTACTAGATTTGTGAGTTACTATGTTGTTTGAACTCGAGTGAAATTTTCTATCCTGAGAAATCTCATCCTCTCCAAAGGAATCTCACCCTCTCTAGAGGAATCCCACCCTCTCTAGAGGAATCTCACCCTCTCTAGAGGAATCCCACCCTCTCTAGAGGAATCTCACCCTCTCTAGAGGAATCTCACCCTCTCCATAATTACCAAAAATATATACTAGTTGATATATTTGATGATTTCATAAGAATATCATCATAATATAGACCAATAAGTTCAGAAATAGTGAATAAGTAACTTTATCTTGGCTAGATGTCCAACAGAAACTATTAAGGAGTAAAAAAATTAATGTGTTCGGATGTAGTTTTCAAACTCATACTCTTCTGGGGCTAACCAAATATGACTCATGCTTGAAAAATGTAATGTTAGTACTAATTAAAGTTCTTCTAGTCTTAGGGTTTAGCACTTGAGTATCTAAAGAATATCTTTCTAAGTAAGTTATTTTTGTACCAAGATAAAATATGGGTCTCATGTTTTTTTTTTGGTTTAGAATTGTTATTAAAGATACTTATAGCGTTGTAATTCTTAACTTGGAATCCTTCATAACTTGAATATCATTTATGTATATAATAAAAAAAAATTACCTTGCCATCAGAGCTCTTTCGAAAAAATAAAGAAAAAATCATAATGTACTTATATAAATCTAACAAGATAAATATCTGTGAAAATCTTGTAAACAAGTTTCTCGGTGACTACTTTATGTCATAAAGTATCTTTCATAATCTATAAATTTTATTTAATTATATTGTTATAAATGCATGTGCCTGTTCCATTTATATTTTCCCTTCAATATCATTGTAAAGAATGATATCCTTCATGTTTAGTTGATGTATCATTTTCTATGAGACACTATTATAGAAATAAAAATTCATACAAGTCTCATTTTATTTTTTCATTTGAATGTCTTCATAGTGAATACTTATTTGCAACTAATACCAGATGTTCTTAGAGATCATAATATTAGTTATTAAACTTTATTAGAGTTGATAACATATATCTCTTCTATCATAATCAGATATCATCTATGGTGAGATAATGTCTTAGCTAAAGATTTAAATATTTTAATATTGTCAAGAAAAATAGTAAAAAAGGTAAAATAATACCGAAGCTGTGTATATGATAATAGCCTGAGATTAGATGTTGAGTATAATTTTTTTCTCCTCCAAAAAGCAATCAAAATGTTAAGACTAGAAGAATCGGCTACAAGATTATCTAGTTTATCAGTAGACTTGTCTGTGATATGAGTAGACTATGTGTGCCTTCTCCTAGTATAGGTCCTGAGTTCTGGATGGTCAGAACTCTTCGTCTTTGACTTATCATGAGTGTGAGCTATAGTAGACTCGTGTGTTAGAGGTGTCAAACGGAACGTGCTATGCCGATCCGACTTTTTTTTGGTGGCCTAATCGGACCACCATGTCATGCCCAACATGACCCGCTACAGAAATCATGTCGTGTCAGGCACGACATGACCTGAGAATTTTCGGCCTGGGCTTGCTGGATCGGGCCAGTTCATACTCGGTTTTTTCAATTAAATTTTTTAAAAAATCAGCTGGTTCCCAGGGCTGATTTATCGTGCGGTAGTGCCAGGCACACAGGCCGTGCCTAACCTATCACGAGACACGAATCATGTCGGTTAGGCATGGCCGAACCAGGCCAGGCCTTGGGCCGTGCCCAGGATATCTGGCCCCTTTGATACTTTTATCATGCATTACTATGTCGTTTGAACTCAAGTGAAAATTTCTCTTCTGAGTAATCTCATTATCTCTAGAATTTGCAAAATATATATTTATTAATACATATGATGACTTCATAAAAATAGTATCTTAAAGTATACTAACAAGTTTAAAAAAAGTGAATGAGTGATTTTATCCTAGCTAGAGATCCAGCTAAATTTACTAAGGAGTAAAAAAAATTAATATGTTCAGATATATCTTTCAAACATTTATTCTTCTTAGGCTCACCAAATTTGACGCATGCTTAAAAAATATAATGTCAATACTAATTAATGTTTTTCTAGTCTTAGGTTTGAGTACTGGAATATATAAGGAAGATACATCTCAAAGTCCTAGGTTGAGTACTAGAGATCGTGGACAAAACAAGTGCTCCTAAAATCTATTGGAGGCATGCTAAATGATCTCTTTGCAGGATATAAGATTTGAAAAGGTACTTGTTAAGAAAGGATAGTAGATGACACTTAGTTGTTTAGGTATTTTATGATTATAATTATATAACTCAAAAAATATTGCATAACTAGATGTGTGATAGAGGTCAAGTGATCCATGGAATGGCCCAATATGGTTGTAATTGTGCTTGTACTAGGGCATGTGCTAGCCCATGACATGGCTCAGGTGTTGCCATGTTTGGGTTTCTAGCTTGCTTGCTTGTCATCTTTTGTGGCCTGCATGCCACAAAAGATGCAACATGGCTTTGCATGCTGGCATTTGTGAGATTTTTTTGGCCAAGTTAGCCAACCCATGCTAGCCTGAACTTCACGTAGGCTAGACTTGACCTCACTCTGCCTAGCTTGGAACAAACTAGGCTAGTATGGACTTGATCTAGGCTAGCCTTGGTTCAAGCCATGCCTAGGACTAGAGTATTGGTGTGTTGGGTTTGGCATGACTCAATCTAGCATGGGAATGAGCAGGGTAGCAACTAGGCCAATGGGCCATGCCACATGGCTTGTCATGCTAAAAATTGTGTCGTGCAAAGTACCACACAATGGCTTGTTGGGCCTAAAAAATGGGTTGTACCAGCTGGTATAACCCCTTTGACACATCAGTTCGGAAGACTTGTCCCAACTAGGAGTGTTCGTCCTATTATAACTAGTTGTCTATTTTTTCATTCTATCATCTCATTTTGTGGTGGTGTATCAGTATAGGAAGTCTTGTGTATACTAGTTTGATTTATACCATAAGTATTGCATATATCTAATATATATTATAATGCATTGTTAATTCTTATTTTTTTTTATATCTTAATGATTTTTTTTATTTTATGAAATATTTGAAAATTATAATTACATTGATTTATGACAAAAAAGGAAATACTCATATATGGCATGGGCGGTTATTGATAAAGGTAATTAAATATCTAAAGTTTTTGTTGATCGCATTTTTATAAGATCCTCAATGAAATCATTATGCTCGATGTGTGTTTACAATATACATCTTGTAAACACCCATCAATAGATATTTTTCTTATATACTCTAGTATTCAAAAAGGATATAATTTTTTTTAATTGAGACTAATAAGATTTGAGTGTGTTGATATTATTTTTTATGAACAAAAGTTATTTTTTAGTTAGCATAGGAAGAATAATAATCTAAAAGTTACAAATGAACTCGTTATTTTTCTTTATTTCTCAATAATCTCATTTGTTTTTCTAGCTAGAATGTAGAGTTATTTGTTAGTTATTTTTGAATTTAGTAATTCACATTATGATTTTTTTCTTAAAAAATTAATATATGTACTAGGATACTAGTAAACATATTGATGACTTTGGAAAGTTTGATGTTCTTCAATAGAAGAAAATTTTCTCGAGTCTAGATGATATAGTAGTTCATGAATCTACTCTAATCTTGATCCATAGTGAGTTAGAGACTAAGAGACTTGACTACCCAAGACTTAATGCTTATGCTAGTTTAATGAAACATATACAATTTACTTAGATTAAAGATGAGTTTATCATGAGATAAATGGTCTTGCAGTCGATCCATCTAATATTGACCTTTCGATTGTTATCTGGAAGGGATAGAGATGTACTTAGTTCCCAATCTCATAGTTATTGTTATAGATCATCTTCTCATTTTTTTTATTTTACTTTTTTTTATTATATTAGGATATTTATATTATTTTATGATATATTATCTCACTTAGGATGATGCTAGGATATGTTAGAAGAAATAAAAGTCATTCGCTAAAGACTTGGGAACTAGTATTAGAACCAATGGGAAAGTCTATTGTTAATTTCAAATAAGTGTTCACGATAAATACATATTTAGATGGGAATATATATCACCTTAGGTGCAATTTTTTAAGGGGATCACTTAGATATTCAATGTGCACTTTGAAAATACTCTCTCTAATAGTTTAAATGATTTTTGTATGGATTCTTATTTTTCTCATAGTATCTCACAGATGAAAGATACACTAGTTACGCTTGGAGAATATTTTTATTTGCATTGATATTGAGGAGGATGAGCATATAAAGCAACTACATGAGTTTAAATTAGTATAATCAAACTTAGTTTACATATTGTGGAGGACACTATAAAGCTTGGTGTTATTACTGAAAGCTTAATTTGTAAGATTTTCACATGTAGTCATCTATTTTGATTTGGACATGAGTGTTATAGATTTTTTTTATTATTTTTTTGAAGGAGCTCTCATATCATAGTAATTTTGTTCATTATAGACGTTGATGATATTCTAATTATAAGACATAATAAGTTGTGAATTACTCAATTCAACAAGTATCTTTAGTCATAGTTTTAGATAAAAGATCCCGAGAGATTCAGATATTTTATAGATATAGAGGTGATTTTTGGGTTGTGCTAAATATTTTATAGGAGATTCGGATCTTCCATGAGATACATTATCTTGTCTTAAATAAGGTATGTGCTAAATATTCTTACACGGGTTAAACTTTTGAATTTTACTTTAGTAAATATTTTTATCGATCTACATACTAATTATATTTTATATGCAACTCATGTAGTTGATTTAATTATTAATAAGAGAATAATAGGAAATATTAATTATGCTCATCTAGATGCATGTCTTTGAATATTGAGATATGTGAAAAAGTATCTAGGATTTGAGGTTTTGTAGTAATCATGAGAATTTATATTCAGTCGGATATTTAGATTTGTGTTAAAGATCAGTTTGCACAAAGAAGAGATTTATGACATCATTTTATATTTTTTAGAAGCAATATTATCTCCTAAAAAAATATATAATTATTACGAGATCTAATACAAAGAAAGAAATAACATAATCTTGATAATTTTTTGCGAGATACTTTAGATTATATATCTATTTGAATAAATTGAGTATTCATTTTTCCCTCGCTATTTTTTATGATGATAGTCAGACATGAAGATATATAACCTCAAATTAGTTGTCTGGTAAGTGGGTTATTCTTTTTCAAGAAGAAAATTAAAGATGAAGGCAATGCTATATAACATATATTTAGATGGTAGAATAGTCAACGTACATTTTCATGAAGATCTTGAAGAAATCTCATTTTATCTTTATTTTTTCTAAACTCGGTGTGATGAACTTGTACATATCAGTTTGATGCAGATGTTACACTTTTTGTAGTGTGATTTGTTGTACTTTTTGGTTTTATTTTTATGGTACCCTACTTTTCTATTTGATGTTGATGGGAGCATACGCCCTGTGGACTGCCCCAATAAGAATGTCCATTATTCTTTAGTGTTTATATTATATTTGAGCATGGTGACCTTGTTGATTCATTTGAATAAATTGTACCATTTATTGTTTTGTTTTTGTTTCTACAGGAGTGTTATAATAAAAACTTTCATGATCTTTAAGAAACACTTGATAATTGTGCATTTTTTTTTTGTTCCATTTATTCTTTAGTATTTCTTCACTACAGTTTTTGTAGTGAAGAAATTCTCTTATCGCTTTCTTTAATTGGTAGGTGTTTATGAGATAAGTGTTTTGTGGCAGAAGACATGATGAAGGTGATTGTCTGTTGATGCCCGGTTCCACACTTAAAACTACCTATCATTTTTATCACATGAAAAATGCCTCTCAGGTATGTTCATTGTAGTTAGCTTCATATGCTTCTCAGGTAATGTTTATTTAGATAGGTGTTTATTTAGATAGATCTATAACCAACCCGAACACTTCTTCATGATTAGTCCTTTTCCATTTAAGATTATCTTTAAGGCATATACTCAATAAATACAATATGTCTTGAGATTTGGTGGGTGTGTGTGTTTGTGTGTGTGTGTGTGTTTGTGTGTGTGTGTGTGTGTGTGTGTGTGTGTTTGTGTGTGTGTGTGTGTGTGTGTTTGTGTGTGTGTGTGTGTGTGTGTTTGTGTGTGTGTATGTGTGTGTGTGTGTTTGTGTGTGTGTGTGTGTGTGTGTGTGTTCAAATTTACCTTGTATTTAGTGTTTTGGATATTTAGTATATTTAGGAGTGGGTGGTATATGAGTGCTCAAAATAATTATGTACTTTATTTATTTTAATATAGTGATAAATGAATAATTTGCTAGTTGTTATAAATTATAATAGACTAGCCTGATTGGGAACGAGATATCTTTAGACTACATAAAATTTGATGTATAAATGTGTATAGAAGAGGTCATTATGTAATGGGCTAGCCGGATTGGGGCAGCCCATAAGTTGGGTTCTCCCATTCAAAATGCAATAGAGTAAAATAAATAAAAATTTTAAAATAGCAATTGTAAATCATAGTACTCTGTAGTCTCTCCTCGTGATAACACATAAAGGCCTAGAGTCCTTAATCCGAAGAAAAAAAGGTTATTTAGATATAAATTTTATTAATAGTTTCATTCTGAACCTTTTTCTTAAGAAAGAAACAATTCACTTCTATATGTTTTGTCAGTTCGTGAAATACTAGATTAGAGGTTTTATATGTTTTATTATGTCGAAACTTGGTTAGCTGCTTTGTATACACCTTCTCAAGATCACAATGAAGGAGAATATTTGTTCTATCTAGTTATTGTATTCTTTATTTGTGAGATGTTGTCAGTAAAATTAGAATTTTTATGTGGGTCATTTTGACGACCGGAGAGAAAATATCCTGGTAATCCATATTTACTATCAGAAAGAAATTCTTCTCTTCAAATCTCACCTTGAGCAATTGGCCTTCTCATTTGTGCTTGTTTTTATAGTGGTAACTCACTTGTAACTAATAAGAGATCTTCTTGTGGGTCATTGTATTTGTTTCCAATACTCATTGGAGTGAATTACATATATATCTTACAACATGGTCTGTTGACATACAGAGTAAGATAATATCTTAGAATGAGACTTGAATATCTTATTTTCATAATGGAAAGTAATAAAATAAGTAAATAAATAGAGAATACATGTGTGTATTGATACCTATGAGATCGAATACTGAGTACAACTCCTAAGTCTTTTTCAGAGAATAATTGAAAAGTTAAGACCGGAATGACCGGCTACAAATCATAAAATAGACAAAAATAAAAATAATAAATAATAATCCACAACTTGATTGCTGGCTCATGTCTATAATTTAAGTATTTGAAAGTGGAATATGAGTTATAAGAGTTATAATACATGAAAAATAGGGAGTATTTGTTGTAAGCTTTGAGAGGAGTTTTGTATACTCATTTCTAATAAGTGTCATTGTGGAAGAACCTTGTGAGAACAACCGAATAGTTTCTGTAGTTAGTGTGTTTCTCTCAATACTTTGTCATGCTTTGGTCTCTTCTCTAGTAATAACTATCAATATATATATCTTTGATATGCCTTTTCTTTTTATAATATGTGTTGTTGAAATAATTTATGTATTTGCATGTTGATAATCATATCATTGTTTTTTTGATTGACACAAAGTGGGTGATGTTATACATAATATTGACGCCTACAGTGGGTTGGTATCACACTATATATCTTTATGTATGTCTACTATGCATGTTGATAATCAATATATATCTTTATGTATTTGCATGTTGAATCAAATTATACCTCTTTTTTTTTTCTTACTTGTGTGTCTACTTTGTGTGTCTAATATGCATAGTGCGTGCCGAAGGTTTTTTTGCACTTAATTTGTTATTGTTAAAATCAAAATTCAGAAAGAAATAAATTGTAACATCACTTAATAATCTAATTATTATATGAATCACCCTTGTAAATGCCTCAAAATGATTAGTGCAATTCATATACTGGATGCTCTCATCAAAAAATATAAACTAAATAATAATAAGCTAAAAATACAAAATATAAAGTTGTAAATCATACTATCTTCCCTTAACTGTAAATTTCTTTGACAACATTCTTGGAGAAGAAAATAATAAGTTGGGGATTGGGGTCTTTTCAAGTCTTCATGAATATATGTATTGACTGCTTCGTTGTCTAAATATATAATATAATAATGTTGAAATATAAACTAATTTTTATATATGGAATTGTTTAGAAACATGATAGCTTTGAATTTTGAAAAATTCAAAGTTAGGTTAAAGCTTTGTCTAAGTTAGGTGAGAGTTTATTAGCTAAAAATTATGTGGTTGAGATTGATTTTTGTAACCTATAAATATCTCATTTGTATTAGTATTTTTTGAGAGAGTGTGAGATTCTTTATTTATCTTTTTCTATCTTTCTTTCAACAAAGTGGTATTGGAGGGTAGATTATTGGGTATGTAGAAAATTGAGTATGCTCTGAGGTTGCAGTGTTAATTGATCTTTCACATAAAAAAAATTATTCATATCTTATTAACTTAGAGAGTTGAAGTCTTGAGTCTCTAGGTCTTATAGTATTTGTTTATTCATTCAAAGTTCAATTTCAATATCTTTTTATAGAGATGACGAGTAGTGATATGGTTTTCTTTCAAATCCCAGTACTTCATAAGAGTAGTTATGATAACTAGAGCATCAAGTTGAAGGTCTTCCTTGGATTACAAGATGTGTATAATATAATAGAGAAATGACATAAAAGTCTCTCTATCTACATGTCAAATGGGCCGGACGGCCCAAGACCGGCATGGTTCGGCCGTGCTTTATCTGGCACGACACGCTATAGTGCTGTGTTCGGGCCCGTGCTGGGTGGACTCTCGGGACAAATCGTGCCGTGTCGAGGGTTTTTGGTCCACATGCCATGCTAGACAACGCACGAGTGCTTGACATGTGGGCAGGATACTAGGGGCGTTTCACCGTGCGACACTTGACGTGGGGATGAATTGGCATGCCCGACGGGCGACGAATTGGCATGCCCGACGGGCAACGGCGGTACGTCGCCCAAAACTCTAATTTTTTAAAAACAGACATGACCTAATTCGAACTACACCAACCAACCCGGCCTGAACCAGAGCGGATTCCCGGCTACGGTCCGTGCTAGGCACATATAAGAAACAAACTAGATGATAAAAGTCAGAAATATATTTTCAATAATTATGAAACAAACTTTAATGATTATAAGCTTTACAATCCTAATGCAGAGTAGATAGTCATCAGTCGAGATGTTATGTTCGATGAAGAATGAGAATGAGATTGAGGATAATAAGATAAAGTCTATAACTTTTTTCTATATGTCAAAGAAGATAATGTGGAGCAACCAATGATAGAATAAGAAGAGGAGGAACCTACTACCCCACGAACTTCACTAGTTATGAGTACTCAAGATGAGGTAAACTCAAGTGAAAGAGTTCCACGTTTTAGGAACTTACAAGAATTGTATGAGGTAATTGAAAATCAATAAAATTTTATTCTCTTCTGCTTCTTTGTCGATTGTGACCATATGAACTTTCAAGAAATAATAGGAAACAAGAATTGGAAATAAGCTATAAATGAAGAAATAAAAATAATCAAGAAGAACTACACGTGGGAGATAACTTCACTTCCAAAAGGACACAAGGTGATTGGTGTGATATGAGTGTACAAAGCAAAGAAAAGTCTCATAGAAGTCAAAAGATATAAGGTAAAAATGATGAAAAAAGATTAAAGTCAAAAAGCCGGTATCAATTATGATGATATATTTGCTCTAGTTATTCAATTAGAGATTGTTAGATTTTTTATTTTCCTTAGCTGCTCAAAATAATTGGAGGATATATCAAATAGATATGAAATATGTCTTCATACGTGAAGCTCTTAAAGAAGAAGTCTATATTGAGTAACCATATGGGTATGAAGTAAAAGGAAATGAAGACAAAATCTTAAAGTTAAAGAAGACACTCTATGAATTGAAGCAAACTCCAAGAGTTTGGAATGCTTGAATTGACAAATACTTTCAAGTAAGAATTTTATCAATTATTCATTTGAGCATGTAATATATATCAAAATCAAATATAGTGATATTCTCATTGTATACTTGTATGTAGATAACTTAATCTTCGCATGTAACAATCTAAGAATGTTCGACAAATTCAAGAAAGAGAAGATGAAGGAGTTCGAGATGAGTGACATTGGTCTCATATCTTGCTACATCGGCATTTAAGTTAAGAAAGAAGATAAAGAGATCCTAATCACTTAATAAAATAATGTTAAAGATATACTTAAGAAGTTCAAGGTGAATAATTCTAATCCAGTTGACATGCCAATAGAATGCAAAAACAAGTTGTCCAAGCTTGAGGAAATAAGTAAGGTGAATTTTACTCTATACAAAAGCTTGGTTGGAAGTATGTTCTACCTAACATGTACAAGGCCTAATATTTTTTATGTAGATGGAGTTATTAGTTGTTACATGAAGATTCCAACAACTTATTGAAAGGCAGAAAAGAGAATCCTCCACTATATTAAAAGTACTATATATTTTGACTTGTATTATTCTGTTTGTGATAATTACAAACTTATTGGGTATAATGATAGTGATTGCAGTAGAGACATAGATGATCGTAAAAATGTCATTGGTTTTATATTTTATATGGGAGACACTACATGTACCAGGGTATTAAAGTAGTAATCAATTGTCACTCTTTTCACATGCGAAGTAGAGTATGTAGCGGCTACCTCATGTGTTTGTCATATAATCTGGTTTAGAAATCTATTAAAAGAGATATGTGTGATACAAGAATAGTCTACCAAGATTTTCGTGGATAACAAGTTAGCAATTGTTTTTGGCCAAAAGCTCAGTCTTTTATAATTGAAGTGAACACATTGATACTCATTATCACTATATTAGAGAATGTATTGTGAAGAATGATGTGTAGCTGGAGTATGTAAAGTTTCATGATCAATTAGTCGATATTTTTGCTAAGTCACTCAAACAAGAAGACTTCACCAGGTTAAGAAGTTTACTTAGATTAATAAAATTAAGTTTAATGGAGAGTATTGAAATATAAACATATTTTTTTTATATGGAATTATCTAGAAGCATGATAACTTTAAATTTTGAAAAATTCAAAGTTAGGTGAAAACTTTATTCTAAATTAAATGAGAGTTTAATGACTTAAAATTATATTGTTGAGATTGTTTTTTATAACCTATAAATATCCTTGTATTAGTATTTGTCTTATTCAAAAAAAAATTTGAAACAAATTTTAAGTGTTATTTTGAAAGAGTGTGAAGTTCTTTACTCAATATTTCTCCACCTTCCTTCTAACAAGTAATATTCTTATCCTAATTATTTTATTTGGGGAAGAAATATATCACATCTTTATATTTTATTCTCTCTTGAAATACCAAATTAAAGGTTGTTAAAATTCAAAATCACTTGAAAATTAAATGTAACAACACTCATGTATGTCAATATGTAAATAATGATCTTACATAATGGTAAATATTGTTGTAATTTTTTTATTTATATTATTTTATGTTATTTATATTTTTGATAAGAGTACTCAATATTTGAGCTATCCTAAGTCATTTTGCTTATTTTACAAGGGCATGATTGTATGATGTTATATGTGCACATTATTTGTATTTTGTTTTTTCTTGGGTAGAAACCCTAATTAGGGTTTTGACAATTTATTGTCAAAAATAGGAATTTGTAGTTATTTTTTTAATTTTTGAAGGAATTAGTATTAGGAAATATTATCACAGCAAATATAATTGAAAGAGATAGTTGATTCAATGTATATATTACCAAAAAATGGGTCACATAAGAGATAATTATTGGATATTATGTTCAGAATAAATTTGCAAGTTTTACACATTAATGAGAGAGAACTCAATATTGAAGTTTTTAGGAGCCCTCATAAAAATAATCTATTGTGATACTTATACTTACTAGGATATAGCACAAAAATTTTTTATAAGAAAGCAATAGATCTTTCACTTTTTTTTAGGTATTATTATTTATCTTACTTGTGCTTTTACTCCAAACTCATGGATTATTGACATATAAGTTTACACTTATATTACTGTTAATTTTATTATATTCATTGCATTCTTTCTCTATTTAATAAATTAATTGGTAGACAATGGCAAGTATATGTAAGTCATTAGATATGGTAATATTTAGTTTGGGTCATTATTACTTTCACGTGTCTTGCTAGTAGGGTTAAAAGACTTTAGGAAAGATTATTTGGGGTTGGGTGTATTTTGATATTATATCACATATATTAGTTAGTAAGTTAACTAAAATTTCTTATCATATATGTCAGTTTGATTTGAGTATGAATTTATTTGATATAATACACTCAAATATATGAGAACCCGATATAGTTGTGACTAGAGAGGAATTTAAGTATTTGATTATTTTTGTTAATATATTGATATATCTTTTTTGAGTTCATATATTTTCTCTATTTTTTAGATTTTTTATAATATAATAAATTATTTTGATAAAAATATTAAAAAAATTAAAAAATATCTACGTTAAATATATGTTAGATTGATTCAGTATTTGTGTATTGGATCTTGGAATTATACAATAGATTTTATGTTTTAGTACTTCGTAATAAAATAAGATTGGTGAAAGAAAAAAACTATTTGATTGAAACTACTTAAACACTTCTATTTAAAAAGTATTACAAAAGATTTTTAAGAAGATATGATTTTAATCATAATTTATCTTATCAATTATTATTTTATTATATTATTTCTTAGTGTATATTCTTTTGATTTCTATATTTTAATGATATTTTACGTAGTTTCTCTCAGAGTTTTTGAATTTGCATATTTTTCTCTCGATTCTTCTTTAGAATTGGATCAGTTAACATCTTGTGATGTATCTTCTTTACATACTTTATTCAAAAAAGATATAAATATTTTTTACCAGAGATTGATATAAACTTATTAAGTGAGGATGTTTTTTTTATCAAGACTCATTTTTTAATGAGTCTAAGAGTGCAAATCCAAATGTTGTAATTGGATTCATGACTCATCAGTCTCCACCTCTTTATCTATAGTCCTATCTTGACCATTAATTAATAGAGAGGGTTACTTATAAGCTATACTTGATTATGGTAGTATTTACTATCATGTTATTTTTATAGAGTCATCATATCTATCAATAAATTCATATCATATAAAGCATGTAGAGTGATATTTTCCATCTAGCGAGATCTCTTTTAAGACAATATGACAATTGTTCATGATTGTTTATCAGTACAAACTTATATTATGTTGTTAACTAGGTGATTTGATTACTTAGGACTTAGAATTTATACTAGGAGAGAGATATCTAATTTTCTTAGATTAAAGACGAGCATACTAAAGAGCCAAATGATCCCCCAGCCAGTTTCTCTAATTTTGACTTTTGATCACTCTTTGGAAGGGATAGAAGACCTCAACTCAACACTTGACTTCATTGTTTTTTTCATACTCTTTTATTATTTCTTCTTTTTATTTATTTCATTATCTCTCACAACGGTACTAATATGTCTAAATCTCTTTTCAAGGCATGATTTATCTAGGATGGTTTTGGAGCATGATCAAAGAGATATATGTTTTCTACTATAATCAATCTAAGGAAGACCAAGTCCTTAAGGAATGTATGTTATTGGTTGTAGATGAGTGTTAATTATGAAGAAATGTTGAAATGTAAATATAGATTTACTTAGATATTTGATATAGACTACAAGAACTATATGAATATATCAGTTAGAAATAAAAAATATATTTTTTTATAGTGATCTTGAGGATGATATATATTTGTAGCAACCACCTGAGTTTCAAGAAGCATAGTCATATGCATTTTGCAAAATATGTCAAGTGTTGTATGCCTCAAGAAATCCCTTTCTGAGGCATGGCCTCAAGCAGCATGGTCATATACATTTAGCTCAACATGAGTATGTAATAAGGCTGACTCATAAACTATCATGTAATCTAGATTTGAAAGAAATTTTCTTTCCTGACAAATTATACTCTCTCCAAAATAAACTTGATTTATATTTGTTGATAATATGATGATTCTATTAGTATAACATCAAATTGTGATCAATACGTTTAGTTATAGTCAAAATGTGACTCTTTACTAATTAATATTCCAGACAGGATTATAGGTGTGAAAAGAAAAATAATGGATCTAGGTATAAGTTTGAGTCTCACACCCTTCCTAAACTCTTTAAAAAGTGAGTACTGCTCAAAAAAAATATTATCAATATTAATTGAATCTTATTTTATTTTTGGTAAAAAATATTAATATTCTATTTGGGTACTCGAATATTCAAGGAAGGCAATCTCAAGACCTTATCTGCTAACTTATCCTATTCAAGGAAGATATACTCACTATAAGAGAATGGGTCACTTTAGAATGAGGTACTGATATTATCTTAATTAGATATCACGGTAGAGAAAGAGATAGAAAAATCTATGTTCAGTATACTCACTATAAGAGAATAGGTCACATCATAGGAAGTTGGGGATTATTTCTATACAAGAGGGTGATAGTACTAAATAGAGATGGGAAAATTGTCAAAGCCATTTGTATGTTATCATTAAATTTATCTATAGTGATACTTATACTTATTAGAGATGAGTACATAGAATATCTCTCTAATAAGTAGTAGACCATTCATTTCTTTCAAGTATTATTTGATATTTTATTTGTATTTTCATCTCAGATTATTACATTATTGACATATGAAATAATACTCATTGTACTAGAAATCATATCTTATTTATTTATATTTTTATTTATTTTAAAAATATTGTTGTAGCCAATAATATTCATTTGAAAGTCCTTAGACATGGTTAGTAGTAATATCAATGAAAATAAAACTAAATTTCTATTAATTTATTAAATTTTAGTTTGTTTTTTTTTTTAATTTAACTTCAACTTTAGTTTTGTTTTCATTGATATTTGTTTGTACGATCAAAGATTTTAACGAAAACTCTACTTGTGATTGAACAAGATAGATTGTATATTTTTTCTTTTACAATAAGATTTTCCCATATATTTTTATTTATTTGATCATTTACTTGTGCATTCTCAAATTGATATTCAATCAGTGGCTAAATTGAGAATATTTTCTTCTAATCTTAAGGCTATTTTAATACTAGAGGATGAGATATGTCGGCTAGGAAAGTTTACTGGAGTTTATATCTTACACGTCAGTCTGATTTGAGTAAGAACTCATTCAATCTGATACATTGTCATTAGTGAACCTAGCAAATATGCGATCAAAGAGAATTTTAGATACTTGATTATTTTTGTTCATGACTGCTTGAGATATAGGTGGATAATTCTGTTTCGTGATAGAACTTAATTTTTTTTTTCAGTTATTTTATAAAATGATATAAAATTAAGTTGATAAATATATTAAAAAAATTAAGAAATAATTATGTATTAGAATATGTATTAGATAGATTCACCATAGATCACAAGATTATACATCAGTTTTATGATGATGATACACTTCAATAAAATGGAGTTGAAAAAGAAATAGATATGTAATTAAGATGACTCAAACACTCATATTTAAAAAGAGTATTCTGAAATATTTTTAGGGATGTGTAGTTGTAACCACAATCTATTTTATTATTCTGATATTTTTTTTTTATTTTTTCTCAGCATATACTTACATCCTAAGGAGAGGTTATTTAACTTGTATGTAAGAGTTTTTGTGTGCAATTGAGTTGTTTTTAATTACTCTCTAGGATTAGATAAGTTGGCAACTAGTACTTTGAGGTTTATTTTTTTATTCTTTAGTACTCAAAGAGGATACAAATATTTTTTATTTGGGACTAGTAAGATTTAGTTACTTATATTTTATTTTTTTATTCTGATTTTTTTAATGAGCCTAAAAAGTGTGTGGGGGTCCATATGGTATATTTGGATTTAATACTTTTTTTTACTCAGATGTATTATTACCTAGACTACTAGTTAATAGAGAAAGTCATCCATTAGTTATAATTGAACATGTTATTACTCTGTATAATGTTACTCACATAGATTAATCATATCTAACAATAAGCATGAATCATTTTGATTATTGAGAGAGTGAAGTTTTTAAAGAAGGGAGTTCTCCTTCAAGTCAAGATAACACTATCATCTACTACTTTTAATTACCCAGGACCTATTATTTATACTAGGAGAATGTGACATATTCAATATACTCAATACCTAATTTTATAGGCTTTGGCATGCTCTCATCTTTTTTTTTTTTGTTTTTTTTTTTAATTTTTTCTTGTAATTGTATTAGGACATCGAAGTCTCTTTCTTAGATACTGCCTCATCCAAGATGATGTCAAGTCATTATGGAAGAGATGCATATTATTCACTCTAATAGATATTGGGAAATGATATCACGATCTTTGGAAATGCTTACTGTTGTTGTAGGTGGGTATTTTTGTCAAAGACAAGTCTAAATGAAAAGGTAGATTACCTCAAGGTATAATTTCTAGTGAGAGAATTTACTCAGATATTTGGTATAAATTACTAAAATACCCTAATTGGATTTAGTACGTATTATTATTATTTTTCTTGCAATATCTTATAGTTGGAGAATACATCAGCTGAATGTGCAGAATATATTTTTTCATGATTATCTTAAATAGGTGCATATGAAGCAATTAAATGTGGCTTGTATATTATAGGTGATATTATATGGCTTGGTGGGTTATACATTTGCTGCATGATAGGATTTTCTTTATTTTTCTGGAGGAGCCTTGATGACATGATGATTATGCTAATTTTACATGTATGATATTATGGTTATGTGAGATGAAGAGTTATGAATCATACACTTCAAGGAGTTCCTTCGGTCATAATTTTAGATGAAGAATTTTTGGAGGCGGAGATACTTTCTCGGTACAGAGATTGTTTATTCTATGAGGAGTATCATCTTATTACATAGAAGATATATGCTTGATAATTTTCTAGGGTTTGATCATTTACATTGTACTCTAATAGATATTTTTATTGATCTAGTTCTTGACTTTATTTTGGATGTGGCTCTTTCATTTGATTCTACTCTTTATTGGAGAATTATATGAAAAATTAATTATCTAACTTAACTATCTAACTATGATTAGATTAGATATGATATACATTATCAGTATAGTTAATTGTTTCATACATTCTTCTTTGCAGGTTCACTTTGATATAGATCTTTGCATACTGAAGTATGTGGATAAGTATCTAAGGATTGTGATCTCTTTTAGGGATCATGAGTATTTGTAATTAGTTGGATATTCAGATTTGAGTTGAACACTAGCATACACTGAAAGAAGATATGTCATAGAATATTCTATCTTTCTTGGAGGTAATTAGGGGTGTTAAATAGGCCGGCCTGACACGCTACAGTAATCGTGCAGTGTCGGGCTTAGCATAGTTACTGCACCGTGTCGCTCGGCACGGACCCTCGGTCCGAAAATTGCCTGGTTCGATCTGGTTCGGGTCGGACAAAATCCTAATTTTTTAAAAAAAATTAGGATTTCGTTGGTGCGCCGCCCCGCTGCCATGCGTCTTTCCCCTTTCGAGGCTCGACGAGCTTTTCTTGTCGGGCATCGGCTCGTATTGACCATTTTCGGTGCGTGGTCACGCGTGCTGTGCTAGCAAGACGGGTCGGGGCACAACATTATGGCGTGCCGTGCAGAGCACGGGCACCTAAGAAGCATGGACACGGACACAGACACGGGGATACGACACGGCAGGATACGAAAACACGGTAAATTCTAAAAAACTAGGATACGGATATGGCTAGAATACGGCATGATAAAAAAAATAAAAATAAAAATTATTAATTATAAATATTATGTATTTTATAAAATTTATTAAATTAAATTAAATTAAAATATTTTATTATATAAAATAAATATATATTATTTATTTTTTTAAAATAAAAATATTTTATTTTATTTTATTAAAATATTTTATTTTATAAAAATATTTTATTTTATTCCACATCCCCACACAAATACGCTCGTCCCTGCCTCCCCCTCAAACACGTCTGCCCCTGCCTCTCCCCTCAATTAGCGCTGCCCCTGCCTCTCCCCTCAAATTGCGCCGCCCCTGCCTCTCCCCTCAAATTGCGCCGCCCCTGCCTCTCCCCTCAAATTGCGCCGCCCCTGCCTCTCCCCTCAAATTGCGCCGCCCCTTCCTCTCCCCTCAAATCGTGCCCGTTCTTGCCTCACCCTCAAATCGTGCCCACTCCCTGTCTCACCCTCAAATCGTGCCCGCCCCCCGTCAGTGGCCAACGTTGTCCATGCGGCAACGTTGGCCACCCGACGTCGTCGGACGTCGGACATTATAGACATGGATACGGCTGCCGACGCAACCATCCGGTACGTCACGTGATATATCAGATACGGATTATGCAATGATATGCCACGTTGCGTATCGGACACGTATCCGTGCCGTGTCCGTGTTGTGTTGATGTGTCCGGGTGTCGGACACGTGGACACGACTGTAGGGAGCCGTGTCCATACTTCATTGACGGGCATGGCTGAACCGTGCCGTTCCGTGCCGGCCTATTTAGCATCTCTAGAGGTAATCTTATTTTTAAAAAATTATAATTTCTCAAATTCAAATATTCTTCTAAAATTATAATTCCATATAATTTATTATTAGTCACTTTATTTTAATTAAAATACGAAGCATAAAGCTTACTTTGAGAGAGAGTAGGTGATTGGGTAAAACAATTTTATTATCCAAAGGCTATAAGCTCTTCACGAAATGAGCTAAAATTCAAAAGAATAGATTATTATTAGTCAGATTTTATGCCTAAATTTTGAATTATTTTAAGCATTCAAATTATATTTTTATTAGTTTTTTATTTTCATATCAGGTTAATTTAATTTATGTCACACATGTTATATTCATCAAAAAATTAGACTATACATAAATTAATATATTATATTATTCATAAGTTTGACTTGACTAAAATATTGTAATTTATTAGACTTCAAAATAATTTAATAAAAATTCATTATCATCCAGAATCTATAAATTTAAAGAAACATGCTAAAATTCAAAAGGAAAAAAAAAAAATCTTTGTTAGTGACAAGTGTTTCTGTTTGTTCATAAAGCCTTTAGAATATAATGACCTTGAATATTACAGCCGTAAGAATAGGGGATGATGACTTTATTATGGCTGTTGTAGAATTTTCTTACTTTTTTTTTTGTCTCACAGTTGCGTATGGATGATATCCCGAAGCTACTTGATGAGTATAAGCACCTTCTTGGAGATTGAAGAAACATTAGGTACAATATTTTTTTGTTAGAATATTGAAAATTTACTTTTTTTTTTTTGTAATTTTGAAGATCATATACTATTGAAACTGGAAGATGTAATTTATGTTCCGAGTCAAAAACATATGGGGAGCTTTTTTATTTCTAGGGCTCGTATGGAGTGCTGAAGTTTTTTTTAGGGTTCATATGGAGAGCTGAAGTTTGTTCGAGGGTTCATATGGAGAGCTGATATTTGTTCGAGGGTTTATATGGAGAGCTGAAAATCTTTCTAGGGTTCATATGGAGAGCTGAAAATCCTTCTAAGGTTCATATGGAAAGCTGAAGTTTTTTCTTGGGTTCATATGGAGAGCTGATATTTTTTCGAGGGTTCATATGGAGAGCTGAAAATCTTTCCTTATGGTTCATATGGAGAGCTGAAAATATTTCCTAGGGTTCATATGGAGAGCTGAAAATCTTTCCTAGGGTTATTATGGAGAGCTGAAAATCCTTCTAGGATCCATATGGAGAGCTGAAAATCTTTCCTAGGGTTCATATGGAGAGCTGAAGTTTGTTCGAGGGTTCATATGGAGAGCTGAAAATCCTTCTAGGGTTCATATGGAAGCTGATATTTTTTCTAGGGTTCATATGGAGAGCTGAAAATCATTCTAGGTTTCATATGAAGAGCTGATAATTTTTCTAGGGTTCATATGGAGAGCTGATATTTTTTCTAGGGTTCATACAGCTTAAATTTTTCCTCTCTCTCTCCTAGTCACCAAAAGGGGAAATCTTGGCAACCAAAAGAGCATTCTTACCCTAGAAGTGTGATATATTTTGTGGGTTTTCCTTTTTGTTTTGTAGGTTATAATTATTGATGTTCATGTGTGAGTGACATCTACTTCTCAATCAGGCTGATGAATATTCATTCTGTACATGATAAAATATTATTATAAATATCCAAAAAGTATGTTATTTTGTGTTATTTGCTGGTTGTTGACCTTGTAAAAACTCATCATAAATTATTCAGTGTCAAATAGAAAACTTAATGTACAAGTGAAAGGGCACTTGAACAGGAGTAGAAGAAATGACGCAGAGCTGAGGCTTCTTCAAGAACATCATGATCGTCCAACTTGAATGTCTAAGCAAATCTCCTCCCTATATAATAAGTCCCACTCTTACTCTCACCTAGCACAGGTCCTGAGTTCTTGGTGATTGGGTCTCCTAGTCTCTTACTCTATTGAGAAACCTCACTCTCTCTAAAGTCACCAAGATTTATATTTGTTGGTACTAACAATGATTCCAGAGGATTGTCATGATAATGTGGATCAACAAGTTCACTAGCTCGAATAGGTGACTCTCTTTTCTAGCTAGAAGTAGAAATAGGACTACTAAAGAGTTTTCAAAAAGAAAAAGTAACAACTCCAAATACATCTTCTAGACTCTTTTATTCCTAAACTCACTAAAAAATAACTCGTGATCAAAAAATAATAATATTAGTACTTACTAAAATTTTAATAAAAAAATATATTTTTTTCTTTGAATACTAGAGTGCCAACTTTTCTTTTTCTTTTTTAATGGTTAAAAAGATAAAAAAAAAATAAAATAAAATAAAAAAAATAAAAAAAAATAAAATAAAAATAAAAATAAAAAACTAAAAAAAAATAAAAAAATAAATAAAAAAAATAAAAAGTGAAAAAAAAAGTGAAACTTTTTGTACATAGATTGTGGACAAGCACTCTCAAAGACTTGATGTTGAATGTTAAATAATTTTTCTATGGGATGCATTATTTGAAAGGATATGAATTAAGAAAGAAAAGAAAATAAGATGACATTCGATTGATGAGGTAGTTTATGATTATAAATTATACTCCCCAAAAAACACACTAGAATGCTCTTCTTAAAACATAAGTATTCAAGTTGTCTCAGCAAAATATTTATTGCTATTTTTTTTTAAATATTCTTATCAAATTAATTTTATATTTATTTTATAAATGTCTAAAAAATAAAAAAAAATATATGTAATATATAATGAAAAAGAAATACTCACATATATAACGAGTAATCATCAATAAAAGTGATCCAGTATTTAAAATTCTATTTCATCTGAATATATCAAATCGAATAGGCTCATACTACTCATAATGGGCTAGTGGGCATGATATGAAACTTTTGCATGCTTTCCTAACAAATAGATTCACACTGTATTATATAATATCCTCAACTTGGAATTAGGGTTCAATGTACTCAAAATCTAGAACAAAATACCACCCTGAGAAGTGATGTAATTTAGAATTAGGGTTCAATCTCAAATGTAACTTTCTTGGAAGTATCATTTTTGATCTTGTGTGTTCGATAGTTAACTTATCTTTGTGTAATATTTTTGATCTCGTCTCCAAAAATAGTTAATTTATCTTTGTGAATAGTAAGCCCTAGGTTTTGGGAATTTTTCAAAATCTTAATTTGACTAAAAACAACCCTAAGTTCGCACCACCCTTATCTTTTTTTGCACCACCAGTGCATCGTCGCCCCGCCGTCGCTCCGCCGTCATCGCAATTCGCACAATTTGCACACCGTCATCGCAATTCGCACCACCGTCGCACCACCGTCGCACCACCGTCGCACCGTCATCGCAATTCGCACCACCGTCGCACCGTCATCGCAATTCGCACCACCGTCGCACCACCGTCGCACCGTCATCGCAATTCGCACCACCGTCGCACCACCGTCGCACCGTCATCGCAATTCGCACCACCGTCGCACCGTCATCGCAATTCGCACCACCGTCGCACCGTCATCGCAATTCGCACCACCGTCGCACCGTCATCGCAATTCGCACCACCGTCGCACCGTCATCGCAATTCGCACCACCGTCGCACCGTCATCGCAATTCGCACCACCGTCGCACCGTCATCGCAATTCGCACCACCGTCGCACCATTATCGCTAGATTAGTATATCTTTAACCCACTCTTTATTTACTATTTTGCTCAAATGTCCCAACAAATCATAGTTCTCTAAATTTTCTCTCCCTTTTTTTTTCTCTCTCTATATATATATGTTGACTTTTTAAAAAATATTGAAAATTAGTGTAAAATAGAGAGTGGTTGGACCTTATTCTAAAAAATTACTAGTTAAATTAGTGAATATAATATTTAAATTATTTTTTTCTATATAATACTCTTATCTCACATGTACACACGCGCAAAGTCACGTGCACATGTGCGCATGTCGTAATGAATGGTTTAATTTAACATATCAATTCCAAAATATTATCTCATTGCACTTGTGACACGAACTAATTCTTATTGGATCATGAATTGCTATGCTTGATTCTTCAAACTTTATATGTAAGTAGCAATGGATCAGCTAGAAAATGTCAATTTAGGTCTAATAACTAGGCATTTATTTTTTTTTTTCAAAAAAAAAAAATTCACATTTATAATCATTTATATTGTATTAATTTCATTATTATTTTTAATATAAAATAGTGCTTATGTTGTTAGTGAATGCCAAATAAATGCTAAATTGTATTCATGGTAGTTCTTTTTAATTTTAAATTTGAAATTATTTTAATTTTTAATATTATATAGTGCTTATGTTGTTAGTGATTATGTACTACTGTATCATATAGTATATGAAATATTTTAATTTTTAATATAATTAAGAGCTGTATTTTTTTATAGAAGGGGATTCCCCTATTGGCTTGTTCTACATGACACATAAAGGGGAATTTATATATCTTTTATATTCGAAAGTGAATTTCATTATCATGTAATAAATTTTGAAATAATAATAAAAAATTAAATAATTTTTTAAAGGTGATTTTAAAATTAATCAAACATTTTTTTTATATATACGCGTATTGTTATATCATATTAATGTAAATCACTAGAGAATTTTAATTGTCATAAATAAATAATAAAAAGCCTCATTTACTATATGTGATGAATTGGATTATAATTATTTTTATATGAATTAAAATAATTTTAGAAAATGTTATATTTTATTGAAATAAATTCTTTTTATCCTTAATAATATTTTGATAATTATATTTTATGTTTAATTATAATATAATTATCAATCATAATATATATATATTACAATTTCAGTTATGTTATATTTTGTTAATTAAATATTATATTATAGTATTGTATATAATTATATGTTATATTAGGGTTAGATGTCAGTGGAATGTTAAATTGTTGGCTAGGTGTTATACTTCTTGTTGATGGGACGACGACAATCGGAGATCTTAATCGCGATGGGAGCTTCGTGCTGGAAAAGGGTTGCCTCGGGCGCTGCCATGGGCTTTCTCGATTTGCAAGATGCTGAGGTTTGATCATCCGACACCTCTCGTTTTCTTAATCGGTCTGGAACCCTAGTTTTTGTTTGGTTGATTCACGTGCTAAGAGATAGATCTTACCCGTCCCGAGTCGATACTTATAGGATTTAAGAGATAGATCTCTCGTTGACGCTTCAATTGGATCCTGATAAGGAGAATAATTGTCGGTATAGTGCTGTCACCGTGATGACGCATAGAGGGCACGAAGATTTCACGCCAATTTCGCCCCCACGAAAATTTCGCAGCAAGCGTGATTTCGAAGCGATTCGTGGATCAAATGGATACTTTGCTGAACAGAATCGCATCCGGAGAAGAAGTTTGAGCCCATCTCACGACGCGAAGGTGGCAAGAAGTATTTTTCTTGGGGAGCAAAAGAGTGATTTTAATTGGCATTTGGATGAAGGTAGATCGCATAAAAACCCTTCCTTTGTTCTTCCAGATTCGCAGCGGTGTGAGAACACATACCACAATGAAGGAACTGTGACCATGAAGTGTGTTGGTGTTCGCGAACCCCATGGAACATCTAAATCAAAGAGAAACACTATTGGTGATGGGCATGAGATTCTTTTTGTTGATCATCGCGGAGATGATTGGAAGGAACCCTTGTATGGTGAGAATGAGATGTCCAAGAGGTCATACAGAACATCTTTGCCGTTGATTCCTGCATCCCACTATGAGCGAGATAAGGACTATATTCCATTTCCATCACAGAGGACTGGTGTGAGCCAACACGAGCTTGAAAAAGTTCATTATGTAGAGCCCACAGCTCCAGGTAAGATGTCGAATAGGAACATGTACGCAGAAGTGAAAAGGCCCTTGTTTCAATCCAATCAAAAACCATTAAAAACAATGGGTTCTTCTTTTCCTAAGAAATTTGGGAGCGATTATGAGTTTGAGGACTTTATTGGCACATCGCAGGGACATGCCAAGAGCGAGGTTCTGGGTTTTTATGGGAATGACGTTTCTCTGCATGCTCCTGATAATTATCCTAAGAGAAATGCGAAACCTATAGAAATTATGGATCACAATGCTTGTGGGCAGAGGGCAGTGCTCAATGCCTTTGATTCTGATGCAGACGAGATGACCATTGCAGATTCCATGCACACTGCCTGTCATACTAAGAGCGGCGAGGGTAGAAACCTTCACTACCCTAAATTTCAGAGGAAAGCAAATGATGGGTTGCACAGCATGATCCCTGCGTACTCTCTCTCAGAGCACAATCAGGCTCAAATGGATCGTGAGCACCAGAAAAATTCAAAGCGTAGCATCGTTCCCCATGCTTTTGAAACATTTGATTGCGCAGAGGGTTCGCATGGGAGATCAAGCATTTTCCACAATCATCTTGTGGGTGCTGAACGCGGCGCCATTGGAAATTTTGATACTCACAGAATGCAGCTCCACTCAAACAACGATGATGATGATGATGATGATAGGGTTTATTGCCCTGAAAATGATCACGCAGTGATTAATCGTTCAGATTATCAGTCTTACCTTGTTGGCATGCCACATGGCGGCCAGATCTCAAATTTGAGAACACATTATGGAATTGACAGTGGAAGAAGTGCACGTATCCTAACTAAAAAAATGCTGGATTCTCCTGTTTCTAGATACGAGACAGAAATGCAAGGATTCGATGTGAGAAGGCCAGAGAAGGAGCTTTCAGCATACGATATGTGTGATGCCACGTTCGGAAGAACTTATATGGAAGAAGGATGCTCTAGTAGACATGATAAAACCACTGAATCAAACAGGTGGTTTGGGTCTGAAAATCTAGGCTGCCATTATGATGGGGAGAAGTGGATTGATGAAGATCAAGATGATTTGCATGAGGCATGGGCACGGAAGGGTGACGGTGCTCGTGATTATGAAAGTGCTGAGAGATCATTTGATTTGGGTTCTCATTTTGAAAATTATTTATCTGATAGTCCATTTTCCACGCAAGGTTTTATGTTGATGGATAGAACGAGGCAAAATTGGCATCATAAAGCATTTTCAAAATATGCGAATGGAAGCTCGAGCTATGGTTCTTTGAGGCTCCATAAATCCCAAAAATTTTGTAAAAAGAGTAACGTTCATGGGAAGAAAAGTTCTTGGAAGGTAAGTGATCACCATGGTGGCGAAGGTCGAGCAAATGCTCATGGTCTGTTAGATGAACGAGCCGACCCCTTGGTGCCGGACCCAATGGAGCACACAGAGGAATTTATGAAACTGGTCAATAGTGCCTTCTTCAAGTACTCCAAGATATTAAACTTGAACAGTACGAACCAGAGAAAATACAGGGAGCCAGGAAAATATAGTTGTTTTGTCTGCATTGTCTGCCACAGGTCTGTTTCCTTTCTCTCAGTATTCTTTTTAGGAGGAGACAATCTTGGTCCCGCCCATCTCATGTTATTCTCTGCAAGGTCCTTTTATCATGTTTCTTGTTAGTGAGCCTTGATATTGCAACTTGAATCTTCAACCCTAAAAGTCAATCTGATGGGAAGAAAACCAGCCATCCTCTGTTATAAGATTCGCATATCACTCACGTTGCACATCTGCATCACAGTGGGGTTGGCTGTTACAGTAATCTCTTGATTTGTGTTGCAACAATCTCTTGATTTGTGAGGCTCAGTGGGATGCTCCACTTTGTTATGTCATGTTCTTGCCAGTGGGCATGTATATAGGTGTGTATTTGAGGGTGCCCTTTATTTATAAGAGAAAATGGCACGAACTTAACTAAACTACGTGTTACTGGAGTGTGGACGACAAGGAACATGACGATGCACACGAATTTGATCATCAGGATGAAATAGTGAGCTCGGAGTTGGAGATTTCCTCGAATATTTGTTTCGTCACGTGATTTTCAAGTTTCAATGATTCAGCATGCATTATGCTTTTTGCTCAGGCCATTGCAGTGCAGGAGGGAGGACTCATCTTTTTGGAATATGGTTCTCAGCGGCAAGATGGCTTAGGTAGTGGAAGTATCAGCCGTGATGGTTCTTGATATTTGAATTTTTCTTTGGGTTGAAAACAAAATCTAGGACCCAAATTAGAGTTGGCTCATTCATTTGATGAATGATACATCAAAGGTTGAACGAACATAGATTGTCTATTCGTTCTTATGTTAGTGATATTATTTCTATTTCTATTTGCCTTAGCTTTCAAAATAATAGCATGTGCTTCGTAATTTGTTGTGAGAGAGCATATTGTCTGTGATTACGCATAGGTGTGCTATTGTTGGGGTGTGAGCAATTTAACATAAAAGAGTGTTTTTAACTCTTAGGAGAGTGGTTTGAAGACCAATCATTTTTTTATTTGTGCCCTGTTATATGAAGTTTACAAATTTTATAGTCATTACTTTTTTTTGTTTACTAGTTGGAAGGCTAAATATCTATTTTTTGAAATTTTGTTTCTCTTTTTTTGTTTGAATGTGTATTGTTTTTATGTAGTACATATTGAATTGAATTTCTATGATAATGAATTTTGATTTTTTATGTTGGTATCAATAATTTTCTTATTTTTTAATTAATGCCCCATCATGAGATCTTGAACATTTGGGTTGAGGTGATTCGTGTTTGTTTTTAAATACCTGAATGGTTCGGGAGGGGGGGAGGTTCGGGAGGGGGAGGGGGAGGGTGTTAGAGGGTTTAATTTTTTTTTACATTATTTTAAAATATAGTATTTTTAATTATTTTAAAATACATAATATTTATAATTAATAATTTTTATTTTTATTTTTATTTTTTTTATCATGACGTATCCTAGTCGTATCCGTATCTTAGTTTTTTAGAATTTGTCGTGTCCCCGTATCTTGTCGTGTCGTATCCTCGTGTCCGTATTCGTATCCGTGCAGCATAGCTCCTCATGAGTAAGCATGACAAAATTAGCAGTTGAACAAGTGAAATGCCCTCTAAGGAGATCTAGTAGCCTATTATATAATTTCTAATCTTCTAAACATTCTTTATAATGTAAGATGTAACATCTAAAATCTCCCTTGTGTATATGTCAATTTTTCACAAGAAAGAATGCCCCTTGGTAGCTTTTCTCCTCTTGGAGTATCTTTGTCATCTCTCTCTATTATTTTATGGTGAAGTTGATGTGATGATCTGACTGATAATCCCAACTCCACTTGATCTAGATGTAATTGTAACCACATGAATCAATTTTTGATAAATCTATAAGAGTGGAAGCTTACCTCTTTCACTTATGATTATTAGGTCCAATCATTGCTCTAAAATGGTAGATTTGAGATTATGTTTTATTGTATCATTGCCATCTTAGAAAATAATGATAAAAGTGATTGAAAATTTAATTTTTTAAAATGAATGTTTGGTTTGAAGAATTTAAATATTTTTGATCATCAACAAATTGTCACCTTGTCTTTGCACCAAATCTAGAGATTATCATTTGTTTTCCAAATAAACACAATAACCCCCAGTAGGTCTTTTTTTTTTGTATTAGGTGATGGCTAATTGCAGGCCAAATATTCAACTAACTAAAAATATACATGACACCTAATGAAATACCAAATTGGTGAGCTTTCTTCATTAATCAAAGTACATTATGAATTATTTTTCCATGTGTATGGTGTAGAGAATTTCAAAGATAATAAATTATATTGATTATATAAATTATATTTGTTCTGATAATAATAAGATATATAATTTTTTTAATAATTTTTTATATATGATAAAATCAATTGGTTGGTCAACATCTAACAAATGATCAACACTTAGCTCAATAAGTATTTTTATTGAAGTGTAACTTAAAAGATTAATCTTTTAAGGAATATCCAAGAAATATATTTTCAATGATGATATTTTTTCAATGATAATCTTTAAAAGAGTATCATAAGATCTTTCATTTAATTTTGTGATTAAAAATATTTTTTAATTTATTTGATTCATAATTTATATTTTTGGCATAATTATAATTTCATTCATATATATAATATATCAATTTAAGGGCTTACCTAATATAAAAGATCCATATTGATATAAGTGGTTGTTAAGTTGGAGTGCACCCCAAAATATAAATTTCTAAGAGAGTATCTAAGATATATTTTTTTATGATAATAAAATAGGTTTATGATCTAAATCTCAAGAAAATATTTGTGTTTTTAAATTATTTCATCTAAAATTATGATACAATGTATTTTTTAAGTGACATGATTTACTATGTTAAATATTAGAATATGGTATATATATTATTATTATTATTATCAACCAAATCTCATTTCGATTAGTTTGGATTAGCTTTCTAATTTTTTTTAATTAACTATGTTAAATATTATGTTCATTCTCAAATTTTTATTTATTTTTTTTAATAATTTGTTTAATTTTTTTTAGTCATGCCTTTATTTTGTTTCTTTCCTCCATCCTATTACTCACTTTTTTTCCTACTACTGCATTAAGAAGTTTGTTTTGGATAATTCTCACTTATTTTATAATTTATATAAATTATTTAATTTTTTTAATAATTTTATTTTAAATTATATCATTCTTAGTTTTATCACAATTTTATCTTCTTTACTATTATTTTTTAGATATATTATTTCTCAATTGTTCAACATTCATTTACATATAGTATAGTTGGTCTTGTAGAATTTTTTTTTTAAATCATAGCTATCTTTCAATCACAAAATACTTGTGCTATTAATTTATATTTAATTCATTCAATTTTGATCATCTAAGATATATTCTTGTTAGTCTTCTAATATTTATTTAATAGAGCTACAGTATTTTAAATGATTGAAATTTAATATTTTTTATTTTTTATCTTTTTTATTATCATATTATTATCACTCTTAATATTATTAAATTCATATCGTAAGTATAATTCTCTGAATTTATAGATTTTTGCCTAATTGTCTTATCAATCAATAATATTTTGTTTTTAATAATATATATCAAGGGATATCTTGATATCTTTAAATTTTTAGCTAGTTCATTAATTATTAGTACATAAATATAAAAATTGAGTGAATCTTTTTTTATGATTTTACATTTATTAAAAACTCGTGAGTGATGTCTTGAATCAATCTAACCTAATATATCAATATTACTACCGCATATATGTTCTTGATGAGTTTAATAAATATATTTAATATTTTTTTTTTGCATAAAATCTATTAAAATAAATCTCTTAATATTTTATCAATTTTTTTTTCAAATTGATAAGATTATAAATAAGTTTTTTTTTTCTTTTTATGTATTTATTGATTAATTGTTTAACTAAGCAGATAGCAAAAATACTAGATCTATTTGATATAAATTAAAATTGATTCTCTGAAATTTTTATTTTTTTTTTTTATGTTTTGAATTTTTTTTTTCATAAAATATTATAATTCTACTTAATAGTTTAAGATCTTGATAGTATTAATGTGTGAAAATTTCTTTTTTATTCTTATAATAAAAAATTATAATATTTTTTCTTTTTTGCATTAATATCCTATTGAACCAAAACATTTCACTCATTTTTTTAATGACCTTCCAAATTTTAATAGGGATATTGCTTAGTTATAGAGTTTTTCTGATATTCATTTTGTTGAGAACATCTCAAATCACATCTTATTTAAATGATCATAAAATATATTTTTTGTTTCTTTTAATTTATCATCATTAATTTGAATTTGGTTCCAATGTGTTTTTTAATATTTATTTTGTTGAGAACATCGCAAACCTCCATAGATCTTATTTCGGTAATATATTATTTATCTATCTTTGACTTGTTCAATTTTAATTAGGATTTGATTTTTTTTTTATTCTTATTATATTTTATTTGAGTAATATTTTTGTTTTTTTTTTTCTTATCTTGATCAATTTATAAATATTATTTTTTTATTTTTGTACATTATAGTCTTAAATTTAATTTTATTTGTCACTCTTTTAATTTTATTGTCTCATTATATGATTATATGATATATATATATATATATATATATATATGTATGTATATTTGTTTATTTATTTTTATTTAAAACAAATTCATTATTTTATAATATGCTAAATCTCAAGTGTTTACCATCATATTTTACTATGTTAGTAAATTTTTTTTAAACATACTTGAAATTTATTTAGATATAATTTTTATGTAATTTTATATTTCATTTCATACTGTATTGTATTTATGTTGAAGGATCAATTAGTTTTTTTATTTAGTTTTTTTTTTCTGAAAATATTTTTAGGTTTTATGTTTGCTTTTGGGATGAGATTTAATTTTTTTAGAATAGGTGAGAATAAAAATAAAGTAAATATAAAAATGGATACTATTTTTAAGATTGTGAATCTATTATTTGAAGATTCGATGATAGGATTGTGAATATTATTTTAATTTTAGAGTTATAAATCATGCATGCTATTACTATGTCTACTTCTCAAATTCATTTGTGTTGAAATAGTAAGATGCTCTTTGAAATTCTATGAAGACTTTAGTTCACCAATCTTTTTTAATAATACAAGTTTTTATGTTGAGATTTAGATGGGTGTGTAGACTAGGACGAAACTAAATTTGAGGGAATTAATAGAAATTAATAGTTTAGAGTTCAAAGTAGTATTTTAGAAGGTGAAGGCGTAAGGCAATATTATTTTGTGGTCATGAAATGAGGCATTAAACAATTGATCTTTTGTGATAACATTGTGCAAATAGAAAATGCTTGCATATGTGCTTTGAACTTTTTTTTTTTTGTAAAAAGTTCTTATGTAGATGAATCATAAATAAATTAAAATAATCTTATATATATATATGTGTGTGTGTATGTATGTATATGTATGTTAAAATAAAAATACTAAAAATATAAATGTAAATATCATATACAATTTATACATCAAATACTATTATATAATATATTAAAATAGTCAGGGCAACTCATATGTTGGATGCTCTCATCAAAAATATAAAAAATAAAAATAATAAAAAATATAATTGTAATAGATATCAATTATTAGTCTTTATTTTTTTAAAAGTTATGTTTGATAGAACTATATCATCAGGAACACACTACTTATTAAAGTATCTCACGACAAAGTTATATGTTTTTGGTTTTTATGGTATCGTTTGTTTTCATAATATATATGTCGTGCAAAGGTCACCCTCACTAATGCATCCATGCCCCATTAAGGTTGTCAATAGTATTTTTTAATTAGAATTATAAATCATCCTTGGACTTCTAGATATCCATTGGATCATCTCATTTTCTCATCGAGGTTTTTGTAAGTGGTGGCCATTAGATGGTGAATTATGCTAAAATTTTGAAAATATGTTTTTGAAAATTATTGTTTCTTTATGAACATATTGCAAATTATAATAATTTGAAATATGCTTTCACCTTGAACTCTTAATTTTGGTTTACGCTTTCACCTTTAAAAAACTTGAATCTTTATGGACATATTTTAAAAGGTGAAATCATCCTCTTGACTAATCCGTTGACATATTTGAAGATTGTGGCTCATAATTTATCAGATTCAAAATTGAATTTTGGCTATTACAAGTAGAAAATCTAAGACATTATTTTTGTTTTTTCTTTTCGATAGTATTTGTGTTTTTGAAAAGGAAGAGGATGGTAATAATTTGTAAATTTAATATAAGATTGAGTGTGTGTGATTACACAAATATTTACATATTGGATCTCATGAGAATTCTGAATTTAAAATTGTTCGATTCGACCTACAATAGTACTGGGATGACCGACTCTAATTTGAGTTTTATTTTGATTTGCATATTATAGTTTATTGTATATTTGAAATGTACGAAGATGGTAATAATTTTTAAATTTAGCAAGATCGAGTACATGCGATTACACAAATATTATAAATTTTAAAATCTTTTGGTCAAGAACAGTATTGGGATGATTGATTCTAATTTGAGTTTTATTTTGATTCGAATAGTATAGTTGATTGTATTTTTTGTAAAGTGAGAGAATAATGATTTTTAAATTTAATATAAGATTGAGCAAGTGTAATTACATAAATATTAACATATTGAATCTCATAAGAATTTTAAATTTAAAATTATTTGATCGAGAACAGTGCTGGGATAATTGATCGATCAGGAACAGTATTGAGATAATTGATCACCTGAAAAATTCTCATGTCGCCTATATGCATCCTTTAGAGGTCATATTTTGGCGTGATGACAAATGTTTTCATACAAGTGTGGTAGATCTTGGGTTTGAGACTCATCAGACATAATTTCTCCAATTTTTATAGATAAGATATTGAACTGTTAAGTAAGGATTAAAATATCAGTTTCTACGAATATATCGGTACTTGGATTTTACGGATATATTGGATATATCGAAGATATATCAGTGTGTGTTTGTATGTGAGCACCAATCAATGATAAATATATCAGTCTTAATGAATATATCGATACTTAGAATTTATGGATATATCGGAAATTTTTATCATTGCTGTCAAGATGTTAATTTCTTTCAGATCTGGCACTAAGTTGGAGCCTCCTGTGCTGGGCTCGAACTCCAACATAAGATTGAGCAAAAAGTCACAAAGGCAATTTTTTGTGAGTCGTCGTAGATAAGACATTTATTTATTTATTTATTTATTTAGGTACATGCTTGTATGGGAATTTTATATTTTTAGAGAATTAAAATTCATATATTTGACTCTAATTATATTAGGAATATCTTTTGGTAGTGGAGTCTTCTTAGTTATATGCTAATTTTATATTTTTAATTTCAATAAATCTCATGGCTCGGAGCGGCCTTTTGATGTGTATTTTAAATTTTGAGCAGCTCATCCAAGGTGTTCGGAGATATCCAGCGCTTGGCAAGGCATGCCTTCATGTGTCACAATGATGCCCTGAGAGCCAAGCACCGGGGCCTCCTCCGAGCAATATGCGTTCTTATGGGCTGGAATAGTTTTATTCCGCCAGGCTCATCAACTTGGGTTCCCAGGCCTTTATCTGCTGCAGAGGCTTTTGCCCAGAAGGATGATTTGCTTATCTGGCCTCCGGTGGTCATCATCCGCAACATCTCTATGACGAAGAACAACCCGGAAGAACAGGTCGTGGTCCCCATCGAAGCCGTTCAGGCCCTTCTCCGAGGTAAGCAACACGCTAGCCATAAGAACTGCTCGTCTGGTATTTCTCCTTGTTCTTGTTTCTATAACATAAAGGATAGATTTAATCTCATAAGAACTGCTCATTTAAGCGTGAGCCTTGTGTTGGTCCCTCTGTGTGTGCCTAGGGCTGTAACCGAGCCGAGCCCGAGCACCCTCAAACTCGGCTCGTCAGCTCGTAAACAGACTCGTGAATAGGCTCGTGAGCAATCTCGTTAACCAGGCTCGTGAACAAGCTCTTGAATCAAGCTCAGCTCATTGGCTCGTAGACAGGCTCGTGAACAAGCTCGAGGCTACTCCTTTATAACTGAGCCGAGCCGAGCCTGCCTAATACTCGGCTCGACTCGGCTCGGTTACACCCCCTATGTGTGCCTGAGTTTTCGGGACCAACTAGCCATCTGCCTAATTTTCAATTTGATCCTGCGGAAAATCATAGGGAAGGGCTTTGTTGGGGGGAAGGTGAATGTGGGCCTTGGAAAGCCGGCCGACCAGAGCGTGATCCTGGTGAAGTTTCTCGCCACTTTCCCCGGCCTGAGGATGGCCAACAGCCTCCACGGCTACTTTGCAGAGAACAAACATGGGAGGGAAGAGTTTGAGAGGGACACTCCCAGCGGCAGCAAAGCCGTTGCCCCCCTCCCCACCCTACCAGAAGCAGGAGAGAGGGCTGACGTGGCAGAGGAGCATCACCTCCTCCTCTATGGGTACGTGGGAATTGCAGAGGACTTGGACCGGCTAGATTTCTACACCAAGGGGAGGATTTCCATAATGAGCAAGAAGGAGATTCAGGACCTCGCTGATGCTCCCGTCAAAGCTGCTGGGTGACCAATGGGGCTTGCCTGTTTTGCTCATCCCCCCCCCCCCCCCCCCCCCCCCCCCCCCCCCTCTGATTGGTTGATCATGAAACCGATGTCCTGTTTTGTGTGGTCGTGGCTTCTTCTGTGTGGTCGTGGCTTCTTCTGTGTGGTCGTGGGTGTATCTTCGGTGGGTGTGGGATGCTTGATGAGATGTGATTATTGCAGAATGATTTTCTATTATAACGTGCTATTTGTAGAATTTATAGCTTGTTTTTGTAGTGGAGGCATTGAGTTTTGATAATGTTGTGTTGCCAAATATTGAGTTATGTGAAAATGAATATACATATGTGAATGTAGATGCGTGCGTGCGTGTGTGTCTGTGGGTGTCTGTGTCTGTCTGTGTCTGTCTGTGTGTGTCTGTCTGTCTCTGTGTGTGTGTGTGTATGTCTGTCTGTCTCTGTCTGTATGTGTGTGTGTCAGTCTCTCTGTCTGTATGTGTGTGTGTGTGTGTATGTCTGTCTGTCTCTGTCTGTATGTGTGTGTGTCAGTCTCTCTGTCTGTATGTGTGTGTGTGTGTGTCTGTCTGTCACTGTCTCTATCTGTGTGTGTGTGTGTGTGTTTGTCACTGTCTCTATGTGTGTGTGTGTGTGTGTGTGTGTGTATGTTTGTCACTGTCTCTATGTGTGTGTGTGTGTGTGTGTGTGTATGTTTGTCACTGTCTCTTTGTGTGTGTGTGTGTGTGTGTGTGTATGTTTGTCACTGTCTCTATGTGTGTGTGTGTGTGTGTCTGTTTGTCACAGTCTCTATCTGTGTGTCTGTGTGTGTCTGTGTCTGTCTGTGTGTGTCTGTCTGTCTCTGTGTGTGTGTGTCTGTCTGTCTGTCTCTGTGTGTGTGTGTCTGTCTGTCTCTGTCTGTATGTGTGTGTGTCAGTCTCTCAGTCTGTATGTGTGTGTGTGTGTGTGTGTGTCTGTCTGTCACTGTCTCTATCTGTGTGTGTGTGTGTGTGTTTGTCACTGTCTCTATGTGTGTGTGTGTGTTTGTCACTGTCTCTATGTGTGTGTGTGTTTGTCACTGTCTCTATGTGTGTGTGTGTGTGTGTGTGTGTGTGTCTGTTTGTCACTGTCTCTATGTGTGTGTGTGTGTTTGTTTGTCACTGTCTCTATGTGTGTGTGTGTGTGTGTGTCTGTTTGTCACAGTCTCTATCTGTGTGTGTCTGTGTCTGTGTGTGTCTGTGTGTGTCTGTGTGTGTCTCTGTGTGTTTGTGTGTGTGTGTGTGTGTGTGTGTGTGTGTTTGTGTGTGTGTGTCTGTGAGTGTCTGTCTGTGAGTGTATGTGTGTGTGTTTGTGTGTGTGTATGTGTGTGTGTTTGTGTGTGTGTATGTGTGTGTGTTTGTCACTCTATCTGTGTGTGTGTGTGTCTTTGTGTGTGTGTGTGTGTTTTTATATATATATGCCTATATAAACATATATGTTTGTCGATATATATATATATATATATATATATATATATATATATATATATATATATATATATGTTTTTATATACAAGTATTTTGATTTGTTTTTTATTTTGATAATAAATATGTAATCGATTGGTTTTGGCAATTGGAGGACATGGGTTCGAATCCCACAATTCCCCTGCTATAGTATTAAATAATTTCTTTGTTTCCAATAATACTTTATCAAAAAATTAAATCAATTTTTATTTTTATTTTTATTTTCAAAGGGAAAAATCAGATTAATAAATTTTAGTGTACCAAAAACTTAATTATTTTAGAATCTATTGCACATTTTTTTTTAATTATGAAAAATTATGTGTGTCAAAACACAAATATTTTATATTTCATACACCAAAACACAAATCTACTTAAAAATAAAACTGCTTTTTTATAATAAAAGTGGTTTTAGAAAACATAAAAACTGATTTTAAATTTTGTTTATAATCAAAACTTATACATGCATAAATATATTTGTTTGTGTGTGATTATACTTATAAATATAAAATATATATTTATATGCACACTTACATATATATACATAAAGATAACAAATTTATATACATTTATATATATACATATATATATATATACATTTATATATATACATGTATATAATATGTGTGTGTGTGTGTGTGTGTGTGTGTGTGTGTGTGTGTTTATGCATAAATATAACATATATGTTTATTTATATGTTATATTTATGTGTATACATATACACACACATACATAACATATATATATATATAAGTTTTGAATTAAAAATAACAAGAATTAATTTTTAATTTTTTAAAAACCAATTTTTGGATGTAAATGGAGTTTTTGTTTTATTTGGAAACTATTTTCGATTTTAAAGTAGGTTTTATTTTTAGTAAATTGCATTTCAAGTTGAATAGTAATTTCCGAATTAAAATAGATATTTTCTAATTTGAAAATTGATGTTTTTATTTTTTTAGAAAAAGTGGGACAAATCAGTTTTAAGTGTCTCAGTGTATAGAGAATTAATAATTTTTATTTTTAATATATATTTTAAATTTTTAAAAAATTTAGGTCATATGTATAATTAATTTGCATTTGGTAGACCTAAACACAAATCTCAGTTACCAAAATATTTTTGAAATTACATAATGGCACCTCTTTTTCTCGTACCTTCCTTCGACCTCCGTACTCATCCGTCGCAGCTCCAGTCGCAGCTCCAGTCGCGTCCGCGTTCCCCATGGAAACGCCGGATGTGCCTCAAGGGAACGCAGGCTCTCGCGGTGGCTGTGCTGAAACTGTAAGCATTTATTCGTTTAGCTTTATCTGTGTATCGAGAAGATAATGGAAACCGAAGCTCCGGCGATTCGGTGACTTGAAATTCAGAAGATTTCGTTAATACCGTGTTTGTTTTATCGTTACTATCTCGGCTCCTTGCCATGCATTTAGATTTTAGAGAGCTGATTAGGGTTAGCATGGTGCCCGTACGGTTTTTTATCTTCGTTGATTGTGTTTGTTGAAACTATTGAGATCGTAAACTTGATGTGAATCCCAAATCGAAATTCAATTCCATCTCTAAGATACTCTATGTATTTTTTCTAAATGTCATTAATAGTTGTTAATCACGTGATTAGAATTTATGTTGTATTAGTATGATTATCTTTGTTCCTTATGTTGTAATTTTTGTATTTTCAATTTTGTTTTTCTTTTTGTTTGAGTGTTGTTTTTTATTTATTGCCAACAAAGTGATATCGGGCAATAGATTATTGACTCTCTAGAAATTTTGAGTTCTCATAAACTCATAGAGTTGAAGTCTTGAGCTTCTTTTAAGATTTTAGGTATCATAGGTTTTTGTTTGAATGTTACTTTCAATTTTTGGATTTGATATTTGTTGGAGTCTACTATCAACATGTCATCAACATATAATAATAGCATAATGAAGTCATTTTCATCCTCAATTTTTTTGTTGCATGTACAATGATTTGAATTGAGTCTATTGCATTCAATGCTAATAACAAATGAATCAAATCTCTTATACCAACATCTCAATATATATTTGAGATCATATAGAGATTTGTTCAACTTTCAGACTAAGTTTTTCTTACTTATTTCACCAAAATTCTCTAATTGAAGCATATGGATTTTTTTTGTTTTAGTTTTTCATTAAAAAAAAAATAATTTTGACGTTCAACTGCTCTAGATATAAATTCAATATAGCACATAAAGTCACCACCACTCTGATTATTATTATTATAATCCTGCTTGATCATTATTATCCTACTTGATCTTGTAGATTCATTTGTTACAACTAATTTTTCCTTCATTTGATAATATTATTAGTTTCTATGTATTATTTTTGTATAGAGTTTTAATTTCTTCCTGCATTCTATCATCCATAGAGATGCATCTGAGTTATTTTTATTTTTATGAAATGTTAATGATTTTTCATCCTATATTACAAGATAATATTAAATGTGATAGTAACTCTTACTATCATGCACGCACGCACGCAGGCACACACTTCCCCAGTGTCAAATTTTGCCCTGGACTGACTCTAACATTATGTTCTAAATCAATACAAAAAATAAAATTATAACAATACTTAACGATCAATATGGAAAATGAGTAAAATTATTGGTGCAGCTCATAAATTTTTGGTGCTCCGATTAAAATCTTAAAATAAAATAAAAATAATAAGCATAATAAATTGCCTATGGTGTGATTATTTACTCATGAGTTAATAACTCATGATTTGGAGTGTTAGAATGAGTTGTAAAAGATATAATTCTTACAGATCAAGAAATAACTAATGAGTTTGCCTACGATTATACATGGGCAAACTCATATCCTTGCATGATCTCGACAATTGACCTATCTCATCGTATAATATGTAATACCCTTCTTCTATATTTAAAAAAAAAAGTCATAAATATTCCTATCTCCTATATCTACTCGTATAATACTACTCGTAGAGTATAGAAATTAGTTATGTCTACTCATATTTGTAATGCCAGTAGTATAGAATCTCTCTCTCTACTGGATCTCGGTCCATCTCGTGCCGTGAGTGATGACCACCACAACCACACCACATCACCTCGTGTGCACCATACCGAACCCAACCTAGCGTCATGTTGCACTTCACAATCTCTCACTGCACCATTTTGCACACAACATTGCATAGCACACGGCACCACACTGCCCATGCTACGCTGAACCACCATTTACACCAGACCGCACTGCACTGTTTCATGCTGACCGTGCATGCAACACCAGATGTACCGTTACAGTGCACAGCCACGCAACGAGCCCTACACCATATGCACACAAAGTGTGTGTGTGTGTGCGTGTGTGTGCGCACACACGCTTACATCCTTGCACACTATATAGATGCAGCCGTATGTTCTTTTACTTGTTGCTGTGGACTGTGGTCAAGGTACTGTTAAGTGCAGAAGCTTTTTTTTTTGTGCTGTTATTGTGGTGATGTCTTCTTCTCCAGCCTGTTATTTGTTGTTTGTAAGCTCTCGATGGAGGTGCTGTACTGGATTACTGAACCCATGCCTTCAATTTTGGCTGCCTGGCTTGATTGAATAATAAATTGGACCAGGCAGACTTGGGTTAATGGGCTGCCAAGCACACAAGGTATTTTTCTGCCCATCCTGAATTCAACTAGCCATTTTTAGCTTGTCCCTAGGTCAACCCAGCCATTTTCTACCAAGCCCAATGCCAATGTAGAGGTGTCAACTAGGACGGGCGGCTCGAGCACGGCCTGACCTAGTTCAGAGCCATGCGTGGACCGGCCTCGTGTCGGGCCATGGTTCCTGGCCCACGTGCCATCGAAGACACGACATGGCCCAGCATGCCAGCCCTTGCAGGATAGTTTTGGCCCCAACAGACCAAACTAGGTTAACCTGGAATGAATCTGGCTAGCCCTGAATGAACTCAGATTAGCTTGAACTTGATCCAAGATAGGTTATCATTCTTATTTTATATGTTGAATATAATTTTTTAGGTTTTTAGTTTTAAATTTCATAATATCATCGAAATATCATTTGATGATAGCTCGGGTGGGTTGTCCAATATGTTTCATTACTAATTTTTTTTTTGGAGAATTATGTTTTATGACTGGGGAAGAAAGATAATTAGTGTGAGAAATATGAGTCTTTGGAAAGAACTCAACCACATAGGGTGGTACCTGAAAGCCATGAAAACAAGCATAGAGCTTGTTTCTTCTTCGTGTGTGTGTCTGTGTGCTTCGTCTTCACAGACCACAGTCCACAATTTATGTTGTGGAAGATGTATATGGCGAATAGGATCATCAAAAATGGAGGGGATGGTCGATCAAAGTGATCGAGCATGAAAATTGTGCGCACCCTTGGGTCGGTCTCCAAAAATATTCTCATACTGGAGAAGCTGCTAAGCTCAAAGCATGAATATTGCTTGCTTCAACTCTCTAGATCTCATGAGTACCATCAGGTTACCTCAAAGCTTCCATGGTCAATACTTCCATAGTGAAACTCTGTAGATCAACTTGTGCTCTGTTGATCTCCTCGCGAGCAATGAAACTATCTTCAGGATCCAACAATCGTGCTCAGCACAATTATCATTACTGTTAAGAAAGAGAGAGAAAAAATCTTTTTTTTTGAATTTCTTTGACCCTCATTATATTCAACACTCCCCTTCAAGCTGGAGCATATATATCATATGCACCAAGCTTGTTACAAATGTGTTTAATCCTGGGACGACCGAGAAATTTAGTGAAGATATCTGCTAGTTGATCATTTGAATTAACAAAACTTGTAGCAATACATCCTGATGTGATCTTCTTTCTAATAAAGTGACAATCAACTTCAATATGCTTGGTCCTTTCATGAAAGACTAGATTGGATGCAATATGTAATGCGGTCTGGTTATCACAGATGAGTTTCATCTCTTCATCCTTTCCAAATCTCAACTCTCGAATAAGATGTTTCAATCATATGAGTTCACATGTTGCAAAGCCATAGCTCAATACTCGGCTTCAGCACTAGATCTAGCCATTACATCTTATTTCTTATTCTTCCAAGATATTAGATTACCTCCAATAAAAACACAGTACCCTAAAGTGGAACGTCTATCTGTGGGTGAGCCAGCCCAATCTGTATCTGTGTAACTAACAACCTTAGTATGACCTTTGTTCTCGTACAACACACCTTTGCCTGGTGTACTTTTGATATATCAAAGAATGCGAATTACGGCATCCCAATAGCTATCACATGGTGACTGTAGGAATTGACTAACAACACTCAAAAAAAAAAATATCTGGACGAGTAATGGTGAGATAGTTCAATTTACCTACGAGTCGTTGATATCTCCCAGAGTCTCCTAAAGGCTCCCCCTGTCCTGGTGCAAGTTTGACATTTGGATCTATAAGTGTTAAAATTAATGTTTTGTTTTGAGGGGTAAAAATATAATTTGTAATCGGCGCATCGTTTGAGAAACGAAACGCACGAAACGCACGAAACACATTGATGCCTATATCTTCTCCTCTTCTTCTAAACAATTTATAACTTTCTTCTCATTGATTTTCTCAATAAAACAAAATAAATCCTACATAAGTGGTATCGGAGGGATGGTTCAAGGACCAATCTAGTAATTTATGCAGTGAATTTTTCGAAGTTGCGCAATGCAAGGTGAAACTTGGTCGATGCGAGGAGCCCAAATCATTTTTGATGGAGAAGATTATGATTATTGGATTGTGATGATGAAGACACTCTTGATCTCACAAGATTTGTGGGATTTAATGGTGAATAAGTATGAAGAAGAACCAAAAGACACATTATCACCGGATGACCGAAATGTGTTCGATGAAATGCTAAAGGATTTCAAGAAGAAAGATGCGAAGGCTTTGTTCATTATTCAACAAAGTATCTCTCGTAAACTTTTTCCAAGAATAATTGGAGCAAGAACATCAAAAGAAGCTTGGGATATACTTCAAAAGGAGTTTCAAGGGACCGACAAGATGAAGACCGTGAAGCTCTTGACACTCAAACGAGAATTTCAAAATCTCATGATGAAGGAGAAAGATACTATACATGAGTATTTCTTGAGGGTGATCGAAGTTGTGAACCAAATCAAGAGTTTGGGCGACATCTTGACTGATAAGTCAGTTTGTGAGAAGATATTGATAAGTCTTTCTCCGAAATATGATAATATTGTCGTCATTATTGAAGAAACAAAAGATATTTCATCACTTAGTGTCCAAGACTTGATGAGTTCTCTCGAGATGCATGAACAACGAATGAATCGACATAGTGAAGCTTCTCTTGAAAGTGCTTTTCAATCAAAAGTGAGCGTAAAAGAAGATTCTACCGGAAGCTCGAGTAAACGACAATATTTTCGTGGCGATGGAATTTATACAAGAGGTCGTGGTCGAGGCCGAGGAGGAGGAAGAAACTCTGATGATAACAAATTTTGTCATCATTGTAAGAAGCCAGGTCACATTGAAAAAAATTGTTATCACAAAGGAAAGCCTTAGTGTTATAATTGCAAGAGGTTTGGTCATATAAAAAGGGATTGTCGAGATATAAGTAGAGAACAGGCCAATTATACCGAGGAGGAAAAAAAGTGTGAAAGTGATGGAAGTACATTCTATGCATGTCAAACGGCTGTCGGGAAAAATGTCAACGAGTGGTATGTTGATAGTGGGTGTAGCAATCACATGACCGGAGACGAGTCAGGTTTCTGCAAATTCGACAAAAGCGACACAACACGAATCACAATGGGTAATGATGCCGTAATAAAATCAAATGGGAAAGGTACAATTGCCTTAGCTTCAAAGAAATGTAGATTGTTGATTCATGATGTGTTGTTTGTTCCAGACTTAGCTCAAAATTTGCTAAGTGTTGGACAACTTATGGTAAGCGGTCATGCGCTTCACTTCGATAATGATACTTGCAAGATTTTTGACAAAGAAGAAAATAAAAGAGAATTAATGGCCGTTGTCAAGATGGAGAGGAATCGAAATTTTCCTCTTACTCTCAAACCCGCAAGTGGGTTATCGCTAAAAGTCAACATGGAAGATCTGTCATGGCTATGGCACAAATGGTTAGGTCATGTGAACTTTGAAAGCTTGAAGTTGATGAGTAAGAGAAACATGGTATATGGTTTACCGAATATTGAAGGTAAACATGATATTTGTGAAGCATGTGCTCTCGGTAAAATCCATCGAGAGACATTTCCTAAAGAGAAAGCCTGGAGAGCAAAGGCATCATTGGAGCTTGTTCACACTGACATTTGTGGTCTAATGTCAACTAATTCTTACGGAGGAAATCGATACTTTATCACTTTAATAGACGATTTCTCAAGAATATGTTGGGTCTACTTTTTGAGACAAAAATCGGAAGCATTGTCTGTCTTCAAGAAGTTTCAAAGAATGACTGAGAAACAGAATGACAAATTGATTAAAAGGCTAAGAAGTGATAAAGGTGGAGAATACAACTCAAAAGAGTTTGGAAAATTTTGCGAAGATATTGGGCTTGAAAGGCAATTGACTACGAGTTTTACACCAGAGCAAAATGGCATTGCTGAAAGAAAGAATTGCATAATTGTCGAGATGGCGAGGATAATGATGAATGCAAAAGGGTTACCATTGACCTTCTGGGCAGAAGCAACTTATACAGCGGTTTATTTGTTGAACCGATGCCCGACAAAGGTGGTTGAAAACAAGACGCCATTCGAGGCATGGACCGGGGGTAGAAAACCGTTAGTGAATCATTTAAAAGTGTTTGGATCCATTTGTTATGCTCATGTCCCGAAAGAAATAAGAAACAAGCTGGAAGATAAAGGCGAGAAATGTATTTTCGTTGGCTATAGCACTAAGTCGAAGGGATATCGACTTTTTAGCCTGAAGAAGAACAAAGTGATTGAAAGTCGAGATGTGATTTTCAATGAAAAAGAACAATGGGATAGGAAAGAGAAAGACGTTGAGAATGTGTCAATGCCGGTTTACGAAGAGGATCCGAGGAAGGAATCAAGTGGAGCTAATGAAGATGGAATTGAAAAAAATGAACATCACCAATCTCCAACAACGCAACCTGGATCGAGTTCATCAACACCGAGCTCTACTCTAGTAAAAATGAGAAGGTTGAGTGATGTATATGCTCGATGCAATTTTTGTGTAGTTGAACCCGAGAGCTTTGAACAGGCTATTCAAGAATAGGTCTGGGTGGATGCAATGGAAGAGGAAATAAATATTATTGAAAAAAATGAAACTTGGGAGTTGGTTGAGAAGCCCAAAGAAAAGGATGTGGTTGGGTTGAAGTGGATTTATAAGACGAAGATGAACCCCGATGGTTCCGTTCAAAAATGCAAAGCAAGATTGGGTGCAAAAATGTATTCTCAACAATCAGGAGTTGATTATAATGAGACATTTGCACCCGTTGCGAGGCATGAGACAATAAGAATGTTGATTGCATTAGCTGCACACAAAGGGTGGAAGCTCTACCAACTTGATGTGAAATTGGCTTTCTTTAATGGTGTTCTGAAAGAAGAGGTGTATGTGGTACAACCACAAGGGTTCGAAGTTGAAGGTGAAGAAGGAAAAGTGTACAAGTTGAAGAAAGCATTGTACGGGTTCAAACAAGCACCCCGTGCTTGGTATGGAAATATCGATCGGTACTTCACCGGACGAGGCTTTATCAGGAGCCCTAGCGAGCCAACACTCTACATCAAACATGGAGAATCCGGTATGCTCATTGTCTCTCTGTATGTTGATGACTTGATTTTTACCGGGAGTGATGAAAAAATGATGCATGAATTCAAAACTGATATGATGAAGAAATATGAGATGAATGATTTGGGGTTGTTGCATTACTTCTTGGGCATTGAAATTGATCAATGTGAAGAATGTGTTTTTATTTGTCAAAAGAAGTATGCCGAAAATATTCTCTCAAAATTCAAAATGGAGAATAGTAATCTCGTGATGACTCCGTTGGTGGTGAATGAGAAGTTGGTGAAAGACGATAGTAGTGGTGATGCTAATGCGGTACAATATAGAAGTTTGGTTGGGATGTTACTGTACCTTACCAATACAAGACCCGATATCATGTATGTTACGGGTCTATTATCTCGATTTATGCACCGACCGAGCAAGATTTATCTTGGGGCTGGAAAAAGATCGTTGCGATATATAAGAGGGACCATGGAGTATGGTCTCATGTTTGAAAGAAATGGAAGAGAATATATCGAGTTATTTGGTTTTTGTGATAGTGATTGGGCTGGAAGTAAGGACGACATGAAGAGTACGTCCGGATATTGTTTTTCACTCGGTACGGGTATTTTCTCATGGGCGTCGAAGAAGCAAGAGAGAGTTGCACAATCCTCCACCGAAGCCGAATACGTATCGGCAAGCGAAGCAACCAAACAAGTGGTTTGGTTACGGAAGATTTTAGAAGACATGGGGGAGAAACAAGACATGGCAACAGTTCTCTTTTGTGATAACAAATCATCAATTGCTATGTTAAAGAATTCGGTATTTCATTGCCGAACAAAACATATCAACCTCAAGCATCACTACATTCGAGAAGTTGTGGATGATGAAGAAGTGATGATCAAACACGTGAAGATTGATGATCTACTAGCGGACATCTTCACTAAAGCACTTCCTTGTGACAAGTTTGTCTATTTGTGAGACTTGTTGGGAATGACCAACAAAAACATTAAGGGGGAGTGTTAAAATTAATGTTTTGTTTTGAGGGGTAAAAATATAATTTGTAATCGGCGCATCGTTTGAGAAACGAAATGCACGAAACTCACGAAACACATTGATGCCTATATCTTCTCCTATTCTTCTAAATAATTTATAACTTTCTTCTCATTGATTTTCTCAATAAAACAAAATAAATCCTACATAGGTGTGTCTACTAGTTTACAATCTAACATACCGGTATCCTCCAGGATGTCTAAAGCATACTTCCTTTGGGATAGGATCACACCGGAACTGGATTGAGCTATCTCAATTCCCAAGAAATACTTGAGTTTCCCCAAATCTTTGGTCTGAAAGTGGGTAAAAAGATATTGTTTTAATTTTTGAATATCATCCTGATCACTGCCTGTAATGACAATGCCATCTATATAAACAACCAGATAAATACACTGCCCCAAGGAGTTATGATGATAGAAAACTGAATGGTCTGCTGTACTGCGAAGCATGCCAAACTCTTGAACAACAGAACTAAAATGACCAAACCATGCTCGAGGAGATTGTTTCAAGCCATATAGAGAACGACGTAACTTGCACACTAAACCAGACTCCCTCTGAGCAACAAAACCATGAGGTTGCTCCATATAAACTTCCTCGGCAATATCATCATAAAGGAAGACATTTTTAATATCCAACTGATAAAGAAGCCAAGAACACATATCAGTCATGGAGAGAAGCAGATGAACAGAAGCAATCTTGGCAACAGGGGAGAATGTGTCAGCATAATCAGAACCATTATTCTGAGTATAGCCTTTAGCAACTAAGCGGGCCTTAAGGTGATCAACCTGATCATCAGGACCAACCTTAATTGCATAAACCTAACGACAACCAACAGTAGATTTACCAGAGGGTAAAACAACAAGATCCCAAGTGCCATTAGAGTGTAGAGCAGCCATTTCATCCACAATTGCCTGTCGCCAGCCTGGATGGGAAAGAGCTTCATGGGTGCTCTTTGAAAGAGAAACAAAGGATATAGCAGAGACAAAAGCAGAATAGGGTGAAGATAATCAATGATAACTCAAAAAATTATAAATAGGATGAGGATTACGAGTAGAGTGATTACCTTTTCGAGTAGCAATGGGTAAGTCATCAGGAGAGGGTGGAGCCGGGGCAGGAGAAGCCGAAGGGATAGGAAGTGAGTCAGCAGGTGCCTCAGCAAACGGGAGAGAAGCATCGACACGAGAGCGACGATGATAAACCTGAAGTAGTCGAGGAAGCACAACATCAGGTGAAGAGACAATGGGAATGGGCAAGACTACAGAAACAGGAAGAGACTCAAAAGTTGTGGAAAAGAATGGTGAGTCTTCAAAGAAAGTAACATCAGCAGAGATAAAGTAGCGATGAGTCTCAAGAGAATAACAATGATAACTCTTCTGAAGTTTAGAATATTTCAAGAAGAGATACTTCATGGCTTTGGCTGAAAGCTTGTCCTGTCCAGGAGTGAGAATATGAACAAAGCAAGTATAACCAAAGACACGAGGAGGGAGGAAATAAAGTGGTTGGTCAGGGAAGAGAAAGAAATGAGGAATTTGATCATGTAAAATAGGGGAGAGCATACGATTAATCAAATAACAAGCGGTAAGAACAGCGTCCCCCCAAAAACAAAAAGGAACATTACTATGGAGGAGGATAGTACGAGCTGTCTCAACAAGATGTCGATTTTTGCGTTCAGCTATCCCATTTTATTGAGGAGTATGAGCACAAGAAGACTGATGAAGAATCTCATGATGAGATATAAATGAAGTAAAGGGGGATGAAAAATATTCCCTAGCATTGTCACTGCGTAACACAGGAACAGAAATATTGAATTGGGTCTGGATTTCAGCATAAAATTTCTGAAAAATAGAGAATAACTCAGCTCAATTTTTCATTAAAAATAACCAAGTACATCGAGAATAGTCATCAATAAAAGTGACAAAATATTAAAATCCTAAAGTAGACCCAGTCCGACAAGGACCCCAAACATCAGTGTGGACAAGCTCAAAAGGAGACTTTGCCCGATTTTCCAAACGCTTTGGGAACGAGACACGAGTATATTTCCCAAGCTGACATAACTCACACGAAAGTGATGACAAAGTGGAAAAACGAGGGACCATTTTATGGAACTTGGAGAGACTAGGGTGGCCCAAACGACTGTGAATGAGGAGAGGAGCATCAGTGGAAATGCAAACTACAGGAGATGAATCCGAGGTGAGGTGATAGAGGCCTTGAGACTCATGTCCTATGCCAATCGTCTTCCTCGTACTCCGGTCCTGCAAGGTCACAAATTTATCAAAAAAGGTAATAGAGCAATTAATAGTACGAGTGATTTTGCTGATGGAAATAAGATTAAAAGGACATTTAGGAGTATAAAGGAAAGAAGTGAGAGATAGATAAGGTGGAGGAAGGGTCAAACCAATACCTTTAGCCACAGTTTGAGAACCATTAGCTAAGGTGTAAAGCAGAGGTAATAGTAATAGAGGAGAAAATATCCTTATTATCAGATATGTGATCAGAAGCTCCATAATCTAGAATCCAGGGTCCAAGAGAAGATGTGTGGGTAAGGCAGGTAGAGGTATTACCAGGCTGGGCAACAGAGGCAACAGAGGCAACAGAAGCCTGAGATGTGGAGGAGCTCGGAGGCTGAGGCAGCTGAGAATCAGAGGACTGGACCACATGGGCAGTCCGAGGAGGCCATCCATGTAACTAATAGCAACAATTACGAGTGTGACCAAGTTTATTGCAATAGGTGCAATGAGGACGTTGGCCCCTACCACAGTTACCATTGCGGCCTCCTTGAGTGGTAGTGTGAGAAACTAACATAGAAGAATCTGAAGTGCTATCAGATGTCAAAGTCTGAGTGGACGAGATACGAAGGAGGCGAGCAAACACATCATCCAAGGACGGAACTGATGAACTGCCAAGAATCTGATTGCGGACAGGCTCAAGATCCGGACGGAGGCCAATAAGAGTAAGGACCATGAAGAACTTATCAAGCTGTGTTTGTTGAGCCCCAACATCAAAAGTAAGAGGCATCACAATCAAGAACTCCTCCTTAAGAGAAGTAATCTGGCCAATATAAGTAGATACATCCAAGTCCTGTTGGCTGAGATGGACAATAGCAGAAGCCACCTTATAAAGATGCTGGATATCATTCGTATATAATTATTTGGCCTGAGTCTAAAATTTAAAATAAGTTTTGTAGGCCCGAAGATGAAGAAGAATCTTAGGATCAACTGATTGTCATAATGCACTACATAACTGGGCATCTATCTGGACCCATAAACCATAGTTCAACAGAAGCTGACCAGGAAAGATAATTGTCACTGCCAATCAATTTCTCCGAAGTAATCATAGGAGATCCAGATATAATAGAGGAAAAAATGAAAGTTTTTGCAGCCATATCTATTTCAGATTGAAGAGAGTCCTAGTACAACTTCAGATTGTAGCGTGGCAGCACCCGAAAGGCAGAAGAACACTTTCGACGGCACGTGCAGGGATTGGGGTGGAGAAAAAGGTAGGTAGGGAGTCTGGTCGGCGTCAGGCGAGGCTGGAGGAGGAAGCACGTGGACCATTTTCTGGCTCTGGCGCTTTGGAAAAAAAATGGAGTTGTCTTGATCCTGATAGGCTGTCCCTTGGGCCCGAGCCGCAGAGTTCCATAAAATTTTGAAGAGCTAGAACTCGACAAGTAGAATGAAAAGATTGATCGGTAAAGGTCTTGGGTAGGACTCGCCGTCGGTACTCATCTCGGACAAAAGTGTACGCCGGAAGAACCAGCTTGCTGAAAGTCGTGCCTGAATCAATGATGGTTCCGGTGCCAGATGTGGAATTGAAAGCTAGAGCGGCGGGAGGAATACGTAGAGTGTTCTTGCCAATGGGAATGACTTACAGGTTCACGAAATACAAAGAAGGCCGCTTGGAGCTTTTGAGCAATGGAGATCCCCTCCAGACGCTCCTTGCGGTGTGGGCGGTGTTGGAAAAAGACGTCGCCGGGGAAGAATGGTGAGTTTGCCGGAAAGCTTCGGGAGAGAATTAGGTTTTCTCCCCTAGCTTTGATACCATGTTAAGAGAGAGAGAGAGAGAGAATTTTTTTTTTTTTGAATTTCTTTCACCCTCATTATATTCAACAATTACTATGACATGAACTAGCAATCTAGTTTTTGGATGAATCAACACGAATGATAATGGAATCATATTTGATCTTGCAATCAAGAGAGAGAGAGAGGAGAGAGAAAGGAATATGTGTGTGTGTGTAGAGAGAGAAATAGGAGATAGAAATAGAGAGACGGGGAGATAAAAAGAGTGGTAGGAGGGAGGGGATAGAGAGAGAAAGAGAAATAGAGAGATATTTAAAGAAGAGAGTGGTAGCTGAGGGAGAGGGAGAGGGAGAGGGAGAGAGAGAGAGAGAGAGAGAGAGAGAGAAATAGAGAGAGATAAAGAAGAGAGTGTCAAGAGAGAGAGAAGGAGAGAGATTAAGAAGAGTGGCGAGAGAGAGAGAGAGAGGAGACAAGTATGAGGGAGAATAAGAAATTTCATGTCATATAAAAGCCAACAAAAAAATTATTACTTTAATTAAATTTCATTCATATGATAAAATATTATATTTGATGTTATTTTTATTATTTTACATAATTCATATCCTTCTAAATAATTATATAAGTTTTGCACTTAGTTCATTGATCATGTAAATTTCATATATTTACTACTAATTATTTATTATTTTCATACATTAAAACACAATTCTTATGTTTTTAGGATTTATTAATAATTTTTTTTTCTTAATTTAACTAATTAATAGATCGCATGACATGCACATCTCTGATTAAAGAATGATTTACATAAACATAAATCTAAAGCTTTATGTAGGTACATGTTTATGTATCGAAGGTTAGTCCTACTAATTAGAGGTGTCTAGCCTAGTTTAGGTTGGCTTGACCCAGCTCGAATACTTGATGGGGTAATTACACATAGATAATATTATTATTTTTATTGTTCTAAATATTATAAGTCAACGAAAATAAAAGTTAAATAAAAATATATATAATTATTTTCACCAGCCTGTGTTACTTATTAGAATGATTCATATTTTATTATTTTTAATAATATCTCTACATATTTTTATATATTAATAAAAAAATATTTTTTAAATGATCTTTATAATAAAAAATTCTCAAGGTTTTTGATAAGTCAAAATTAGTTATCTTATTTAATTTTTATTATTTCTTTATTTAAAATTCTTGTACCATATTTTTTGTATGATTTTAATTATGTATTAATAAATATTAGATGATTTCGTAAATTATATTACTTAATAATAATCATCATCAATTAAATTTTATCTTAATTATATGGGATCAGTAAATATTATCTCCTGATAATTTTGAATAATATTTGTATTTTTTTTATTCTTATGCATGGATTAAAATAATGGCATGCACATTAGATATAAGATTTTACATGCTTTTTTTTCTAATTCTTGTTGTTGAACTGTTTGATAGAATCTAGGTCAGATCCATACATTCTTGAATATAACTTTGATTTTCAAAAAATGTCCTCGTCATTTAAATTGAACTCCAAACCGACTCTCGCTCATATGATTGGGTTGGGTTGGTCTGGGCTGGGCTAGGCTGGGCTAGGTGACCCATATTTTTTTTCCTTCCCCACATGGCTTGGTCCAGTTTAACACCTTGGTTATAGTCCATGAAAATTGCAATTTATGTACAACACACTCCACATCAAACCTTTCGCTATTCCATTATTCTAGGAGAATTATAACATATTTGTATTTGTGTATTGCATGCATGTGTTAGAGGTCATGTCCTGGTGCGATGCCAAGTACTCTTGTCCAAAGGTAGCATATCTCAAGATCGAGACTCATCGTGTGTAGCAGTCTTTTTGACTATCAGAGGTAGGACTACTAGGATATTAATTTTTCATATATCTAATGATGAAGTGAGAGTTCTGTGCACTGGAATGACCTTAACTCAATTTATTTACAATAAAATCCTCTTCAAAATAAACTCATGAAAAATCACTTGGAATGCTAATAAGCAGTGTCAACTATTTAGATGTGTTTAGATCATCACCAATACACTAGATCTCATAAGAACTGCAAAGTTAAATGTGCTTGGTCGTGATCATTAATGAGATAATTGACAGTGTGGAAGTTGGTCGTATGCGTCTACCCTGGGGTTGGCTAGGGGGGATTGGGGGGATTGGGGGGAGGGAAAAAAATAAAAAAAAAAAAGCAGTGCCAACTATTTTCCAATGCCCTTGGTAGTTTGATTTGTCAGATGTTGAATGCGCATCTTTCCGAGGTTGCTAGCCACCCTCCTGGGGTACAGTACAAGTGGTTGGCTTATGAGCCCAATTTAGACACCAACTTGGATAGGCTAGTAAATTCATCTTTTGTTGCTGAAAGTTTGTATTTTGATTTGATTTCTTTAACTTGCAGGAAATTATCCTCGAGGTCCAAATGAGTTGTCAAGGTTGTGCTAATGCTGTTGAGAAAGCATTGAAGAAGATAGGTTTGTCATACAACATCACACATGCTTAGTTGCATAAATAAAGCGCATCTCACTCTTATAGTTACATTTCTTAAATTGCACTTGTTTTAAACTTGTGAGTTATTTTTAGCTTTTTTTTTTTTTTAATGATATTTAGTTTTGTTTGTTAGTTTATTTTATTATTTTTTTTTATTTAATTTTGGCCATTATGGGAGCACTGGACACGTGGGCCATCCCAGCGCGAGTGTCTGTGTGGTGATATCTATTTTTTGTTAGTTAATGAAAAAAAAAAACATTTACTTCTTATTCCTATAGAGATTAAAGGCCAGATCATACAATGGGTGCTCTTATATGATAGGCTAACTTGATTGGCGTAGTTCACTTGAAGGGTGTTTTCATTCATAATGAAACAAAGAAAAGATTTAGTAACAAAATAAAGAAAGTTATTCTCTATAAACTAAAGCTAAAAATAAATTATCTCTGTGCGCCTGGTTTGCTCTGGAAATACTGAATTGGAGACTATATGTTGCATGGTCTGACTGTCACTGTAAAGAGTAGCTGAGCGGTACTAGGTCCAAAGTTTGTCACAAGTAACCATCACCATTGCTTTGAATTTTGCCTTTGTATTAGATCTTATAATATTATTTTATCTTTTTTTTTTTTGGAATATAAGATAAATTTTCAGAAAAATATAAAAATTTATCGCATTCTTCTTGGTGAATATATTACTAAAAATATAAGAAATGACTAATTATATTTTTTTAGAATTTTGTTAGGCCCATCGACAAATCTAGACTATTAAACTTTTGTTGTGCGTTATGTGTTTTAGGTTATTTTAGTGAATTTCTTATTTTTTTTTAATGCTAGGAAAATAATATATATTTCTGTATGTATTATCAGGTTAATTATGTGACATATATATCCAACATAAAAAATTTCATCTAATGGCTCATCTCTGATAGTTCTAACAAATAATTTAATGGTGATGCCATTACTTGAAGTATTATCAAATATAATACTAAAAATTTTATTTTGAATATCATATTATCTAAAAATCCTTGTCGTACACTCATGTATGATAGGGTCGTCGTGAGGATGGTAGGTCTCAAAAAATCATAAATTATTTTTCACTTAGAATCAATATGGTAGGCGGCGGGGCTCGCGAATGATGCATCATCATGACTAGTCTATATTTTAGATATCACAGATATCACTCTATTAAATTTTATAATTTTATTAATTATTAATTATTTTTCTAATTTATAATATTTTATTATGTCATTCATACTAGTAAACTTGTAGTTTCTATGATAAGTAGGTTAAAAGTATGTCCGTATAATTTATGTATATTATGCTGATTTTTTTTAATACTTTTATATTTTTTTTTATTTTTAATTATGTTAAAATGAGTTCGGACTATTGAATTTTGCCTAATTTTAGGTTTTTTTTTTAGGCAGATAAGTTGGTGTCATTTGAGAGAACTTAGTTTCAGCCTTGAACTTTTCGATTGAATTGTTAATTTTTATTTATATATAGGTCAAAATGATTTATTATTAAAATTTTTATTTATTTTTTTAACTTTTATTTATAATTGTGACTTAAAATATAAATTAATTATGTACCATAATGATAATAGTGTAACTTTGTTCATATAGTAGTCCTTTTTTTTTTATTTTTTTTCAAATTAGCGAGCTCATAGCCTATGCCTAGGGTATACAGCACGACATAGTAGAAAAGAAGAAGAGAGGAGGGTGGAGGAAATAAATGTGATGAATATAAAAAAATTGTATTTTATATTTATAGGAAATTTTTATATTAAAATAATTTTTTTTTATTTTTCAATTTTATTTTACAATGAACAGGAATTCGACCGTCATTGAATTTGTGCTTCGTGCTTGCGTGAAACATGGGCTGGCACGAACATGCTCCAGATGTTGAGGAACATGCTCCACTGGGACGAGGGAGTGTGTCCCCTTAGGTACAGGTGGGGTTGGCCTCGGGGCTTATTTTGGTAAAAAAAAAAAACATAAATAACTAAATTGTTTTAAATTTATTGAAATAGATAATGGCAGTATTTTTTTTTATTTGGTCCTGAAATTATCATCGTTTTTTTTTTTTGTCAATGATTTTGACTGAATTGTTTTTATTCTTTTTATTTTTATTTATTCTTTTTATTCTTATTTATTTTTTTTATTCTTTTTATTCTTATTTTTTTTTTATTTTTTTATTTTTTTTTTATTTTTTTATTTTTTTTTATTTTTTTTATTTTTTTTATTTTTTTTTATTGACTAAATTTTATTTTTATTTAGGGATACAGCAGATTGAAATTGATTTGGCACATCAGAAAGTAACTGTGAAAGGCAATGCCCCCCTAGATGTCGAGGGTGTCCTAAAAGCCCTTGCCTCGAAAAAGGCTACCTTGTGGGAAGCAAATAAATCCATGAAAACTGAAGAAAATCCAGTTAGGGTTTAATACAATTTGCTCCATCTATTCAATCGAATAAAGTTTAAGTGCTTTGGCTTCGTATTCTTCTGCCACCATGGGATCTTATTTGTAAAACCCACAATTTTATACTTAATGTTGTAGTTAAGTATGTGTTTCACATGAAAATGTTAAATTTTTGAATTAGGGAATTTGCCCTAAAAAACACGTGTGTGTGTGTGTGTGTGCGCGTGCGTGTGTGTGCGCGCGTGCGTGTGCGCGCGCACGTGCATGTGTGCGTGTTCGCGCGTGCATGTTTGTGTGCATGTGCGTGCGAGTGCAAGTGTGAGTGCGAGTGCGAGTGCGTGTGCGTGTGTGTGCGTGTGCGTGTGTGTGCATGTGCATGTGCGTGTGAGTGCGTGTATGTGTATGTGCATGTGCATGTGCATGCGAGTGCGAGTGCGTGTATGTGTATGCGTATGTGCGTGTGTGTGCATGGGTGTGCGCACGTGTGTGTGTGTGTGTGTGTGTGTGTGTGCGCAAGACTATCTTATTCCTTCTTTTTACCTTCTAAGTGTATAAATCATTAGGTTTATAGTTATGTGGTTCACTTGAATCAACCATTAATCTTGAGTAAGTTATGAGTGGCATCTAGTAATACATCATGGCCCCTAATCAATCAGAGTCACAGACTTGCTTATAAATCTTCCCGTACATACTTACCATGTAATTGATCGGTTCATCATGCAATATTTCACTTAGTTCAGGGTAAGGGTTATATGTCCAACTCTCACTAATATATTAGTGCTATATATAGCCCAAATTGTATTTTTTTTATCTTCGAGACTCATTACTCAATTATGTATGCTGCTAAAGACTCTTCTTTATGTCACTTCTGCTATGGTCAAATCTTATGAGATCCACTGCTTGATTCAATCAAAAAGTATAGCATGTTCTAGTCCATCCATTCCATATCGATAATATCCAATCTTCCAGATCATATGATTAGGGATAATATAGATACTTACATGATTACATATAATAGGAATCTCATTATCAAGATCACATCATGATTTCCTTCGTGTTATGTTTATATATTGTTGAATTCAACAATTAATTTAAGATTATTATCAAATTGATGTATGAATATCAAAACGAATGGTAATGATTAGGACTTAAGAGTATCCTTTAGGGTTTGAGCATAGCTATAGGACTAAAAGTCCCACCATAATTAACTCCTTATCTCTGATGATAATCTTTAGCTATACGCCTAGCTGCTTTATGGGTAACTTTGTTTCCCTCCATTTAGTCTTCTTCTTAAAGAGTGAAGACCCACTTCCACCCTTAGGTTTTATCACTTCATGTGTGGGCCAACCAAAATCCATACTTGGTCAAGTTCAAGTTCAATCTGACTTTCATTATCTCCTCTTAGCAAAAAAAAAACTCCTCGGGGAAGATAACTTTTATTCCAAATAATTGTAAAATTGATATCAAATTGTTTCTTCAGGATATCCTATAAGCGGGCACTCTTAGCTTATCTAACACAATCCTCTTCGCATATGCAAGACAACTCCATACTTTCATATGAGAAAGATAGAGTGTCCTGTTAGTCAACATCTCTTATGGAGTAATAACAAATGATTTTGACGGGACTATGTTTAGAATATAAACAACAGTCTCAGGTGCACAATCCCAGAAGGATTTGGGTTGATATACCTGGCCCATCATAGACATCATCATGCCTAATAAGACTTGGTTTCTCTTTTCTGTCACACCATTGTATTATGGTAAGGTGGGGTCCACTAGGATAATTTACTATTATCCCTAAGATAATCTAGAAATTCTTAGCTTAAATATTCATGATCTTAATTTTGATCTAAGTGTCTTGATACTTTTGTTATGTTATTTCTCTACTTCATTTCTGAATTCTTTGAACTTTTCAAGGGCTTCAGGTTTGTATCTCATAAGATACAAATTCCCATACTATGTATAATTATCGATAGATTTGATGAAGTTGATGAAATTGCATATGGAGTGTAAAGAAATTGGACCACTTGTATCTAAATAAATGTATTAGGTATGGTGGCTCACTTGCTTGTTTGCTATTTCTCTTATCTTAAAGAGTAACGTAGTCATCTTACTTAATAAATAAGATTCAGATGTATCATATGATTCATAATCAAATGTTTCAGAGATATCACTTTTATATAACTTAGTCATGTATCTCTCACTAATATGGTCAAGGCAATAATGTCCTAAGTAAGATTATTTCAAATTATCTTTTTTTTTTGTCTTTTATTTTCATTGATATTTAAAATTGGATTAGACATATCTAGTATGTATATTATATTGCATAATGTACCATTTGCATTAAAAAAAATATAATTCAACATGATAGCATAACTATTGTTAGTAAAAGCCAAATGGAAACTATTCTTATTCAAATAAGAAGCTAAAATAATAATCTTAGTCAATACTGGTATATAATAGCAATCAGTCAGATTTAAAATGACTCACTAGGAAAGATCAAAATATATGTCCCTCTACGAATGCAATAACTCTTGCTCTATTTTCAACATGCAAATCCGACTCTCCCTTGCTTAGTTATCTAATGCTCCTTAGGCCTTGTATATCGATACATACACAAGCCACAACATGCAAGTCTTCTTCTTCAAGGACTCATAATAGGTATTGTAATTCACTTCCAATGGTCATCTTTGTTACTATCGAAGATAGTCCCTTTTAGGATCATCTCTTTTACCTTCTTCTTGGCCGCACTTCCCTGTATGCCTAGTGGACTTATTTTTATTCTTGTTCTTCTTCTTAGATCGAGATACTTCATTATTATAACAGACTTACTATCCTTTTTTTCAAAAAAAAGATTCAACTTTCTTGAGCATATTGATAAGATCATATATATATATTAGTTATGATATTGTTCATCTTATATTTAAGCACAAAATATGCAAAATTATCAAATAAATTAGTTGGAATTAAGTCATTACTTAACACATAGTCCATCACGAATCCAAATAATCTCATCCTTTCAAATTACTCAATCATCTTGAATGCATGTTGCATTAGAGTTGTCACATCGACAATATTAGAGCAAAAGAGTAATTTAGAGACATTGAGCCATTCGGATTTAGCCTGCTCATCAAAGCACTCCCTTATATGGAAGATCATGGGTTTGGCATCCATAGCCTCGAGCTTATTTTGATGCTAATTTGAAATTGAGGCAAGCATGGTATACCTTACCATGTCATTGTCATCTAGATATTTTTGATGTATTTGGACCTCTTCTGAAGTATTAACAGTTGGTGACTCGAGAAGTAACACATCTAAAACATATATTATTTTATTTGCCTTGAGAACAATTTTCAAATTTCTAAGCTAGTCTAATTTTGATGACATATTGATTATTCTAAAACCTTTTTGTAAGAAGAAGATGTTAGATGTGTATATTATAATGCATGAATTATTAGATCTTTAATAATACTCATTATGATTCCCTCTATTTTTATTGCAAACTCAACCCTCACAGCTTACATTGAATCTGATAGAACTTATATGTAATTTCTCCTCGTGGGTCGAAATTTAATCTCTCCAAAATGACGTTGGGCTTGCCCAACAAGTCGTCACATTGGATTAATTGGTAGGTATCTGATCCATACCAATTTCATCACCATGTAATTATAGAATATTATACTGTTAGAATGCTTTTCATATTTTCCTTCTTAATTTCCTCTCCTTATTCCCCTTCCTATTTCTATATATTCCACTACAAGAGTTTTCTATGGAGCTTTATTTAAAGCTCATATCTTGTATATTCATTATAATCTAGATAATAGAGAAACAATTCTTGATTCCTTCTTCACTTGATTTTTTTTTTTCAAATACTATCATCTATTGATGTATTTACACTCATTGAGTTATCAACTCTTTATGCATGTATATCTCATGTATACTCGTTAAACTTTGTCTCTGCCCATATTAATCTTGGGGTTTCCCGACAAATTAATGTGCTGGTTAAAGCTAGACCATTAATTAGAAAATCTCATTTCCATGATTTGAATATATTACTGTAGGGTAGACTTGAGTTGTTTATCTAATAATCTCTACTCTAGAAGAACGCTAGTTCTTACCAGATTAAATGAAATATGTAAGTTTCAATATCAATTATTGAGGGGTTTCTTAATTTTAGTCTTATCATTATTTTAAGGATGTAATTATATATTCATTCATTACATTTTATTAAAAACATAGCTACTTTTACTATATTACATGATTATAGATATTGTAGAATCAATACTTATTATAGTCTCGCTTTACCTAGAGATATGAATGAATTACAATTTATGAAAAAAAAAAAAAAAATCAAATGTGTGTTCTAGGTCTTCTTCTACATAGTGCCTCCTTATTGTTGCTGGCTTCTTTGAATCTTCAATATATCATAGTCCTATGAAATCTAATTAATTGCATTTGAGAAGACCCTAAGGAATATTTGATAGGAATTGAGATGAAAAGATAATACATGGGATAAAAATAGAGAGAGATAAGAAGATGCATGCCCTATTTACCATAAAAAATAACCATGAATATGCTCGGATTGCATTGGACTTTGTTCATAATCATCCGTCGTGTTTTCATAGACCCCTAGTATGCATTCTCTAATGCAAAACATATAGGTGATGAATAATGGCGTCATAAATTTCATTTAAAACTATTTTATAGGTACTGAAACCTATATTTATACCCCCAAAAAAAAATTGACACAACACTAGCTTACTTTGAGCATTTCAAAAAAAAAAAACCTAGCTCTTTTGGGTCCTTATGTTCAAATGTATCATTCTAGTGTCTCAAACACATTCTAGATATATCTGACTATTATTGTTCATTGCCTCATTACAAAAATAATACCATTTATCTCATCAAGCAAGTAGATTTTAGTAAAAACACATTCTAGCCAAAATGTCACATGTTTTCAAAATTATAGATTTCAGCAATCACTTTGAAATTCAATTTTAGCTGCTTGAATCATATTAAAGCCAATTTTTAATGATTATAATCTTTTTTTAACCATCCCAGGATCATATTATTGAATAAAAATATTAAGATTGAAATGTACATAATAATCGGATGTAAGACCACAACATTCTTGGAATTATAACCAAAATATTATTTTTAGTACAATAATAGTTATACAAGACCACGCTTGAGCTTATTCACCAAAATACTTAGACTACAAAACTACTACTTCACTTCTAGTTCATGTTCCACTCACTTAACTTTACAAGATGAGCAAGAAGTAGTATTTATAGTTGAGCAAGTGTAATGACAACCATAAATTACACTTTGCATCATGTCACACAAACTCTATTTTGTAAAGGACCACATAAAATTCTACTTTGCATAAGGATCACATAAAACTCTACTTTGCATTAGGACCATACAAAATTCTATTTTGTATAAATACCACATAAAATTTTACTATACATAAGAATCACAATCACATAAAACTCTATTTTCCTTAATAATTAATGCCACAAAAAAAGATGAGTTGGTGTTGAATTTTCAATACTCATTCTCAATACCAGCTCTTTCTCAGTTTACTATACTAAATTGGCAATGAAATTTTTTATTTTATTATTGCTCAGTTCCTTTATTGATGTCTACAATTTGATCATCTGTCTTGGCATACTTTATTTTTCTTGACATATTTCATCTAAACTTATTATTGAAAATCATTTTCTCTAATAAAGTGATAGAGCCTATCCACATACATGATTCTTGCATGAAATTTTGGATTTTCTCTCAAACATATTGTTGAATGATTATCACAATGAAGTGGTATCGAAAGATCAATTGATTGATGTAGATCTTCCATCGGTTATTACTGTCATGTGCTCTCTCTTTTTTTTTTACTATTGCTATTGCTATTGCTAGATATTCTGCCTATATAGTTGAAAATAAAATTGTCGATTACCTTATATTGTCCAAGAAATAGTTCCAAAACTAAGTTTGAAGATATATTCAATTTTTGATCAACGTGTATCATGATCTCTTGCATAATCAGCATCATGATAACAAACCAACTTGGCCAACTTGTCATCTTCACGTTTCTTTTACAAGATACCAAAGTGAATTGTACCTTTAATATATCTTAGAATTTGACGAACAACTTTTAAATGGGACGTCTTTGGATTTTACATATATCAACTCACTACTCCTACCACAAAAGAAATGTCAAATTGAGTCAAATAAAAGTAAATGAGACTACCTATAAATTATTGATACATCATCTCATCCTTCATGTCATTGCCTTTATGTGCACAAAGCTTGATATTTACTTCCATTGGCATTGAGATAGGTTTGTAGTCAATTATTCAAATTTTTTCTAACAATCTCTAGCATACTTTTGATGATAAATAAACTTCTCTTTCATCATCTCTGGTAATAAATAAATCATCAATATAAAACAGCACTATTTCCAACATTACTTCTCTAGTTTTAACAAATAACCTTGAAACTACATGTGTTACTGAATAATTATTGTGTTAAAAATTTAGTGATCTTACCATATTATGCTCTTGGTGCTTGCTTTAACTCTTAAAGGGCTTTTCAGAGTTTGCACCCAAACTTGGAATGAGTTGTACTTTTCAAGCTTTTTGGTTGATTTATAAAGATCTCTCAATCTAACTCTCCATGTAGATATGCATTCTTTAAGTTCATATGGTAAAGTTTTCAACCTTTGTTGGATGCAAGCACCATAATAATTCATACAATAGTAATTTTTATCATTGGATAAATGTTTCATTAATCTAGTCAATATTATTGAGAGAACCCTTGAACTATCAAACAAGCATTATATCTTTCGATTGACTTGTCAGGGTGAGTCTTGACCTTGTACATCCATTTGCAAGAGATCAATTTCATATATATTTGGCTTTGACACCAACTCTCAAGTTTGATTTTCTTTAAATGTGGTAATTTCTCTTTCCATCGCCTTCACTCACATTGAATTTTCCAATGCTTCTTCTTAAGCTGATGGTTCTTTCATACTCATATTAAATTATCATAACTCCCCTGATTATGATCTTTCATGATGCTCATTTGGTTTATCATCTCGCCTTAATTCATTGCACGTATTTTTATTTGATCTTTTATTATTCTTTCTACTAAAAAGCATTTCTTCTTCACCTTCCAATGAGACAACACTCATTTGCTTAGTCATGACTTTTTGACTAGAAAGTTAATTTTTAAAGACAATATGTGATGGCTGAGTAGGTCATCCTTGTACAGCAACAAAACCTTTAGGGTCAAGCCTTGATCTTTATATGAGTATTTTTTTTCATCTTGAATTCTATAATTTTAGTATCTGGATCAAATTCAAAAATCTCACAACACAATTTTTACTTTGTGAAAATATTGTATAATAATCATCTCAATGGACAATGGAGAGCTACTCATTTTCAAGATTTTGTATTCTTGGGCCATTCTTCTTAGAAAAGTGCTCAGCAAGTATATCATGTGCCTTTTTTTTTTGTATTTTAGTGTCTTGAACATGTTCTAATAGCTCTTCTTTAATTGTGGTCTTTAAAGAAAACATTGTCTTGTATGTCTTAATCTTCCATTTGCATAAGGTGCCATTAATGTCCTCTAGACTTAATGGTTGAATCATGCAATGCTTCATCATAATTTTATGGCTATTTCATACTCTCATCTATTATAACTATATTTGCATACTTTGGAATTGGTTTTGATATTTTTGTTGACCTTTTGATCTTAAATTAGTAGTCTTGTATGTCATAAATTAGTAGTCTAATTTTTTTGTGTCTTATTCACTTGGGCCAATTATGCTAACATTAAATAGGACCCCAATCTACATCTTTTCATCATTGACATACCGGAGATTTTTTTATCTTGATACACCTTGAAAAAATATGGATAGAACAGCACATAATGGTATGATGATGTCGATTGTGACAATGAAATCAGATTTTTGTTCATGTCTAGTACATGATAAACATCTTGGTAGTGACATCTTATTAGAACTAATACAAGGTGCAATAGTTTTCTTGCCAATATGTGATGTTGCCAATCTTGAGTTATTGGTAGTTGCCACCACATAGCTTTCTTTGAAATCAATGACATCTTTCAACCATTATTACTAATCACGTCATTTCAACAACAAGGGATGATTATCCAATCTTTTTTTTATAATTTTAGTAATAGTTATTGTGCGAACCAATACTTCTTCAACATTGAACGAAGCTTCAACATCCCACTCATCATAACAATGACTGTTCTTCTTTAAAGTATTTGCATTGCTCTCAACATAGTTTTTCTTTGGCCACATGACCTTTCTTGGCATAAATGTGATAGTTGCCATTGAACTTCTTTCTGAATTGCTTACTTCCATTATTATTCAAGGCTCCATGTTAGATATTTTAAGTACCAAATAATATTTATCATTTCATATGATTGTCATGATATATTTTGCCTGAAGGAGAAGTTTATTTGTAATAATTTATAAAACTTAGTTTTGGAAATTTTTAATAAATAATTATGAAATTAAGAGTTTTTAGTATAAAATATACAGCTTAGTGAAGTTGGTGACTAGAATGAAAGCGAAAAGTCATGCAAGTCATAGCATCTATTATGCTACGATTTGATTATACCTTCGAGTACTTATAGATTGATTTTGACATCAATTTTTAACAGAAACTCTATACACGTAGTCATTTCAATCTTCATATGTAATGATTTTACCTCCTTATTTACATAATCTTTTCACTTTTTAATATATTCTTTTGGCTATGAAGATTTCTTGGAATCACAATTAAACTAGCTTGAAATAATTTCATTATTGTGATATTAATTGCATGTAATAGCAACCAAATACCCTAGTGTCCCATGAAAGGCACAAAGAATATGACCCACAAGGTTCTACACCTTAATATTTGGGGCGATCCATGAGCAACAAGGATTATACAATGTATAAGCATAAACTCTTAAAGATGGGCATGTTTTCTGACATCCTTCTAGGGGAAATCAAAGTGAAATTAAGCAAGTTTTAAGGGATTAAAGTTTTAAAGTCTAAATTCTTTCAAGAGCTAAAATTGAGCACTCATATTCATATGAGATGAATTTTTACTTGTTTTTTATGTTATTTTCCCTAATTACATGCTAAAAAAAGAATATATAGATGATATAATATGTGTATTATAATGGATACTACATTTAATACGTTAATATGATATTTTATAATGATATTATTTGGTGATAGATGATTTGGTAATTAAATATAATTGAGACTAGAGTTTTAGCTATTGGTGAGTTCGTGCATGATTGGAGTAGTGGACGGTGACAAATAAACCATCAAACACACTCGTGGATATAATAAGAAGGAAGTGACAGTCCTTTTAACCATGATGCAATAGACAAATTCATATGCCAAAACCTACAAGTGAGTATTATAAAGTAAATGATAAACCCATGGACCATTATAATATTGTCATGCTCAAAAAAATCATGGCTTCCATAGAGTATAATCTTGATGAAGAAAGTTCAAAAGAATCAAGTTGTGGGGATGATCCAATGTGAAAAGAAAAACAAAAAAAAAAGAAGTCGAGGAAGCTGAAAAAGTCATGACATTTCTTGACGTCATGATCCAAACAAAGGAGAAGTGCGGCCATTCATTGTCGAGACTTTGTATAGAGAATATCATTCAAGTAATTTTCTACATAGCATCACTAGTGGATATTAAAAATAAATAAAGAGAACAAAAGTGAAAGATTATACATAGAAACTAGCATGAACTACAAAAATTTAGGGTGAAAAAGAATAGTTGATGTTGCCTAGCTAGGACATCAAAATATAGCATTGTTTAAGAGACAATCCAAAAAAAAATTTTTCTATACTATGTGATGTAATAATGATATGTAGGTAGCCACACAAATATAGTACGCCATTTATTAATCCTGAAAATTAATTACAAAACTCAAACCCCACCATGACTCATTAACTAACCATAAAAAGAAATAGTCTAACTATCTTGGCACACTATGATACTCTAACTTAGTCATAACAAATACTTATTTAGAAGGAGTGATATTTATATATATTTTTTGTAAATAGGGGATTAATTACTAGAGGATGAATAATAATTTAATATGTGAATTTATTTGGTATGTCAATTACCAAATAATATTGATAATTTGGTATGATTTTCATGCGGTGTGTTTTACATAAAAAAGAAATTTATTTGTAATGACTTCACAAAAACTTAGTTTTGAAGAATTTTGATAATAGTTGTGAAATCAAAAGATTTTAGTATACAATGTGCAGCTTGATGGAGTTGGTAACTAGAATGAAAGTAAAAAGTCATACAAGTCATAGCATCTGACATGCTATGACTTGGTTATACCTTTAAGTACTAGATAAGTTTCTATGTTCATTCTTGGCCAAAACTATACATACATAGTCATAATGATTTTTATATGCTATGACTTTATCACTTTATTGACATAATCTTTTTACTATGTGATATATTCTTTTGATTATGATGATAACTTAAAATAACTTCATTATTGCTACATTTTTTTCACATTGTACCAACCAAGTACCTCACTATCCCATGAGAGATACAAAGAAGATGCCCCGAGGGGTTTCACAACTCTATTTTTAGGAAAATCCATAAGCAACAAGGGTGATACAAAGTAAAAGCATAAATAATAAGAGATACACATATATTCTAACTTCCTCCTAGGGATAAATCAAAGTGAAATTGAGTGAATTTTGAGTATTTTAGATTTTGAAACTTAGATTTTTATGAGAGCTAAAATTAGGCACTTGGATTCATATAAGATAAATTTTTATTTATCTCATATGCTATTCTCCCCAATTTTAGGCAAAAAGGAGAATATATATGTGGTGTAATATGCTTATTATTATGAGTACTATATTTAATACTTTAATATGATATTTTCTTGTAATAAAATAAAACTAAGACTAGAATTTTGGTTGTTAGTAGGTTTGTGCATGATAGGAGTGGTAGATAGTAATAAGTTGCAAAATACACTCACATGTACAATAGGAATAAAGTGATAGCTCTTTCGACTATGATATGCAAGATAAACTCATGTACCAAAACTCAAAATTGAGGTATATTTAATCATTATGTGTATATTTTTTATAAAGTCAAAAGTATGAATATTTTTATCGGTCACTCCATCATGCATGTCTTAGGGGAACTAACCCTTAAAAAATATTATGTGATAAATAAAATATTTTTCTAATGGTCTCACCTTTAATGTGGGAGTTGTATGACATAGTATAAGATGATGATATGTAAGCTACTCAATAAGAATAGACAGATATGATTTATATGGTGGTGATAATCTTATAAGTTATATGCAAGCACATAGTTGTCACATGTGTAATACAAAGAAAATATATATTAATTATGAGTATGATACTAACAAAGTCAAAAGTACAAATACTTTTATTACTATATTAATTCTCATTGAGAAAAATACTAGATGGTATAAAATAAGAATTTATATTCAAAGCAATCATTAAGGATAGTTAACAAGTTGCCTAAAAGATGACTACATATGAATGCCCTCCAACCATGGATTATGTGTTGTCTTAGTGACAAAATATCGAGTAGATAGATATGAGAAGATCATTATTGGGAAGGATTTAATAGTTTGTAACTACCTTGTATGTTAGGAGGATGGATATTAATTATCTAGTCTTCATTTTATAACTGAGCATAATTACAATAAAATTATTTATGATTTTCATCACAATAAAAAATATGAATCATTCCTATAATATAGGATTTACAACTTGATTCTTATTTATTGTGCATATTAAAATAACTTTTATTTATCATCGACGGATCTGGCAAGCATGTGCGGTCCATGTGAGATCAATATCTAAACTAAATGTCAACTTTATTATTTGTATGACATGTATACTTGTAGAATCATTAGACAAAAAGACTCTCATACAACTAGCTTTTGATGGTGTATCTAACCATAAAATTAGGTGAGTAATAAAATCACAATACTCCCTCTAATTGTGAGCTCCCCTGATGATCATTTGATTTATCATCTTGCATAGATCCATTCCTAGTATTTTGCTTTAGTATTCTATTGCTCTTTCTATTAAAAATCACTTCTTCATCTTTCAATGAGACAATACTCATTAGCTTAGTCATGACTTCTTAATTGGTAAGCAATTTTAAATTCAACAAGTAATGGCTAGGTAAGCCACCCTTGTTTAACAACAACAAAACATCTAAAATTGGATCTTGATCAATGGATGATTATTTTATTAATCATGGATTTTGCTATTTTTGCATTTGGATTAAGTTCAAAAATCTCACAATACAAAATTTTTACTTCCTTGAAAATATTATTCAATCTTTATACCTTATTGGACAATGAAGAGCGGCACAATTTCAAAAATATATAGCCTTGAGTCATTCCTTTGAAAAGTGCTCAAGTGTATGCCATACCTTTTTTGATATTTTGGTGTCTCGAACGTGCTCTAATAGCTCTTCTTCAATTGTGGTTTGCAAAGTAAACATTGTATTGTCTAACTTTATCTTTCATTTTCATAAGGTGCCATTTGTGTCTTTTGCAGTTAGTTTTTTAGTTTCACCACCACCAATTACATCCCAAAGATCTTGTCCCGCACCTTGAAGTATGACATTCTGAGTGTTGAGCTTTTTGATTCCTCCAATACCTTGAAACTCACCAATCATGTTGGAAAAGTCTAGGTAATGGCAAATAAATTTTATAAATTAAACTTAAAAAGTCTCAAACTACTCATGACAGTGAGAAGTTCACTTAAAAATATTATAGCCTCCCTCTAATTCCAATAATAAAATCACAATACTCTTTGAAATATAACAAATCTTTTGTTATTAGTACAATAATAATTATTACAAGATCACACTTGAACTTACCAATATATTTAACCTACAAAACTACTACTTCAATTTTAGTTCTACTCACTTAGAGATATCAAATGGGTTATGCTAGGTCTGCACTGCCTCCTTATTGTATGCCTAGGTCTTAAGCAAGGTAGCGTGTCATGCATGGTATGACATAGTTTGTATCATGGGTCATGTCATTCCAGCATGTTTGCAAAAAATAATAGCCCAACATAGCTCGTTAGCCCGTCGACTACTTGGGCTGGATCATGCCAAATTGAGCACAACTGCACACTAAGCATTGTTCAAACTGAGGTTGCATGGTTATAAGTAAGCCCGGGTCATGTTCAGACAAGGCTAGTTTGGCTGGCTAGGCCAGAATCTAGCTCACACAGGATGTCATGCCATGTCATGTTATGCTGCATCTTTTGCAACACTCAAGTCAAAAATCATGGCTCAAGTCATGCCACAAACTAACCCAACACTATTCCATGCACAATTTCATCTAGAGGTGTCAAATAAGTCATACCATTTTTTGGCACATCCTGGCCACCGGGTCATGCCCAACATGACATCTCAAACACCTTTTGCTTAGGTCGTGCCAGGTCGTGCTAAGCTGGGTTAGGGTTGGCCAGGCAAACCTACTTCATTCTAGGCTAGCTTGGGTTTAGTCCAAGCTAACTTGCTTCATTTGAGGCTAGTTTGGGTCATATCCAGGCTAGCCTGTTTGGTAAGTCATGCCAAAACTAGCCTACACAGCCCATCATGCCAAGTCACGTTGTGTCGAACCTTTCATGCCAGCAACTTTGGCTAGGCTTGGCCCAAGCCATGTTGTGGGCTAGCACGAGTCTAGTCTAGGCATGGCTCTAAACTAGGTCATGTCATGCAAGGAACAATTGAATTGTGTCGTGCAATGGATGATTGAATTGTGTCGTGCAGGAAATGATTGAATTGTGTCGTGCAGGAAATGATTGAATTGTGTCGTGCAGGAAATGATTGAATTGTGTCGTGCCTCATACCATGTTTGGGCTATCTAACCTAATTGACACTTCTAGTTCCAATCATGTTGGATAGTGCCAAAGGGTCATGTCATGTCATGTCATACCATTGGTTGCCAACCCACCTGGAGGCCTCTTCTTACTTAATTTTATAAGACTAACAAGAAGTGGTATTTAGAGTTGAACAAGTATAATGACAACCACAAATTATACTATGCATCAAGATCACACTTAGCATCTTGATCACACGAACACTACTTTGCATAAAGATCACATAAAAATTTACTTTACATAAGGATCACACAAAATTCTACTTTACATAAGGACCACACATTCTTCAACAATCAACGCCACAAAAAAAGATGAGTTGGTGTTGAATTGTCAATATTGAAACCCTAGATACTAAAATTTGCACACTTTCATTCAAGATTTGATTTTCATAGTCCAATGTCTCCCTCTGATAACAATGTTAGATTTTCAAACTACATATCATATGGTACACAATGAGAAAATAAAAAAAAAATGAAAAGAAAACCATGCATAAAAAATAGATCGAATATTGAAAAAGAAGTTGAAAGTTTATACATTTTGTCAAAACTAACAAGTTTTAATCTTTTTTAGTATAGATCATTAGTAAGTCACTATGAATTAGCAAGGGCACATGTTGGGCAATTGCGCTTCCACAGTTGTGTTTCAGAAGAAGAACGAACAACAAAATAACAAATAACAATCGATATATATATCCAATCCACAATCCAACCACGGCATAATCAAAAGAAAAATGAAAAATAGAAAACTAGAAATAACGTGGTTCACTAGTCACTCAGTACGAGTAGCTACATCCACCATAAAATGCTTATGCATTATAGATTAAACCAAAATATCTTACAGTATGTGCGGCATAGAAACGGTAGCGATAAATCACGCAGAGAGAAAGAGAGAATGAACAGTTCTGGATCCGAAAAAACAATAACCCAAAAATAAAATACAAACCATATATATTAAAACTTTCTCAGTTCAATTAACCGGAGCGGGTTGGATCATCGGATGGGTCAGGCTCTGCTCCAAAATATTCGACCCGCTGACCGGAGAGCGAGACCTCCGTTATTATGCTATTGCTACATCCCCGACCTCTTAATATTTCCTTTCCTACACTTACAATAAAATTTTAAAATAGAAATATTTGGTTATACAAACATATTATCAAAACAAATTATATATATAACAACACATCTCCAATGGTGAACCACATAAAAGGGAAGAGTGGAACCTCCAAGAGAACGAGCACGAACAAGATTTAGTGCTAGACAAACTTATACTTAAAAAAAAAAAAAGAGAGAGAAGCTTGAAAGAAAAACATTTTATCTTCTCTTTCTAAAAGGTGAGTGATGGCCCGTGCTCTTAGGTTTTAATTTATAAACCCTTTTTACTATTAGTAAAATGTCCAAAATTAGTATGCTAAAGCTAGAGGAGTGGCTATCACATAATCAAATCCTAAGGCTAGCACTCCATAGGATACTAACCCATTTATGAGCACAAAACTCCATTTAACTTATCTTTGGCCCTCAGAATCTTGTTAATTCCTAAATGATACAATCACAATGCATTCACCCTCAATTTGGATCTCATCAAATATCATTATATTTTTTCTTCACACCTTTAGAGTGTGTAATTCATTAGATTCCTTGTCATTTTGGATACTAAAATTAACTCTTGAATTTGAGCAGGTGATGCGCCATATCTAGAAATACATAATGACTCCTAATTGATCAGAGAATTAGTAGTTTAATTATTTCCATTTTTATAGATAATTTTCATGCAATTAATCCTTAGCATTCTATTCTATGTCACTTAGTTCAAAGCATGAACTATGTGTCATCTTCCACTAGACTGACTAAATTACACTTATCATATGTATTATTAGTTTTTGTCACTAAGACTCATTACTCAATTAGATATGTCATTAAAGATCCTCTTCATAATATTTTCACTCTATCTAAAGATTCCTCAGTAATGATCTCGACAAGAAGTCAAGAGTATACCCTCTTTCTATCGGATATGATGAATCATTTGTTGGCTGCTCAATTACTTTCAAATAACTCAAATTATAACTAATAATCACCTTTTGAACAATCTTTATAAGGCTACAAAGAATGAAGTTAAAGTACAAAGTTAGTATCCAAGATATCCTTAAGCACCCCAAGTTTAAGGATACTCACATCTTTGTTATGTTAATATTATCATTAACAGTTGAATAGATAACCCATATGATTGTCTTATAGTATGTAATTCAATGCATCTTCTTACTCTTAGCAAGCATCCACATATTAACTCTAAGCATCTCAAGCTTATTATTTATGAGTTGCACTAGTTAATTCTTTTATGGAGTATAATATGTGCTAGTTTATCTGGATCAACAATGTTTATTCTTGTTAATCCTATGATTGGATAGTTTAGATACTAGCATAATAATATATTTGTTAGTCTATTTAAATCAACAATGTTCATTCGTGTTGATCATATGGCTATTGATAGTTTAAATACCAACATAATTACACATGATACCCCTTGATCCAATTAAGAATAAAATGTGTTAGTCTATTCGAATGAACCTTTTAGTTTTGTAATATAATTCTATATTCTTAAACATTTACTTTTACTCATAATTCTATTTCCAATTTTCTCATTTTGTTATATTCTTTAGCAATCCTGCCTAAAAAAAATGAAATTGAGATAAACGCCCACAAAATTGAAAATGTTATCCCCATAAAATTTTAAAATCAAATTTCAACTTCTAATAGTAACTCTAGATCTTCTAATTCAAATTCAATTTTCTAATAACACTTAAAAATACCAATTAATAATAATTTTAAAATATCAATGTTAATCACAAATTGTCACTCTTATTAAGGAGAATCTATAAAAACTAAATTTGTAATTTTTTGCTTTCAACTTTCCAATAATATTACTAGATTCCGTTCATCATTGATCTGTTAAAATTTATTAAGAATTCAAAATCAAATATTGCATAAAGATTCCTACTGATTAGGAAACATTGCTAGTTTCCAAACAACTTTGACGAGCAGCATAAGCTTTATTTTTTTACAAAATTTCAAAATTTACAACCACTCAAAGTTTCATAAATAATTTCTAAAATCTTAAAAATCAATCTTTACTTTTGAAATTCTCTAACTTAAGTGATATATTTTTTTGGCTTAAAGGTAAAAACAAATCAGTTTCGGTGTTAAGCCGAAACTGATTATATTATTTTTTTTAGTTTTTCACTTAAATTTATTTTTAAAATGCTTAAAGCATTAAGTAATATTTTTTTTTGGCTTTTTCTATTCAAAAAAAGCTATCCGAAAAACACTGGATCGAAAAAATGCTCGAACCAACATTTTTCGAGTTCCTGTTCATAAATTTATTGTAGTTAAAATTTCATAATATATTAAGCTTTAAAATGTTAATTTTTAATATGTACAAAATAGACAACTTAATTCTTAATAAAAATAAAATTTAAAAAAAACAAACAACTTAATAATTAATACTATTAAGTACCATTTAGACTTAAGCTCAAAAAAAGTTCTATTAAGCATTAAGTAAAAAAACAGATGCCCCCTTAGTAAATTAATCCATCATTTTAAAGAATTCAGAACTCGCTCACGATTTATACTTAGCAAGACAAATTTCAAAATTAAATTAGAAAACTAACATCAACTTTATTTAAATCTATCATATTCAAAATCACATATTTAAAAAAAAAAATAGTAAATTGTAAATAAACTAATGTTTCTCCCACAACTCAAAATAAATCTCAATTTTTAAGTTTTTATTTTTACAAGTTGGTAGTTATAAATTTTCTAGTTAATATTCTATTGGCTTTCACTAGCTAACCTCTCTTTTTTTACATTTTCATGTTTTCATATTATAATACTTTTACATGAATAGAATTATGCGACTGATTACACATATAATAACACATCAAATCTCATAAGAATTTCAAAATTAAATATGTTTGAGCGAGAACAATAATACCATAACTATTCACCTAATTACACATTATTATATTACATGTATATGTTAGAGGTCATATTTATGTGTGATGACAAGTATCTTCATTCAAGAGTGATAGGTCTCAAGATAAAATTATTGAGTTATTAATCTCACATACCACATGCTAAAGCGAGGGAGCCTTGTGTACTGAGTCTGAGTATGACCTTCTACTTACTAGAATAGATTTATTTTCCATTATTTCAACTTTTATATGAGATTATCGCTTTGTTTATTTTTTTTTTTTTTATTTTTGGACATGTGCAATAAACTATTCGATTTCTATTTGTTGGATTGATTCATAATATGCTTAAGTAGCTAAGCTTAACTTTTAATATTCAACTTGTTCTTGACACCCCAGATGTTATCCACAAGTTGTACAGATGTTATCCACAAGATGTTATCCACAACTTGCCGATTTTGCCATTCGGACCACTATATTGTTGGAACTTAAATAGTTCTATAATCATATGCATTCGAGTTTGTAAATTCATATGATTTTTGACATGTCTTTTTTTTTTTTTTTTTTTTTTGCAAAAATCTAGAGATGAGTAACAGTAGCGTTGGTTAAGTGTAGTACTTTTGTTAATAAGAGTTGCAAAATTATTTTCACCCATGGTTTTCCCTTGGCTATCCACCGACTACTAGTTCCATATATGTACTAAGTAATTTCATGTTCCAAAATCAACTTTTTCATGATATAAATGAATTTCATTTCCTAAAAATATTTTCCACTTTTCAATTTATATTCATCTTTTATTTTTTAATTAATAGTTTCTCTTCATTTGGTATTTGATCCTCATTCCATTCTCTTTTCATACAATTGTTTATTTTCCTTTCTTGCCTCTTTTTGCCTTAATTTACTAAGACTATGTTTTATTTTTATTTATTATTCAAACTTACACTTATTCATCCATTAAATCAAGATGCCTACATGACTTACTATTAGAAAACCTACTTCATTATTATCTAGGTAAAAAATCTTTATTAGCTGTTGAGTGAGGGAGAGTGTGTATTTCTCTCCTCTCTCTCTCTCTCTCTCTCTCTCTCTCTCTGTTTGTGCTGTCTCTCTATGTGTGTGTGTGTGTGTGTGTTTGTGTTGTCTATCTCTATGTGTGTGTGTGTGTGTGTGTTTGTGTTGTCTATCTCTGTGTGTGTGTGTGTGTGTGTGTGTGTTGTCGCTCACTATGTGTGTGTGTTTCTCTCTCTATTTGTGCTCTCTCTCTCTCTCTCTCTCTATATTTGTAAAAGCAATTTTTTTAGCTTAGCTATGATAAGCATCATCATCATCATCATCATCAAGATAAATTTCAACAAAAAAAAGGGTTTGGATCTCTTGGAATGTTGAATACGCGCTTCCTTGGAGGCGCTGTAAGTTCGAACCTCACGGGCTACACATTTGAGCATGGAGATGAGAAAAGCCCTGCCCCCACCACGAGGCCTAAGTGATTGTTAGAGGTGTCAATATGACTAAAAGAAATACCAAATTTAAAAAAAAAAAAAAAAAGAAACATTGAGCTCTTGAGAGGTGAATAGCACTTAGATTGTCATAATAGATAACATATTATTTCTTTTCTTGTTGCATACACAATTCCCATAGAGGCTTTGTTGTCCACAAAACTTATTTGCAATTTTCAAGTATTTTTATAACTTTGATTGTCTGGAAACTACGCTTCCCCTACAAATATAATCATCAATCCTAACGTGGACTATATGAATCAAGATATGTCTTAGCATGACGGCATGACCTAAATATTTGTCGAATTATTTAAATGAAAAAGCAATTTTAATTATACAATGTCTTAACAAAACCAAAATATGACTTAGCAAAACCTAAATTATAATTGAATTATTTAAATGAAAAATAATTTTAATTATACAATGTCTTAGCAAAATCTAAATATTTATTAAATTATTAAAATTAAAAATAATTTTAATTATGCAATGTCTTTGCAAAACCAAAAAATGTATTATCAAAATCAAAAATATTTATTGATAATTTAAATGAAAAAAAAAATCAATAATAAAATGATTAACAATACTTCTTTTTGAAAGAAGCATTCAACAATAATAAAATGCATATTTTTTTATTCAAAATTTCCTATTAAATTTTATTGGTCCTTTCAAAACTTATAATTTCTTTTAATTATATACATACATACATACATACATACATATATATATATATATATATATAAACACACACACACTTACGAGGTCATACATTTGTACAACAATAATAACTTCATCCAACGATAGTATATTCTCAAATTTAAGACTCATCAACAAACATCTCTCAAATTCTCAAGAATAAAACTATCAAAATAGTAATCACCTACCCCATACTATGCTACAACCTTATGCACTTAGTATGGCCTTAAACACACACAAACAAACACACACGTGTGTATGTGTGTGCGTGTTTGTGTGTGGGACTTTTGTAGGGTGATAGAAATCGAGAATACAAAAAGGCACAAATATTTCGTGTAAGCAAAAGGGAAGAAAGCGTCAAATTATGTAAGTTTTCTTTGGATATTTTCTGCCGTGCATTCTGTTGGGCTTGGCATTGGTCATGAAAGAGAAAGCATTCACGAGGTCGGAATCCTCTTCGGTGGTGAGAATCGAGGCGGCGGCTGGGTCCGCGAGGAGGTGCTTGGCCACCAGAAACCCGGCGATGGACCACGTCTGAAACATGCGGGCCTGCTTCCCGACGAATCTCGCCCCCCTGGTGTCGTAGTATTCAGGCCATTTGTCTCTCGATATGCGCTTCTCCGCCACGGCAATGGCTCTCTCGGCAATTTCTCGCCTGTTCATCTTTATGCACGCCACCGTCAGCTGCACCAGACCGACAAAACAATCGCGCCGTCAGCTGCCGCTGATAATAACAGCAGCAGCAGGAGGGAGAGGAGGGAGAAGAGGGAGAAGAGGGAGAAAGGGAGTAAGGGAGTAAGGGAGTAACGTGCCTGCCAGAGAAGAGTTGGCCAAGAGCCAGCATTGTGGTAGGACCAAGGGGTGTTCTTAGGGTCGCTTCCAGTTATGATCTGCCATTCCTGACCCTGGAGAGCAGGATAGCAGATCTTGAATGGCATGTCGGCGACTAGATCTGCCCACTTGGCCTCGACGAGATCCAGAATGGCATGGGACTGGTCTCTCGTGGCTAGCCCACCCACGATGGCCCAGAGATTTCCAAGAGAAAAGAAGCGGAAATCCATGTGAGCCGGCTGCAGGTTGCCTATCAGATAGCCCCCCTGGTCCGGCATCCACTCCACCAGCCATGGCGGGATCTGATCCGGGTATATGTTGAACTTGTTGACCGCGTCGCAAGAGTACTCTTCTGTCTTGTAGCGGTAGATCTCGTTCAGCTTTCTCAGCTCTATCCAGTAGTACTCTCTGATGTGGAACGACAGGGCCACCAGACGATTGTTCAGAGCCCTGATTAGATCTGCTGATCCATCCTCTGGCACAAGCATCTCACGTGCACATAGCAATGCCGAATAAAAAAGTGCCTACATTTTCATATAATCTAGTTCACATTATATTATATGTGTGTGTGTGTGTGTGTGTGAATTAAAATTATATGAAATTTTATTAAAAAATTATATTATTTGAATAAATAAAGTCATACTCAAACTTAGGACTTTGTGATTTTATCTATAAAATTATACACATTACTCGTGTATCTGAGGATAAGTAAATTTTGGTTTAAACCAAAAAAAAAAAAAAACAAAAACAAATTTGGTTCGATTCGGTTGCATTCATGATCTAGTTGGTTGAACCAAAATCCGAACAAAAACAAAACAAAACCAAACCGTTCAACCAATTGCTTACCCCTACTTGTATCTAAAAAAAATATAGAATTAATAAATAAATATATTTAGTATTAAATCAATTTAATGTTATTAAAAATAAATATTCTAGCTAAATCAAAAAGAAAGACATAATACATACATACATACATACATACATATATATTTAGTTATTTATTTATTTATTTATTTAAATAAAAAAGAAATCAAGCATTAGATCTCAAGCAAATTCAAATAAGCAGTAAAATCATTAAATTTAAATCAATTTTAAGTTTAATAACCCTATTTTATTACCATATAACTAATTTTATTACTAGAATGGGCCTTCCAATTACTTTTATGAAAAAAAAAACTTAACAAGTTGCTCCGAAACACTATTGAGGAGAAGTTACTCTCATCAAGCTGACAAACAATAATATCATGTACATAATAAAGAGGACAAATTAGAGCAAAAAAAAGATCAAAATCACCAATGAGACGCATTGGCCCTAAAATACCCTTGACACCTAATTGCACTGGCCCTTGAAGAGAGTCTTCTAGGGAGTTATGATTCCTAGAATATGGCATACTTCAAGTTTTTTTCACGCTACTAAGTTACAATTAATGTCACACTTAATAACTCATAACTTAGTCACAATAGAATACATGTGTCTTCTATTGTACACATATATATATATATATACACATACATACACACACACACATACAAATCATATTTAATTTATTTGAGATAGCTATATATATATATATATATATATATACGCACGCACACACATATAAATCAAAATTAAGTTTATTCAAGAGAATAATTGTATGTATGTATATATACATATATAAATTAATATTTAATTTATTTGAGAGAACTATACATACATACATACATATATATATATACACATATATAAATCAATATTTAATTTATTTGAGAGAGAACAATATATATATATATATATATATACAAACACACTCATATGTATATATACATATATAAATCAATATTAAATTTATTTGAGAGAAAACTATATGTATACACACACACATACATATATAAGTCAATATTTAATTTATTTGAAAAATAACTGTATGTGTATGTATGTATGTATGTATATATATATATATACATATTCACACATATATAAATCAATATTTAATTTATTTGAGAGAGAACAATATATATATATATACAAACACACTCATATATATATACATATATAAATCAATATTAAATTTATTTGAGAGAAAATTATATGTATACACACACACACACACATATATAAATCAATATTTAATTTATTTGAAAGATAACTGTATGTGTGTGTATATACTATATAGATATATATACATATTCACGCATATATAAATCAATATTTAATTTATTTGAGAGATAACCAAACATATATATATATATATATAAACATATATTGTATCTAATATATAGAATACATGGCATGTGTGAGAATTGAGCATTGTGGGTTAGTTTTTGTACAAAAAAATATAATTTTTGTGCTTAAAAATTCTACACGTCTTGGGATGAATTTTATAACAATGAGAAATATGGCTAGCTAATATTGGGGAGATCTACATGATTTACCTGAACTTCTTTCCTGGCATCGCCCACAAATAACAAAAGAAAGCATAAAAGATTACCTGAATCTCTAGGGGGTGGCCGTGGATTCCCATGCGTCGATCTATCATGCAGGAACCATCGGTCACCAGCAAAGTAGGAAACATGTCGAATCCATCAGCAAGACAGAGCCTGAGGATCATATTAATCCCAGTTTGCACGTCAATCCTCCCCTGAAGCGTTAGATCACCAGAACACTTTCCATAAGCACGTAGTAAGATGATCCACCATAAGCCTGAGAATGAAACAGCAAGATATGAAGAACCCAGTCAGCGAGCGCTTGGTCTCTGGATGAAATCATCACCATTTTCGTTTGCACGAAGCTGGAAGCTCAATTTACCAGAGTCGACTGGCGCAACTCGACCAATCGCGGCCTCCCCAAAATCAGGATCCAATACCTCCTCAGTTGCACAGTCGTCACCATCCATGAGCACGGTTCGCACCTTAAAACTGGCAGGCATCAGCCCCTGGCCAGGGCTGTGACAGTCAATTGTCTTCTCCCAGCTCTGCAGCACAAAAAGAATCAGCGTTTGATTCATGCTTGATCATCTTGTAAACATAAACTGCTGAGGATCGAATCAAAGAGAGTGTGGCGTATGGAGGATGAGAACGAAACTCCTAGCTGAGACGGAGATCTGTGACGGTTAATTTAAAGTGAAACAGAGACAAGAAGTGATCACCTGCAACTGCAGCGTATGGAGGATGAAGTTTCGAACAATATCATACTCTCCATTTAGAAGAAAGGCAACGCCAGAAGGAACAAAATCTCTGATAAACACTTGATCATAATTCAGAACGCTGGAACTGGTGGTGTCGCTGGCAGCGATGGTCCCCACAGGATGACCACAGTAATACACCATGGAATCGCGAAGAAGGAGCCATGCTTCATTTTGAAGGGAATCCAGTTTGCCCTTGCAAGAATCAGCACCTCCATGATCAACCTCATCATTTGACGTCGATACCTCAGCTGCCTCATTTTTCAATGGTCGAACATCCTGGAACTCCATAAATCTTCCAGCACCTACGACGCCATTTAGGTCTAGTGCCTTCGCACTGTCTACGAGCCATGTTGCACTTTCTGCTTCTCGAGATGCAGCACCGACACATTCTGCTTGTTGGCACTCACAGCTCACGATATGTTTTCCGGTCCTCTGAGACCTGTTCGTTCCATTGCATTTTAATAATACACTTGAGCAGCTGCATAATGTGGTTGGAGCTTTGTGTTTTGTACATTCAAAGCACGCTCTGGAAGGAGATGATAAATATAATTTAGTACAAGGCAGATCATGGCGAAACATCGTAGGCCCCGCTGCAGACAAAACCTGCAGCCCCGCCCAGGAAATAGCCATATAGGATATGCGAACGGAGAAGAAAGAGTCGAATAGGCGGAATAACAATTATCGATCCAATATGAACCTCTTCTAGTTCTAGCCGGATTTTGCAACCCTAAACCATAGAGAGGGGAAATTATAACAATCGAAAAACTGGAAACGGAAGCGAAAGTGCAACAGACGATGAATTGTGACGACGATCGAGATTCTGAAAACAAAACGACGACATCCTCATTTTTTTTACACACCTTTGGCATGAACGTGCAAGTGACAAACTCGGAAGACGATAATCCTGAAATTCGGTTAGGAATCTAAAACATAGAGCAGATCCCTGTTCATCAGACCATGAAAACATCAAAAAAAGTTATGATAGAGAGAGAAACCGTTGCGAGTAAGCGATTAGAGACATAAATCCTAGACATCGCCTCGGAACGAAAAGCATCGGCGAGATCCAGGCTTCCATTAAACGATAATTCAAAAGATCCAAGGAAACGACGCCTAGTATAGGGTTTCGAAGCAGGAAATGCTTACGGAGGGCCAAAATGTGACAGGAGTTCGTCTTATGGTTCCTCTGGGGCAGGAGAACAAAAAGGAAAATCAAGCTTATCCAGTAGTTCACATGCAGCGTGATCCATGGCTGTTGAGGGGAGAAAAGAGGAGGAAAATGAACAGGTGACTGCGGACTTAGAGCGACTAAAGCGCGTATTTGATTCAAGCCCGTGGTGGTGCTGGAGGAGGATTTCGCGTCTGCTCCACGAGAAAGTTCTCTCGTCCAGCACGGCTTCTGGAAGCAAGAATCAATTGCAGCCATTCGTCGTTGCCCAGTCGGATTTTGGCGTCCACCAAGCGCTCATTGGTTGGAGCGAGTCGAGAATTGAAACCAAAAGTCAACTTTGCCACAAAAATAAGTAAAAACGATTAGGGCCAAATTAGTAAAAATTAAAAAAAAAATCATAAAAATTCAATATTTTATATTGTGAATAATCTTACATATCTTTGTTTTTAGGTTGCCTAACCCTAACTTTCCCACCTAATATCTTTATGTTGTGACTTATGACAAATTATAGTGTTTTGTATATAAAATATTTACGTTTTAGTTGAGATATCAACTGAGTCGGACGGCCCAAACACAACA